>CM044433.1:143755888-143765975 GCA_024363595.1 Xenopus borealis | reverse complement strand
TTGATATAAACTTTCTGTTGCTCAAAAATTCATTTTCGGGGTATAGTTTTCCTTTAAGTACTTCTAACCACTAGTCTCTTCCTGTATCTCTCAAGCCCTGGGGGGGCGAATATCCTAAAGGGTGGAAGTGGCCATCACTAGCAGAAATTCTCCAGAAATACCATCCGCAGGAACATCAACAATTTACTAACAGGTGCACAGGGCAATTCACAAGTGAAAGAGACCCTTTCGTCATACGTTTGTTACTCCTCATATTCACTAAAGTGTTCATTTTACAGAACGTTACCTCTTTCGCCAGAGTTTCCTTCGTCACCTTAGACCTGGCGAACTGATAAGATGAAACTACATCCTCCTCAAGCTTATGTCAGTGACATCACATTAGAAAACACTATAGTTTTTTTTTATATTTTAAAGCGGAGTTAATAAAGACAAATATATGACCTATTTGTACCAGCCTTATTTAAATTGACCTAAGCAAGGCAGAAACAAATGTTAATGAAAGTTAGATATGAAATGGTCATGCTGACAAATTAACTTTGGTGAAACTTTGCCAGTGTTCAGCTGCCGAGATGTAACTTCAAATTTTAGTGAATTAGCATAGTGGTAGTGAATTTGTGCCTGGCGAATTGTCGCAGAGTGTGGCAAACCCTTCACAGGTGAAAATTAGCCCTTTAGTGAATTTGCCCCTAAGACTAGGGCTCTACATCAGGAATGTCCAACCAATCACTTTCAATGTGCTGTGAAACAACCCCCCTTATACAGGTAGGGGATGATAACATTGTAAGTCAGCAACAAGCCTGCAATTAGCCTGGGAGGCTTCATGTTGGGTATCCCTGATATACAGTATATGTTAAAAACATCTAACAATTATGACATTATAATCTTTTGGCAGAAGCCCCTCTGGTGCTGGGCTCTCTCTACCTAGCCCATCATCTGGCCCCAGTTCTTTGTTGCTTGTAGCCCATTCATTCTGCCCTTGTCCCTCCATAGAAAGTCTTCATGGAACATTTTTTTCTCAATCCACAGACACCACCACCAAGCTGAACAAAGAAATGGAAAAGTCTCGCTTTTGAAGGGACCCAATGACCAATATAAATCAAAGTGATTGTTTGAAACACAGACAATGGTCCAGTTTCAACTTCCCATTATCTGTAAGTGACGCTTCTCCTTCCGTCTGTCTTTTTTTATCTGCTCTCCCTTTATATTCCTTCTTTTATGTGAATAATATTGTAATGACACATTTTCACAGTGTCCCACAGAGGATAATATACACATTTCACTTGGCATCATGGGGAACACTTTTCTCTTTTAATTGGTGTTCCATCATCACTGCTGGATACACAGACCCCCCTGCACCTGATCCTCAGTGCAATGACTATGTTCAATGCTTAATATTACCTATATACAGCAACAAATACAGCAGTGCAGTTAAATAACACCTCTGGCTTCATACTAATTGCAAACCCTATAGTTACCCCTACATACAGAGAACTTGACATTCAAGTCTGAAATCAGAAAGACGCCCATCTTGCCCAACTATATATCTGTACTGGTAGTTGATTCATTTTGCATCAATAAGGAACAATGGGACTGATCCGTACAACAGTAGACATCAGAAACTAATTTAATGCATGAAGCAACAGGATTTTCCAATTTATTTCATCCTATTATTTTTCTCTCCTGTATCAAAGTCAGATGATGTCTGAATTTGCCAGAATATTTCTGCAGAACAGATTTAAATCAGAAGTAGGAAACTTGATAAACATCCAGGTCCCAGGTGATGCAGATGCCATGGAAGAGACAAGTAAATCATATTCAAGGAAAGAAGAGAGTGATGTTTTAAAATGCAAATGTTGCAAGATTTATTGCTAACTCTCACAAATCACAAGTTTTAAGGGAGACTGGTAATTTCTGTGCAGCAGAGGTAGGATGGCGTCCCATAAATGAATTTTCATTAAATCAGAAATGGAAGTTATGGGGAAAGCATAGAGTTAGTAAATGTTTTTGATTGGTTATGGGCATGTGGAGGCTGCCAGAAGTTTCTCACTACAACTTTATATTGTACATCTTAACCAGAACATTTTTTAGGGGCCAAACTTTTAGAAAGATGAACTAAAATCACTAAGAAGTCACCTCCTTGGCCTACTGTCCTTGTTGCTACACCTTGTTCTGGAGGAAACTATTTGTACTTATTTTTTCTAACAATGGAAAGAGAAAGCACTTGCACTGAGGCTGGGTCTCATCTTGCATTTGATTGAGATCAATTTGACCCATTTTTATGACTTTCAATTTCTCTCTGGTGTTTAATTTATTCTCAGGGTAGGCTAGCGGCAGTTCTGTAATGAGGCTCTGTGAGGCCATTGCCTTGGGCCACAGTATTAGAGGGCAGAAGGCACCATACATTATTGGAACAGTTTAATTATGGGTGAGTGTTACCTTTTGCACAGTGTAGTCCCAAGCAGCCTCTAAGCTTTGTGCACTCATTGTGACCTCCATAGCAATAACCAACTTAAAGTATTAATGTATTCATTTACAAGATGTGTGCACGCAAGCAACTGTTTCCACTTATAGCAAGCTCAAGGCAAGGGGCAGAAGGTACAGAGGCTAATGCAGTTGACTTTCAGAGCTCAGTTCTGTGCTAAACGGAAGACCCAGCACAATAGATCCATATAAGAACAGCATGACACATCGTGGGAGTTAGGTCATAGATCCCCAAACTGTGCCTGAGTGATTAAAGATATATCATTGATAATATTATGATTGATGATAGGTTATTGATGACTTATATACAATATATTATTGCAAGAAGTCTATCATGTTTATTTATCACTTGCTCAACAGCAATGAAGGGGCTGTTCTCCTTTGGATCAACTTTTAGTATGATGGGGAGGCTGATATTCGGAGACAATTAGAAATAATCTTTATATAATTTTATGTACAGTAATTTCATATAAAACAGAGGCTGAAATTGTACAATAGTTTGACCAACATTTCCATTATATGGGAAACCGTAATCCTCAATGAAATGACTCTGCATTATAATTTTAACACACTAACTGCCACCAAAGACCTATTTGACTGTTACAAGTCAGTAGACATCTGTCCTTTTTACATGATAGGCAGACTCCTATAGTGCTTTGTGCTCTCACATAACCTTACTGTCACATCCAAATACTCATTAGAACACATAAAACAGTGGAGTACCTGGTGGGGCTCATTAGCTTGAGGTAACCAAACTCATTCAGGTGCCTATGTAATATTACCACTGCACAATGCCTCTGAGCTCATTAAAACTCATGGTGCAGTCAGTGTGGCTCCGTTACATAAGCATTTCCATGTAGTGAAGACTTGTTAATGCAATTAAGCTTCTCGCCACTGACTCTAGATGCATTTTTCCTGAGGACTTGCTAACGAAAAGAGCTGGCACATTTCCACTGGCCGGTCCTCTGATAATCATGGTGAGAGGGGAAGGGAAGCATTGTCGGAAATCTGTGATCAATATTTGAACAAAGACACATCAGACGGTGATTTTTCTAACTCTGTGCATCTATTAGTCTGATTAGAGCTTCTTATGCCATTCAGTGTAGCAGTCCCTTGTGCAGCATGCTGGTTACCCAGTGAGACAATGGACTCCCGCCCTTGCTTGCCCGCAGTAAATATTCCCACAGTGGATCCTGAAACTAAAAATCTGTCTGCACTGTATGTAAAGGTATAAAAGCATTGCTAAACAGCTATACATCTACATTGTTATAGATTTTAAACCTGGGAATGTTGTTCCAATGTACTGTTTCAGATTCTCAATCTTAGATAAAAACTTGATGAACAGTGCAAGTATCTTAAGGTGGCCATTCATTATTAGACCCCCTCATTTGGCGAGTTTTCCAAAAGAGCGGATCTTAACCATATATGTCCACTAACGCTTCCCAATATTGGTGAATCGGAACGTTCGGCCCTGGGGCAGAACGATAGGATTACTATAATGCAAATGGGTCTCAGGACCGCATCAACTAGCCAATGCGGTCACAGAAAAAAATTAATTTGCCCGATAAATATCTGGCCAATTTTTGGCCTGATATCGATTAGGAGGACCCATCGGGAGTTCCCACACACAAGAAAAGATAAGCTGCCAAATCGGACCGATATCGGCAGCTTTAATCTACCCGTGTATGGCCGCATTTAGCTTCATTATAATTATATTAGCTGCTTCAAGCACAAAGTTATACTAAAACATGTGTGTGGGTGGAGCTACTGGTAGGGGCTCTATAAATCCAGAAACCTGTTATCTGGAAACGGTCAAATTGCACGAAGTGCATCCCCCATAGACTCTATCTATCATAGACTATCCTACTGAGTTTATTTCATATTTAAAGTATTTTTATGTATGCAGATCCAAATTACTGAAAGATCCAGGGTTGGACTGGGGGGCCCTCCAGCCCCCCCGCCGTGCTGGTGTTGGCGCCGCGTCAGTGCGCATGTGCCGCATTTGTGCTCTGCAAAATTTGTTTTTGCTGCGACCCCTGGCCTCAAGAAGAAGATTTGGGAGCGGACCTGGGCCAGCGGGGCCCACCGGGTTTTTTCCTGGCATTGTTGATACAAATTATAGGGATTTGAGGATCAGTGTTAAACTTTAAACTTTGCTAGCAGCAGTGCTTTGATAAATAATGGTCTTTAATCTCAGAACTGTCATCTCTTATGTCATTTTAAGGTTTGATTTAAACAAGAATATTTTCTTTTATTTTGACTTCATGAAGTCTGACACTGGCAATGGTTTAGATATTTATATGACTTTAATACATATTTCTAAACTATTTTCCTTATTTGCTTATTCATTTTGTTCATTCTGGTGTAATCCTTATTTCTTTACATTATGTTTGCAACGCTGCAAATCCTTTACCAAACATACCTTCTCTTTGCAACGTGTTGTTTTTTTTAATAGCTCATGGAAATTGTGCACAAAAAATCTGACCAAAATATAAATTATGCCAATCCATTATCCAGATGCTCAGGCATATGTTTTACATGATATGAAAACACATAATTACAAAATAAATTATTAACAGAAACTAATCAGCACTCTCTACTCCAGGAATTTCTAATATCATTAACACTAATAGAGAATTAAAGGAAAATATGTAGGGGGAAATATGCTGAGAGTGCCAGCAAATCATGCATAAGATTGGTTTTCAGGCAATGCTGGTAGCACGAGGGGTTAATATAGGGTTGCCACATGGCAGGTATTTTACCGGCCTGGCCGGTATTTTTGATGGTTGATCCCAATGTTATTAATAGGAAAAAAAAAGATAAATATATAGGAAGGCTGGTATTTTTTTCAAGAAAAGGTGGCAACCCTAGGTTAATATGATCACATGGTCTGTGAGAACTCACAAGGAGCTTAGTATGGATATGTGGCAAAAAAAGAATATTATAATGAGAAAAAAGAAAGCTTTCAAATTGAAAATGTGACAAAGTGAGGAAGGAGCAGAACCTTTAAAAACACTCAGTAGTGTAGAGAATCTCTGGAAGGCAATGTATGGCTTTATATAGGAATCTGGACCAATTATGATATATGTCATATGGTGCCAGGGTTTTGGCATGTTTCTACTGTATGTGGTACCAGTGCTGCAACACCATGTGAGCTTCATACGGCTACAGTTATTTTTGCTTCAGTCCTGAGCCATAAAGCAGGTGAAACTGGCATGGAACTCTGAGAGTAAGAAGCATATGAAGCATATTAGTTATGTTGTCTGTCCATGAGTTTGGCATGTAAGACAAAAGAGAAGAGCAGAGAGTAGTGATGGGTGAATAAATTCACCAGACATGAATTTGCGTCGAATCTCCATGTTTCCCCGCAAGTGAAGTAATTCACAAAACGGCAGTGACAATCCATCATCGAAAAGTCCGCCATGTCAAAATAAAAATGGGAATCTGTCCCATTTCCCCTAACCTAAAAATTTGCGAAATTAGTTTGACAGAAAAAAAATTGGTGCGCATCAGGATTGTCACTCGTCTAAATTGCAGTGTGTCAAAATTATTCGATCGCCCATTGACTTTGATTGCAAATTTTTTTGGCACAGATTTGCCCATCACTGACAGAGACATATCATTTCACAGCACAGACAACCTGCTCTTACAGTCACAAAAGTGGTTCTGCCTCAAGGCCAGGGTACTAGTGACCAAGGCTAGCTGGAGAACAAAATCCATCAAAGTCAGGCAGGCTCCAGGGGACTCTGCATACACAGAATTTTTATCCTCACACTGGTCATAATCACACAAAGGGTTGAACTGGAGCCTTGGGGTCCCACTGGGGCTGCAAATGAAGGGCCCTTCTGGCAGCCCCTCCCGATGTCCAATTCCTGGGCCCATCATGCATATGCGCAAACACACGCTGTGTACATGTATGAACACACTGAGACGCACACATGCGAGGGCAGCGTATCGCCGGTTCATTTATTTATGAGGCAGCTGAGGGAGAAGGGCGACTACTGTCAGTTTTATCATAAACCAGTTAACTTACCTGTAAATCCAGTGGCTGCAAATGTCATTCTCTTGCATGTTACTTTTTTTAAAAATACTATTTATATGAACTTTTTTTTTTCTCTTTTATTTAGTCATTGATGAAATCAATTACTGGCTCTTGAAATATAGGACCAACACTTTCATGCATTATCCCTCCCTGCAATATAAAATGACGTGCCAGCTTTTCTGTATGTTTTGCATTTAAATTGTAAGCTCTGTAAGCCAGATATTCAGTTTCATAAACTGTGCTATAAAACATGACTATTCAGCTTTTCAAGGAAAGACCTGTTTTTGTATTCATCCCCTGCTTTCCTCAGTTTCAGATTTATTATTACCCCCAGCCTATTGACAGCAATAGTCCTGTAAAAAATAAATCAGGCATAATATGGAAAAACTCTGGGTTTTAGTAGAAAGAAGGGGGGTTAACCTACTGCACGGATGGAAACGGCATCTTGCATGTAGCTTTAATCACCGAAAACAAACATTTCCTCATCCAAATAAATACCTCTCCTCTCAGAATTAATAAATATGCAAATGCATTCTGGTTTTTTTATTGACAACTTGGCAGCTGCAGACTAATAAATATTTTAGCTATTCTTCAGCAGTCTGTCCTCTGTTCTGTGTAAAAATGGAGAGTCAGATGCTGTTAGGGTTTTTGCGTTTTGGGGAGAAGCAGTTTAATTTTCAAAGAATAGACGCAGTTAGTGATGACTGAAATACATTAAAGTCAATGGGCGTCAAGGTTTTCTTTTACACGTGGCACATTTTCAATTCAATGGGTGTTTTTTCTTATGGCGAACTTGTTTGTGATACTACATTAAAGTCAATGGGCTTTTTTTGTTATGGCGATTTTTTTTTCCAAAGGCATTAAAGTCAATGGGCATTTTTTCATATGGGCGTTTTTTTCTCTGCAATTTTTTCCATGGCAAATTTTTGCTGCAGTTTGACCAAAAAAATTCCACATGGCGAAATGGGGAATTTCGTTGTGAATCCATGGCTTTTCGAAAAAAATTTGCTCAGCACTAGACACAGTTGTTAACTGGTCCGAATGTGGGAGGATGTTGCAGATTGTAAGTTGCAAAAGGAGAGGCAGTCCCAACAGTAGGCACCTGGCTATTGGGAAATGTTTTCAGAGTTTCGCTCTTTTTTGGTGAAATGGGGCAGAATTATTCCTCGCTATCAGCTACATGCTATACCATAGTGAATGGCAGCTAGACAGAAGAATAAGCAGGGGGAAAAAGGGGCAGATTCACTAACCAGTGAATTTTCACCAGCGTCAGCTTCACACCCCTCGCACCACTTCACCGGGTGCAAATGCACTACGAATATGTTAATTCACCAAAATGCAAAGTTTCGTCCCAGGCGTCGTACTCTGGCGACTTATCGCTAGCGTTATTTCACCTGTGTGAGCATTTCATAGTGAATATGCAATAGCGTTCATTTGTGCCTACCGAAAATTCTCTATTGATCCTGTGGTTAGGTCAATTTGCATTGGGTGGGAAATTTAAAGTTGCATGAATATCTTTGTTATAAATGTTGGTGCAAATGGTTTAAGCTACCGCTTTTTATTACACATGTCCAGGGATCCTTAATAAAGACAAGAGAGTTAATATAATACCCTACACATGAGCCCACTGTAAATATACTGTTTCATATGTTATAAAATGCGTGGAGAAAACCATTTACCCAATAAAAGTCTAATTTAGGACTTTTGCAGGAAATCCCACTTAAAAAAAGCAAAAGTGGCCAGTGTTTTTTGAACTTTAATGCATTTTCGGCAGACAGGACATGATATAAGTGACAGAAGATTGAGGAAGATCTAGCTTCTTTTTAGCACTTCACCTGGTCTGATGTGGCGAAGTCAACTCTGGTGAAAGAGGTAACATTCAGTAAATTCTGCACTTTAGTGAGTTTGTGGAGTAACGATCATTCACTAAAACGAAAAGTCGCCTGCCATAGAGAGCAAATGAACTATAGCGACGGCCTCTTTCTCTAGTGAATTGGCGCCTGCGCCTGTTAGTGAATTGGTGATGTCCCTGCATTTGGCAATGCTGGTGAAAAGTCGCTAGTGTAGCCACTTCGCACTTAAGGGAATCCACCCCATAGAGGCATAATTCAAACCGGATAAACATAGAAACTTCATGATTCTCTGTTCTTTTCCACGTTGGACTGTGTAGATTGTGTGGATGTATAGGTAATTATTTTCAGAAATGTATAAATAAGGTAGTTGGTTGGAATAATTTCTGCTGCTGCTTTGACCCTTCCTGGAGCCGGAAATATAAAACCAGCTGTGGCAGCAGTTATTTGCCTCAGATGTATGCCTGTCCCAAGGCTCCAGGTATATATAGAACATTAGCTAACTGTTCTGCCTCTTAAAGATCAGCAGAGACCCAATGGGGGTTATTTACTAAAAAATCCAAGTTTATCTAACAATTTATTAAAAAAACGCAACCAAACTCCCATGCCCAATTCTAGACTATTTATTAATTAAAAAAAACTTTTTTCCGAGTTCTGCGAATCTTTTGGAGAAACGAGACAGAATCGCTCCTCACTATCAGTTGCATGTTATACTGGGGGCAGCTAGATAGAAGATTGTTGATTTAATCATATCACAGAAAAACATGATAACATCGAGCGAAAACCGGAAACGCTACATATTTTGGGGCTTCTTCCCGAACTACTTGAATTTTTTGAGCTTATTTCCCGAATTGCTTGAATTTTAATTTGAGTTTTTGCCAAAAACCCTGAAAAAAGTTGGATTTTAGAGCTAAACCCTACGCAGACCACAAAAATATCAAATTGAGATAGGTGCCTCTCCCATTGACTTTAAAAAGGACCTCAACAGGTCTGAGATGGCGATTTTTGGATTCAGGCTTTTTACAGCATCGTTTTTTCTAGTTTTTTTTCTAGTAAAAAAAATTTTTTTTTGAGATTTTAACATTCTGATTTTAACAAAATGACCCCCTATATGTTTCACAATTTACTCTGTTGAAATGACTAAGTTGCCTGTCTTTACTGGGGAAGGGTTTGGGGCAAAATAAGTGGTTTACCACCACTATCACCTTGGCTGCAGACCTTCCCTATGACAAATTAAAGGGAGGGTTTTCATCTTCAAGCTTTCAAATGGGGTCACTGACCCCATCTAAAATACAAATGGTCTGTGAGGCTGCAAATTTATTGTTATTGCTACTTTCTATTCAGGCCTCTCCTATTCATATTCCGGTCTCTTATTCAAGTCAATGCATGGCTGCTAGGGGAATTTGAGACTAGCAACTAGCCAAAATTAAAAACTGCAGAGCTGCAGAATAAAAAGTGAAATAACTCAAAATAAAAAAATAGTTGAAAATTGTCTCAAAAATATCACTTTCTATGTCATACTAAACATTAAATTAAAGGTGAATAACCCCTGTCAGTGTCAGTTTTCACCTTCTAAAGCAGTGGTCCCCAACCACTGGACCATGGCCCAGAAGCTGGCTCGCTCTGCCGAAGCAAGGCTAGCAAAAACTATTTTGTAAAATTTGCACCTTAGGGGAATTTGTCCAGTGTAGCAGCTAGACTGGGGGGGGGGGGG
>CM044433.1:143694230-143754061 GCA_024363595.1 Xenopus borealis | reverse complement strand
GTGGCAGCTGGGAAATTGACAAAATGTCTAGCCCCATGTCAGATTTCAAAATGAAATAAATACAAATCTGTGCTATTTTGAGAAATGGATTTCAATGCAGAATTCTGCTGGAGCAGCACTATTAACTGATGCGTTTTGAAAAAAAAAAAACATTTTTTTCCCATGACAGTATCCCTTTAATGAGTTATCCATTAGCAAACAAGTGGAATATTGACTTGACTTGTTAAAGTGCAAATATACCATCATTTTTGCTTTTCCATAAGTTTCTGACTGTATCGTCAGTTTCAGAATTTTGTCTCCTATTGCCCCTTGTAGTGATATAACTCACAGCCAGTTAACAAAGGGTAGTCTGTGGCCATAGCAGCCAGCCACTAATCGTTTGGTACAGGCATAACAGCAACATGAACAATATATTTTCCTATACCCTGTAATGAAACTAATGCGGCAGAGGAATTCCCTCGCTACTGAGAATAATGTAGCAAAACACTTGCTTATAATGTTCTTTTAAGGCCTTTAGAATACAAAGCTTGCCACAACTAACACTACCTGTGGGTAATGCATTGTGCTGCTGACAGCGGTATAATCTGTAGCAGTTTTATCTGGATTATATGCCACTGGTCCCTTATGGTAGACTTTAGTCAGATCACTCTAATTCATGCACATTTCATTTCTCTGCCCAAGGCAAAACACTTAGCGCTGCTGTATGTTTTTTGCATGCATATGTATTCACCTTAATCTGTTTATGCATTATGATGACCACCTAGACTAAAGCACACTGCTGCTGAGAGCAACATCTGGAGAAAAAGCAGAATAAGCACCCAGTTATTAGGTTTTCTCTTCTACTCAGAATGCTTTATAGCACTTACCTATGATTCTTATATTGTTGGCTGTAGAAAGTGGCCTCTGGTTAGTAATATACAGTATAATATAAAAATGGCTACACCTGCCCCCCCCCAACATACAGTATTACATCCAAGAACTCCTAAATGCCAATCACTTATCTTAACTTAATATGTTGGACATTTTTCCCTTGCTAATACCCTCAGCACTTTTGTCTACACTTTATCTGACCCACAAAATCTTATCACACAACAGCACGAGATTTTGTGAGATCCTACAATTTCTGATCCCCCCTGCTGTAATGGAAATCGGATCAGATCAATTCAGATGTTGTGTTTTGTTCCTGCATCTGCATCCGACTGTCAGTGTATGAGAAGAAAAGCTATCAGACACCATCAGATTTTATCTTGTCGCCCACAAAAGCAGCTAAAAAAAATATAGCCACATACAAGAGAAAATACTTCTTCCTGAATCTGATTTTTTTTTTCATTATTCACATTTGAATTTGAGGGAATGAATAGTAATTACTCCTATGTCCAGTAGTGAGTGCAGTGAGTGTGTTGGGTAAAATCAAATCTTGGCATCTGGGGTTTTCTGGATTATGGATCTTTCCATAATTTGGATCTTCATACCTTAAATCTACTAGAAAATCATGTAAATATTAAATAAACCCAATAGGCTGGATTTGTTGCCAATAAAGATGAATTATATTTTAGTTGGGATCAAGTACAAGGTACTGTTTTATTTTTACAGAGAAAATAATTTTTACAAATCTATGACGGGTTTCCGGATAACGGAGCCCATACCTGTACCTGTATTATATTATATTTTAACAATATAGGGGATTTGGTTTGCTAAATAACATAAGATGAATATTGTACAGCTGTTTTGACAAATTGCTTACATCCCTCAACTACATTATTCTCACATTCATACAATTTCCCCATTCTTCTTTCCATTTTTAAAACTCACCCATCTCTCACTTCATTCTATTACATTCTATTACATGGCTCTGAGCATTCACCTCCTAACTGAAAACGCATCTTTCTAACCAGGAGCCAATTCATCACCCACCTCATAGTCATATTCTACAATTAGTCTTAGTAAACCTGTAACCCTAAATGTCATGTGTAGTGATGGGCGAATTTATTTGCCAGCCACAAATTTGCGGAGAATTTCCATGTTTCATGCCAGCGCCCAATTGGATGCCAGCCTCAAAATGGACACCGGCCATAATTTACCACACCCACTGTGCGCTATAAATTGTCACCAGCGTCCATTTTTTATACCGGTGGCAATTCGTCCCATTTTGTGAATTTTTTGGCGAAGTGAAACGGGACAAATTCACCTATCACTAGTCATGTGTTTCTTTTTCTATAGGACTAATTTACCATGGGAAGGCAGTGTGCAAAGTTCCACAAAACAGGTGCAATCTACCAGTTTTTTTGCACTTTGCACCTTGTCTTCCTGGATAAATGAATTGCTGCAGGTTCATTTCCAACTGCAAATCCCTGTTGCCACCTCTATGAATAGATTCCAGCTTGGTGATTGCTGAACTTTTTTAACTGGAGTGTTTTCCTTTATTGCAGCAAAGCCTAGTTATTGGTCCAGCAGGATGTATGCAAGAGCGACATTGCTCCTCCCATCCCCTACCCATAACCTAACTTGTACCTCATTTAGGTTTTTACGGCCTTTGCTACCTTGCTCATCTGGTTTCCTGAGGTGAATGAGATCTCTGTAGGTATCAAAAGCCCAGAACACTAAAAGAAGGTTGGAGAACACACCTGATTGCAAGCCCTTATTCTTTTCTGAGATTATAGCAGAATTAACCTTTATCATAACTAAAATATATCCAGACTGAGCTTTACAAGAATGGTACAAATTGAAATAATTTCTATACTCTCTGCAGAGGCCTTTCATTAAATGAACAAAAAATATTGTTAGATCTGAGAGAGAATAGGAAATGATGAAAATACATTAGACAAAGTAGGATCAAGAAATATATTAGAGAAATGCATGCACTGATGCTTCTCTTTTAAGGGTCAGGAATCTGGATTAAAACTATCTCTAAGCCCAATGCATCCCAATGTCTTTTTTTATACTCTGAAGGCATATTCAGTTTATTATATCATCTGCTGATATATAGCTCTCAGAAACCTTCCCGCCAGAGAAAATCACTTTTATAGCGCTCTGTATGGAAATGTAATTTTCTGGGAGCATGGAGGTGCTTATGAAACGTATCATCAGGATCGGGAACAGCACACACGCCCAATCTTAAATTCTCATTACACCTTTGTGGAGTCCCTAGCCACAGCTCAGGAAATGGAGCGATACTATGGTACTTTTAGGGCCACTCTATGTAAACATGGGAGGATTACCCCAGCTTATGGCACGCTCCGCAAGTTCATAACTATTGCACTTCCAATAGCTACCTATATCCAAGCACTTGAGATGATTGTAGTGTATTGTGGAATTAGCTTTATGGATGTAAATATTTGTTGAATTCTAGTTGAACCGACAAGGTTCTTGGCCTGTTTTAGGACAGCAGGACCATCCAGAATCTGAAATGAAAAGAACATTATACTTTAAAGAGAAGTAAGTACAGGCATGTGAGTGTCGCAGACACTTTCCAAGATGGTGACCCCCTGTGACATTGCTGCTATTGACAAGCTGAAACTTTAGGCTGGTGCAATAAGTTCAGTATATAAAACATGGCATTTTTAGTCGTATTAATTTTTAGGGTTTCTTTCTCCTTTAAGTCTACTAGAAAATCATGTAAAAATTAATTAAACCCAATAGGCTGGTTTTTCTTCCAATAAGGATTAATTATATCTTAGTTGGGATCAAGTACAAGCTATTGTTTTATTATTAGAGAAAAAGGAAATCATTTTAAACAATTTGGATTATATGGATATAATGGAGTCTGTGGGAGATAGCCTTTGTGTAATTCTGGAGAACGGATTTCCGGATAACGGATCCCATACCTGTATCTAAATAGTGTTACAGGAGCAATATTCATACATGTATGATTTAGTTTTTAAGCCCATTAGGGCTAGTTAAGCAGCATATTACTCTCCTCCTACCTTAAACATTAACGAAAGTGCTGTGTTTTGCATACACAATATAAAACATTGATTTAAATAATTCATTAAAAAAAAAAGAACTACAGGTATGGGACCTGTTGTTCAGAATGTTCAGCACCTGGGGTTATCCAGATAATGGTTCTTGTTGTACTTTGGATCTTCATACCTTAAGTCTACTAGGAAATCATGTAAACATTAAATAAAGCCAATAGGCTGGTTTTGCTTCCAATAAGGATTCATTATATCTCAGTTTGGATCAACTTAAGTACTGTTTTAATATTACAGAGAAAAAGGAAATCATTTCTAAAAAAAAATGGATTATTTGGATAAAATGGAGTCTATTGGACCCAGCCTTTCTGTAATCCTGAGCTTTCTAAATAATGGTTTTCCAGATATAGGATGCCATGCCTGTATCTACAAAAATCAACTTCTACTGTTTGTCTACTGTTGCAAAGACAGCAACCATAGGGCTGCAGAACCAGTTTATTCATCTTTCATAATGCACAAATGATTTTACCCAGTAACAAATGTCAGCTGTGCGTACCAGTTTGACAGTACAGATATATTGTAAATGCTTTGAAGCTGCAAGCTCTTGTCCCTAATACAACTTTTTCCCCAAGTGTTATTTGTAGAACAGTATCTTCTTTCAATACATGTGAAATACTCCAATACTGATATAACATCAAACAACTGGAAGGTACATTCTCTTCCCACTTTTTGTAACCAAATGAGTTTTCGTTTCATTGGTATATAGTTTTCAGCCACATACTCTATAAGATCATTCCTAATAAAATACTGTATGTATGGGGATTCTCTGCATCGGTTCTTCTTTATTCTTTCTAGAGCTCTGCTACTTAATGACTTTGCATTGGCTGCAGAGGGGAATACTCACTGCGGACATGTACAAAGGCAAGAAGTAGGAATAGTATTTCTTGTAACCCAGCATGCCATTATGCACTACTGTGTTTTACCCAGCATGCTTCCTTCCTGGTGTGCCAACGATTTGTACTGGAACTAGCACAGCACTAAATATAAATACAGTTCCTTTACTGTATGTAACAATGCTATTTTGTGACTTAGACACATTTAAAATACTGTAAATTGCCAACCCGTTATTAAATTCCCAGCCTCATAAAATAATCTGTGAGTTTTCGAAATTGAATCAAGCCATTGTGTTAATGGTGAGCAAAACATGAAGGTATAGCATCCATTATTCAGAAAGCTGTTATCCAGAATTAAGGGAAGGCCATCTCCCATAGACTGAATTTTAATCGTTCAAATTTTTTTAAATGATTTGTTTTTTTCTCTGTAGTATACATAGTATATGTACTAGATGATCCCAGCTAAGATATAAATAATCCTTATCGGAAAGTATCCTATTTAGATTAATGTTTAAATGATTATTAAAAACCCTTATTCAGAAAACCCTGAGCATTCTGGATAACAGATCCTATACATGTACTAGTCTACTAGCCTAATTATTGGAAAACAGCTGACAGTTAGGGGCCCATTTATTAAACCTCAGTTTTTCTTATAAAGGTTTTTAGGTGGAAAACCTGAATTTTTTCCTTGGAAAAAATCCTCTAATTTGTTGTGATTTAATATACCCCATAACTGCTAAAAATTAGAATCTGAAAAATTTGTTTCGTGACATCATGATCTGCGATGGATAATCCGAAAAAGTTGTGATTTTCGTTTTATAATCCAAAAAAAAAATCAAGTTTCTGCAGTGAAAATTTGATGAAATTTCATTTTTGGAGTGACAATAGTATGATATGAATTGACACTCAGTTGTGTCACAATGTTTTGTATTTCAGATATTTTCAAGAAAAATTATTGATAAATGAGTTCAATTCATCGAAGGGAGTTTGGATGGCTTTGTTTTTTTTTTGTTGTTTTTTTTAAATTAGATGAATTCAGGTTTTTGAGTAAATAAGCCTCTTAGCGTTGAGCTACACTTTTCCTCAGCTATGAATTTGCAAATTTTGCCATCAGCAAAAATTTTTGTAAAGCCGCTGCAAAATTTCAGTGTGAACATTTCCATATGGAGAAAACACTGAAACAAAACTCCATAAACTTTGAGTAAACGTCCATAGACTCCAGTATGCAGTATTTTGCTCTACTACATAAAAATTTGCCATGAATAAATGGCCTTTGACTTTAATGCATTTCTGGCATTTTTGTGACTTTTCCTTGTTTTGCAAATTTTCTGGCATAGCAAAACAGGACAGATTCGCTCATCACTAGCGACATACTAGAGGGCCATACTTTAATATATGATTAGGCAAACATTAGGGCAGATTCACTAAAGGGCAAAGTGGCTAATGCTAGCAACTTTTTACCAGGGTTACAATCTGCAGGGACATCACTAACAGGCGCAGGTGCCAATTCGCTAGCAAATGGGAGCGTCACTAGCGGTCATTCACACTCTATTGCAAGCGATTTTTCACTCTGTTGAATGATCATTACTCCACAAATTCACTAAAGTGCGGATTTTACTAAACGTTACCTCTTTCGCCAGAGTTGACTTTGCACCTCAGACCAGGTAAAGTGGTAAAAAGAAACTAGATCTTCCTCAATCTCCTGTCAATTACATTATATCCTGCTGAAAATGCATTAAAGTTCATAAAATGCTGGTGACTCTTCCTTTTTTTAAGCGGGGATGCCTGCAAAAGTCCTAACTTAGACTTTTTTTGGGTAACCGGTATTCTCCAGACATTATATAACGTATGGAACATTAATTTTACAGTGGACTCATGTGTAGGGTATTATATTAACTCTCTTGTCTTAATTAAGGTTCCCTGTTTTACATGTGTAAAAAAATTAAACCATTTGCACCAACATTTCTAATAAAGACCTCCATAAAACTTTAAATTCCATGCCGTATGCAAAACAACCTAAGCGCAAGATCACTAGCAAATTTTTGCTAGCCACAAATAAACCGTAGCGAATCTTCACTATGAAATGCTTACACAGCCAAAGTAACGCTAGTGAAAAGTCGCCCGGAACTAAACTTTGCATATTAGTGAATTAGCTTATTTGTTTCACATTTTCACTTTGTGTAGTGGTGCGATAGGAGCGAAGCTGAAGCTGGAGAAAATTCCCCCGTTAGTGAATCTGCCCAATTGTCCTTTATTTTAAGCTTTACTTTATTTTTGCTGACATTTTCTGTTTAATTCCATTTCCCTTCTGTAGCTTTTCCAAGCCAGCGGTGTGCCGTGTGGACTCTGAATGCAACTGGTTTGCCTCAAGAAGTGTAAATGTTAAACAGTTTTTATTTGGGAATAGTTTGGTGCATATGCATCATTTTTAGGAGCTAAGTTAGTAAAATTGATGCATAGACCATAAAATCTACCTGAAGTTAGTAAAAAGCTGTATATCACTTTTATTTGCTTGGTGTCTGTTTGAGTGCATATATCCTGGTTTGTATGTAGTGCTGTTGCAGTTTCTCACTTGCCGTATCATTAAAATGATTCATCAGATGTTCAGGCATTTTTAGCATTACACCTTTGAATTAAATTCCCACCCGCACGTTGCACTGCTCTAATTATCAGCAGACGCGGCAAAAAATAAAGCACAGCCGAAGCAGACATATTGCCAAGCTCTATTAAATTGCTACGCTGGCGGATCAGTGTACTGATACTGTGCCTTGCTTGCTACCAGCCCGAGATACACAGCACAGAACCAAGGCAGCAAATAAACTGTGACAGCATCCCTAGAACTGATGACTGACACATATACAGTATGCAAATCTTTCTGAGAGATTCCCTCATTACTGTGTGCAAATGTGTCTTGCTTTCACTCCATACATTATTATAAATCACTAACTAGAGGCAGTAACCTATGCAGAATAAACAGGTAGCATGAGAATGAGGCCCTTCCAGCTAGAGGTTACTCACTTTGGAGCCCGAGGAGCGGGAAAGAAAAGGACTTTTGCAAGAACTTTACAACCTGATGAAGGTATTGAAACAAGGCCTTCATAAGTTATAGCCAGTGCCTTCATTCTCATATAAGTATTACTGTCAGTTTATTTTTTTTTATAGTAAGGAATACTTCAGAAATTTCCCACTGCCCCTCCTCAGCCCAGGCCCAAACAGAACTGATCCTGAAACCTATAACCTCAGAATGTATAATAAACCAACAGATATATTTTATTAAAAGGCCTGTTCAAGAATCTTACCAAACTGGAATTTAGATATCAGTAAGTATTGCCCTTTTACATCTTTCCATAGAGACACCATTTATGATATTCTCTGTCAGATCACCTGACCAGAAGTACTGCAGCTCTAACTGTAACAGGAAAACATCTTAGAGTAAGTTTCAGAACTGTGCACATTAATTGGCTGACGTGACCTAACATGTATGCTTGCCCTTGATTTGTCTGTGTGCACCGTGAATAGTATGTATAAATGGCATTTTTCTATTTAGGATTACTATTAAGTATGGCACATACTACTAAAAAAGTATATTTTTATGAAAAAAGTTTATTATTAGATGAAGCAGGGTTTAGATATGAGCTGTTTTATACAATATATTTATTATAGAAGCCTACATTCGGGATATAGTTTTTCTCTTAATTGCCTGTACGCACCTATTCTCTATTTTACCATCATAGACAGAGGGGAAAAGGTGTGGCAAAACTATGTCCTACAAATGTTTGGAACAGAGAAAGACCACCCAATTGAACCTGAATTAAATGCAACTGGAATTTTGAAGTCAGCACTAAAGGAATGATAGTGTGGGACAGCCTACTAGAGGTATTACTAGAAGTTGCTGTCCTGATCCACACCAAGTTCTGAGCCACCGCTTGGCAGTACCAATTCCCTACACTAGTTTCTGTTTGCCATGGCAGTATTTATAAACAATAGCGACTATGACTTCATATTCCTAGATATATGTGGCAATTCTGTATATAAATATATGTTCCTGCCTCATTTTGCCTGACATCCTTTAATAAAGAATCTGGTCCAAGTTGTGATTACAATGAGGACCCAAAACAAGACATCCATCCTTTTCTGAAGCAAGCTGTTGTATCTGCCAGCACAACCACTCCTATTATACAAAAGTACAACAAAATAAAATCCTTTCCATATCCTAAAGGTGGCCATAGAGGTAACAATTAGGAACTTTCCTGGAAAAAATCTTTCCAGGAAAGATTGTTCATTTCAATACACAAGTGTAGAGCTGAATTGTCAGATATACAGATAGAAACAATAGAATTCTACCTGTATCTGTTGATTCAGCACTTACAATGGCTGATGTTCAGGTGCCTTCAAAGGTTTTTTCTTGCCGGCCTGATTAATGAGCCGACTGATCCAAGTCTTCTGCCGATATCAGTCTAGTCTGCTCATCTCCCACCATACACACACACTGAATATCGACTGAAAATTCGATTTGTATGATCTTATTGGTGCGTCTATGGCCATCTTAAGACCTGTGCTTCATCTAATCTTGGCTCCTCTGGAGATATCTGTTCTGAATGATGTAATGGAAACCTTTCTCTTGATGACTTAGCTCAATTGCTTAAGAGACACTTTATTAGGAGGACATTCAAATGTCTATGTCTCAAAGCAAATGTGAGAGATTTGGTTATGAGTTATTGCTGCATGGCACCCCCAGGATCCCTGCTAGCTATACATCAACATGACTCTCAAGGCTGGCATCATGTCAAGCTGAGTTTTAAAGGGGTGGTCATCTATAAAGTTAACTTTTCAAAAGTTATAGAATGGCTAATTCTAAGCAACTATTTGATTGACCTTCATGTTTTCTTTTTTATAGCTTTTGAATTGTTTTCCTTCTTCATCTGACTCTTCCCTTTCAAAATGGGTCACTGACCCCATCTAAAAACAAGGCTACACATGTATGTGAACTAGAGACTAGAGAGCAATTGAACAAATAGCGAAATAACTCAAAAACACAAATAATAAAAAGGAAAGCCAATTATGAATAGTCTCTCACTCTCTACATCATAATAAAAATTAATTAAAAGGTGAAAATAGGTCTCTTCCATCTCTTGATCTGCTTCCCTCTGCTACATCTTTCATTGTCACCTTTTATATAGATATTGCTGCCTTTTTTAGAGATTTGTTATATGCTAAATGTAATTCAATCGCAGTCTTAGTAAACTGCTTAATAAAACCATAACAAATTCACATTTTCCATGAGGGTGTCTCTTTTATTGCTAGAAAGCGCTCTATTGACTTTTGTTTTAAACAGTGTTTTAACAAAATAGAATCATTGATTCTTAAGGGTTTAGGCAAGAAAGTGATCTTCCGATGAAATCCTTCCAAACCTGCAATCTGTCTTGGGCGTTTAAATAGATTTCTTTGTATAAAAGCTAAAAAACTCAATATCAGAAGAATTTGAATTGCTGGATAAACTTGCGACAGTATTTATCATTTGCAGTGAGAAAAGATCAGCAGAGGTCACGCATTCCTTTGAACTGTACTAAGAAGAATATAATTTTAATAAAGGGAAAAGCTAATGTAACATTTAAAGCCAAGGAACAGAATCATTTTCTCTTATTACCTTGATTTTGTATTAAATGACTTTAGGCTACTATGAAACCATAGAAGTCTTCAGTTTTTGATTTGAAAAAATAAATCCCCCGCCACTTATTGCGCATTAAGACTGGACTTAAGGCTTTCTTAGCAAGGAAATAATGATTTAATGCATATTTAATGAAAGAGTAGAGAAAGTGTAAATAAAGCAAATAGTAAAGCAAGATTTTGTGCTTGACTCCCTCTAGTGGTTGAAGTAGGTTTTAAGTGTAAAGCGTCTGCATGTTGACAATTTTGTCACTAGTAAAAGTTATATTAAAAAAAGTTTTCAGCTTATAGAACACCCTCAAACACCTATGGGTGATAGCAGTGGCACTAAAAGAATTTAAGGCTGAATTCATAAAAACATAAAATCAGGTTATGTTGTTAATGTATTTATTGATGTAGGGAAAATCTCATTATAAACTGGCCAGAATCCCCAGAAGTCCATGTGTTAAAGGAGAAATATAAATTAAACCACTGTGCATGTGCATTGCACGTGACTATATCTATCTTAATGATAGGGCACTGAAAAATAGGCTCCATACACCTTAGTTTTTGCATGGCAGTGTCATTCTGTAGCTACTAAAGCAAATAAAGTTCTGCCTTGCATAAAAAAGGGCATAAACTCAAGGGATGAAAACATAATTATACCTCTTTATAGATCCCTAGTAAGATCTCATCTGGAGTATGCAGTGTAGTTTTGTGCTCCAGTCCTTAGGAGGGATGTAAATGAGCTGGAGAGAGTGCAGAGACTAAGTGCAACTAAACTGGTTAGAGGGATGAGGGAAGAGTTAAATTATGAGGGGAGACTGTCCAAGTTGGGGTTGTTTTCTCTGGAAAAAAGGAGCTTGCGAGGGGACATGATTACACTTTACAAATACATTAGAGGACATTATAGACAAATATCAGGGGACCTTTTTACCCATAAAGAGGATCACCGCACCAGAGGCCACCCCTTCAGACTAGAAGAAAAGGACTTTCATTTGAAGCAGCGTAGGTGGTTCTTCACAGTCAGGACAGTGAGGTTGTGGAATGCACTGCCGGGTGATGTTGTGATGGCTAATTCTGTTGATGCTTTTAAGAGCGGCTTGGATGATTGCTTGGACAGACATAATATCAAAGGCTATTTTGATACTAAACTCTACAGTTAGTATAGCTATGGGCATATATGGTTTGTGTGAAAGAGTGGGGGGTGTGTGTGTGTATGCTGGGTTTTAATTTGCAGGGATTGAACTTGATGGACTTTGTCTTTTTTCAACCCAATTTAACTATGTAACTATGGGGCCCTGGTCATAGAATAGATTATGAATAATTAAACATTATATTATATTTGTGTCTCGCTAGTGTTTGAAACTTTAACCAGGTTGTAAAATCTAACAAGGTGTCTCTTTATTTTCCACACACAAAGACTGCAGCACTTCAGCAACATCTATATTGCCTTGAGGTGCCACTTCCTATTGGCTGCTTTTAGGCTATTAGGTGGATTAATGAGCCCGACAAAATCTTCTATTAACATAAATCTGCAGTGCTTTTGACCAAAGTTGGATTTAGCTCACACTAGTAATATAAAGTTAATATAGGTATCTGTTATCCAGAAAGCTCTCTGAATTACAGAAATGCCATCTCCTATAGACTCCATTTTATACTAATAATCCACATTTTTACAAATGATTTCTGTAATAATCAAACAATACCTTGTACTTGATGTATAATCCTTATTGGAGGCAAAACCAGCCTATTGGGTTTATTTAATGTTTACATGATTTTCTAGTAGACTTGGTATTGAGATCCAAATTAAAGTACAGAGCACAGCTTCAACCACATATTTATAAATAACAAGATATATATATATATATATATATATATATATATATACATTTATATAGATATATACTATAGTATATAATATCCTGTTAATTACTCTATATCCTTATAGATGTTGCTTAATGATGTTATAATTGGTTTAGTTCACTGATACTTATGTATTTTAAAAAATGAATGTACAATCTATTGTAATGTATTAGAATATTGGCCTGTATAAAAGGCCCTTGTCCTTGTGCTCAATCCTTGTGCTTGATCCCAACTAAGATATAATTAATCCTTATTGGAAGCAAAACCAGCCTATTGGGTTTATTTAATGTTTGCATGATTTTCTGGTAGAATTAGGAATGAAGCTCTGAATTAGCATTCTGAATAACAGATCCCATACCCATACATTATTGTTTATATGAAGGAGGGAGGGAAATCATTATTAGGACACTGATAGCTCATTCTGGAATCCTTAAACATGTTTTGTAAGAGGCTACGATATCCTTTAGGTCAGACATGCCCAATAAAGATAACACTTAGATACTTGCCTGCATTTACGTTAAATCGAATTACTCACACATAGTAAGAAATCAGTAGCCTGCATACATATGTTTGACTCACATAGCCCACCATTCATTTGTATTGTACGGTCTGAGGTAGTGAGTTTCCAAGAGTCAAAATACATTGTGCTTCATCTTAATCCAGGTTTTCCAGAGAACAAAAAAACAAAGTAGTAAGATTAGTTGAGACAGATTCTGTCTGCAAATTCTGCTGACATTCCACAAAAAGTACATTATTAAAATCGAATAAACACCTCACAGTGGAAGGAAACTCGCAGCCTTATTCTAAATGTGCATGTGCATTATACTTAAACATGTCAAACAACAGAAGAAAAGAACAGGATATTCACACCCTATTAGGTTATAGAAAATGAAAGGGTGTTCAGTTACTAAAGTGATAATACATCAGTTGTGTATAAGCGGTAATGCATTGATTCCTTTGCTCAAGATAGACCAAACAAATGTTCTATCACAGGAACAACAATTAGAACCATCCAAACTGCCTGCAAAATCAAATATATGGGGTTTCTGACACCAGTGATCTGAATTGAAATGGTCACAGTGATCTTTCAGCAAGAGTAGTCAGAAAGCAGCACTGGGGTTGGGAATAGCACACAGTTTGGGTTTAATAAATTGTAGATCTGGGGTCAGGAATCAAATAAATAGGACAGGGAACAGTTTAATAGGTGGTATGAGTAACGGTTTATCATTCAGACCACTAATGAGCACATATTACTTCCCCTCTGTAACAGCAGAGGAAACAAAAGTGATACGAGGGACCAAAGGTGGAGCCAAGTAATTTGCTATCCAGACGGACAGACAGAACTGCAAGGAAGAGTTGATTTGACAGGGCATAAAAATCAATTCTTAATTTTTGGCAGAAATTATTTATATCCTGAACTCTAGTGCCTCTGATTCCAGTTTTAGTCTTAATGAAAAAATCCTTTAAAACAGTATGTCTATAGTTAGGTAATCTAACAGAATTACATAGACATGTTCTCCTGCCCAGAATTTCATTTTAACAGAGTAATAGGAAAGAAAACATTTAAAAAGGTCCACCTTCAAAATAGACACTCCTTCTGTCTACTGCACCATGTTGCATTTTTAATTGTGCAGAGAATTCTGTCTTTCTTTTTTTGCATATGAAAATATGAGACATTGTATATAACAAATACAGCTCGATGGAAAGAGTGCAAAATGTAGGGATAATCCTTGAATATGTTATCGAATTTAATAAAAAATTTGCTTTATACAGCAGATGTAAATAGTTGGGGGATGCCCTAGGGTGCATATCTTTAGTAAATTTGAAATATGTTAAGATATAGGCTCAAGGCTGCCTTCAAAATCCACTTTGTTTGGCCAATCCTTCTTAAAAGTTGCTTGTGTGCACCAATCTGAGGTCCCACCGTAGCATTTGTTGCAAAATTCCCCAAGGTACAGTATTTTTCTGCCTGGCCCCAGATTACAAATCAGAAACTCCATGTCTTCTGTTCAGGAAAGCAGAGGCCAGGAGATTATGGTAATGGACTTGGCTGGCTGGGTTTTTTAGAGGTCACGGCAAGTGAAGGTCTATGGGTAGAACTACATGGACGATTTGGACGCGTTTTTGACGATCCGTCGTGCTGCGCTAAAATGAAGGCCTCGAGTCGGATGCGAGGAAAAACAAGGTAAGAAATACAAATGTTGGATGGTGTTGCAGTGTTCATCCGACACAACATGATTGTCTGATGCAGACGCTGCATGGTGCATCTGCATCTGACAGTCGTGTCATGTTGGATGAATGCTGCAATACCATCCGACATTTCTATTGCTTACCTTGTTTTTCCTCGCATCCGACTTGATGCGTGCATTTTGGAGAGACATGTAGGATCCACCGGAAATGTGTCCATGTACAGTAGTTCTAACCTTTAGGTATTTGCTGCATTAACTTGCAACAGGTGTAGGTGTAGGCTGAATAGTAGTGATACAGAAGAATTACTGTTAATATTTCAGGAACCTCGGGAGCAAATGCATTTCAGTATTACTGATGCCTAGTCTGAAAAAACATAAAGTAGAACCATAGAAAACAAAATCCAGACCTTTGGCTTGATCTTCACTTTCCCATCAAGAGAAACTGTTTCAAAATAAGATCAGCATATTTATGTTATATATATTAAAATATGGGCTTTAGTTTTGCTTGGCGTGTTGCCATGACTCCTGATAATGCAGAGGTCACCAGCACACTGCAATATTCTGTTTACCTCGTGCTTAGTACTGAATTTGCATTTGTCCACTGTCAATGCACATTTCAAAGTAAACTGTGCAGTATGGATTACTTATTAACCAGTCAGGAACAATGTGCCATTCGCTGGGTGCTCAGTCACTATGATCATTGCTTATGAAAGACATGTAAATCTAAATCTATTTTCAGTGTTATTTAATAGTGCTGGAAAACAGCTAAATGCAAAAAAACAAAGTTGTAAGGGAGCATAACATTTTATATGTGGTTAAACCTGTATCATTATGGGTGCTCTGGGCAGTTTTAATTGAAGGCTAATTCTTCACAAACCATCACCAATGACTTACTATTGCCAAACAGGATGGAGGTTTGCATTTATTTGGCACTGCATTTATCCTGCTGTATGTTCCAGGATAATTATACATTACATTTCCACTGTATTCATCCTGCAATGGGGTATATTATACATGGAGCTGGTACTGCATTTAACTTGTAGTGTGTTTTGGAGTATTATACATGGAACTGACACTGTATGTTTACTACTGTGTATTTGTATTTATTATATATATATATATATATATAATTAGCACTGCAAGGGAGTTTTTTACATGATAATATAGTGCTAATACAAGGCAATTAACATGGCTATAACCGGGGTTATTAAAACTTGTGACTTAACCATTCAAAACTGTGTTGATAACTTATTGGCCAATATATGGAGAGATCAGGACTGCCTGACCAACTGATATCTGGCCAAAAAAAAAGGCAGATGACTTGGGCATTTGTAAATTCCAGTACCACACAGGTCCTTACCTGAAGAGTTCTGTACTCCTGCAGTATGATTGGATTGTTCGTCCTTGGACAAACAATTGGATCAGCTGATGTTGTCCACCATGTGAGAGACCAAATCAGGCAGAGAGACGGCCAGATCCAAATGATACAATCCCCTTGTTTATTGCCAGCTTTAGTTACTTGTCTCTTTAAAAAACAAGGCCCCTGACCAAGTGATGTGGTACATAAACACTGTGGTACTTGTCTGATCCAACCTGTCTGGGTTGGATGGGTACATTACACTGCCTTTTTAAGCAGTAATGTTTTTCAGATTTTGCTTCTGCTGCTGAGGCAGGAAATATAATCACAAGACAGAGGCGCTAACGGATTGCCTTGATCTCCACTGCTGGGTTCTCTATGGGACACCGAGTGTTCTTAGTTCTAGGTTTCTGACACATGTAAATGGATGGAAACACTCAACTCTCAGTAATACATTTACACCTTTTTTTTGTTTTTGTTTTTTAAACTGCTCACAGCAAAGCTCTTCTCGGTGTTCCTCTGTGTTCTCCAGAACTTTCTTTCTTTAGCACCCTGACTAGCAGTGATAGAAATGGAAGCCCTACCCCATGCAGAACATCTATGATGAGCTGGAAAAATCCTGCCAACGGTTTAATTCAGCCGAAGTGAAAATACGTTGAATATCAGATTAGATATAGAGTCCACATTATCTACTGCAAAGTCACAAAAGCTTTTAAATATTTATCAATAATAATACAAAACTCTCCAACCACAGTACATACAGCATAGTGTTGCCTTTCACAATACACTCTGCTTATTGTGAGATGAAGAATAATTCCCGTGGTAGATAAATACTGTATTTATATCTCAGTTCTCTTAATAGAAACAGCTCACAAAATGTGCATTGTAATTTTTGTGTTTTGTACACTGATTGAGCATGCTTTTCAAATAATAAAAGAGTTTAATATTATTCACTAATCTCACAGAATCAATGGATTATTCCATTTAGGCAAAAAGAGTTAATCAAATCCAGCAAGGCTGTGATAAGATCAGAAAGCCTGCGTGCTGGCAGTCTGGACGGATGTTAACGCATTTGATCCGTGCATCCATTTTAAGAACCCAATTGCTTCTAAAGTCAGCTTGTTAATACAAGCTTTATGATTCCCCCAGGGTTAAGCATCAGATGGGCTGGACAGATTTAACTTGGATTACAACTGGCCTGAAAATGCTGCAGGGAAATCCCAAACTCCTTATCATTAGTGGAGCCTGACAGACAAGGCCAAAGGAAAGGAGGAAGAGGCAGCAAAATCAAAGAAAGAAAATGTGTTAAAAAGCCAAGGATTGTTCTTTTTGCTTAACCTTTCATACATACATGGTTTATTTATAGTGAAACTTGAAAAGGGACAAAGGACAACTAATTATATTGTAAAAACACATCTTGATTCCAAAATCCAGATCCAAAGTGCTACAAGCTGTAGCCTTGCTAGATTATTAATTGGCCCCATAGCAAAATACCCCACAAGGCCTGGTAATGCTAACCGGTATGAAACTGGGAATCCAAGGCCTTAGACCATAGAACTAATCTTTAAAGTGGACCCGTCACCCCAAAAAAATATTCAAAATCCTATTTTATCACATTAGTCAAGCAAAATGAACATTAATTACACTATATACATTATTTTAATCTTGTTTTCTTCAGTCTGGGAATTCATAATTATAACAAGCAGGCAGGAGCCATTTTGTGGACACTGTTATTAAGACAAGCCTTGTATCATCTCAGAATCTTGTTTGTGCACCAGAATGGGGGACCCAATGTCTATCCCCATGTCCTGGCTACACAATTAAATGGTTAAGAGAACTGGGGGAATGTGTGAGGAGCAGGTACATCTAGGAAGTGCTGAATGGAAAGTGAAAGTAATTATCTGCCCCACTACTATGCCTGCCCTAAGGCATAGAGGAGTGCAGACAATATTTGTTTGACAGCTGAGATTTTTAAATTATCTTAAAACAGCTATGAATGCTATAATTAAAATTTGAAACTGGTTTTCATGTTTAATTTGAAAAGGACTTTTATTGTATAGATTTTTGTGTCTGGGTGACGGGTCCACTTTAAACTATTCTTTTTCCTCTCCTCAACAAAGCTCTTTATTGTCATAGTCTCCATTCTATACCTGTTATAATCTGTTCTTCCATCTGTTTCTCCTTTTTGTTTACATTTAGAAATAGGGAAAGGCCATGAAATATACCAAATGTTTAGGAGCAGTAGGGCTAGGGGTTGTATTCAAGAATACAGCTGGCAATGAGGGGGCAGGTCAATGACATAAAAAGGTCAATGGTGTAGGCGGACCCAGGCAGTGACATAAAAGGGCAATATGATGAAATCATTGGATCCTGATGGGCCAGTCTGACACCAAGCTAAAAAGCTCAGTTTACACATGGAACTACATATACTACGATAATAGCATATTCAACATGAAGCAATTTGATTACCACTGACATGAATGTGAAAAGAGAGTGGGGCTCATTTATCAACACTGGGCAAATTTGCCAATGGGCAGTTACCAATAGCAACCAATCAGTGATTAGCTTTTTAAAGCCAGTTGCAAGTAGAACAATGAATGCAGCAATTTGATTGGTTGCCATGGGGTACTGCCTATGGGCAAATTTGCCCAGTGTTAATAAATGACCCCACAGTGTGATAATCACCAGGCAGGGGTAGCCTAGTGATACTTTCAGTTTGTGGCAATTGAAAGTGAGTGAAGGCAGACAATGATCCATAATGATCTAAAACAGGAGGAAGGCAAAGGTCCACTTGCCTCTTAAGCTCCTTATATATAGAGGGTTCATCCTGGACAGTTGGCTGTGCCCTACATACATGGCCCTGTCTGTGTATTTCTTTGAAGCTAACCTTTCCAGACTGATAGATGCAATCAGATATTGAACAAGGGTATTCCTACCAATGCACTCAAGATAAGCAGCTGCTATCAGGATAAAAGAAAAAGGCTGCATATGCATTGAAATAAACATTTTTTCTATTGTTTTCTCTTTTTTGGCTGCATCTCCTAGCTCGGTAAACATCAAAGCAAAGTAACATCCTAGGGCGTTTAATATACCAGAAACTGCATTATTCCCCCTTGGGATAACTTCCCCAGCAATTATGCATTTAGCAGAGGGTTTATCAGGCAAATCTGTTGCTGAACCTTCGCCCGACTTGGAGGGTAGATAATCATACCATAAACTAGAGATAGGTCAAAACCATAAGTGAAGCTTGAGCGTTTTTTAAAAAAAAAGACTTTGAACTCCGGCACGGGGAATGTGAAAATCGCCAATGTATGCAGCAAAGAGCAAGAACAAGAGGCATGCAGTCAATAGGATGTTGGTGAAATCTACAGATCTCCAGCTACTCTTTGATAGAAAGATCAAAGGCCTAATGTAAGTCTAACAGACAAACAGCATTGAGAAACTGGATAGTCTCAAAACAGTTATTACCTCCAAAGGTGCCTGCCCTTAGATAGCAGTAGAAAACATCACAGACAGTGCATCTCGCAGATAGGGGGGAACCATAGTGCGTGGATGTGAGAATAGGGGAACATGAGACCTGCATCTTTCCCCAGAAACACAAAGAAAACTGCACAGTTGTCTATTTATGCCTGGTGATCAGGAAACTTCATTATCTTTTGCTATTCCCCTGCTGGGCACCTTTAGTGAAACTACATGTGGCATAGACAGAATCCAGGATTTCTACTTTTCTCTTTCATTTTAATTTTTTTCTCCATACTGTATTTGTGCATACTCCTTTTCAAATTCAAGTTTTTGCTGAAACTGGTTTGTGAGAAAATCTTGAATAAACATTATAAAGGTTTTTTTTCACAATTGTGTTTTTTTTTTCTTCCAGACCATTGGCTCATTTAGGAACTCGATTGTTTTAATTTGAAAAAAAAAAAAAAAAACTAACTTGGAATCATGTTATTCCATTTATTCATAGCATTTTAAATGTTAAAAAAAATTATATTTTTCATATAACAATATGAAATATGAAATCTCCCATAGTAATAAAAATTAGGATTTGCCCATAAACAGGGGTTTTCATGAAGCACATTGCTTGGTATTCATTTTTGTAGATGTAAGCAAAGACTGAACATGAGCCTCCTTTTGGGTTATGTAATAGAAGGCACTAAGTTTGCCTGGGGCAGTAACCCATAGCAACCAATCAGCAGGTAGCACTTACTGGTCACCTGTTTAAAAGAAAACATCTTATTGGTTGCTATTGACACTGCTACTAGGCAAACCTTTTGCTCTTTATTACATATGGAGATTGACTCTTTTATTGGTGACAATTGTCACCTCTGCAGTAACTACACTGGCTAATGAAGCCAAGAAAAGTCCAGGAGATTTCCACAACAAGTGATAATATATGGGAGATACCGTCAACCCCCCTACTGTAGTGGTGCAGGTTTTCAGAGTAGTGTTTGTTTCCTTGGAGTCTGGGTATAATTACATTTTCCAATGCTGTTGGATTTAGGACTGCAGGAGTGGGCTGTTTAGAGGCAGAACTGGACTGTATGCTGAGGACTGAGACTTTGAGGTGAGCCAGTATTACAATATTGTAACCTTCTGTGGTGCTCGCCAGTTGGTGCACAAAAAAATAACTCCATGGTAATACGGGGGGAGAAAGGTGATCAGGTAGCCTTTAGTTCAGTGTCTCCACATACACGTACTGTAGTTGGAATTTTTCTGTAATGCAGTTGCACAGTGTAGTAACAGTAATTAATCTTAATGCTTGGTTTACTTAAATCTCCCTTTGAAGTGACTCATCTTTTGGTTGGTACTGTGACTTGAATGAAAATATGCTTCAAAAATATGCTCCAAAACCTGCACCACTACAGTGAGGGGACTGACAGTTTATTCCATATATTATCACTTGTTGTGGAAATCTTCTGGACTTCTCTTGGCTTCATTAGCCAGTTAGCCAACACAACATGATTCAGCTGTGTGACTACTAGCCTCTTTACTGCCTCTCCAGTGGGTCCCTAACCACTCTATGTAATTCCATGTATTTAAGGTGACATAAGGATGTTCTTTCTTAGCTCTTATCAGATCCCAGAGGTGCTGGGATTCTGATAGATCAGCTTTGATTTGGGGCTTCCCATAACTCAGTGGTACCCGAACTGTGGGGATGACACCCCCCCAATGACTTACCAGAGTGGCAGGGGCTGGGATGAGATTTGGCCATAATTCCTATTTGCTTTACTAGATTCTATTGAAAGCCCAGCTAGTCAGTAACATAGGGTGAAATTTTGAGTGAGCACTTATTTGGAAAAATGGATGATACATGTTTTCCTATATTGGTCACTTTGCTATGAGCTAAGGGTGGTGTTGGACAAAGCTGTCCAAAGGGCAGCTTGAACAAAAACATTCAGCAACCTGCTGACATATCTCCACAGGATTCCCTTCCAATCTGGCAACTAGGCCGATAATTCGCCTCCCACCTTGTGTGCGCACACATTCATGCTCTGACCTTCGCAATGGACCTAAGAGCTGCTGAAGAAGAAGTTAAGTAGAAGAAGTACTTGTTTGGCATCCCTTTACCTTTGTGTTCTAGTCATGTGCCTCTTCTGCCACCACTAGTTCTGGTCCTGCATCTTGGTATGGTATAAGTGGAACAGGGTAGTTTTTATACAGCAATTTGCCTTCCTGACATGCTCCAGGTACAACAGGATTGATAGGACTACATTTTCTATGTATGTGGGTGATAGTGGTTCATTAAACCCAATAATGATGGAGGCTTGTAAGGTTCATATTAACATGAATTAAGTGAGGAGGTTCACAATTCATAAAACATTAAAAGCTGAATTTTGCCAAAGCACAGCAATATCAATCTGTACCTGACACTTGTGTGGCCAATAATTAATATGCATCAAAAATAGTTATTGCGTGGCCAATTTCTAATATGCATTCAGAGTAATACTATAAATATATCTAGTAAAGTCGATGAGCCATGGGTTCTTCCTGTGCAGTGTTATGGAATAAAAAGCACTTCATCTCAATCTATCCAGATGCTTTTTCAGCAGGAAAAGTATTAAAATATACTCAACCTTTGTTTGAATTAGAGAGGCTGCCCACGTGAGATAGCAGACAATTCTATGATATATTATGATATCTGTCATTGTGTTTTCTCAACACTATACTCTTCATTATTTGCACACGGTGGTGCTGAGTGTGCAGTCACTGGCTTTAAAGCTTTATAGCAACCTGAATGCAGCTCTGACAAGAATATCGTTCCCAAATATAAGTGAAGATTATTCAGAGCCACAGAAGACGTTACATACGAAGGTATTGTAACGCTTTTCTGGGCTAGTTAACCAGATTAGGTATGGTGTCCAACTTTTAGTAGAGCATGGGTTACATTTGCGACATCTACACATCAGGGCAGGGCCTTCGCCAAGTGGAAGCTATCCCTTAAGAGGTAGTATAACTACAATACCCAGGCAGACCTGTACAATAAAGATAATGGGCGCCAGGAGATTCTTAAAGGAACAGTAACTTTATTAGCACACAGTTGCAAACAGGTTTCAATTCATATACTCACAGAGTATTGGATGCAGATTTATCAGGCAAGGATCACCTACTGGGTATGGCTAAGGTTGATGTACCCTTCCAGAAGTGTGTCCACAGCAATACAGAATTACCTGGTCCCCGACTCAAGTCCTCCTGCAGTGCTGGTCCTGCTATGGGGTAGCTCCTCTGGGGCCTTCCTTGCTCCCAGGCTCAGTGGCACATCCTGATGGTTCAAGTTCCAGCAGGCCAAAGAGGCAGAGGCCCCTCCCTGCACACCATATATAGCTTAGTGGCAGGGAGTGGTTATTGCACTCTTTGTCCAATAATAATCCTTATTAAATAAAGGGGGGTTATGGGCACTTCCACCCAATAGCAGAAAACCTACTAAGGGTAGGGATTAACTCCATAGGTGCCGGTAAAAACCTATGGGTCCCTACAGTATGAAACATGGTGGATTGTGCCATCCCTGTCAGATTAGCACAATAAGCTTGGGTCAGTTTTAACAGAAGCAAATTAACTAGAAAAGAAACCTTTTCTTTTTTCAAAATTTACAATAATGTTAAAGAAAAATATTTTCCTGACCTTTGAAAATCCAACCCCAAGAAAATAAAACTGACTTAAGCTGAGAACGTTGTAAAGTCGGTAGTGCAGGAGAATACAGGAGTCATATTATGAGCTACAAGGTGCAAAGTGCTATTTCAGGTGCAATTAGCCCTATTTTTTACTCTTAACACAGCTTTTTCCCAGTATCCCAACAAAATGTGGCTGCATACAAAGTGCCACAATTTTAATGAATGCATATTGGACACAGCTGCACCAAAATTATTGGAGTGGCAATTTCTTGAGCTTTGTGTTAACATGATGTTTGCATGTCATTATTAGAGCCTACTGAAGCAGCCTGCAGTGGGAACTTTGTTATTGCAAAGCTTCCGTTTTGATGAGTTCTCCTCCATCAACAATAGGTGCAGTTGCACACCATGGCCCAAATTCACTAAAGCGCGAAGCATCCAACACTAGCGCTAATTCGCCAGTGTGACGTCATTTGGTAACTTCGAAACTCACTAACACCGGCTCTGGCGAATTTTCACTAGCGAAGTAGATAGACTTGCGCAACTTTGCACCCTTACGCCAGGCGAAGTTGTGCACTGACGAAGGATCGTAATTATGCAAATTCACTAAGATCATCATTTTCCTGAACGTTACCACTTACGTAAGACTTTACTTCGCCTGTTCATACCAGGCGAAATTCAATATAATAGATAGGTGGTTGAAAAAAAAATGTAAACATTTTTCTAACTCCCAAAAAATGCTGGCGTGTTTTACCATTGGAGGGTAATAGTCTGAAAAAGATTTTTTTTTTTAGGGGGGGGGTTACCCTCCTGGCAACACAACTACATAGGGGGCACATGTAGGGCAAAAGGACAACTTTATTTAATTTATTAAATGTTTCCTGGGCTTGTGTAGTGGAATGTAGTGGCTGTAACATATACTTCTATTATAAGTTAAAGTTCCCGCTGTATGCAAATTAGGCATTGCTAGCATAACTGCGCTCTGCCTAGCAATGTAACACTAATGCAACTACACTACCGTTCGCCGACCTGAACATAATTTCGTACTTTAGTGAATTTGCGTAGCGCTGGCGAAAATTTGCCTGGCGAATTGCGGCGAACACTAGCGAAGCTAACGCTAGCGAATTTTCGGATCTTAGTGAATTTGCCCCCATGCATCAAAACAGACTGGGCAGGCACAATAGCATTTGAGCAAATACAAGGAGCATGTTGAGATGCATGTTTAATGATAGAGGATTTTAGAGCAACCACACTTGTGGGTATAACTCTTACCATTCTCTTCTGATCCAAACTGATTTAGCAACTTGATAGGGCTATAGTAAGCTTCCCGTAGGGTTATACAGCAATTCAGTATGTTTAATCTGGCGAAATAGGGATTCGAATAAAAATTTAAAGGGCAAGTAATTCGACCATCGAATGATTGAATAGATTCAAATCGATCAAATTTTTTGATTTCGATGGTCAAAGTGCCCAAGAAGGTATTCGAAAATTTTAACTTGAATCTTTTTGAAAATTCGATCGAATTTTGAATCCTTCACACGAATTTAGTAAATCTGCCCCGTAAAGTATTAGAGAAGTTCTTCCTGTTGCACACATAAGGTGTTAACATAAGACAAGGCCAATCAGTCATATGTTATTGCTCACTTTTTATGTTGCACCTGTCCACGTTCCATGGAAAGAAAAGTAATAAGGATGACTTGATATGTAACTTAGAATTACATTATTTTACTGAATCCTTTTAACTGTGGAAGATCTATATATATACTGTATGTATATATAAAGTCGGTTGCATGCCTTCAGGGTACGGAGCCTTTCTGAGGGCTGCAAATAAATGGACATATTGTTTAGCAACATTATAGCAATGGGTGAAGGCAACAATTTAATGCTGTTAAAGTGCTAAATAATGCAATTGGGATGTAGGAAACCGAAAGCATTGTGTGGAATTAGTACCATGCTACTTTGTTTAGCAACAAAGGAGAAGGGTTTAGGGGTAGTAATCTCTGATGGCTTAAAAGCAAATAAATAGTGTGGGCAGGAACTGGTGAAGTCTAGCAGGAGACATGAGTGTATTTAAGGAGTGATGAGGATTAGATGGGGTGAGTGTTTATTTCCAATCTAAGGGTCTCTCAGTAGTTCCTGTTTAGTGGACACATTATGAAAAACTTATATTGTTAAAACTTATATTATACTGTCTAAAGCAAAAATAAATTTATAGACTCTGATTTTTTAAACAATCCTATTGGGGTTGTTTAATCTTTAAATGATTTTTAGTAAATTTAAAGTAGTATGAGCCAAATTACGGAAAGATCCCTTATTTGTAAAAGCACAGGTCCCAAGCATTCTGTATAACAGGTCCCATATATGTACTCCTTATCTTTTACTATCATCCCCTTAATACAATGCCAATGAGTGGAATTGCCCTTGGTGTTCTTGGGATATAGGGCCCCAAGTATTGTGGAACTAGACTGGAAGGAGATGTCTGAAGCTTAGAGCCCAGAACTAAAGTCAACAGGCGTGTTTTAGCCCAAGTCCACATTAAATATCCAAACTTTGTGCAAAAAATGTGATGACGTCATACGCTCAGTGAGATAAACCTGGAAGTGTGCGCCGCCCGTGCTATAGGAGCACACACACCTGGGGATGGATTCCTGAAAGAGGTCTTTGGAGTGCTCACACTCAGAATGAGTTGTTGGAGTTCGCCTGAAGTAAAGGAAAGAGTCTTTTGTGATCAGCTATAGAGCTTGGGAGCCTGGCCTGAAGATTAAAGGTTTCTGTTTGATTCTGTGGGTGCCTGTACTGGCTCTTTGTGAGTCCCCTGTGAGTTTCTAACTGAGGATGGGTATTGAAAGCCTTCCCTGTATGAGGACAGGTTTTGACTGATCGACTGCCATGTGGGCGCTACAGCCTCTATCCAAGGGAAAGCTATTTGGGGCAGGTAGCACTACCAGATGAAAGTTTAAGAACTCTTGGGGAAGGAGTAGAGTATGGGACTGTACCTGGTAAAGACTGTGTCAGGATAGAGGTGTTACTGATATTGTTGTAATTTCATTTTACATTTCCGCCAGTTATTGAAAGTTATATTTGTTTGCTGCAATTTGTACTATTTATTGTTCCTAGTGGGGCCACCTGTAAGTGCATCCCTGGATCCCTTTAGGTGGAGGCACTTCACATAAATATAATCCCAGTATCTTTCACAAAGCAAAACAGATTCAGGCCCTGTATTAAAAATATTTTATATTTTAGTGTACCATGATAGGGTTACAGGTACATAATGCCCTGAAAACTCTGCTGATGGAACAAAAAGGGAAGTACCTAAAGCAAATACAGGTTCTATGAACAGCTGCTACATTTCAATGACCACAGTATCCCCTGAGGAAATAACAGACACCAGACATGTGATGTTCCATTTGTCCTACAGGTATGAATGTACTCACTAAATGCTAAATAGCTTTCAGTTGATTAGTAAACATCCAATTGCTATCCATACAGATCAATTTACCCTAGTGCCCCATTTTATGTGTGAATGTTCCTGTTTGCTTTTGAAGATAAAATGGCAGTTAACAGTTATTTATTCATTACAGAAGAAGGGGAGAAAAAAAGGAGATTTAGCTCTTAATAAACCTTTTTAACACCCCAAGGTGCTATTATTGAAGTCTGTAGCACGGGACAGATCCTCTTGTTATTACATTCACAGAGCCATATATCAATGCCAAAGCATCAAAAACACTTTTTTGAGAACAATATCAAGTCTGAGTTCTCCTTTTAAGTCATGCAAATAACCATTTAGAGGAGGAATAGAGCTCAGATCTGATAGGTTCTGCAAAATGAAGGCTGGACTATACAATAGATGAATGTTCTTTACTCATGGAAGGGGCCAACGTTATTTCCATGAGTCTCCCTTTTGTCATGCCCTAGAACAGAAAGGTGCCATTCCAAAACAATTTTGCAAAGCACATCCAGTTGAGTTGCACAAGGTAATATGTTGTGTATTTTTATTCACATTACTAATGTAGGGGACAGGTAAATTAGTCTCCCAGTATTATTTAGCAAGCAGTCCCGTAGTGTTATAGACGCCTAACTTGGTCCTAAAATTAGGGATGCACCGAATCCACTATTTTGGATTCGGCCGAACCCCCGAATCCTTCAAGAAAGATTCTTCCAAATACCAAACTGAATCTGAACCCTAATTTGCATATGCAAATTAGGGGTGGGAAGGGTAAAACATTTTTTACTTTACCTTGTTTTGGGACAAAAAGTCATGCAATTTCCCTCCCCACCACTAATTTGCATATGCAAATTAGGGTTTGGATTTGATTCGGCTGGGCAGAAGAATTTGGCTGAATCCTGCTGAAAAAGGCCTAATCCCATACCGAATCCTGGATTTGGTGCATCCCTACCGAAAATACAGTTAGGAAGGGGACTTGTTTCCTATTCCTGCTTTATGCTATTCCTCTTGGTGTTCACTGTGCTAAATTATAAAGTTCTGGCCAGCCGTGTGCTCATGGCCTATCTTGTGCTAGCTCTCGCCTGACCAGGCAGGCAGAGCTCGAGTGGAACCACCTAGACAGGTCAAGTCTAGTAAGGATAGGCTTCTCACCTTAAGAAGTCACTCTAGGAGGGACAGATAGACAGGCTATTTAGCCAAGTAGCTTGAGGCTCCTCTGAGGAATGTGAGTGGGATTATGAATCTGATACTAATTGCCCAGAAGTAGGGACTAAGGGGCAGATTTACTAAATATCTTTTTATTCAATCTTTTTTATTCAACCAAAAAAAGCTTTAAAACACCTATGGAAGCTTCCCATAGGGTTTTAAAGCAATTTGGTGGGTCCAAGTTGGTGAACTGGCCTATCAAATTTTTTTTTAAAGGGGAAGTACTTCGACCATCGAATATTCAAATATTCGAATGCAATTAAATTCAAATTATTCGAATCTGTCGAATTTTGCAATTCGATGGTCGAAATTACCTCATTTGCATATTCAAAATTCGAATTCGATTTTTTTTTTTTTATTCGCTCGGATTTCAATTCTTCACACTAATTTAGTAAATGGGCCCCTAAGTGTACAGGTTCCACTTAGGAAAAAGGCTTAAAGCTGGGTGTACCCTGTGTGGCTGCTGTGTACATTGTCCCCAGGGGACAGCTACTGACCAAAGGGGCTGTGAGTACTTGCCTATCCACTGTTGATGTATGATTCTGCTTGTTCTGTATGTACACTCCACTAAGGATTTTTATTGCTACAAAATATGTTCATTTGTTAAGTTATAAGAAACACTGGTGTCCAATTATTGTACCGTGTATCAAGTTACAGTTACACCACACCCTGCCTCCCCACTGTTTGCAAGGGCTTACGCCCTAAGATTTAAGGTCTCATCTGGAGCACTGATATTGGGAGTGGAGCTCTTAGTAAAGACGTGCACTCAATTTACTATAGCGCTACACTAATTTTTTTTAGAAGATTCTTGTTTTTGAGTTATTTATTACAGCTTTTTTCCATATCTGCTACCAACAAATATTAGGCAGTTCTGAAAGAGTGGAAACTATTATAATCTATAACCAATATTGTTACACTCAGGTAATTGTGGTAAAAAGTACATGCCAATTCTTTTATATGACGCCAGTGGGAATGTCCTTTTTGGCATTTTTGTTTCAAACCAGAAAAAAATTGTCCAAAGAATTGAAAATAAACATTGATTTTATTTTTTCCTCATGTTATTATATCTGTACTGTAGTACATAACAAGGTGAATCAAACTGTGGTGATTGATCTACATGTGCTAAATTATGCAAACAACTAGGAGGTGTATTGCTCCAAGTGTATGTTAGGTATAAAGAATACACAACTTTTTCATCATTTAAATGTGTAGAATGCATGATTAACCCCCTGCAGGTATAAGGCAGCTAATGTCACACATTTATACAGTACACAACTGAGATCCACCGGTTGTTTCAAAAGTAAAAAGTTTGGGAAGGAAGGGAAGCACACTGGGTTTTAAAGGTTTTTTTTTCCCCTATCACAATTAGTGATGGGCGAAACGGCCGCGTTTCGCTTCGCCGAAAAATTCGCGAATCGCGAGTTTGGCGCGCGTTGCGTTGTTTTCATCGCGTCGCGTCAAAAACGACGCGCGACTCGTTTTTGAGCGGCGAATTTTTTTTGGCGAATTTTTTTGGCAGTTTCGCGAATTTATTCGCCAGCGGCGAATCGCGCGAATTCGCCCCTGGCGAATACATTCGCCCATCACTAATCACAATTGAATGGTTTAGGTGCATTACATGGGATCCTTGCAAACCACTGAACCAAAGTATAGTGTTCACCCTATTTCCATTACTCAAGTTATTTCATAAGCCAAGCTATTGCTGTTAGAGGAGAACCAACAATATGGACATCTCAACACATGCAGTTTGCTGTAGCAACCAATCAAAAAGGTGCTTCAATTATTCTATGAAGAGAGAATCAACTTAATTGCTAATTGGTTGGCTCTGGGTAAAAATTAAATTTATGACATGTTCCCAAACAAAGTCTTGGCACCAGCATAATGGACTGTACCAATCTAGTTTAGCAACACTTAAAAAAAATTATATTAAGTACTAGCGGTTGTAATCTTAGTTATCTTCCTTAGATTATATCTCTCATTACAACCATGGGTAAAACGGAATAAGTAAGCATTCTATGGCAAAGGAGAATAAATGTTTCTGCTTTAATCAGAAAAGCAATTTCACCACCAGAAACTACAAAAAAGAAACATTAGCTGACATTGATGGCAAAGCATAAAATGTCAGCTATATGTACTCATTTTCCTTTTATATGTATCTATAGAAACAAATCCTTACAGAGAACATATTAACGTATACATATTTGATGGGGAAGCAGACCTGAAAACACAACTCATTACAAAAAGTACAAGGAAATATGAATCTTAAAGGGGAACTACAGCAACAGAAAAAATGTTATCCTGAAGAAAGAAATGTTCTAAATATAATCAATTAAATATTCTGACCCATTACTGAAATAACCATGTTACTCTTCACTATCTCCCTGTCAGCTTCTGTCTCTCTCTTGATATAGGATCATAACTAATACAGCCTTTGGGGTGCTACTTTTGCCTAGAAGATATATTACAGATCAATTTTTAAAAATACTGTCTCTCTACATTCAGGATTTGTGCCAAAGTTAGTTTTTTATTGAATGTTTTGCCTGTGCTGAAATCAGTTGTCTGTGTTAGCGCTAATACACCTAGGAATGCACACCGCCCAACCAAAAGAGATAATGCTAGAATTAGAATACTAGTTCTGTTCCTCCTTCTCTGTAAGTATGTACATATTATATATGTGTATGTATGAGTGCATATATATATATACTGTATATACTGCATATATTTATAAAAATGTCACTTACTGCTTATAATAAGGAAACTGTCATCCCCCAGATGTAAATAATGATATGTGCTGGCAGCCTTGAGAAACGACAAGAAGAACTAAAATGTATCAGAAGATGGAGATGCAATGAACACATGAGTAATCTATTATTGGATTAAAAAAAATATTCAACCAATTGTAATAAATGGCCTATTAAAACCTTTAAACCCATTTTTTTTGTATTTCAGTCACATGAGAATGAAACTACTGCATAAAACTCCATCAAATAAAAAAGCCAACAAATAACATCATTGAATTCTCCTAAACCCAATTTTCTAGATTTTTTTGCATCCCTATTAGAAACAGGGACTTTTAACCTTGGCTGGTCTCACTAGAGAACAAAAATGTCATGTAGGCTTAATGACCAGGTTTACCAAGTCCAAATCCAGAAGAAAAGCCACACAGAAATTTGTCTAAGGTTCTCATTGTAAGGGGGTCTATCGGCTCCCAGCAGGAGTTGTCAGGACCAAGGAGGAAGCTATAGGGTTAAAGACTCAAGGTACAGGCAAGGGTTCAGGCAATATCATGATCAAAGTCCAGGCAAAGGTCCAAAGGCAGGTAGAAGGAGACGAGGTCAAAGTTCAGGCAAGGATCAAAGTCCAAAGAGCAATCCAAAAGACAGAAGCTATACTTGGGCAATGAACCAGCATCCAGAGCATCCTTTTATTTGAATATGACACTGGTTTGTGACATCACCATGCCAGTGCTCCGACGCCGGCATTCCTACTCTGTTGCCCATGCCAATGTGCTTCTTCTCCCTCAAGCCCACAAAACTAGGATTCTTTGCAGGAGAAAGCAAAAAGTATAACTGTGAATTGTCCACTAACCAACTCCTTGCCTTTTTTTACGCATACCACCAGTAAATGGAGGTGGGTAATGGATGATGTTTCAGGGATATGCAGAAGAGTTGGTGATGCTACTGATCCAGGTCCAGATACAGGATCCAGATCTGCAGACATCTAATCACTTAACTGTATTTACACATAATGCTCAGTGTACTTTTGAATACTGAATTCTTAATAATAATCTTAATAATCATTTGATTTTGACCCAATCAATGAAGATCAATGATCTAAACCTTCACTGAAGACAACAGAGCAGTTGAGGCTTTGTACACACAACAGATAAAATATGTCAGCAAACACCAGATAGCAAAATATTATGGAAAAGCTTTCTGCTGCAGGATATTTTACATATGCCGTCCCTTTAAACAGCAGATTTTTTTTTATTAAAGAGAAAATGCATACAAAATGATGCAAATATAATTGGGATAATTTGACTGAAAAAAAATTAGTTCCTAATAGTGAAATCTAATAACTGCTGTGAGTAATGTTTTCTTGAGGGCTCTGGAAGCAAACTTATTATTATTTTTCCTTTCAAGAATTTGTTATTATCTCGAAGATTCCGGTGTCTGTCAAATATGAATTGCATTATTTCAGTGATATGTTTGCATAGCTGTCAGGGAAAGGCAGCCTTAAAATTCAAAAGATAAAAAGTAATGGAATAGTCTCACTGGGGTCACAAAGGTCTCTTTGCTGACAAAATGTGATAATGTGATAATGAGTGCCACCAGGGAATATTCCATACTGTTGCCCATTTAGTTATTTATTTCCGTGACCCTAATTATAAAGCTTTACAGTGGTTCTAGTATGCTTCCCCTCTGGAAGCAAAGTCTTCTCTTCTGTGCTCGCATTCGGGATGCAATTTATACAGTTTATTTATCTCATTGGGTGTAATTCACTCTATTGTGGTATCAGCAAACAATTTGTTTTTAGTACTTTTGGTTACAGGGATGCAACCTTTAGTACATTTTCTTATCTGTCCATTTGTTTTCCACTGTGGGTAGCTATTATGCAGTGCATTTACTTTTGCTCAGCTCTCTCTCTTAGGCTAGGGACAGACAGGGAGATTCGGGGAGATTCAGTCGCCTGGCGTTTAATAGCAGGCGACAATCTCCCCGCACGTCCCTCTCCCTGTCCGTCGCTAGTTGAAATGTAAAAGCGCCGGCTCTGTGCACACGCGGTGCGGCGATTTCCGGAATCGCCTGAAGTTTCCTCACAAAGTAACTTCGGGCAATTCCGGAAATCGCCGCACCGCCAAGCGACTGAATCTCCACGAATCTCCCTGTCTGTCCCTAGCCTTAAATGAAAGGTAAACGCAAAAAAAAAAAGCACCACTATAGTGGTTTTCTCCACCCTAGGATGAAACATTTATGTTCCCTTTGGAGCATAATTTTGAAAAGGATGCTGGTTTATTCACACAACACTTGAATGGAGTCACAAGACTTCATCTAAACCACATAAGACACCATTATTTCTTCACAAGCCAATAGAACAAAGTGTTCACCCCCACTATTAAAGGAACAATCGTCCATCTCCAAACGCCAAACTTGTATCTCACAGTGACCTTGTGTTTGGTTAAAGTACTTGGTGGGATGGTGATTACAAGTAGCAATAGAATTTATATTTTTCCACAAATCTCCAGAAATGTGTGGTTTTCCTATTTTTCTTAAAAGTTCCAAAATATTTTTGAAACTTATTAATTGTAATAACCACAAAAAACTCCTATACAAAAATTTGCCAGGTAAAAGTTGTTGAGGTCCAATAGAAGTCAATGGGAGACATTTAAAGGTATTCGTATATTTTTTAGCGCAAAGTTTTTATTTCATTCATGCTTTTGGAATTCGGATTTTTAAATAAAGTTCATGACATTCGTGGTTTTAGTGAAAGTGAGTTTAGTTGTGGTTTCAAAAATCTCTAAAACCACTAAAATGAGACTGTTGAGAAATAAGCTTTGGGTGTTTCCATTTATATTCTCAGGTATGTTTCTAGATATGTTTCAATGGTCAGGGTTTACTGGTAATGGATGACACTTGAATATATAAAACAAACATTGCTTGGCTGAAAAAATTAAGAGCCTTATTTATCAAAATCAAATATAAAAACTGAAATGAATAAAATAACTGAAAAAAACTGGAACTGAATAAATAGCTAAATAAAAGTTTGACCTTTCAAGCTTTAAGATGCCAAAGTTTTGCATTCTAGTTTTTCTAGTTCTGTAGCATAATAAATATTTGATTTGCAATTATAATTAAAATTTGTGCGTTTTAGTACAAAAACCCCCCTCAATTTGTGGTAAAAACACAGATTTGAAGACAGCACATTAGCCCCTTAAACTGGGTAACTGGTTTGGGTCAGTTGTCATGATCAGGTCACTGTAGTAACCAAGTAACCAACATGTAAACCAAATATGTTATATTTAATTTGAGAACATTGTATGTTTGATTTGATGCCCGTGTTGCTGCAAAAATCTAGAAACCCATTATCCAGAAAGCTCCAAATTACAGGAAAGCCATCTCTCAAAGACTCAATTTTAATCAAATACCTTTTTATCTGTAATAATAAAACAGTATCATGTTTAAATGATTTTATGTAGACTTATTGTATGAAGATCCAAATTACTGAAATATCCACTATGAGGAAAACCCCAGGTCCCAAGCATTCTGGATAATAGGTCCCATGACTGTAATAAGTTTATTTAGTGTCCCACTTGTGGCAAGTATTTTTCTTTAGGTTTCTTATGAATTTAAATGTACAGGTTGCTTTCAAGGAGGTTATACAAACCCAGAAACAAATCACAGAGTCTCTTGATGTACATATAATTGCTTTTAAATCTCTAGACAATCACAGAAAGAATTCCTTTATTTTTTTTTCTTCTTTGAAGCAGTATTTGCAAACAGGCTGTAAGCAAACAGTGGCTGTCATCAAACATTTCATTCCATGCAGAGCATATGGCAGAGAAGGCGATTGTGTTTTCATTTCCATGGCTCTTCTGGGGAAATCTTGGCTGAGAGACATAAGGATTTTGCCATAGAGATCACTTCTTGTTGTTGAGAATGTGAAGTGACACGTGTGACACATGGGAAAGGTTATCACCTGGAAACATTCTCATCTGTTTTTCTGAGTGATAACTGAATCCATGTTTTTTTTATGACACTTCCCTTTGTCTGTAATTAGACCACAAACAGTAATTGCGTGCCTATTGTCACTGCCATAATATTCAGGCTAATGCCATATTGATAGACGGGCACCTCAGCTCTACTGGGGACAAGCTACAGCAACCAACTGTCAACATTTGTCTCCCTATAAAGTCTAGGAGAAGAGAACTACATTGGAGATGACCCTCCCAATATGCAGATGTTGGATACTTTAAATAAGATAGACTATATACACAGATATGCTAAATTACGTTAACTGACTGCTGTGTAACAAATACAAAGGTTGTTACAAAAAAGAGTAAAGTTCATTGCAAAGTAAGTCCATCTAAACTGCAAAGTGACCATTTAAATCTAGTCTGTATTCATAGCAACTATTGATATTCTATGGGGCTCCTTCCTAAACTGTCACATGGCTTAAGCTTAGATTCTCTTGTACATTTGGCTGGACTATAACCTTTCCTATCACAGGGAACACTCCAAAATGGAAATTACAGAAATTATAATTTACATCAGTCCCTGCCCATTTGGATTTTACAATCTAGTAGTTTTCCCAAAAATTACACACACAAGCCAATTAATCTACCTGGTATTAGACTGGGGTGTCCGGGGCCCACTAGGGCTATGGCCTCCAGATCTCCCATTGTGACATCAAGGGGCCATAGCCACAACCACACAACAGGAATCAGACCTGGGTTAGCATGGCCATTCCAACTCTGAACCTACCTGTTCATTGTTGGTGTATGCAGCAAAGTAATTAGCAAAGTGGAGGATGAGAGGCCATTTCTATATAGAAGCCCCATACAGGTGAAGGAGGGCTGTGAATAATTAAATGATAATTGCTAACTCTATAATCCTAGATACAATGTGGTTCCTGAAATTCTATTTATGAGTTTGATTTGTGTTTCTTTTTAATAAATGTACTGTCAGCCAACAAATGATGTATGTAGCTTGTGTATGTGTTAGCATGGTACTTCATGTATTTATTATAATTATGTACAATTGACTATGATTTTTAAACCAATAGTTTATAAATTGAAAATGCCAAGCTGTTTCTTAGTTTTCCTATTAGGCAAGTCCTGACTGAAAGCTCATGCACCCGAATGGGGAGGGGTGATTTTTAATTCTGACATTTTTTACAAGATGGCTTGAGCATTGTGCAGACTAAGGCCAATGTACAGCTGCACAGGAATTAATGAATCCAGAAAGATCTACATCTACCTTTGGTTTCTGTGCAATTTCTGGGACTGAATACCTGGGAATAAAATAATGTCTTGCCATCTGTTTATGTAATATTAGCATTGTGCTGGGCAAAATGTAATTAGTCTTCTTGTATCAGATCAGCCCACCCTGCCTCAAAGGTGACTTTTTTCATTTGCTGCTGCAGATGCTAAACACAGGGCGCTGGACAGGAATTTATATATATATATATATATATATACTGTATCAGGGCTGCTGTAAATTTGTTTTTATATGGAGAGATAGCACAAATGTTTAGGTTAGTCTAAACCACATACAAGATATATATAAATAAACTAAGCCCCAAATTGAAATTTTCTTTATACAAATATTATCTGACTGAAAAGACAGAAGGGGCAGAGCCCTGAGCTTTCTACCATAGCAGCACAAGTAACACTGGTTTCATGAGAGGCTAAAGCTGAAATTCTGCACTATACAGGTATGGGATCTGTTATCAAGCAAGCTCCGAATTATGGATGGCCATCTCCCATAGGCTCCATTATAATCAAATAATTCAGATTTTTAAAAATGTCCTTTTACTCTGTAATAATAAAACAGTCCCTTGTTCTTGATCCAAACTAAAATATAATTAATCCTTATTGAAGGCAAAACAATCCTATTGGGTTTATTTAATGCCAATGTTAAATTATTTTAAGGAGACCAAAGGTATGAAGATCTTAATTACAGAAAGATCCTTTATCCCTTAACCACTTTGGATCACAGGATCCATACCTGTACTAAGTCACAGATTGTGATGATTTTCTTAATAATAAAATGTATTATTGTTACAGCCCAATGGTGTGTTGTGGTTCATATAACAATGCATGTTATGTTTTAAGGATTGATGTAGGAAATGCTCCCCAGATCCAATAGTGACCAGGCACCATAGAAAATCTATTTAAGGCCACACAAAACATTAGGTAGGTGGCCTGTGTTGCAAACAAATATTGGAATTCAATCAGGGCCCTGTGGGGCGACCTATGCTGTGAGTCCCTCTGTCACAGGTACAGCATCAACCTGCCTTTGCATTTGCATAGAACCTTGAATTTCCATGATTTTCGAATATTTTTGTGGCCACTTCAACCATCGGATTTTGAAAATTCGATCGAATGATTCTAATAATTCGAATAAAATTCTATTCAAATATTCGAATATTGAACGGTCAAATTACTTGCCCTTTAAATTTTAATTCGACTGCCTAGTTCGCCAGATTAAACCTACCAAATTGCTATGAAACCCTATGGGAAGCTCCCATAGGGTTTTTTAAAGTTTTTTTAGATCGAATAAATAAAATTCGATAGAATGGTTAAAATGATTCAAATCATTCGATTCGAACAATTTAATCGTTCAATCGAATTTTTTTTAAATCGATCGAATTGCGGTAAAACCCTTCAAATTCGATATTCGAAAATGAAGGTTTTAAATTCGACCACAATTCGATTAGTTGAATTCGGGGGTTAATTCACCCTCGAATTCGACTAATAGTAAATCTGCCCTAAAGTGTCTTATTTCATCACTGACTCAACAAGGTTATTGTGTGTAGAGAAACAGCAGCCTCCATACCAAGTGCCTTGTAGCAGAGCCAAGGCTAAAATCTATGCCCCTGTCCCAGACCAGAAATGTAAATATATATATATTCAAAATCGTAGTTTTCAGATACAAACGTAGACTCTGCGTTGATATTTGCACATTTATCTTCACTTATCATTTGCGATGCACAGAGTCTGTTCAGTGAGGCTGACAGAGAATCAGAAAAAAATCACTAGAAAGGGTGAAAGATTAACCTTTAAGAGTGTGTACACTAAAGATCAAATACATACGTGCTTGCTCTTGACACGCTAATGGGTATTGACTAAGTTTTGAACCTCTGTTAAGCAGTTCTGATTAATTAGCTTGACGTTCTCTTATTTACATTACGGCAAGGGGAATATAAAGCAGATTACCTGTCCCGCCTCTTTTATAAATACATATTTGTATGTGGTTGGCTGCAAAGAAGCACCTACATTATCACATTTAAGCAACTCCTAGCCTGACTTCAGTGGGCTGCTAGTGTTCTAAAAACAGCTATGGGATCAGTTATCCAGAAACCCATTATCCATCAAACTCTTAATTACGAGAACACCATCTTCCATAGATTCCAATTTATCCAAATAATCCAATTTTTAAAAAAACAATTACCCTTTTCTCTGTAATAATAAAACCGTACCTTGTACTTCATCTAAACTAAGATAAATGAATCCTTAGTGGAAGCGAAACCCTGTCTATTGGGTTTATTTAATGTTTACACAATTTTCTAGTAGACTTAAAGGATAAGTAAACCTTTGAAATAAGTGAATGTAAAACTGATGAGTGCTATTCTAAGCACTTTTGCAATGTACATTCAATATTTATTTATTTTTTAATTCCAAGATATTACAGAATACATGTACTTTAATATGAATGAATTTTGTTACGACAGCACCACCTGCTGGTCATTTTCCAACCTGATCTGACCACCAAGTAGTCAAGGAAGTTGTTAGGAGAAAGAAAGAGGGCTGGTCTGATGTTCCTCTGTGAAGGAAAAAAATTTGAAACCTTTCTCAAATCTTTCAAGACCAGCCCTCTTTCTTTCTCCTGATAGCCTCTTTAACTACTTTGTGGTCATAATTGATAAGACAAAACAGAGGCGCCAAAAGTATAAAATTAGCTAAAAACACTTAAAAACCCAATGGGTAATTCAGAGGAGGTAGTAGTGAACTTACCTCCTCCAGGCAGACAACAACGAAAGTGGTAATTTTCAGTAATAGTTTATTCACAACAATATTGCAACGCGTTTCGCAGGCATTTCCTGCTTCATCAGGCAATGTAGAACAGGAGCAAAAACAACAGTGTCTTTGTATAAACACACCAGGAGCCTCTGTCTGTCTTGGTGGTCATAATTGTCAGGGAATGACTGGCAGTTGGCACTTTTGTAACAAAATGTATTCATATTAACAGTACATGTATCCCTTATTATCCTGGCATTAAAAAAAATAAATAATGAATGTACATTGCAAAAGGTAGAATAGCACCCTCATCAATTTTACATTCACTTATTTTAAAGGTTTACTTATTCTTTAAGGTATGAAGATCCAATTTACAGAAAGATCTCTTCTCCAGAAAGCCATAGGTCCCAGGTATTCATCATAACAGGTCCCATACCTACTGTACTTATTAACATAGAATCTTTTCCCTTATGTCCCAGGGAGGGCGGTTTCTGTACAGGGGTTTACAGATGATTGTTTAACTAAAGATTTTTTTTAACAAACAATTTTTGGCCTGATCTGCATGTGGTTTCCAGAGTGCCCTAAAATTTCCATTTCTCTTTGCATGGATTTTCTGCTCCCCTGAGTTGAGGGCCTGGGGCAGGAACACCTGGATCACTCCTCTACTTTGGTGAGATGTATTTATTTTTACATTTGCATTTTGGTTTACAAAGCGAGAAGCCATCTAGAGGAAATTAACAACTAAGAAACTACATACAAAAAGTATCATTTTGGACTACACATTGAAAACAGTGGTGCTCGAGGCAGAATCAGAAAACTCTGAGCAATGTTTGTTTTCCCACCAACAGGTGCAGCAAATGACTTCATGGAAATGACACTGCTTACCAACATGATGTGAAAAAATCCATGTATGTGGATCGTTTAGTGAGAAATAAGCATTCGACAATAATGGAAAGCAAATCAGGTCAATCCTTGGGTTCCTCTTGTAATTTTAATGGTGTATGACAGCCTTAGCACTAACCATAGATGATTAAAAGGGTTAGGATATGCTACACCAGACCTCTTGATAACAGAAAGCCCTCTCTATTGGCATGATCCTACGTATAATAACAGACAAGAAGAAGAAGTGTTATCTGATAAAAGACTCCTTTAGGTCTTACACCACAGGGTTTAATAGTAATAAAAATGGTCATCTCCACACAGGTGTGTGGCTTTTGTAGAATGCATACATGCTACGTAAATCACCTTCACAAATGACTATTGTTTGCATTGTTCATGGCCCTTAGAACAGTCATAGGCAACCTCACAGACAGATCCTACAAAAGGGAGCCTATCTGCGAGTCATAGACAAGCCTTCAACTACAAATCGCCACATGCTGTAATCTATTACAGCAACATATGGAGTCCTGGAACCCAAAAAGGTTGCTTACGCTATAAAGGTTTTGTATACAAATTCTTTAACATACAATGTAAAAAAAAAAATCTGTGTCCAGTTGAAAAATGTATTCTTTTGGGCAAACAATATTTACTGTTGCACCTTTTTAATAAAGCTTTTGCAAACTCATAGAATTACAGTTTACGGTGTAACAATTTCCTTATTATTAATGCTATGTTATAAATTTTAATCTTGTAAAATCTCCCAAAAACTAACTATTTGTGTTCCCCAAGAAATGACCTGTTCCAGTTGCCTGCAGTGCAATAATGTGTTTTCCCAGAATTTATTTGTGGTGCTCTGTCTCCAGAATAAAATAATCACTATACTTTTTTTTTTTGGAAAATTTTACATTTTTCATGTATGCAAAAAACATAAAAAATTTACTCAGGAACGCGAGACTCAGCACCTTTTCAGCAAAATTAACTGCAAGAATTCTGAGCAACAATTTTGACAAAAATCCCATGAAAAATTACATTTGTAATATAAGTTTTAAAAAAAAACCCAGTCTCTGCTAAATCTGCAGCATTTTTTGCAAGATCATTTGACCCAATTGAAGATTATAATGCCATCTATGGAGCACCTTTATCATCGCAAGGCACAGAGCCAGGTGTGCTCAATTTTTATTTGCACAAGCACAAGTTATTTTTCCAAAAATAACTCACAAATATGAAATTATTTGAGGAATCATAATGTTGCAACATACATATATTTCACTATGATGGTGTCTGGGGTGTTTACTGCATTAACTCTCTGTGTACCAAGAAGAGCCAACCTGTTGAAGTGCACTACAGAATAGAGACCCTGTATACGGGAAATGCATGCCATAAATCTTCCTGCTAAGGAGAGACAACTGAAGAATAAAGGTAGAAACAAAGACATTGAGATAGGTTATATACAATGTATGAGAAATCCTGTTGTTTATAATTTATGTTAGCTGTGAATTTAAATGATTTTTTGCAATGTTGGTATGGATAGTGTACATGATCTGGGGGAATAAATGAGTGCAGAAGCGATGTAGGCAATGTTATGCTTCTAGAAATCAGAATCCTATTCATACTCCTATTATTTGGCAGACATGTACCAAATGACTGAATGCAGACAACAGATTGCAGACAATGTTGAGACCAGAAATGATTTCGCTTGTGCTTTGCAGATCATGTTTTTACTTTAATTGCAGATTTATACATTTTTTTATTTTTATGTTTGCGTGGAATTCTTTTTGTAAAAACAGACAGGTTTTAATCAGACGGCCCTGCTGTTTTAGGGCTGAATTCGATTTCTTTCCTGGGATCGCTGCAAGTTAAAAAATGTGGACACAACCTTTCCCTCTCCAGCCAGTTGTTTAAATGTATTTCATCCTGTCATCCAGGCAGTTCATCTCTGTCGTATGGGTGGTGACATCAACAATTAGTTGTCCTATAGAAAGCAGTGATGTTTTTTCAATATATAAAAAGAATTGTGTATCTAAAACCACTTTGCATTAATTGTATCCTGAAGTCAGCATTACACAAATCGGAATTTATACAAATCGTAATTTGTGTAATGGTAGTTTGGTGGTTTAAGTTGAATCTAGTTGTGGATCTACCGAAACGTTGCACATTGCACTCTGCATCTAATAAAATTGCAAGGGCCTTGCCCTGCTGAATTCATCCCTGTGTGCCGAGGATATTTTGCACTTGACAGATAGGGGGTTGCCGATTCCCCCGCCTTAGAGCACTGGGAGAGAAGTGAGGTGTGCGGTCATTCCAAAGACTACCAGAGTTGTATTGATGATGTCCAATGTCTTGATAGCAGCTACCATGTTTTGAAACATGAACCCTACCAGTTAGGCAGAAAGGCTGGGAATAGAAAGGCCATCCAGTTGTTACTAGACTACATCTTCAACCATCATCTAACAGCTTTTCTATATTTCAGCATAGTATCGTATATCTTAAATCTTTAATAGGAAGAATAATTCAAAATGTCTACGTGGCCTGTGTGTTGAAGCTGTGCCTGTGGGACTAGTGGATGAGGCTGGTGCCTCCTGCCACCCTGCTGATGGAGGCCTGTTTATTACAAAACCATTTAATAACCATGAGCAAGAAGATTCACTTTGGAAGTAGGTGTTTTCTTTTTTGACTCCGATTCTGAACAAAGCCTGCCAAACAACTCCTCTGATCATGCCAAATAAGCTTATCTCATCCCCCTGAGCTCACTGTGTTTAATCTTATAGAAAGAAACAGCAGCCTACACACAAGGAGCTTCCAAGCAGGAGACTCGTATCTTCCACCTACTGCTTACCCGCGTCTGCTACCAGTTGTCTTCTGGGCAAGTTTTGTGCTCGGATTAGACTCTTTTTTTTTCTTATATATAAAAAAACAAGCTACTGCTTGCTCACAGCCATATCTCCCACGCTTCTTTCTTAACTCCTCTAGAATTGTATGGCTAAAGTCCCTGAGTGATGGGGACTTGATGGAGCTGCTTAGAGACAATGTGAAATGCCCACCAGAAGAGAACCATTGTGAGCCCTATTGCTGTAAACAGAAAGTTAGGCTGTATGGGTTTAACACAGGAATAACATGTATATTCTCTTATAAAACTTAGAAAATACAAGTTACTGTTTTAGCAACAAAAGAAAGGGAGTATAGTTATTCACAGATACAAATATGAAGGGGGTGAGCATAGAGAGCTGGTAGAGGGTTTTCCATTTGCTCTTTTACAAGAGAAAATATCAGGAGCAAGTTCTAAGACCCATTGCCACCCCAGTCCCTCCAGTGATGGTGAATAGAGACCCCCTCCCTCTGTCATTTCCTATTCCTCCAATCCTCCATTCCACATCTCTCCAGCACAGACTATGATAGCCATTCCATTCATCCCTTTCCAACTGATGCTATGCTCGGTGCTGTTTAAACGTTGCACATTGCACAGCCTGTTCCTTTATCGGCAGCCCCAGTGAGAAGTAGACTTATTTCTGCAGCAGGGCAATTGTGAGAAAGATAAGTATTCCTGTAATTCTTGGAACAAGTAGTGTTAATCCTAGCATAAGTAATAGTAAGTCTAGTCCTAACTAAGAAGAAACAGGATCAGAAATCTCTGTATATGTGCCTATTTGGCTTTGTTATGGTATGCTTTTAATTCTGGCCTGAAAACATTTCTTAATGAGTAATACTGAATACAGTGTTAACTCTCTAATTAAGACAAATTGGAGAAAAAAGTGAGGCAAGATATATTCCAGGTCTCCAAACTGCCTGCAATATGCCAGCACTCACTTACTTGGTACATGGCTGCCAAAGAAGAGGAGACTGAAACACAGAAACCCTCAATCTGTGCTCATTAGTCTCCCAGATCATCTACATTTTCCGCACACCCATGGCAAAAATCATTTAAATTCAAAGCAAATCAATCATATATTATAAATGAACACATAATTTCTCATACACTGCACATAACTTCTTCCCATTGTAAAACAGAGCGCAGATCATTCTTTCTGCTCTCGTTCGTCTGTTTCCCCACGATGGCAGGAAGATTTATGGCATGCATTTCCCATGTACAGAGAGATCTCTAGTCTGCAGTGCACTTCAACAGGTTGCCATGCTTCCTGGCACGCAGAGAGTTAACCCATTGCAGCTGCAGGAGACATTGCTTCCTAACCACTGTTTAACAAAGGATCAATACTTCTGGGAAATAGTGTCTTATAGATAAAATACTTCATTAACCCTGTGTAAGAAGATGTCTGTACACATAACAAGCACTGTATTAAAAGTAGTCTGGATCTGGAATGCACATAAATCATATACACCAGTGTGTACAGTATGTATATTTGAGCATGTACAGATACTCACACCTGACCTGTGCCAGCAAGTTGCATTATATAGTGTCTGTATTCTCCATACAGACTATTATAGACACTGGAATCCAGCCACTGATATGAATTTGGGAGATTAGTGTCGTGTATTATAATCATGCAGCAGTCACAGGATACTCACTCAAGTGGCAGTGGGACTTGAACTAAGGTTTATTGTACATGCTCAGCATTCTGGGTTTAGGTAAAGTTCCCCTTGCGTTTACATAACAGATTGTGGAGGCATGTACTGTAAGTGCACTCTGTAATTACCATTTGCTAACATCACACAGGGTGGCTGAACCAGCAGTTCTGTCATGGAATCCTTTCTGGGGGACGTATCACATCATGACATGGGTGATGTGTAATATGCATTATGTTTATGTCGGCAGGTTCTTATAGTGATTTACATGCATGTGCTATATTCAATTTCACCTAAGGAAGACACTTCCATCTGAGACATCATATCTCAAGACAGGAAAGCAGGAAGGGTGGCTACACAAACGCGTTTCAGTAATTCGCAGTGGGATCCCACATAGCCTGGACTAATATTTATACTGTATATATATATATATATATATATATATATATATATATATAAAATCTCACTAGAATACGCTAGGGGATACTCAGGAAAACCTAAGCAAAGATGCCCTAACAGGGAGATTTTAGATCTGTAGAAAGAAAAGAAAAACACAATAACGAAAGTCCATGTGAAATGTCCTCTTTAGTGGGTTGAGCTAGGAAAGCTGTAAAATGTTCCTGACTTTATAAATAATCAATGCAGAGTGTCACGTAACAGAAAACCAGTGTGTATTTAGGGCAATGAGTATCAAAATAAAAAGTTGAAAATATTAAATGTTTGTACAGTACAACCTGTACCTGTACTTTAATAACAGATACACATGTAAGTGATTGTGTTGGGGAGCTTAGTCAAAATAGCCTGCATTAGAGCCCTAAGTGTTCTTTAACTACAACTCCCAGCATCCCAAAGGCTGTACTAAGAATACCACTACAAATTCCAGTGTGCACTACAAGTTCTCCAAAAACCTTTATCAGATTAAGAGACTTCATCCAGTCAGCCAGACTTTATCATGAGGAAGGAGCAAACTCTTTATGAGAGAATATGCATCCATAGAGCAAGAGAATAAGCATTTTGCCTGTACTGATGCCGGTATCCCTAACCCTAGAAAGGGAGAAAGGACAGAATAATGGAATTCTCACTACAGTAAGCATTACAGTCTGGCTAAATTTATAAAATTAGAGTATACATAGCAGACAGCAGATGGATTCACTGTTTCCTGTATATATTGCTTTGCTCAGGGTGATATCTCTTATGATTCTATCCAAACTTCTTTTCAACTACCCCTAAGTTGAGGGGGTGGCTCCACTTTGTCTCCCTTACCTTTTGCAGGATCCACTCACAGAAAATGAGAAATGCCCAGCAGAAGAGAACCATTGTCCTTGGGGTACCTGGTCTTCTCCTGATGCAAGAAGCAGTTGCAGTGGTTGGGATCTCACCCTCTAGCTTAGGGAATAGTGCTCTGTCCAGAGAGTGAGGCTGTTTGGGCTTATAGCAGGAATAAAACCTTCCCCCATTGATCAAGGTTTAGAAATTAGGAGCCACTGTTTATAGTGAAGGGACAGAAATGCTCACAGATAAAAAAAAGTGAGAGGGGAAGAGAAGAGAGAGGATAACGAAATTCAAAGTAGCTTTGCTGGTATAAGGTTGTCCACTTGCTATGGGGATATTGAAGTAGGATCTGTTACAGGAGAAAGTACCAGGAACGAGTTTCAAGAACCATTGCCACCCCCAGTCCCTCCAGTGGTGGGGAAGAGAGACCCCCTCCCTCTGTCATTTCCTATTCCTCCAATCCCCATCTCTCCAGCACAGGCTGCCTTAGCCCTTCCATCCCTCCCTTTCCATTTGATGCTGTGCTCGGCGCTGTTTGAATGGTGCACATTGGATTTCTGCACAGCCTGTTCCTTTATCGGCAGCCCCAGACAGAAGTAGACTTATTTCTGCAGCAGGGCAGCTGTGGGAAAGATAAGTATTCCTGTGACTCTTGGCTGAGGATTGCAGCAGGGAAAAATCATCATTAGCAGGCAGAACAGCTGACACTAGCAGCAGTCAGTCTAATACTAGATCTTTATTACAATGACATAGGAGTAAGATAGCGGAGCAAGCTGGTGTCTGTCAGGAGCACGCCAGGGTTTGGGTCTGCACCCACTATACAGGGTCTTCTTATTCAGCTGTCTCACCTCCCTATTCAATAGAGTTGTATATTGTACAAGTCACTGTTCTGAGCCAATAATACTAATATACTGTAGGAACTTGTTGACTTATTTGTGTCCATAGCTTGTGCTAAGTACTCAGAAAGGGCATTACAGTTCACTGCCATGTCCACTGTGATTACTTATCAGTTCTGTATTTTTATATGAATATGAATGGAGTGACTCTCCCATTGCCTGTTGCTGTCATCTTTGGGTGCACCTATCATATAATGCATTATAGTTCAGAGCAATGTGCAAACCACAGGGCTGTTGCTGTACTATCATTTCAACATCCCTGGATATCTTCCATCTGCCAGGGTATGCTGGCAGTCATCATTTAATAACACCCAGAGAACCACACATTTAAAGATAATAGGGTCCCATGAAGGTAATTTGGCTCCAGGTTTTGCCACCGCTATGGATATGCTCCCATGAAGAAGAAGAACAATTGAGTTTTGCTTAGGGCAGATGGAGTATTGATCTCTCTATATTAGATACAAGGCAAGGATGACATTTATTCTGCATCAGTGCAAATGTGGGGCCATCTGAAGTCTTGCCTTGAGTGACTCTGTTTAATAGAGTCCACTCTGTATCACCTGCCATCCAGAGTCACAGAGCGTGATGTACAAACCCTCAGGCGCCCATCCCTCATTCCCAAATTGTCTTCTTTGGGAATTCATACATAACACTATCTCTCTTCAGACACACCATCCTGTGAGAAATAATGCACCGATCTTGTAGGAAATGCAATGCCTGGATACAATGGCTGCATCTTCAATTGCCTTGTCCTTTAAACTCCAGATTATCTGTTTATAAAGAAAATTGAAAGTATTCCTATGTTTAGGCCCCACCAACAGACACAAGCTGTCTTAGACACAGTCAGAATTAGTGTGATAGTGGTAATACTGTTACCCGCAATAAAATTTGGTGAAATTGCTTAAGAAGTCCCCCTCCCTTGTAGTCACTGTGGGCAGCAAGAATACATTAATGGGACTTGCCTCAGCCTCTCTACATAGACCAATTAAATTGCTCTGCACCTTATGAATAATAAACCCACAATAGCACAATGTTCATTTTATTACCCAGAAAAAGAGACTTTTCTTTGCTGGGAACGTTTATAGCCCTTCAGATGAATACACATTTAAAGTAATTATGAAGGCAAATGAGTCAATTCCACCTCCTATAAAAGAGTCAGAGTGATTACAGCATCAGAATCGAGAGTGAAAGTCAAGGGAACAGTGTTGAATCCATTTTATTCTTGTTATTGCAGTGATCAAATTGTCATTGATTTAAAGGCTTTTTTTCCCCTGGCTGAGTCTGATGTTAATGGGGACAAAATTAAAATATTCCAGGCTGTTTATATGGTGCCATTTCAAGTCATTGGCAGTGTAGGGGACCATGAGCCGACTGCAACAATCATGCTGTATAGTAGAGTTGTGCTGTTGAACTAGAACTCCCAATAGTCAGGAGGTTCTTGGAGTTTTAGTTTAACAGGCTGTTGTTTTCGATCATAAAGCAGACAACCTTTTTCTGTCTGCTGACCAGTGGTTAGGCACCAATATTAGGGTCCTAGAAACACCGTTGCATTGTGTGTTCAACTCATTCATTGCCTTAAATACACACTGGGTATCGGTTTGCTGATGATGTGTATTCATTATTTATAATGTCAGGAATATTTTACAGCTTCTCTAGCTCATCTCACTAAAAAGGACATTTCTCATGTATTTTATTTTTCACTTTAATCTCGCACTTGGAAATTAACCCATTGAGGCAGCCTTTCAGCTTGGTAGAAGGATCACTACAGCATCAAGGGGCTGGATTTTTGCACCAGGTGAATTATTTGTGAGTGTGTGTTTGATTGTGTGCTGCTGCCACATATGTGCCTGTATTCTAATATAATGTCATCCATATCAAATTAAATAGTGCTGTCATGCAAAAATGGATGTACGACACCATTCATTATATATACTTGCATCTAGTAACGGAACTAGGTGGGGGCAGGCCCTGGTGCGGGTCATACAGCCATGCCCCCATCGTCCGTGCGTAATTGCAATGCCGATGCAACCGACACCAGCCGGCTGCAGCGGGCTCAATCTGCTGGGGGGGCCCTGCAAGGGTGCAGACCCTGGCCCAACAGCACCCCCTGCTCCCCCGGTAGTTACGCCCCTGACTTGCATATAATTACAACAAATGCCAATGCACCAGCCCATCTCATGAGTTGCACACAAATGATGAAGAGAAACTCTAGAGTTACCACCAACCTGAAAGTAATTCCATGGGTCCCACTGAGAGCTACTCCAGCAATATTCAGTGCAATTGCAGCTGATTAGTGATAGGCGAATTTATTCGCCTGGCGCAAATTCGCAGTGAATTCCTGCGTTTTGCCGCTGGCGAATGAATTAGCGAAGCCCCCCAGATTCGCCCATCACTACAGCTGATTCATTGATAAGCAAGCACAATTGGAACCTTTTAACTCATTAGATGTGTGCCTGCAATTTAGCTGGAACTTTAAGAAAAGAATCTGCATTATAGGTAAAAAATAAGGCAAATTAGGTCCAAAACTGCACACAGCAGATGTGTTTATAAGTGATCCATAGTCTCTTCCCAACAAATGGTATTTATTGTATTTAGGTGCAATAATGGAAATGGTTATAGAAAACATATTTAGACCTATCGAAGACCATTCGATTGTAAGTTATTTTGGCCATGGCCCACTTTACTTTTTGTATTGGTTATTGGCTGTTTGTATTAAAACTATATGTTCAGTGTATACACTTATTGTACAGGATTGCGGAATATGTTGTCACTTTATACGTGTATGTGTTAATAATATTAACTATAAAGGCAAAAGCTTAAAAATTGGTTTAGTAAGTGGTTGTTTAACTACTAGATGTGGTTTATTATTATTTATTTAAATAAATATTATTTTATTTTCATTAATACAGAACCTTTAGTGGTTCTTGTGCAGTACAGCACAACCTTGGCAAAATAGGAAAAGTGAGTATTCATTTCCATTCAAGTGTGCTAATGTATATAATCAGTCAAGTGATCGATTCCCTGCACGTGTGTTAGGATATTAGTGTGCATTTTCCAGACCAGAGTGAAGATCAGAGAGCTGACAAACCCCAGCTGTGTGGAAAGCTCTGCCTTCTAGTGGCCATTTTAGCACCATGGTGTCTGCGTCCACACTCATTCAGAGATTTCTCAATGTGATTTGACAATGATATAACAGGACTATGATATGTAAGTAATGTCGGAAATAATTATAGGCAAAATAAATGAGCAACATTATGCCAAAATATCAAAATTAATTTTCTTTCTTTTGCACATCAGTAACAGTGAGTATACAGTATATAGTTAATAAAGTACCCGCTTGTAAATTAAAAGGATATTATAAGTTACGGAGGAGTTTCATGACCATATAAAAACACGAGGCCGAAAGCCTCGTGTTTTTATACAGGTCATGGAACTCAGAGGTAACGTCTAATATCCTAATATTTTGCAACTGGGGGTACTTTATTATAATACACAAGTTTCAGTAAGTCAGAAATTACATCAGAACTCACCGTTTATAACTGATAACATCTGAACTATATATGTTTTATAGCTATAAAAGAAAAGGAAGCCAGTCATTTGAGACAGCTACATGAAAGGATATGCCCTAAGTATCTTCTAGTTAAAAATGTTACCTTATAAATGGGAGCAGTGAAAACTTACTTCAGACCCAGCTTGAAATGCTTGGTTCCTGAAGAAACGTCATGTTGCAAAGAATATAGGAATAGGCAGGAGGGGGGACTCTGCCCATTGCCCAGTTAGTAATAATAATATACTAAGTCTATTTAATATCCAGGTGTCCCTTATTACAGTGTATAGCACCTCCAACTGGTATTTTAGTTCTTTTCTGTGCATTTTCTTTACTTTTACGAATCAAAAGTGTTTGTGTATTTCGTGTGTGGCCCCTTACAATTTTTCTTTTTCCAATGTGGCCCAGGGAAGCCAAAAGGTCGGACACCCCTGACTTACTTGCTACAATGTTCGAAAACTGAACAGATTTGTGGGGTTGTCAGGAAGATGTTATATTGTCAACATACAAGAGATTATGTAAATAGTTAAAAAATTAATCAAGATGGGGTGGGACCATTATTGTCAGAGGGGGTTAGTAGATTTATGAGAATAGAGATAAAGCAGAGATTCTGAACGGTTTTATTCATCTGTCTACACAAATGAGGAACCAAGATGTTATATCTTCAACATACAAGATATTTTTTAATATGTAAATATTAAAAAAATGAATCAGGATAGAGTTGGACCATTGTTGACAGAGGGTGTCAGTAGATTTATGAGAATAGCGATAAAGTAGAGATTCTGAACTGTTATTTTTCATTTGTCTACATGAAGAACCAAGTTATAAAGGTTTAAAGAGACTAGAACGTGTAAAGATAAATGATGGCCCAGGACCAGATGGTATTCATCCCAGGGTACAAAACAAGCTTAGCTCTGTGATTGCCAAACCTCTTTACTTATTTTTTTTAGGATTCACTGAGGTCTGGGATGCTGCAGAGAGACTGGTGAATTGCTAATGTAATGTCGCTATTCAAAAAGAAATCCTGTTCTAAACCTCAAAACTATAGGCTGGTTAGTCTGATGTCAACAGTAGGAAATATTTTTAAAGGGGTATTAAGAGAAAAAAACATTTACTTCATTGCAAATAATAATACTGTGAGTTTGTGACAGCATGGTTTTATGCATATCGGTCTTGCCAAACACATTGAATTGACTTTTATGAGGTGGTAATGTAGTTGATCTTTGCTAAACCATTTGATACAGTACCACAAAGAAGATTAATGATTAAATTAAGGAATATTGGCCAGGAACATAGTATTTGTAATTAGACAGAGAACTGGCTGAAGGATAGATTGCAAAGAGTGGTGGAAAATTGAACATATTATGAATGGAGCAGTGTTGTAAGAGTACTGTAGTGGTCTGTACTTGGTCCTTTGATTTTCAACTTGTTTATTAGTGACCTGGAGGTGGGCATTGAAAAACCATTTCTACTTTTGCTGATTATACTAAATTATACAGGTTCCATGCAGGATGCTGCCACTCTACAGAGTGATTTGTCTTAGTTGGGAAACTGGGCAGCACACTGGAAAATGAGGTTCAATGTTGATAAATGCAAGGTTATGCACTTTGGCAAAAAAAAAAAGAAATGCAGGTTATACACTAAAAGGAAATTCCTTAACTGAGAAGAATGTTGGGGTATTTGTAGATAACAAATATTCTAATTCCAGGCAGTGCCATTATGTGGCTACTAAAGCAAATGAAGTTCTGTCTTGCATAAAAAAGGACATTATCTCCAGGAATGAAAAAAAATAATTTCTGCCTCTTTATAGGTCCCTGGTAAGGCCTCATCTAGAGTATGCAGTGCAGTTTTAGACTAAAAAGGATATAAATGAGCTGGAGAGAGTGCAGAGACGTGCAACTAAACTGGTTAAGGGGATGGAAGATTTAAACAATGAGGGTCATGGTTGGGGTTGTTTTCACTGCAGAAAAGACACTTGCAAGGGGATATAATTATTCTTTATAAGTACATTAGAGTGCATTATAGACCGCTAGTGGGAAATCTATTTTTCCATAAAATAGCTCACCACACCAGAGGACATGCCTTTAGACTAAAGGAAAAGAACTTTCATTTGAAGCAGTGTCGGTGGTTCTTCACAGGAAGGACAGTGAGGTTGTGGAATGCACTGCCTGATCATGTTGTGATGGCTGATTCTGTTAATGCTTTTAAGAGGGGCTTTGATTATTTCTTGGACAAGTATAATATCCAAGGCTATTGTGATAATAAAATCTACAATTAATATAGATATTTGTATATATACCAATTTAAGTGGGTGTGTGTATGTATGAATGGACACTGGGATTTATTTAGAGGCGTTGAACTTGATGGACTTTGGTCTGTTTCAACCCAACTTAACTGTGTAACTATGTAACCATGGTCACTGCTGGATAGCATCTTATCATTTTGTAACAAGTAACTTCTTGATCTCCTCCACATATGACCAAGAAGCTGTCAATGCAGCTAAGGATTTTACAGATTAATCTTTTGGGTGTGTCCTACAGTTGCACGACATACATAGGCAACTGATATGGCTATAGCAGCACAGGTTCATAGGTAATGTGATTGTTGTATATGTCAACATGTTTCATTTTCTGTGCTCCATAAAAGCCATGCCTGATTCAATTTTGCACATATTTCCCCTGCTTACTGCTACTGTTTCATTATTCACTGCAAAATGTTTCCCAAATGTATCAAATACTCCCTCTTTCTTTTTTCAACTGATGAGAGGCCCACACTGTTCTATACAAAATTTTCTATCGCTATCACAAGCTTTAGCAGATAAAAGTAAGGGATTCTCTGCAATGGAAAAAGTGCTCCTCGGATTATACTAAATATGTTAAATATTCTCAGTGGAAAGCTCTTGTTTAGACTGAGGAGCAAAATGATACATCACGTTTAGAAAACCTATGAATTGTGGTGCTCTGCTGCCAAAAATACATTTCACTAATACACAAAAAGTCTTCTTGCCTCTTTTACAAACATTCTGGGAAAATAAAGGAAACAATCAACATATAGGGATTTGTTGCAAGGTCTTACATTTCACCAGACTCCGTTGTCTCTGGTGCTCCATTCTATTGAGTGGCAAGGGCTGCCTGGATCCTAACAGCTTGTAGTATTGGTCCCCGAACTGCAGAGGTGATGGTATGACACCATTATTAGGGCCTGTTTGAATAAGGGACAGCATAAAGACCCGTGTAGGATGTGACTTAAATAAAATGTTATATGTTAACTGATGGATGGCTTGGGGAGACAGTCATTTGATATCCGTAGAAACAGTATGACAGCTCCCACTCATAATAAAAGTACAGATAAATATGGCTAGCGTGTGTATAGAAGGCAGATGCAAGATAGTAATATTCCTGCTCCAGAAATTGCTTCCCTCGCAGGGGACAGACAGGGACTGTGAGAAGGTGTATTTATGAGGAACCTGTCCTAAGAAGATTTATATGAAATGTAGAATTTTCTACAGAGCATGCAGACAGATGAATAACAAATACGAAATTACAGTTGCTGGCAGCCAACAGTGAAAGCTAAGGATTCAATGAGTCTTTATCATTCAGACAAGGTCAGACCAGGCTATCAGTCTTTTGAAGGGGTGACTTGGGCTTTCTGATATGTCTGGGAATTTCTGCTTGGCTCCATTTCTTGAGCTTGTTGCTGTACAATGACAACTAGGTAGTAAATGAACTACTGTCAGGTTCTGATAATAGATCCAAAATAGATAAGATATAAAGGGCTTATTTGTTCCTCATATTAAGCAGTTAGGGTGGTGATTAGATGTTTTAACCTTAGATCACAGGCCATTATAAGGTCTCATGCATATTATTACTCATGGTACCACATATTTTAATTCTTGAATAGCGGTTGTATTTCTGTGTCTTTACATAAAATCACTTTCTGGTTGAGCAAAGATTAGTGGGTTTACAGTAGAAGTCATAGTAACAGTACTACCCAGGTATCTATCTCAGAGGTATTATCTGTGTTGTGTGTCATGCTAAGGAGGTGGAAAGAGCTCAGGGAGATTAATTCATAGCTAAGAAATTGGTTCAGGGAGGAGGCTGGGTTGTAAATATCTGGGCTGATTTTTCTGTTGGCTACAGGCTCATCAAGGATATAATTTTTCTTAGTGATGATGGTTTTAGATTTGATGGTTTCATTTATATCAGTGAAGGAATTTGATAGCTGGGAAGCTAGAGGAGATTTTAAACTAGACATGGGGGTGAGGGTAAGGAGAAATAATGTGTCAGAGGGGACAGATGCATCTTTTAGAATGCAGCAATCAAAAAAGAAAAAGTTGAAAACCAGGAATTCATTGTATCACCTGAAAAGACTAATTCAAAAATGATAACCTTTTCAAACTGCTTAAATTGTCTCCTTTAAAATAAGCAAATCATTTGGCAACAGGAGACTCTGAAAGGGCAAATGTAGCTGTTGTACAATACAGGGTCACCTGAATTTCACAGAATGAGTATTCCCTAAGCATGCCTACTAGATGACAAAAAATAAAAAAAAAATGCTTGGAGGCTGGTTTCCTGTAAGTATGCTGATGAGATTAAAAATACCTTTCTAAGGTAGTGAGCAGTACCATAGACATTTTTTTTAAACAAGTTTTGTTTATTTACTGAGGTTTAAAAATCTGCACATTTCCCATGTAAGTACTGTCAGTCTGTTCCCACTTAGAAGTCCAAGAAAGGAAACATAGAACCAATCATCAGCATGACCATGAACAGGTGTCAGTACACAACAATAATGCAAATAATGAGAGGTCTGCAGCAACATCTGACGTACAGGTTTTGCACTAGATGTTTCCCTTGTTTCATTAAAAAGTTGCACAGTTATTCTGAAAACCTTTTAAAACACCAAAAAGCTCTTTTACATGTAACTAAATTGCACCTATAACACTCATAGATCAGCAACAAAAATTGTGCTTTTTGCACCGACATTGATCATTTTTGTCTTCATTGGTCAATTATGAAATTTTTGTCATCCATTATGTTGCATGCTGCTACTTTTTATACCTTGCATTATGTGTGTGTTCATAAATGAGCTCCAACATGTTTTTACACTGTGAAATCTGCAATTAAACATTTTTATATATTGGTTCTATATGGCTCCGTCAAGATTCCATGTAGTGGATCAGTCTCTGCTTACGTGGTGGAAATAAAAACAAAGTAACGGCAGTCAGCTGAGTGTTTTACAGCTCAGTGTTCGGGTGACAATGATCATATTTGCAAACTATTCATGATTAACAGTGAACTTTCAAAATTTGTAAACCTTTAGGAATAAATTCCAAATCTGAAATATATATTTTTTGTGTGTGTGTTAAAAGGTAAGGTTAGGAGGCCTATGACTAAGGGGCGCATAAAGTGTCCATTAGACAGCAGTCACTTGTGTTTTTTTAATGTAATAATAAATAGTAGTTTTTACTTTATGAGGAAGTGTGCCCTACATTTGTCTTCTTATTTTGTTCTGTTAGAAGGTAATACATGCTAGAAGTGCCATTCTAATGTCATATTTTGTGGTGTAGAAGCTTCCCATGCAATGTATGATGTTGCGCTGCCATAAATGAAATTTTCACATCATTGTTATTTCAATGGTTGGTTGTACTGTCTTAATAAAGTATGAGATCTGAGATGCTATATTGGTCTATATTCAGTTCTTCATCCTGAATTGTCTTTGATCTCCTTATAGTACTGGCAAGGGAGAGTTTCTGTTGGTTTTGCAAGAGATCATCTATCTTTTTTTCCTCCAGTGACACAAAGTAGGAAATTATGCAGGAAATTTCATTGTAGCCTTTTTTTTTTGCTGAGCTGCTTACACCGAGAACATATATTATATCCAGTGTGGTGACAGCTGATAGATTGACAGCAGCACAGACTAAAACTTTGTGTTGTAGGAAATAGCAGCCATGGGAAAGGCTCCTATCCTGAACAGTAAGACTTTCTTTCTGTATAGAGCATCAGCATGGGATGCAATGCCTGAATTAGATGCCATATTCTGACCTCCAATAGGATTTATGTGTCATAGCTGTGCTATCTGTTCAACATTCATAGCAAGTCACTATTTCTTCGAAGCAGTTACTGAGGATTCCTAGTTTTTATAACTTCTAGGTGGACAGAATAGCTATTTCTTGAGGGATCAAGGTAACAGAGTTATGTAGTAGCCAAGATTGAAAAGGGATACACATCCATCAAGTATCAGGCACCTGGCACCTGCATTTTTAATCCTCAAATTCATACCGTAAGCGGCAGATTTACTATTGGTCAAATTCGAGGGTTAGTTAACCCTCAAATTCGACCATCGAATTTTGGTCGAAATTTGATCGAATTGTAACCCTTCAGATTCAAATATTGAATTTGAAGGGTTATAACAAAATTAGATTGAGCGAACGATCGAATATTAAGAATTCGATCGAATGATTCGAACGATTTTAGCCATTCGATCAAACTTTTTTTATTTGATCTTAAAATGCTGAAATATCCCTGTAGGTTCAATCTGGCGAACTAGGAAAATGATTTTTTTTTAAAGGGTAAGTACTTCAACCATCGAATGGTCGAATGATTGAATAGATTGTTATTTGAATCATTTGAATCATTCCAATGGATCAAATTTATTAAAATTCGATGTTTGAAGTAACCAAAAAAGTTATTCAAATCTTTTTGTAAATTCGATCGAATTTCGAATCATTCATGTTAATTTTGTAAATCTGCCCCTTAGTGTCTGTATTTTTCAAACCATTAAACTCCCCTGCATTGTTCAGACCTGTGACACCTATTGTTCACACCCTTAAAGCCCTGTATTGTTCAAACCTCAGACCCAGACTGAAAGTGCCCACATTGTTCATCTGTTCACTCATCAGTCAAACTGCTAAAGGAGCACCAGCCTGCCCCATGCTCCCTGTGTGTGTGTGCCATGTCCTGCCTGCCCTGTGCTCCTTTTGTGTGCCCTATTCACCTGCCCTATGCTCACTGTGTGTCCCAGACTCTGTTTGCCCTATGCTCATTGTGTGTGATACTCTGCCTGCCCTGTGCTCCTTTGTGTGTGTCCTGCTCTGCCTGCCCTATGTTCCTTGTGTGTGCCATACTCTGCCTGCCCTGTGTTCCTCATGTGTGCCATACTCTGCCTGTCCTATGTTCCTCATGTGTGTCATACTCTGCCTGCCCTATGCTCCTTGTGTGTGCCATACTCTGCCTGCCCTATGCTCCTTGTGTGTGCCATACTCTACATGCCCTATGTTCCTCATGTGTGCCATACTCTGCCTGCCCTATGCTCCTTGTGTGTGCCATACTCTACATACCTTATGCTCACTGATTGTGCCATACTCTGCCTACACTATGCTCATTGTATGTGCCAGCCCTGTGCTTCCTGTGTGTTCCATTCTCAGCTTGCCCTATATTCCATGTGTGTGCCATGTATATGATATATTGGAAGCAATCAAAATTTTACTTGCATAAATTCTACTTATATGGGACAAATAGATTTGTCTGCTTCCAAATATTCAAAGGATACTCCATAAAATGGCCCTTCTTATAATATCTTAGGGATCTTCATGGCTAGTTCAGTTAGACTTACCAACTTTATAGTATGGACTTTGCCCGCTCTACCCTGTACAAATCCTCGTTGGTCATAGTGTACTATTCAATTCTCTTGGCTAATAGTAAATATCTGTCTTTTAGTAGTGGAGTCCTTACCCAGTGGCAAGTTGGTTCCTAGTGGGTCACATAGAATAAGCATTGTTATTGTACATTAGTTATAGGTTAAGAGAATGATTAGGGCAACTGAGTTGCTGCAAGAGTTTGTTGCTCAGGTCTTTCTACACAGCTTCTAAATTCCGGCAGATAGGTCTGAGCTCCATCCTGAGCATATGTATAACTGAATATAGATGCTACTCGTACCTTGTCTGCACCAGTCCTGCTGTCGGGTGATTCATTACACTAGGCACATCTTTATGTAAATGGATTTTTTGGCCTATTGTAATGGATCTTTAAAGCAAGGTCATAGTGACCAACCATTTTGCACCCACACACTCATTGTACTCAAACACCTTCAGTGCCAAGTAAGAATCAATCTAATCTGCAAACAGAATATTGAATAGTCCTGAGCAAATGACCCCATGGAACCTTGAGTGTTACTTTTTGTTTTAATACCACTTTTATAGGGAAATATTATATTTCAATGGTGGCTTCACATCAAACATTAATCCCAAATGCAAATCCTTAACCCCCTCAACATCAGTAATAGATCAAGCTTGGCCAGGAAAATAAACCCATCTCCTAACATCACACAGGTATGTTCCTGTGCAACTGAAGCTGCTTCTTGATTCTTCTAGTTTCATTACAATCTGAATATCTAAACTAAAGGATTAAACCATTGCTTCTCTGGCAAAAGAAAATGTTTACCTTTGATGTTATAATTACATGTTGAACTGATTTTGGTTGGTATCCCATGCTCCAGATTAGTATTTTAGTTTCTCTTAAAAATATAACAAAAACAAAGGCTAGGGCCTGTATCAATTATCATGTAAGATCATCATTATATATAGAATTGTTGACAAGGACTGTGTGAAATCAACAAACAATTGTTTATTGAGTAGCTCAGCCGCTGGCAGCTTTATATTTTGTCTTTGGGTATTGCGAATATCAAATTTGTGTTTGTTTGTTTTTTCTAAAAGTGTCTGATTTGAAGGCTCTCTTCAATTTTCCTAATGTCAGGCAACACGCTATCTTGATCTACGTGAAAGACAGCCTTGGGCTTTGATGCGCAGGGAGCTTCAGCCAACACTTGCGGCATTGTTTAATATGATTCTCTTCTTTGCTGCAGTCAGGCCCCTGAGTTCTTTTCAAGGCTTTCACTCGAGGAGGATGAGAAAAGCCATTAAACAACATGTCTTTTTAACAGATGGGCAGACACCAGAATTGCATTTAACAAAAAATAATAATTATAAGCTCCACAAGCAAAAAGTTATTTTATATATCGCATAAGAAAATAAATATTGATTTGGTAAAAACAGCCTGAGCACAAGTGTCTTCCACTCACAGAAGGAGACAAAGTCCTGTGGCTCTAAGAATGGATATACTATAAATTGATTTATGTTTTTAAAGTTCTGATTCCACTGCTTGTCTATTATTGAATTGCTAGACAAACATTTCAATAATTTGCTCCTGTATACTGAGGACACTAGAGCAGATTTACATACTGTAAGATATAGCACCTTGTTTTGCTGCCCCCTGCTGGTATTGAACCTGGTTTTCTGCAGCCATCTATTAGTATTATTTTTAACATGTATTTCTATAGCGCCAACATATTTCGTAGCACTGTGCATCTACCATTACCTTGTATACTGGGAAATATTTATCTGACAGCTCACCACAGTTCACTGGATGGAAATTCTGAAACTCTCTTTTTAGTTATTTAGTGTTTTTAGGGAAACTGCACAATTTCTGTAGGTAAATTTTTGTTCCTGAAATATGGATTATTTGCCCCAAGAATTGGGCTTCAGGCTTGCATTTGCCTATACCTGTCCTTAATTGAGCATCAATTTGTGTGCCGGCCTCGTATCCTGAGTCTTGTATATTGTGCTTCTCTTATAGCCTGATATTTAAGTCTCATAAACTCGATCCTGACTGCATTACTAGATTGTCTTAATTCTTTCCTGGCTAAGTACCTGCTATTTTGGCCTGCCTGTGACTGTTTTATTTCTCCTTTTTTCAACTTGAGGAGGCCCATTTATTAAAGGTTGAATTTTAGTGTTATTGGAGCTTTTTGAAACCACTATTAAACCACCTTTATCAAACTAATTTTCTCTAAGAATAAACTGAATAAATTCTGAATGATGCACTTTAAAATACAAAAACCTCTAAATATTTAAGTTTCTTTGGAAAATAACCAGTAAACAAAGTTAAAATTCTGAATGTTTAATAAAAAAAGTTCCTATAGGATCTGCACAGGTACCCATTTTAGATTCTGCTGAATGTGTACTTTCCAAAAATATATGGTTTATGGGGGTCAATGTATTTTTTTGTGTAAAAATGCAGTAAATGTGATGATTATTCAGTGGGTAAAGTGACTTCTGGGACAGTTTGTATGCACTAACTTCATTTTGGGGTCTCTACGTGCCAGATACTTTGGTAATCCTATGCACAATGAGCATCAAACTGTTTCCCTGGCATTCGTATTTAGATGTTTTTTCTTGGTGCCTTATGCTATGTGGAAGATAAAATGGAAACCTAGAAGCGATTTTCAGGTATGTCCAAACTGACAATTTTGAGAAAGCTTTGTAACTCAGTAATTTGGAGTAGAAAGACGTGTTTACCCATTTTAAAC
>CM044433.1:143648160-143671399 GCA_024363595.1 Xenopus borealis | reverse complement strand
ACATGCAAAAGAATAAGAAATCAGGAAGGGGGCAAATAGTTTTTTACACCACTGTATATAATCCGTCTGAAGTGAGTGGTTCAATGCCATTATGAGGCTTATTTATTGACTGTTTCTTGATCATTGCATAAAGTAACATTTCTGACAACACTTATTAAAAGAAATTAAGTAATCTATCCATATCTGTTAAGGTTTTTGTTCTCTCTTATGAATATTTTAAGTTTCCTACTTGTTATTTAGGAGTTTTTCAAGACTACAGGAACTGTAATTGTTTTAGCCAGTTTGTGTAGCCGGTAGGTAAAAACATTTGGCCTGAAAATACATTGAGTTTCATCTTCATTGAATCAATGAACTTTGTCTTGCAGGAATTATTGTGATTACAAAGAGGCTTGTATAATGTTGGTGTAATAATAAAATAGAATGCAATGCATAATTGTCATCCCAGCTGTCTCATTCTGTCCCCTGCAGCACATCGGAAACTACTTCCAACACTTGACTGAGCAAGCTCTAAGTACGTTCAGGCTCTCTCTCTTTAATGAACTGCAAATTTCAGATGTCCATTTCATTACATGGACAGCATGACAATTTTAATACCTATAAACCAGTATGAAGCTCAGAGTGCGTGCTGGCCCATTCCATCGCACACAAATAAAACTTCAGTATACAGAAAGGAAAAAAAGCAGCCAAGAGCAGGTCAATAAGGGTGCTTCAAGGTATAAGTGATATATGCCAAATACCATTACCCAAAGTCCTTTGTATTATTGTGTGTCCTTGATTGTTGCCCTTATTGAAGGATTTATGGAGAGTTTTTAGAATGATGTAAGCAGGGCTGGACTGGGAGGAGAAAGCAGCCCTGGCAAAAGTATTGAAGCAGCCCATGTATTTCCGCTCATGCATGATATATATATTTCCAACCCCAAGGTTAACTAAAACTAGTATTTATCAATAGATATTTTAAGAGTCCATTATCATATAATTCCCAGTAATATTATACACCCTATGTGCTGGAACTGGCCCTTGCACCAAATATCTCAACCTAGTTTCTATCACAACTATATAATCTGATGGATTAGTGGCCCAATACTTACAGTATCTTCTAAATTTTCCTTTGTGTGCCCCCAAGCTAGACCATGTACCCTGGCAGATAAGAGGACTTTAATTACCATGTGTGTCACAGGGCCAAAGTGTGGCATACTTGAAGAGACTAGGCTGTCTCATGCAATAAATGCTAGGTATCACAGTTTTCCATATACCGACTGAAGTGACTGTTCTGAGCATGGATCATCCTGTTGCCAACATACCTATCATAAGCATAAGGGTTTGAGTATATAGCAAACAAGGCTAATATTACTAACTGAAGTTGGTCAGAATTCCTGGTTCCACTCATATGTCAGTACTGGCATGTGCAGTAACAAATGCAGGCATCAGCTTAGCTGTGGCTGGCTATTATGAACAGCTCATTTACATTTCTAAAGGGATTGGCTCATTTCCGTATTAAAGACCTAAAGGCCCAATTAGCATTTTTAGGTGAGCAGTCCATTTCCATTTTAAAGCAAGCAGCCCATCGAGCATTTGCCTGAACCCACAGATTGCCAGTTCAGGCCTGGCTGTAAGAGATGCATATTGGATTACTATGACAGCAGGCACATACAGGAACCATAAATGAGTTATATGTATTATAGTTTAATAGGTGAATTTAGCAATATATTGGTCTCTTGCTTTTGAAGCCCTAACAGATGGCACAGGCCCCAAAACTAAAGCTTTAGTCCTTCTTTAAAATCTCAAAGCCATTAAACATGTAGGAATATGAAGGAATACACTGCCATATGTATTGAAAGTCTATTTCTATATATCACTCAGGTTTTCAACATTTTCTACATTCTATAATTCTCTTACTATTTTTAATATAAACATGTATTTTTAGAGCCCCAACATATTGTGCAGTGCTGTAAAATAATCCTTGCACTTATTATTAATTCATATCTTATTGTACTGTCCTGAACTTTACTCCTTCAATATTTAAAATGTTCCTATTATATCACTAGTTTCTCTTTTCTACTTTAAGCTATACATCTTAAACTCTCCTAGCTTCCTTGCATAAATATTTAGCCCATGAAACTCCTATACAAGCCACTTTGGTTTGTGTGTTTGACACATAATAACTAAACCCAGATATCTCACTTCTCCCATTTAACACAGAAAACTGTGTCATGGCATCCCATCCAATTAAAGAGTTCACCATTGAAAACAATGGTGCTTTGGTATGAGTTAAGATGCCTTTAGATAACACAGTTTCTTCAGTTAATTCTGAGTCATATGCATTTAACACACAAATCAAAGTGGCTTCATTTGTACATAGAGTAGGCTAACACAGGCATACTTATTAGTAAGTTCTGAATTTCATTTGAATAGAAAGCACAGCAAATAACCCATGACGATATAAAGCAGTGAAGCACTGACTCTAGAATTCTGTTGGGGATTCTGTCATATCCAAGTGCTTTTTGCAAGTTTGTCATTCAATTCATCTGACACTAAAGTCAATGATGATCTTCTAGGCATTGTGCAAAATGCAAAAAAGGGAGCAATGTGTTAATTTTTTTGCCTCCCTGCATTGCAAATTTGTTGCAGGACTCTCTGCTCTTTTTCTAAGCTCAGAAACCTGTGGCTGTATTCTAAAACAACTGGACTTGCTGAGTAATCATTGAAGACATTTCACTGCTCATCCGAGCAGCTTCTTCAGTTCAACTGACTGGTGTGGGGAGTTCTTGGCATATAGACTCTTCCATGCCTCGCTTAAACCAGTGTTTTTTTAAAGAAATCATTACCTGAACTGAGTTGATGGAAAAGCAAAAAGTATTCTTTATTTATTATTGTTAACTTAATCCCTAGATTATTAATTTCTTATTGTGTATAATGTATGGTGTTGGTTCAGACAGATAAAAAAACAATTTATGTTGTTATAAAAGCATTACTGGTAGGATCACTATCATCTGTCCAGGTCCAAACAATATGGTATGTTCTGAATCAAATATGGAAAATCGGCTACTGTATGGTCATTTGTATAACTGCTGATGCCCCATACTTAATCTTCTTTACAGGAAAGAGTGACCTGCAGATTGTCATATAAAAACATGACTGGCATGTGTGTAGCCTAGGAATGACCAGAAAAAATAAACATTGAAACCCAGTTCTCTGAAAATGCTGTATCAGCCCTGTTTGATGTATAGAATATTTTGGAAATTTTAAACAGGGAATATAATTTCAGGAACTCAAACATCCCTCTGGTCATGTACATTGGATAGTATGAGTTTAATAACAGAAAGTTTGCCCAAACCTCCTCCTCTGGGAAGAAAGGGTTAGGCCATAGTTGCTGCACCAGTTGGTTGGTGAGATCTGTTTAAAAGCAATAGACAGAAGGATTTACACAGAGAAGGAAAAAGGAGACATAGAGGTTAGTGTTCAATCAGTTCCCCCCCATATTGCTACTGTTATATAATGTTTGTGTTAATATGTATTTTTTATTTATATGATATCCATATACCAATTATTACTGTTCAACACATGTTAAGTATTTAATATTCTCTTGTTGTTGTTGTTTTGTGGACTTATTGTTACAGCTCTGAAGGGGTCATTGCACATTTCAAGGTTTTTTCTTTGTATCCACAATTTTGCAAGTGATGCCGGGGCCTTCAGTCGATGATCGGCCTTCACAGCAAGATACTCAATGGTTCTCACTTATTCCATACGTGCCTACAAAAATGCTTGGCAGTAACCAAAATGTGCGTGGAACTTAAACTGTTTATATAAAGCTGCAGCCAATTCTATTCCCACACATTGTTGTCCAAGTTGTTGTAGGTTTGTAGCCACATACTGACTGTTTATTCCTTAGAAGCAGAATAAATCACTTTTTCACAAAGCAATTAACCCAGCAACATGTATATCATGTCAATGACACATATAGTTGCACTAAACATTGAATAATTGAATTATTATAATATTTAATAGTAACATTTTAAGAATTCAGAGCTTACAAAATAGCATTCTGCTTGTGTGAAAAACAATAGAAAATAATGTTTAGAGAAGGAAATGTCCTAAAAATACTGATTTGTACTAGTCTGAATAATTTGCAATTTGGTAGCGAAAGAGACGGTCGCTAGTGCAGTTTCACGCCCTATCACCAGGCGAATTTTCAATCATGCTAACAATCGTGAATTTTGCAGAATGTTACCCATTTCGTCAGTGTTTCCTTTGCCACCTTACACCTGGCAAACTGATAAGATGAAGCTACATCCTGCTCTATGGGGTGCCGTTTGTCCCAAATACATTCTGTATACAAAACTATCCCTGATACACAGAATGAATGTCTCTCATGGTATATTACTATTTCTGACCATATACACAAATAAAAAATATACAAAAGACTTATTTCTATTAAAGAATGAGAACAAAATATGATTAATGCACAAAAGGATGTCATTATATTACAAACTCCATTCTGTACATTTTAACAATCAATCTGTCTCACAAATGTATAACCTCCATGTAACAGACACACTTATATGCAAAGTTACTTACAGAATGAATTATGTAGAAAAAAAACTTGGACAGAATATATAATAGTGTTGCTAACTAGTGCATGCCAAGCTAGATTTGAATGACAAAATAGTTATTTGTGACAGAAAGCAAGATTTTATAGTACAGGATTGATTCTTTCAAAAAAATGAAAGTTTTGTTTCACAAAACAGATAAAATAACCATTCTGTGAAGCAATACTGTCAGTTACTTTCCTGAACCAATAAGAACAAAGCTTACTGGCCTGCTTGTGTGGCCATTTTGGTTAAGGGCATTCCTGCTGTTTTGCCATTGTCTTATGATTCATCTTCCTGTTCTAGTTTCCCTCTTCCTGTCTAAGCTGAAATGAAGCATGAAGCAGCCACATCCACCTGCCATGTAGTAATAAATGTATTGTTGTTTGTGTCACTGCTTTACCTGTCTGCACAAGCAGGCCAGTAAGCTTTGTTCTTATTGGTTCAGGAAAGTAACTGACAGTATTGCTTCACAGAATGGTTATTTTATCTGTTTTGTGAAACAAAACTTTCATTTTGTCGAAAGAATCAATCCTGTACTATAAAATCTTGCTTTCTGTCACAAATAACTATTTTGTCATTCAAATCTAGCTTGGCATGCACTAGTTAGTAACACTATTATATATTCTGTCCAAGTTTTATTTTACATAATTAATTCTTTAAGTAACTTTGCATATAAGTGTGTCTGTTACATGGAGGTTATACATTTGTTAGACAGATTGATTGTTAAAATGTACAGAATGGAGTTTGTAATATAATGACATCCTTTTGTGCATTAATCATATTTTGTTCTCATTCTTTAATAGAAATAAGTTTTTGTATATTTTTTATTTGTGTATATGGTCAGAAATAGTAATATACCATGAGAGACATTCATTCTGTGTATCAGGGATAGTTTTGTATACAGAATGTATTTGGGACAAACGGCCTTCAAAAGTTATGACAATTAAAGATTTTTGTGTTAACATTTTTTTACAACCATTTCAGGGGCATGCCACATTTTTTTTAGGGTAGGCTAATGTCTAGGGTATTTTGTCTTTATTTTGCTTCCTTGGACATTAGTAATAATAAAGCACCATCTCTAATAAAGATGTCTATACGACCTTTATGTACCTGCCCTATTTAAACTGACCTAAATGTAAGGGGCAAATTTATCATTATTCACGAAAGCCCTCAAATTCGGCAGAAATTTGATTGTCGAATTAGAATTCGATAGAATCAAATAGTTTTTAGCCACTTTTCGATTGCTATTCGATTTCTGGATCAATTCATACGCTTGAACGGCATTTCTCGAACCGTGACATTTCGCTCGATCGTACGAAAAATTCGTAAGATTCGAACGATCAAGGCGTTCGATCGTATGAATGCTATTCGACCAGGTAATAGAAAAAAAGCCTATGGGGGGATTCGGTAGGTTCAATCTGGCGGAGTAGACAGCTGATTAAAATTTTAAAGGTGAAGTACTTCGATCGTCGATTGATCGAATGATCGAATATGCGCTTCAATGATCAAAGTGGCCAAATTTGCATATTCGAATATTCGATAAAATCGTACGATCGGAATTCGACTGAATTTCGAATCCTTCACACAAATTTAGTAAATGGGCCCCTAAGTGTAACAACAAAGTTTAGCGAGGCAAAAATGAACGTTAGAGAAAGTATGTTATGAAATGCTCGCCCTGACTAGTTAACTTTAGCAAAACTGTGCCAGCATTCGGCTACAGAAACGTAACTTCACATTTTAGTGAATAAGTGTCGTGGTAGTGGCGCGAAGAATGGTGGATCATTCGGTTGCTGAAAATTCGCTCTTTATTGATTTTGCCCCTTAGTCTTGGGTGTAAGATACGGTAATTGGGAAGAGTATGGATCTGCCTCTTGATATTTGTTAGCTGTAAGAAGACTTACTTGATGTCCCAGCTTCCGAAGCATGCTACCCATTTTTCAACCACATGCAGAAGACATGTGCGTCGTGCATTGTGGCGTGTCTTGTGATGCAATGCAGTGCATATTGTGACACTGTGCACACCAGATTCTGCATAAATGGGGTGGGCGTATTTAAGGCTTGCAAGCATTTTATACTTTACTTGGTTATCAAGTTTGTTTCCTAACCCTCTGTCTGATTTTGTACTGCATGCCCTGCATGTACTATGCAAAGACCTCATCGGTTTTGACTTCTGCTTGGTCTGACTCCATTGTTTTCCACCTGACCTGACCTTCTGCCTGATCTTTGACCACAATATTGTGCTGGCTGTCCTGACCTTTGGCCTGGCTGACCTCCCATCTGCCTTATTACTATAATTACAATGGTTTTCTGTCTTTTCTGAAAAAAAATACTAATATTCCTATATTTTTATCTTTATTTTCTATAAATAATATTGGCATCTGGTATAATTTGTACTGGTTTGGTGGCAACTATAGGTACATGAATAGAAATTACTGGCCTCTTTTCACTCCACCGGCTTTCTGTTTCCATCTTGACATAGCCTGGTATCAGAGTGGGCTGCTTGTTGCTCGATATCTACAACTTATTCTTCTTTTTGTCACTGGTGGTCTGATACGGTTGTCTCCTTTTGTGTTCACTATGGAAGAAATGTTTGCTCTTTCATATCAACCTTTTGGTATCTGCTGTTTAATATTCTTTCACAAATGACAGTCTAATTTAATTATATTTTGTGAATCTTTCCTGCTGTTCAGTCTACAAAAAATCTGCATCGCTCAACTCTATATTGCTGAGGTGCATCTTGCTGGCTTGCCTTAAGCTGTAATAAGTAACATGCCTTTCAAGAGACATGCTGAGGGTGGCTAAAGAAAACTCTAGTTAACACAACTAAATGTTAATGCTAATTATAAGCAGAATATGGAAGTTTGTGACTTGAAGCATTAAAACATTAATTCAACATCACCAAAACAATGGGCATGAAAAATAGGAATATAAAACACAGCAATGCCCCTATTTATAAATATATAGGGCTAAACATGTTAACCTGCACCACACCATCTCGGCAAACAAGTCTAGGCAAACAAGTGCCACTGAATAGTTAACCTCGTTGCATATTTAGTTCCCTTCAATTCTCCCCGATTGTGATGATCCCTGTCACAAACCGAATCTAAAATTCATCACAATTATGCAGACAATTGCTAAATCCATACAACATTGAGTAAGCTTTCCCTACTGCTATTTTGAATTTCTAAGCATCCTTGGCTCCAGGGTATAGAGAGTGATTGAAGCAAATATCTTCTCGGTAAATGTTTATGATCACAAGACACAGAGGAAGGAGGTGTGCATACATTGTGTAAGTACCAAGAGTGCATTATTCTAACAGGACTCATTTGTGCTGTTCAGCAGAATGGAATAAAGGTGGGCTGGTGATCTCCAAAGAGTCCCAGGGAAAAGATAGTTGTCTTTGTATAAAGCAAGGGTAAGAGCAGAAATGTTACCTACGATTCTGAGACACTGAAACATTCAATGCTCAGACTGCTGAGATATAAAATAAGCCTGAGCAACACAGAACATTTGTCACAGCTGGTGGCCAGAATGTGATGTTGCTTAATGGTAATAAGTACCATTATCATTAAGTTTTATAAGTCCAAACTCTCTGTTCTTTGTTTTTTTTTTCTACATAAAATCCATTTAGTCCACGCAGAATAAATGAAGTATAGTCTTTCTAACAATAGTGCATAAAGAGCTTCAGTTCTTACCTGAAAGGATTACACTCTCTGCAATCAAGGGGGAAAAAAAAGTAAACTAATTGTAATGGAGATTTCAAGTGCTCGGCAAATGTTATATCGCTTTATTTCGCTAATTTCGGCATGACAGCTGAATGCACCTATAACCTGCGTGGCTATTAGATATGCACAGCCAGCTTTCAGTCAAATTCAAATCTGGTTAAAGTTCTAGCTCCATGTGATGTGAAGCGTTGATTGAGTCTGCATAAAAAAAAAATCTGATTGGGTTTTGTAGATATTGAATTTGGAATAATACTAGTGACTAAAGGGAATCATGCAGTTCATCGTGCTTGGAATTGTTAAATAATAGGCAGAAACTATCTGCAATTGAAGTTCATCTTTTGAACTTTTTGTATCATGAAGATAGTTATATATTGAAATAACAAGTTGGTCTTCTTTTTTGTGTTTTTTTTTTAGTTGTATGCTTTTCTTTTCTATATGGGATCCATTATCCAGAAACCCATTTTCCAGAAAGCTCAGAATTATGGAAAGGCTGTCTCCTATAGACTCCATGTTCTCAAATGAATACGATTTCTTAAACATGATTTCCTTTTTCTCTGTAATAATAAAACAGTAGCTTGTACTTGATCCAAACTAAGATATAATTAATACGTATTGGAAGCAAAACCAGCCTATTGTTACCCCAGGCCCTGAGTATTCTGGATAACGGGTCCCATACTTGTATTCCTTATCTGGTTGCCACAGTCAGATGGTATTCCAGAATGCGGTATTAGACAGCAGAGGAGGAGAATAATAGGGGCTCTATTAAATTGGGCTAGGGGAGCCAGTGCAGAAGCTGGAATTGATGAGTGACTACCTGGGGAAAAAGGGGAGTGGATATAGGTGTGGTCACCATTAAGGAAGTAGGAAACAGGAAGAGAGGTGTTGCTCATGAACTTAGAAAAACTAAAGGAAAACTTATGAGTAGATGTTCATATTTTCTGGATTAAAGAAGCACTGAGGCACTGTCAAAAGCAGGTTGATGAGGTGTCTGTTCCCGTGTCAGAAGATTGAGCTTTAATTGTCTTGTTGTCTGAACTGGATTAGGGTCCAAGTTACCCTAGCATCTATGCATTCATTTAAATAAGAAATTGTACTATGGATAGGAGAGGATGCAATTGGAAAGAGGATTAATAAAATGTTGCAATAAAAATAAATGTGTAGCATTACAGAACATTTGTTATATGAGTAGGGTTGCCACCTGGCCGTTTTTTTACCGGCCTGACCGGTGTTTTTGATGGCTGATCCCAATGTTATTAATAGGCAAAAAACCTAAATATATAGGAAGGCCGGTATTGTTTTTAAAAAAAGGTGGCAACCCTATTTATGAGATGGGGTCAGTGACCTCCACTTCAAAGCTGGAAAGAGTAAAAAAAAAAGGCAGATAATTATAACAACTATAAGGGCAGGGGGAACACAAAGCTACGGGGGGAGGTTAGCTGCCCAGCAACAAATCGCTTCATCTTCGGGCGACTAATCTCCCCGAAAAGCTTTCCTGCGGGCTAGAATCTAAATCGCCAGCAGGATGGCACTCAGAGCTCTTTGTTTTCGGAAGTCGCTTGAAGTTTCCTCGTGAGGCAACTTTGGGCGACTTTGGAAAACAAAGCTCTCTGAGTGCCATCGGGCCAGCAATTTACATTCAAGTCTACAGGAAGGCATTTAGCGGAGATTAGTTGCTCGAAGAGGCGATTTGTCACTGGGTGACTAACAGTAGCTTTGTGTGGCCCAGCCCTAAAAAAAGGAATAATGAAAACCAACTTAAAGTTGCATAGCATTGGCCATTCTAAACTAAAAGTCTACTTTTTTGAACCACCCTTTTAAAAACCACACTGGATGTAGCTGTCTCTTTTGTATTGTTGTATTGCCTCTTCTCCCACAGGAGAGACCTCCCTAAAATATATATATGATAAATAGTCAACTCTTTGGACAGCAGGTCAGGCACAAGAGCACAAGATAAAGGAAATGAAAGAGGAGAGATTGATCCAAACTGTTTGGATAAGTATTTTCCTGTGTTCACTCCTGAATCTTGTTTTCATTGTTTTTCTCATCATGACCTAGATACCTTCTCTTCTCAGTGAGACAGCTCAGCACTGATCAGCTATAGCAGAGATATTCTGTCTCATCCAGCACATATGGAGTTAACTCAAGCCACATGTCCCAAAGTGATGGTATTAACCCTTGTGCTGCTGAAGGCACAGTAAACTAATGGCAGCATTTTGTGTTACTGGCTTTTCCAGCACTGGAAGGTTCAAAACAAGCTATTTAGGTCATTTCATGTGGATTACAAAGCCATACAGAGAGCAGAGCAGAGACGCCTCATAAATCAGATTTTAGCCAGGCAAACAGGATAATTTGAGGTTTGTTTGTATGTCTTTTTTTCCCTTAAACCAATTTCCCTTCGAGATGTTTAGATGTAATTTGATTTGAGTTTTATTGTCAGGAGTTAAGTGGTTTATTCTCTCTGCGGCTGTTAGGGAGGGAAAATGTTCATCACACGCCATGCAAGGCTTCGCTTCTTCTTAATACCCATAGCTGCATAGTTAGTATAACACCTTCGGAGAGTAGCGAGGCACTTGATGAGCCTTAAGTGAACTGCATCCAGTAGCTGTTTAGCACGTGTTAGCAAATACTCATCAGTGCCATTATAGTGTTGAACAATTTAGCCAACAACTCAACTAACCCAAATAAACAAGCACGTGATCAATAAAAGCCTTCAATCTGGAGACAGAAAACTTATTAGGAAAGGAAAGCGTTTTATCTTTTTGATGAAGTCAACAAAAACATTAGGGATTTTTGTACAAATGTGGCTAGAATTACTGCAAGTTTTGGCTGGACTGAATTTATGACATGAAGGCTCATTTCTGATAGATACGTGCAGAGGTTGGTTAAAAAGGGGGGTACCTAGCTTTGTGCCCATTAAAATGCCATACACTTCATGCTTGCGCCTATTGTCCTATGTTCTATCTTGCCAGCTGCATCTTCTTTGGTGCATTAAATACAACGCACAGAAGAATCCATGGGAGTGGTATGATGTACCAATAAATAAATACTCAGACACCAAGAGCTTTTGTTGGAGGAAAAAGGCCGCAGTTTATTTTGTAACTTCCAATCTTTTCTTTTCAGAACAAATACTTATCTTGATAAGCACATTACAACCGACATAACCTAGCCAGCCTGTACTCGCCAGTACATCTTAGGCTGCCCATTTTAATTTTAACAAACTGTTTTAACCATTGTCAAGCTTAGCCGTAAAATACCAAGCCATAAGCTTTTACATATCAGAATTACATTCCACCACGCCAAGCTACTTCATTCTCTGAAAGTAGCCTTGGCACACCTCCATTTAAATATGGTTTTTTCAATAATTGTCTGGAGACCAGTATTGAAAATGTAATTACCAATATCGGACAAATGCACTCCATCTGCTCTGTAAAGGCCTTCACAACTCAACTCAAGCTCCTGGTGTCTATAAGTATTCATATTGAGCGATCTTAGAAATTTTGGAACAGCAAAATTCAATTTGCGCCTGCAACGCTCAAGGGGCTTATGCTGCATATTGTACAGCCAAACTCTCCTTGGTACTACTTCGGACCAGGCTATAATTGTATCCTGGAAAGTGAAATGAAGTTGAGCTATATCCCGTCTAACATTTCTAATTAACTCAATGGTTTTCATTCGACCTATATCGTTACCTCCTAGATGGATAATTATTATATCTGGTTTTCCCCAGTTAACATACATTCTAGAAATCATGGCAGGTAAATCACCCCACATGGCACCTCTTATCCCAAACCAGCGAATTGTAACATTTTGAGGAAAACCCAAGTTGAGACCATAAGGCCTAATCATTGCTCTTCTTTGTGCCCAGAATACATAAGAATGACCGATGATCCAAATCCCCAGTGGTTCAGAACCTATGAAGAAAAACAACAACTATATAGTGTCTATTAAATTGGGACGAATGTAAGATTGGAATCTCTTTGAATTCCATCGACCCATGCTCTTAATGAATTTCTCTTCCATGCCTCTTAACGCAGCTTGTGTTGCTGCTCCGATCCGAAATGAGTGACTCTTATATTTTTCATCTGGGAGACCGAGATGAATAATACATTTTCTGAAAACTTGACAAAACTGAAATTTTGACAGATAAGAACCATCCGCATGCATAAAGAATGGACCTTCAATTTTAGGTCTTACAGCAAGAAATTCAGTAACAGCTGTAACAGGGCACAGATTTAAATGGTTAAAGACACCAATCCAAATTATGGCTCCTTTCCCAAGAGTATCTGTTTTGGATTTTCGAATAACTATTTTTAATTTGTCATCAACCAAAGTTAAATCTCTAAACATCAATCCTCCGGGCTTAGTTTTTGGTTCTGATACAGCTTCGCTAATTCTCAAGGCAGCAAAATACATAACTAAATATAACCCCCTGAAGAGTTTAATTTCATATAATGATGAACAAATTTCCTCTAAGGAGATTAACAACTTCCGCAAGATACTCAATGTGATTGGTCTCCTGTCTTCTTTACTCACATTCTCTTTAGCTATACCTTTGCAAATTTGTTTTATGACTGGTGCCTTAGTTAAAACAATTAAACCAATCAATCTGTTAAAGAAGGAAATTCCTGCCAATTGTTTTTTAACATACGTCATTGTATAGCGTGCTTCACCAGGCCTTAAAATAAATAAAATTAGACAGTCTATCTCTGATGTTCTTGTCTCCTGGGAGTCTAAAAAATCCTGCCATTCTGTCCAAGCGCTGATATAGGCTAACCATGTTTTTTCGGAGACCGATCTTTTTAACAGCTTTGTTAACAAGGTGCTACAAGATCCCACAGGTAGGGAGGGCATTCTTGTGGTTCTTGAACTGCCTCTCCTGCGAGTTCTCTGAATTTGGTAAACTGGAAACGAGAGAGCGCATCAGCCAAACAATTTTTATAACCTGGCACATGTTTTGCTCTCAACCAAATATTCAGCTCTAATGTTTTCAATACTATTTGTCTCAAAATAGTAACTACTGGGGGTGATTTTGCTGACAAATTATTTATCACCTGAACCACTCCCATATTGTCAGAATGGAGCTTAATTCTTTTATTCGCTAACCTAATTCCCCAAATTTCCAAAGCTACTAAAACCGGGAATATTTCTAATAACACCAGATTACTGGTGAAATTCATGTCTTGCCAACTTTTTGGCCAGCTATCTACACACCAGCTGCCTTGCAAATAGGCTCCAAAACCAGCAGTTGCTGCTGCATCTGTGTACAAGTCTATGACAGTGTTATCAACAAAATCGTCCTGAATACATGTTCTGCCATTGAACTTCTCCAAAAAATCTCGCCAAATAACCAGATCTGCCTTTATCTCTGCAGGAATTTGAATGTGCCAGCTTGGATTAGAGACTCCACAGGTCAAACTCATCAATCTCCTATTGAATATCCTGCCCATTGGGATCACTCGAGTTGCAAAAACCAAGTGCCCAATAAGCGACTGAATATGCTTCAGTTTCAGTTTTTTGGCTACCAAAGCTGCAGCAATCAAATTTCTGAGTTTTTTGAGTTTTTCAACTGGGAGTCGAAACTCCATTCGTATTGTGTCTAGCTCTATACCTAAAAACTGTAACTTGGTAGTTGGAAAAATGGTCTTTTCTTTTGATATAGGAATTCCAAATTGCCTAGATAAAGTCAAAAACGTATTCAATAAAATTGAGCACGTTCTTGCACCTGATGGGCCAACAAAAAGAAAATCATCTAGATAATGAAGAGCAAGTTGAGAATTACTTTCGAATTTTACTGTCCATTCCAAAAATGTAGCAAATATTTCAAAATATTTACAAGATATAGAGCATCCCATTGGGAGACATTTATCATAATAATAAAAACCATCAAAATGGAAACCCAGAAGGTGATGTGAATCTTGATGAATAGGGAGGAGTCTAAAAGCTGACTCAATATCGCTCTTAGCCATCAAAGATCCCCTCCCACACAGTCTGACTAGTTCGATTGCCTTCTCAAACGACGCATAAACCACCGAACAATCATCAGGTGAAATTGCATCATTTACCGACAGACCCCGTGGGAAGGACAAATGATGTATAAGGCGAAAAGAGCCCACTTCTTTTTTAGGAACTATTCCCAAAGGAGAAAACCTCATGTTTGGGAGTGGGATTTCTAAAAATGGACCAGCTATTCGATCAAGTAACAATTCTTTTTTCAGCTTACTCCTCACCACCTCAGGATGACAATAAACAGATTTTAAATTATCTTCAACAATTGGATACCACTTTACCTCATCAACTGGTATTGTAAAACCTTCTGAAAAACGAGCCTTAATTAGCGCTGCCTTCCGTTGGTCTGGGTAAACTTTTAGGTAAGGTAGCATGTTTTGCAATTTCACTGGAGTTGTCACTTTTTGTTTGGTGATCCTTGTTGGACTTATTTTGCGCAAATCTTTTTGCACAACGAAAGGCAGGATGTGCAGCATTACAAATAGAGCATTCGTGCTTAAATCTACAATTGCTTTGCCATTTGCAGAAACTTTCGTTATAAGTCCAACAAGTATTTTTAGTAGCTGTTGGTTTATTAGGATTACTAACAGGTGGTTTGGTTGTAAGCATTCCCATCCACAAATCAATGTCTTTGGTTCCCCAAGCCAATGACTTGTGAATGGATTTCTTCTAAATGTTTAAATAAGCCTGGGCCGAATTCTGTCTAAATGCAAACTCATTAACTCCTGTGCTTGATTGCGTTATCGCCGCACCAGGAGTAACATATTCATTAGTCACTTGTTGCAGTAACTTACCCAGCTCTCTCAGCATTTCCGATTTCATGTCGGCATCACTAGTGCTAGGTTGCTCTTGCCGGACCTGCGAGGGAACAGATTGGGGAGGGGGAGAAACAGCAGCCTGACTGGCTGGGTTAGAATGTAAGCGTACAGCTCTAAGCTCCTGGCGGCCATTTGCAACAGCGCCTTCACTTGCTTCCGTATCCAACACTTCCTGTGGAGGGGAAGCAGCAGGCCATCGCGGAGTTTCTTCAGAACGGCACGGGATTCTCTTTAACAACTTGCGCTTCCGCTTCTGAGGGGTTGACTTCTTTGGCGCCGCCTTCTTTACTCTCCGCACCACCCGAACTGCCTTGGATGGTCCTGCCGCTTCTTCCGATAGCGCGTCATCGTCCAGCTCCTGAAGTTCCCTCTGGCAGTGCGCTAGTATCTTGCGCAAGTCCTCCCAATCCGCCTTCTGCAGCCACGAAGCGATGTCCTCTGACGGCGACGACATTTCAACGGCAGCTTCTTCCCGCAGTCAACGATGCTCCTCTGCTCACCGCTGAATGACAGAAAACTTCGCTCGGCTCTCCCATATATACCCCTCTGCTTGACCATGTGACTTCCTACTGGCCAATCACAACCCTACTTGCCTTTTTCTTCACCCACGTCATCATCCCGGATACTCTTTTGGCGGGCTATTACCTACACAGCACCACAGCTGCTATTAACCATTTATTGTCCAACAACCCTCCCATGCAGGTTACACGGAATATAAAATTCCCCTACACCTCACAATCTGATCAGTGTCGTATCTACCAGGAGTGCAGTGGATGCGACTACATGTTCCCCCCCCCATTAAGGCCCACTGGAATCACCATGTGTGCTGCAAGGAGGCCCTAAGGTAAGGGAAAGTATTGGAACATCCTCCTGCAGAGACAGACTGCGGTGCTGCCAGGTTTGATTTTTTTTTATCGTAGCCTGTGATCTCTAAATGCCACTGTACCAGATGGTAAGTACAGGGTTCCTACTGTATACTGTATATAGGGTTGCCACCTGGCCGGTATTTTACCAGCATGGCCGGTATATTTGATGATTGGTTGATCCCAGTGTTATTAATAGGAAAAAAAGATAAATATATAGGAAGGCCGGTATTTTTTTCAAGAAAAGGTGGCAACCCTAACTGTATACTTTCCAAAATTTGAAAATGAAAAGAGTGAGAGAAACATTTTTGACCATGCCCGCGTTATGGCCACACACCCCCTAATTACCATGTTTATTTTTACAACGTTTGGCAGGTTATGAAAGTTTGAACAAATTTTTGTCACAGTTTTAGTGCAGTGTTTTATGTGTTTTAATAGTTTAAACAGTTACCATTGTTTCTTCGCTTATCTTAAAGTATTACAAAAGTATCCAAGTGCAGCTGCTGAGTTTCCTTGGCTCTCTGCCAAAAAGCCTCTTATTGAGTTTCAGAAACTTTTTAACATTTTCTGGCTGTTCAGTGCAGGAGATCAAAGAGAAAGCAGGGACATTTTAGTAAGAAACCTGGGTTTGCGGGCTGAGCTGTCAAAATTGAGACTGTCCCGCAGAAAACAAAACAATTGGGAGGTATGCATACTACACCAGTGGATTCACATGCAATGAAAGCTGTGCACATACTCATCAAAGTGCCATTCACATGGGGACATTCCTGCACAGGTACAAGTTGAATAAATATGCAGCTTTGGCCTGAGTGCAATTACTTCTAGTAAAGAACATTAAATAATGCATAAAAACCACTGAAAAATTACACCTGTTGCATTTTTAGCAAATGGGCCCTTTGGTTAGCCTTGGATGTTTATTATATGCTATGAACATTTAAGGATTTCTTTCTCTAGTGTGGATAAATATATTATCCTTCGGACAAGTGGTTGTCAAGGCCTGTTTCTGGCCCTGAGCAAGAAGAGCCCATTCTGTCATTAAACAAGACAGAACTGCTGATAATTTGCTTTCAGGAGAGATACACGTGTGTGTACAAGGGACATTAGTTAAAACTGTCCATGCTCCTGCCGCTAAATAAGTGTCCTGTAATTTACAATGTGATATACTGTGCTTAACTATAACACAAAATGCTGGGCACCAGCGATTCTGAATATCAATACCAGATTGGTACTCACAAAGATATAGATCAATGCAGTCCAACTTTATGTCATGGCATGATTATGTTTTACAAAGAAATCTATGGAGTGTTTTCTGGGGACCAAAAAAGAAATATTGGAAGTCAATGTGGCCCATTAACCACCAATACATGGTCATTGTTATAGGTAGCACCTGGTCACATATCTGTTCTCAAGAATGAAGAATGATCTACTGTAGGACACTATTCTTAATTCAGGGGTCCACAACCTTTTTTTAACCTATGAGCCCCATTCACATTCAAATGTGGGTGGAAAACAAGCATGGAAATCTATGGGTGCCAAATAAGGGCTGTGATTGGCTAACTGGTAATCTCTATGTGGACTGGCAACCTACAGGAGGCTGTGTTTGGCAGTACCACTGTTTTTTTTATGCAACCAAAACTTGGCTCCAAGCAAATGGTTTAAAGCCTTTGGGAGCAACATCCAAGGGGTTGGTGAGCAGCATGTTGCTCAAGTGGTTGGGGAGCATTACCTTAATTCTATATGGTCTGGTGACGACACATAATTCTGCCTTGTCACTGGAACGCTAGGAAAAGCTGGACATAAACTGCACACAAAACTCTAGATTTTCTGGTACTTGTGCAGTTTGCCCATACCATAGAAATGTCAACACTAGTGATGGGCGAATTTATTTGCCAGGGGCGAATTCCCGCTGGCGAATAAATTCGCGAAACGCCAGCGACGCAACGAAAATGACGCGAGACAACGAAAACGACACAACACGTCAAATACGTGTCGCGACTCGTTTTTTCCCCAATTCGTGAATTTCACTGGAAATTCGCAAATTTTTTCGCGAAGTGAAACTGGGTAGATTCGCCCATCACTAGTCAACACTCACAAACACAAAAAAGAAGGTGAATAATCTATGTCTCTTTCTGTAAATGCTCACCTAAGCTTGCTGATTAATTTTACCTTCAGAGAAACACTGATCCTGCAAGGATGTTCCTTCTTTCTCACCTCCAGGGGCTTTATTCTGGTAAGGGCATGAACATTAATGTATGCTTAAAACCTTTTGGGGAAATGCAATAAAAGGTGGAAAAATATTTGCAATGCAAAAAGTTATTTCTGCATTTGTGCAAACAAATTTGCCTTTGCGCAAATTTAATTTAGCTTTTGCATACCCAGAAACTGTTTAGCAACCGCTTCCGACAGGGGAAGAAGGTTTGCAAATTGTATTGCTTGTGCCAGAGTGCAATGTAATCAAACTTCTTACTGAAAAAGTTGTTATGTTTGCACCTTCAAGCACTTCTTAAAGGGATACTGTCATGGGAAAACGTTTTTTTCAAGACGCATCAGTTAATAGTGCTACTCCAGCATAATTCTGCGCTGAAATCCATTACTCAAAAGAGCAAACAGATTTTTTATATTCAATTTTGAAATCTGACATGGGGCTATTGTCAGTTTCCCAACTGTCCCCAGTCATCTGATGGAGCAGCACTATTAACTGATGCGTTTTGGGGAAAAAAATGACAGTATCCCTTTAAAAGTGGGCAATGTGCAATTAAAATTCATAATACAATAACAGTTTAAGGAATAGTATAACATTGTGAAATGCAAATCTTTATTCTTATTTGTGCAAATAGTTTTGCTCTTTGTGACTTTTATTAAATTCATTAAAAAATGTATTAAAAAGAAAACAGGAAAATATTGTGGCCATCTCTTTCCTAGTTCTGTGTGATTCTTACAAGAAGTCAGCAAACTAATCTCACCAGGGTCAGAATGGTGGGGGCAGGGCCGCTTTGTGGGAGTGGTCTCCGTCAGCCCAGTCCAACCATGAATCTCACTCATGATGCTAAAGGTGCACCATGACGTTGAGGGAAGGTTATCCAAACTTTTTTACCTGTGAGCCACATTCAAAAGAAGCACCTGCTTTGAGTCCACCAGGAGCAACATCCAAAGGGTTGTTGCTCACAAACCACAGGTTGGGGATTACTGCCCTAGTCACTTGTTACAAAGACGTGCCTGAGAATAATGGGAAATGTTGGTTAATTTGGTTCTCCTAAATAAGTGCCAGAGCATAGTAAGAATATCATGATGATTGTAGTCTTCTTGGACCTCTGGTAATAGATCTATGAGACTGAAACATCATTTTGCCATCAATAAAAAAATTGCCAAAGAGGACTAAATCTTCCCATATGTTTTATAACTTGTAATCATAATCCTCCCAAATCTTCTCAGTTTTGTCTCAAGCAGCTTAACATTATAAAGAGTCTTTATGATCATCATATTAACATCTTCCTTTATAATGCTTTTACGATTAAATGCAGATAAAATGTGTTGTGTTCTTTTCTGTTTCATAACTCTGCTTTTCTCTTACATAACTGTTCCATTTTACATAATATTGTGTTCCCTTTACTATTTGGAAAGTGATAACTCAATTCGTGGTTACTGGGGGGGGAGGAAAATCATCCTAAATTTGTGAAGTATTTGCAATTCCAGCAATCCGTTGCTGGGGTCCAAATTACCATACCATCCATGCATTGATTTGCATAAAAGACTGGAATATGAATAGGAGAGGAACTATAATTGTAAAAAAGAGCAACAACAGTTAATCTTTTCTCAGTGTAGTAATTTAGTTTGTTTTTGTACAATCCCCACATAAAAAGTTACACTATTCACATATATAAAATCCTTATCTGTCTGTGTCACTTTTCCACCACTCCTGCTTCAAACTCCTTTCTGTGTTGTTTGGCTCTATATGGTCCCACTCTTACTTCTGTACTGTTGCTCAGTTCCTTGGAGTGATACAGCAGCCCCCTCATAGAGGAACATGGGGGTGAGAAAGGTAATGTAAAAGCATCTGACAAACACTTTTATGGCAAAATGATAAATTGTATACAAAGACAGAAATAATAATTCTGGTGTCAGTATCGCTTTAAGTGAATCAGACTCTGGACCCCAGATCCACAAAATTCTGGGATCGGTTACAGTTCTTACTTACATGGACTCCTTAGTACCATCCAACGTGTTTCACAGGCTCCGGCTTGCTTTCTCACGGATTCACTATCTCGTACCTCACTTCCTCCTTTCTTATCCTCTCAATGATTAACCCCAACCATGGTAAAACTTTTTATCAACTTTATTACCTTTCCAAGTTCATTAATTGCAAATTAAAAGAACTTTTAAAAACATTCATTATACATTGTACACTTTGCCAAAATCCATTACAAAAATTACATGTAGGAAACATTAACTACTCCATATCTAGTAATCCATATCCATGTCAATATCAGCATTCAATCCATTCAGTATCATTGTTTTTAATTCATATATCCAATGAGTTTCCCGTCTCCTCAACCTGTTTAGTGTGTCTCCACCTCTTTCACTCTTTTCCACCATTTCTATGACCATGATTGTTAACCCTTCCACACTCCCTTGTGGTATTCTTTATAATTTTTGGACAGGGTATGAGCAGGGTCGGAGTGGCCCAGCGGGACACTGGGAAAAAACCTGGTGAGCCCTCGCCGGACCAGACCCCCTCTCCTGAGCTCCTGGCTAAATTGCAGAGCCCTGCAGCACAGGGCACAGTGCGCTCGCCCTCCAGGCAGTAGGTGGGGGTCCAGAGGGGGGCCTGGACAGTATCCCAATGGGCCCTGTGCCCCCCAGTCTGACCCTGGGTATGAGTTTCTAATCCTTTCTTTATAATACTTGTTCTGATAATCTAGTTTTTAGTTTCCTAGTTGTTCTCTCTATGTACTGCAATCCGCACATGTATTGCATCAAGAACATTACAAATATTATATCACAATTTAGCCACCCTATAAAGGGCACCAATCACAGCCAAAATCAAACACATATTAACAACCTGACCAGTACAACTTAAACATGTTTAATCGAACTACATAAACAGTTTTTTGGAAAAAAAAAACAGCAGTTTTTAAAAAATCCCATACTTTGTCAAATGGGTTCTCTCACTGAGGGAGTCCATACTGTGACTATAAAATGCAAATTAGTTCATGAGCATGCTCAGATTGTAGCACTGCCCTGACTATTCTACCCAGAATGCCTAGCTTTAGTAAACTCTAGGAGTATCACAAGATTTCCCTATCTTATCCCCTGCTAGTGATGTTATTATGCAAATGAAGGGCACACACAAACTTCCAGAAGGTGGCAGCACTAACACAGAAGTTTGGCAGATTTCAAAATAGTTTAGAAGGTTTATTAGGCAACCAAGAAATTTTAACTGAGCATGTGTGAGATTTCAGAGTTACAGTTGGCTGTGAAGATTTAGGTAGGAGGAGTCAGTGAAATCCAACATGCCTGCCTCAACTAGAACTACAGTGGAGATCGGGGAGATTTTGCATGCAAGGTATAGTGAGCTGATGATTAACATTATACAAACAATTATGTCTTAAAAATTGGATTTCTTGAACTTTCACATACTGTATTGACTGTTACAGTCAATTGAAACTTTGTTGTTTTCCCTCCTTCTAAATGTTCTCATGTTGTACAATTTTTATTTACATACTTTTCCCTATGTTTCTTACCCTCCCATAGGTCTCCCTTTAATTTTTCTGTCCTTTGAGTTATGTCAATTGATGTAATCATCATTTTAATTGTCTTAGCTTTCCTGTAAACTATTTCCAGTCTCTCCCCTGTTACTGGATCTGTGTTTAATATGTACCAATGTTTATTTCAAACCCTCTCTATTTTCTTATGAACTTTATTATATTGTGTAAAGAATCTTGGTTTCCCTCTTTCCACTTTCTTTATATTTTAACATTACCTCTCTTGGTATTTCTTTTACTCTCTGTAGTGCTTCATCCAATTCCCCCTTGGGATGTCCTCTCTCCACTAATTTCTGTATTACGACATCTGCTTCTTCTACAAGTCCTCATCTCATTTACAGATCCTACGCACTCTCCTCAATTCTCCATATGGTATATTTCTTAACCATCTTTTTTTATGATGTGATGTTGCATGCAAGTACCTGTTCTAATCCACTTCCTTCCCATTTTTCCTAACCATTATCTCATTGCTTCCAGAAATGTAAAATCTTACGTTCAAATAATTAATATTTGTTTTATTATAATTCATTGTAAAATTCCTATTATTTGATTAATTTCCTTTACACGTGCATGTATTCCCTCCGGGGAGCCCTGCCAGATGAATATCAAATCATCGATAAATTGTTTATATAATTCTCCTTTATACATACAGACCTATACAATACGAACTCCTCCCGTTGTCCCATATATAAATTGGCAAATGCCGTTGCAAATGGTTATCCCATAGCCAATAAGGATTCATTATATTTTAGTTGGGATCAAGTACAAGATACTGTTTTATTATAACAGATAAAAAGGAAATAATTTTTGAAATTTTGGATTATTTGGACGAAATGGAGTGTATGGGAGACGGCCTTTCTGTAATTTGGAGTTTTCCAGATAACAGATCCCATATGTGTATTGCATAAAAAAAATGAAAAATCAAGAAACCAAAAACACAGAATAAAACTGTGCAAAAAACAGAGGCCTGAGTAAATGACTGCTGTTTGTTGTCTCTCAGAAAGTAAATCCTGAGGTGGGAGACGCTTGCGTTCTGACACTGCAGATTAATATACAGGTCAAAGACAGAAAGTTTCTGAAACGTTTCTGTGATTCACACTTCCTAATATATACGCGGCATTATGAGACACTCATATTAAACCTATAAATATTTTGGAATTTCCATAAGCGAGCAAACTTGCTAAGACGCAGGCTTCGTGTGGCGTGCATTATACGTAAATAATAATGCCCGGTGTTGTGATGAAATGTCATTTCTTTTTCACTTTCGCAATCTTTTTATGGATTACCCTAATAAAGTGTCACAGGCCCTTTACCAATGCAACCTTGTGCGATCCCGGAAATATAACTGATTTCTGTAGGTACATTACTATGTCTAAAAATGAACTACTTTTTCATACACACATAGCCCAAATCATTATTTGTCTGGCGTATGGAAATGTAGGAGCAAATAAGGCCAGACATCTGAAGGGCTTGGGG
>CM044433.1:143594360-143626983 GCA_024363595.1 Xenopus borealis | reverse complement strand
TTTTTTTTCTTTTTCTTTTAATTAAAATCTTCACCCTATGCCAGTGGGTCAGAGAAGTCATCCTCGCCTCCACGGGAGAGCAGTTCCCGCTTCTCGTCTGTACTGGCCAGTGAATGTCGGCTGTTGTGAGCTCCCATGTACAGGGTCGCATAGACTGGATTGGTAAAGTTGGTGGGCTAGTGGGAGAAAGATCAGTTGAACATTAAAGTGATGTTAAACATGCGCATATTAAATAACAAGTGAACCTTTTTTTTTGCCTCTCTCTAAAATTATTTGAACATCCCCCCGGAAATAACATACCTTTCTCCTTGCATGGAGTCTTATTTGGTTTCCAAATTACAACCAGCTCAACTTCAGCTCCTCTAGCTACTTCTTCCTTGCGTGACTAGTCTCTCTGAGACTATCTAGACCTCAAAAGAGTTGCCAACTGCACATGTCTGATTGATTTCCACTGGATGCCCAGTAGGCACCTCTTTGAGGTCATAGACAGTGAGAGAAGGAAAACTCAGAAAGGAAAAAGGGGAGGAGCTTCATCCTAGACAAGGAAGTAGCTAAAAGAGCGGAATATGTGCTGCTTTTAGAAGACAACTGTGAAGACAAACTTAAATATTTCCAAAACAGTACATCATTTTCTTGTTTCAGTATAATGAAGCTCATATTACATTTTCATTTCGGAGATAATTCCCCTTTAAAAAGGTGCCTTCAGTTAGCAAGAGAAACACGATTACTTACCCATTACTTGCCTATTATCCAATGACAATAACATGTAAATAATGAGTTAATGTGAACTGAAATGACTTGCAAAGCTAAAGGTAATTGGAGTCTCTTAAAGTTTTTTTATTATTCCCAAAGTCATTAAAAAAATACCTTGTCTGGATCCAACGTGAAGTCTGCATCAAGGAGGTCACCTCCATCGTCGTCTGGCTCTCCCTCATACATTTTATATGTGGGGTTGCCAATTTCTACATTCATGGCCCCATTGGTCATTCTCTGGTGCTGGAAACCTTTGGCTCTGTGAAAGAGATTAGTGGAATTTTAGGACTATATACATTACATTGGAGACTGCACATTATGGTGTCAACATCTGCAGAAGCAATTAAACAATTGTTCCTGTTATAATCTGCATCACTTTGGGGCAGTTATCAAATTATGAGATTAGAGTTTACCCAAAATTCACCCACTTTCCATTCAGTCCTAGGTGATTTTTAGAAATGTTTTTAATCAATGGGTGAACATTTCTAGTTTTAAATTCCATAGGAATGAACATAAAGTGGGTTTTTTTTTGTGGTAAACTCTACTCTCACAATTTGATATAGCTGCCCATAGTTGCTAAAGGCATGAATGACATAGCCTTAAAGGGGAACTAAACCCTCAAAATGAATATTGCTAAAATGCCTATGAACCTATTGCACCAGCCAAGTTTCAGCTTGTCAATAGCAGCAATGATCCAGGACTTCAAACTTGTCACAGGGGGTCACCACCTTGGAAAGTGTCTGTGACACTCACATGCTCAGTGGGCTCTGATCAGCTGTTGAGAAGCTAAGCTTAGGGGTCGTCGCAAACTATCAAACAGAAAATGAGGTTTGTCTGTAATATAAGCTGAACCTACAGGGCTGATTATTAAATTCTGATGCTGTTTGCACTGGTTTTTGAGCTGCCATGTAGAAAGTATCTGCCTTCTATTGTGACATTTATTTTCTATATATACAGTATATTGTGAGTGGGTCCCTAAGCTCAGTAAGTGACAGCAGCACAGAGCATGTGAATCAGTGAATCAGCAGAAAAGAAGATGGGGAGCTACTGGGGCATCTTTGGAGACACAGATCTTTACTGCTAAAGGGCTGTGGTTGCCTTGGGCTGGTACAGAAGCACAAAACATAATGTACAACATTTCTACCTATTTTATCAGTTAAGCTTTAGTTCTCCTTTAAATAGCTGCTGATGTGAAAATACGTTTCTGTTGGCTAATACTATAAAAGAAGGGACAGACAGACAAACTGAATGGAAACAACCATAAGAAGGATCTTACCCGCTCATCCGGTGCCTGTACCAGAAGTAGGCGCCAACCATCACCAGAAGAACAAGCAATATCACCAGTACAATAGGAATTACAATGGATGCTGTTGCTGTAATGAAATGGATAACACAGGTGTGAAATTTGCAAAATAAATAAATGGCCTTGCCCTAGGCATGTAACACCCATAGTAAAGCTGGATACAGAAGCAAAGATCTGTTTGTTCGAATTCTCCAACGATCAGACTTCCCCATCTACCGACCTGCCACTAACCTTCAGATCAAATAAGGTAAAAGAACATATCAGACAATGTTCTTCCCCTGACAGGGATCGTACGAAAGTTTATGTCCGACAAAACCTAGTGACAGTCTCCCACAGAACACACACAGTCAGAAAAATCATACGAATCCTTGATTCGTAAGATCAGATCTTGCGTCTATGGTCAGCATAAAACAGATGCAACGTTGGCAACATTTAAAACACAGGTCCACTTCTCCTTAGCACAGATAAAGGAAAGCTGGCTGAAAACCCACCCCAACAGTAAGCATATAATCCTTAGGTAAATAAAACTGCAAATGGATTGGGTTACATCTACTTACAGCTGCCTTGCTGCTCCACTCCTACAAACACACTGCAGGTTGGGCCAGTCATCTGTGCTGGACATCTAAAAAAAATGTGCAATAAATTACCAAGAACTTGCATAAAAATGGTGCATCCATCCCTTAGTTTGCCAGCACTATATAATCACCACCAACATATACATGTGACATGACAAGTATGGTGTCTCTTAACCTGTTACCCAGAAAGCTCCAAATAATGGGAAGAACATCTCTAATTTTTTTAAGCAAATAATATAAATGTTTTAAATGTTTTGCTTTTAGCTCTAATAACACAGTAGCTTGTAGGTATGTAACTGAGCTGCATGCCATTAATGTTATAATGTTTTATTAGAAAATAATAATTTATATTGTATGCTCTACAGAACAGGGACCTCCATCTTCTTGTCTCTTTTACACTTAGCTCTGGGGAATTTTTAAGGCAAATGTACTTTATATTTATTTGTATTTATTATTGTATTGTGTATAGATTTCTATTATTGTAATGTCCCAGTTTGTTCTATTGTTTGTATTGTTCTACAGTGCTGTGTACATAATCAGTGCATAAGCATAATGGCATATAAAGATGCAGCCACTGGGATTTGTGAGTTAAATGCGTTGTGACTCAGGGCTAATTGAAGAAACTGTGTTATTAAAGTTATCTTAACTCATTTAATGCATTTAACCTTTTCATTAGCATACCAAAGCTCCATTGTTTTCAATGGTGAACTCTTTAATTGGATGGGATGCTGTGACACAATATTCTGTGCTAAGTGGGATAAATTAGTTAAATTATTCTGTGTCAAATGCTCAATCCAAATTGGCTTCATCTGTAGCACCTAAATTAACATTCTCCCCCCCACACTCCCCACTACAAACAGTTCCTTACTGGCACTCGGGCATATCTGTCTGGCGATTCATAGTGCAGATTCCTCCATTCAAGCAGTAATTGTCACACGTAAGGCAGGTCTTAGCGATCCGTCCATCCAGGCACCTGAAAAAGAGAGTCCATTTAAAAATCTTTTGCTTGTATTTTATTATCATATCCATAAATGACAAATAAAGGCTTCTATATTAACACAGGTGCTAAATGCACCAAGAGTGAAGTAAATGCACAGTACCCTTACAAATAAAGGACAATTGATGTGTTCTCTCTTATATAAGTGCACCATCACTTAAGATTAACAGCGGAATACGTCAGCAGTTAGATTTTACTATACTTTACTGGATTTCACTATATGCACTCTGGCCTAATAATATGCATTATGAAATATTATGAAACACGGAGTGTGATTGACAGCGCCTGTAAGAGAACATGCAACTAATTCCCATCATTAGAGTGACTTGTGTTATGGATACATTTGCCAAAACATTAAACTAAATCATTTTGATATAATTATGCGAATGTATACAATGGGCACAGATTGTGTGAACTTTTTCCAGTTTGAATATAGTTTGTGTCTTATTCAGCATGTCTAGTTCTTGGTTTCCGGTTTCACAATTGAGAAATGTTGGGAGTTGTCTAAAGGCTCTGGCATCTAGTTCCCTATAAACAGTTCCCAACATTTAAGATCTTAAAGGAACAAGTCGGTGTAAAAATAAAAACTGGGTAAATAGATAGGCTGTGCAAAGTAAAAAATATTTCTAATATAGTAGCCAACAATGTATTTTATAGAGGCTGGAGTGACTGGATGTCTAACATAACAGAACTTTCTGCTTTTCAGCTCTCTAACTCGGAATTAGTCAGCAACTTGAAGGGGACCACATGGGACAAAATGGTTACATTAGTGTTCTTTTCATCCTTAGCATGCAGGTCATTGCAGTCCTGTGAGTGAGGATGCTGCTACTGCTTCTACACTTAGGGTAGAACTACTGTACATGGGCAATTTCAGCACGATATGGCGCAATGAAACATTGGCATCGTCGGATACGCCAAAGATAAGGTAAGTTGTAGGAATGTTGGATGTAGTTGCAGAGATGCATCAGACAGTCGTGTCAGATACACGCTGCGACTGCATCCAACATTTCTATTTCTCACCTTATCTTTGTCGCATCCGACTTGACATCAGCGTTTCGTTGCGTGGAATCAAGCCGAAATCGCACATGTAGTTCTACCCTTAGATGTTACAGAACTACACTGAGGCAAGCTTCAGAAGTTAGACGTGTTTTCCTACTTATTTTTTATATTTTTTTATATTACTGCGTAGGATAGATTCTTGAAGAGTAAGAAAGTGGAAACTGAACAGCCTTCAGACTTACGAGCAGATAACTTCTCCATTCCTTGTTTCGCATTTACCATCTTTGCAGCGAGAGCACCTGTGAATGTCACATTTTGTGCCTTCATATTCTGGGTTGCAGCGACACTGCTTTGTCCCGTTAGGCAGCATTTGGCATATTCCATTCTCACAATACCCCTTACACTTTCCTGGAACAAGAAAAGATTCTCCTTCAGAAAGCATCAAACAAACAAAGGGTAGTTCTAGCCTCATTATAATTGCAGTAGAATAAAAGAACCAATATTAAAAAGATAGAGGAAGGTAAACTAGAAATGCAGCTTTCTTTAGGGGGCCCGATATATATATATAAAAAAGCAAGTTTCAGCTGCAATGTTTTCAGTTTTGTTGAAATTTGGCAAGACAACAAAAACTTGTGAAAAATAAATATGGAAAATCCCTAAAATCTATTAAGAGGAGCCATTTACAATTCAAGTTGCTTGAAAACGCAGTATGCACTAAACAAAATGCAGGAAGAGTCATAGTCACAATTAGTTTTGATTATGTGTCATCCCACCGCCCGAAAAGAAAAAAATTACTTTTCCATGGATTTTTGATAAATGTGATCCCTACATGTATTATTATGCTTTATTTATATAGTGCTAACATACTTTACAGAGATTATACATCATTCATGTCAGGCCCTGTGCCTGTGGAGCTTACAATCCAAACTATAGCAAACTCACATCAGCTGTTCCCACTCAAAAGCAAACGGGTGAAAACAAAGATGCATTGTGCATGGAGTACTTATTTAGAACATCAGTATCTTTTTGTAAATACACAAACAACCTATGGAGGATTGTAATAAAATGCACTAACTTGGCATCACCTCTAGTAACCCATAGCAACCAGTGAACAGGTAGCATTTACTGTATGATAGGAAACACCTGATTGCTGGTTGCTAGGGGTTGACAATCCTCACTTTTTCTCTTTAAAAAATGTGCTTGGTCCTTACTGTATTGACACTTGTCTCCAGTGTAGTCAGACAGACAGCGACAGTTGGGTTGGTTGCCTTGATTCACAGTGCATGAGCCATTGTTTTGACAGTAGTCTGAAGTGCACACCTCCTGCAGACACTGAGGCCCTGTAAACCCATTGGGGCAACGGCAAGTTGGCATGCCTGCAGAGAAATTGAAAAGGAACCATTAATGTAAATCTAAGACTAAATATTTTCATGGAGAGTACATTTGAAAGAGTGGTTTAAGTATCAGGCCTGGGACCGTCATTGGCCATTGTTATCCTTTATACGGTACCATGAAGCCCACCCCAATAAATTAAAGTGTAAGTGGCACAGAAGGACCTTGGCATCACCCAGTCCAACCTTAGTAAGACATACAATATTTCTGTACAATGGGCAAATAATATTGCTTCTACCTTTTTCTTGCCAGAATGGTCACAGACCTTCAGGCAATTTTAAAATATGCCACGGAATATGGTTTCAACCAGCTCGGGTTGGGACAAGTTGGGGTCTAGAATCTTTTAATTTGACTTCATTCTTTCTTTACATGAGTCTAATTGTATTTTACCATCTGTGTGCCTCAAAGCTGAGGATTCTGAATTATTACATTGGTTCTGTTGCAAAATTAAAGCAATTTATAACACTGTAAATCTGTTCTCAATCTGTCAATACAAGAGGCAGCCCTGTTTATATTAAAATTATATTCTTTCCAGCCTCCAAGGTTAGCAGAACTACCCGACTGCTATATTTAACAGTACAATACATTTTCTGTAGCAATAAGTGGCAATAAACCATGCAACTAAGTAGAATTTCTAATGAGAAAAATATTTTTATAAGGAGTTCAATATATATACAGGTTAATTTTTTGCCTTCTATGATTTCTTTATACCCTATAACCCACCCTAACATTTTAGGAGTGTTTCATTAGGGTGTGAGCAGCAGTGGTACGAGGCACGAATAGAACCTTTTTTTTACCCGTGTGTGGGAGGCAAAATACTCAAATGTACTTATTCATAGACTAATGCTGGAATTGCTTTGATCCTGCTGAACACAAAGGTTGGGCGATTATTGCTCGGTAATTTGTCATACAGGGTTCCTAGTGAGAAATCATCTGCTGGCAGGGTCAGAGTGATTCTCACATGAGCCAACACAACTTTTTGCCAAGCTGAAAATTGCATGTGCAGGAATTCATGTTGTATACCATACCCTTATTAGTGATAAAAGAATTGCAACAAGAGAGATAAGTGCATACTGCATACATGCTGCACAAGAGTTTGTGATTTGTCTAATGTTTTAAGCTTTTCTTTGCTTGTTTTCCCATAACATTAATCTTTGCTATTTTTCTGGCAACTTATTATGAGAGCACTAACAATACCTGTGAGTGATGGGGAACAGATTCCGCCGTTCTTACAGTAATCCCGACACTGGTAGTTTTCACACCTCTCTCCATCATAACTGGATGAGCAGCGACACTTTGGTTGTTTTCTAGCATTCAGGAAACACTTGCCTCCATTCAGACACTCTAATGTGCAGCTTTCTGGAGTGGATGCTAACGGATATAAACAGAGGCATAGTAACACTTTAGTACAGGGAGGTTTTTCAATTTTTCAAGTTTAAGCCCCACCTCTGTGGTTCAAATAAACTCTAAGCAGACCAAACCCACAGTTTGGCAATTTCTGCTCAAATGTATAAAGTGTATGGTCGATATCTGCATCAGACATACACAAATACCATAACAGTATTTCCTTAAAAATAAGCATTGATTTACAGTGCCCAGTTAACGTTTGCTTTTCACATACTAGTCATGGAGAGGTGATGTATTCCTTTAGGTTTACTATTAATAAGGCTGATGTGTATGTACATGGCTTCTACCCATACTTACCGTCTGGTGACTGTGTGGGTGATGGGATTATCATGCATGTACCATTGTCCAATCTCCTTCCATTGGGACAGGTGCAGACTGGCCCACTGGGACTGAGCAGACATAGCCATTCACATTTTTTTCGATCGCAAGGATTGGTTACTGAGGAGAGAGAAAAAGCAATGTTACCAAGTGCAGATAATGGATCCATGCAAATTCCGCATGGCTAACATCTGGTTCTCAGAAAAGCAGACCAAAAGCCTTAAAACAGCCCTTTGGCACAGTAAACAACTGTAATGATGATTAAAAGGGACACAGTTAGCTTCCTGGCTCAAGGCATGTCTTTTCTGTTTACATCAATGACAACAAAACCCAGCTATTGCTCAGAATGCTACTTGGCCACAAATGAGCAAGTGAAATAAACAAATAGGAAAAATTATTTTTAATCTCTTAAAGTGTAAACTAAGCACTGTCACAGGAATTAGCACAGAGATATAGCAAAGGACAGAAAGCAAAGCTACATGCAACTAGTAAAAGGAACATAAACACCAAAAAATGAAAGAGCATTAAAGTAATTAAAATATAATGCAATGTTGCCATACAATGGCGTGTTTGCTTCAGAAACACTACTAAAGTGTATATAAACAAGCTGTTGTGTAGCCATGGGGACAGCCATTCAAGGCTCAGGTTACATAGCAGATAAACAAACACACTGTAGAATACCACTGCATTGTATTACAGAGCTGATCTGTTATCTGCTAAGTATCCTGTACCTTTCTCCTTTTTCATCTTAAATGGCTGCCCCCATGGCTACACAGCAGCTTGTTTATATATAAACCATTGTAACCTTTCTAAAAAAAAAAACACATACTCCTCACCAATGCAGGGCAACAGTAAATTATATTTTAATTACTTTACAATGGTTTTCCTTTGGTTTTGCAGCAAGCTTCTATAAATAAAGGCCTTAGCCTATCACATTTGCAATAAATATCATTCATTTGAAACCTACCCAAAGCAATATCCAATAGAATGCTAGGTGTTCACCCAAAACACCTTCATATAAGAGACCTGTTCATTTATTGGCTGCTGAAGCTTGGCCAGTGGCATTATGTATGCTTGTAGCACAAGTTAGGCAACAAACAGCAAGATTGCTGAGGCCCTCAGGGATCTTCTTTAAACAAAATGTTTTACAAGCTTCTGATTTTAAATGGCTCCCATATGAACAAATATAAGAAATTAAATTGTATAACCCCATTATGCCACCATTTTATAGTATTCCATGACTAAAATTCCCCTCTGCCATCCATCCAATCTCACCTTCTGGTTGCTTGTATTGGTGGTGTAGAACAACATCTGTCACATGGTTTATTCCCCAAGTAAGATTGGTGACAGGCCCATGACCAAATTTGTGCACTTTAAAGATGAGATTATTAATGTATGTTACGCCATAGATGTAGTCTTCAAATATATCAATGCTGAAAGGATGGGTAAGACCTGTTAACGAAGGAAAAAAAGTAAATATGTGCATTTTCATTCTTCACTTGACAGTTCTTCAGATCGGGTAGGTAGATACATTACTGCAGGTTTCCAACTGCTACTGGACTAAAATCCCCGAAGACTGTCAAAATATGCAGAGTCACAGGTTGAACAAGGTTTATTGTTTGACCCAGTAAGCCAAAACACTAACAGAACAGGCTACCACATTTATATTCACCTTTCTTGTTGCTGATTGCCACAACAGGATCTGTTCCATTAAGACGGATGCTGCAGATAATAGACAATTTGGCATCAGCCCAATAAAGACGCTCGTTGTAGTAATCCACTGCTAATCCTGCATGAGAACAATAAACATGTAGTAAATATATAAGATTCATGTTTCCAAAGAACACCATTGCCTTCATTAAAAAAGATTTGTCCATCTAATGGTGTACTTTCACTTCATTAGACTTTGTACAGGTATTGGACCTATTATCCAGAATGCTTGGGACCTGGGGCTTTACGGATAAAGGGTCTTTCAGTAAATCCTCCTACTTTAAGTCTACTAGAAAATCATACAAACATTAAACCCAATAGGCTGGTTCTGTTTCCAATGAGGATCAATGATATCTTAGATGGGATCAAGTACAAGCTACTGATTTATTATTACACAGAAAAAGGAAATCATTTAAGAAAATTTGGATTATTTGCTCATAATGAAGTCTATGGGAGATGGCCTTTCCGTAATTCAGATCTTTCTGGATAAAGGGTTTCCAGATAATGCATCCCATACCTGTATTACATTTAAACCTAAATAAAGCCAAGGCGACTTGTGGCCAGTGAAAATATGGACAATAACCTGCGTATTTCTAGCCATACCTGTCGGCCACTGGATGTTGTCTTCCACAAGGGTCTCCCTAAGCGTTCCGTCCATGGCTGCAGTTTCAATTTTAGGATGATTTCCCCAGTCAGACCAGTACATTGTTCTGAAAAAAAAAAAATGAAGTATAAGGAAACGAAATTCACAACAATATGGGGCAGATTTACGAAGGGTCAAATTGTCGAGGGCTTTTAGCTGCAGAATATTTGGCAAATAAATATTCGCCAAAATCAAATGGAATATTCGCCAGTTTTGATCTCATATTCGACAGAATCGCACGATCAAACGATTCTGTGAATAGTCGCAGAAAAAAAGATCAAATATTCGCCAAAATCGTACGAATCAAACGATCGATCATACAATTGATATTTGGCAAAAGACTTAGAAAAAAAAAGCCTATGGGGGGGCTTCCCATAGGCTTCTATTGCAATTCGGTAGGTTCAATCTGGCGAAGTAGGCAGTCGAATAAAAATTTAAAGGGCAAGTTCTTCGACTGGCGAATAGTCCAGCGCTCAAATATATATTTATTCGATCTATTCGATGCGCCCGAATATTCTATATTCGATGGTCCAAAATACATAATTTGCATATTCGAATAGTTGCTCTATCGAATTGAGACTATTCGCGTCAATTCTGATCCTTCACACGAATTTAGTAAATCTGCCCCTATGTCTATGCAACCTGACTGGACTCCAGGATTCATCTTTAGCACTAAAATATGTCATATTAAGGACCGATAAAGTCAGCTATATTTTAAAATATAATATTAGACGAGTAAAGTATCCAGCTATTGAGGACTGCCCTATTTTGGGACAGAAACTAAAGTTATCAGATACCAAAGCTTCCTGATTATTTCTTACCCTCGTAGAGGATCAACTACAATGGCATGAGGTTCATCAATCATGCCAGAGATCAAAGTTTTCCGGTGTTCGCCCTTCATTTGGGCAACCTCAATTACATCACGACCAGAGTCAGTCCAATATATGTTCCCTGCAACCCAATCAATTGCGATGCCTCTGGGCATTTTGAGACCTGGAATCTGTAAAGAAAACATAAAATCAACCAGAAAATTCTGGGTTGTCCTATTTATTGCTATTCTTAAAGAATTTTCTTATTATTCAGCGTATTTACACTTTTACATATACTCTATTTTGACTGTTGCCACATGACCAACTTGTTTCCAATTTTAAACTGCTGAAAAGAAACGAGCAATTTGGCAGCTCCTAAAATAAAGTGCAAATAATCACAGAAAGGATGCTGTAAGCACACCTCATATGTATGCATTTAATATACAACTAGAAATATATAAAATTATAAAGAGAATTTTTTTTTATTAATCAGACATTAAAGGCTGCATACAAGTTCGGGGGGTATAGTTTTCCTTTAACAAACGAAGAAGGAGAAAAGAACCACCCCCCTCCAACAGTGCTAAAAAGGACACACTTTAGCGCCGGAGGGGTTGAATTCCCCTTTAAGGCCATTTATATTAATCAACATGAAAAATCCTGAGTGCTCATGACATATCAGTGTGATTACATACTTGAGGTAGGATATACTCCTTTCTTATTTTGGAAGCATCTCAGTTTGCCGATTAATTTTATTGATATTAAACTGCTGTTACACTTTTAATCACTTTGCAGATTTTATTATGTTAGGACACTATTAGCCTCAAGTGGATTTACACATGATAAATCAGGACTAATGGACACAATTATTGAATGGATCATATCCAGAAGATCATCACTACATATTGAAATTAAGTTTTTACATACAACTAGGGGTGTTTTTGAAATGTGATATCACTGACTGATTGGGCGGGCTTATTCTACCCCACCCACTTTTTAACAACGGTTATATTCATCACTTGGTATATAGGCTTGAAAAAGGGCCCAGAGTGGTCCGAAACGTTGCAGGCTTGAGACTCATCAGTGAGCACCACCATCACAATGGATTATGTGGGTAACTCTGTGTTTTATCTTAGGTGGAGCAGTCACTGGAATGCCGAGCTTTGACCATCTAAAGAGCCAGTAAATGTCTTGTTACAAATTAATTGTTGATGCATTTCCATACAGTCTGGTTTAAAGGAGGTCTAAAGTGTAACTAAAGAAGTAGCTAGAAATGTTGTATATTATGTTTTGGGCTACTGTACCAGCCCAAGGCAACCACAGCCCTTTAGCAGAAAAGATCTGTGTCTCTTAAGATGCCCCAGTAGCTCCCCATCTTCTTTTCTGCTGATTCACTGATTCACATGCTCTGTGCTGCTGTCACTTACTGAGCTTAGGGACCCACTCACAATATACAGTACACATAGAATAGAAATGTTACAGTACAAGGCTGATTAATCATTAATACAGATAATTACTATGTCAGCACAGAAACCAACACAACCAGCATCAGCAGGGCCACCATCAGGGGGGACAGGGAAGACAAGTGTCCCAGGGGGCCTGGCAGTGCTGTACTTTTCGAAGAGCCCGGCCCCCCTTGACAGACTGTGACAGAGCCACCACCGCTCCAGCACTGGCCCACATCTCATGCTAAGTGCTATGTTGCAGCAGCCCACGATATTGTCATTGCACAGTGTTTTACTTCAACTACAACCCCATCACTTTCCAGTATTTATAGAACAAATGGACATATCTCCTCACAAATAATTGTGTGCCTCGCCCCCCTCAATATTCGCTCTTTCCCTGCCCCTCCTCCAGATTAGTCAGTAGCCCCACCCTCCTCTACAGCACCACGCCCCATCCCATGCCTGCTCTCTGTTTCCCTAGGCAGCTAGGTGAGAGGCTGTCAATGATAGCAACGTCTTGGCCCGGAGATGAGCTACAGGGGACCCTTCTGTACAGGACTGAACCCCGGAGAAGCCCCCGTCTCAGCCTGTTCCACCTCAAGCTGACAGACTCAACTCGTTGCCTGTGAGACTTCCAGAGGGGACAGGAAAAGCCCCCCATGCAACTCACCTAAGCCCACTTGGACACACCATATGATCTGCACCCTTATTTTCCTCCGCCACAGCTAACTGGCATTGCCCCTCATCACCCCAACACTTGGCTGCTCTCCGCTTACAGATTATATAATTGCCCTGACATATGTTCCCTTCTGCTATAACCTCTCCTGCCTTCCTTTCTCTCAATGGGCTCACCCCCTCTCCTTTTAATGGAGCAGTCTGCCCCAACATATGAGCCATAGCTGCTCTTTCCATTCTCATTCATAGGGTTTCCCATAATGCCTGCCAACATGCCATTTATTCCTAATATGACTCCTTTACAAGTGCTTTCACATGTAGCAGGGGATGATGGGGGCTGTGTATGGGGGAGGTTACCTTTTTTAGCCCTGATGTCTGTGTTGTCTTTTAACTGTGGTGTGGAGTGGGTGGGGCCTGGGTAGTTGTACGGGGTGATTTCTAATGGTGGCCCTGAGCATCAGAATGTAATAATAAGCCCTGTAGCATCTGCTTATATGACAGGCCAACATCCTTTTCTGCTTGATAATTTGTGACGACCCCTAAGCTTAGCTTCTCAACAGCTGCTCAGAACCCACTGAGCATCCAAGATGGTGACTCAATGTGCCAAGTCTGAACTCCTGGAACATTGCTGCTATTGGGAAGCTGCCATTTTTAGCCTTATTCATTTTTATGGTTAAGTTCTCCTTTAACAAAAGGTGACAAATATGTGCAACTTACATTAAGGTCAGTGACACCCTCATCTATCTGTCTTTTGTTTCTATTGGAAGAGGTGGAAGATGTTGAATGCAGCTCCCGATAAGATATCTTGCCAGTGTGCCAATTGCTCCAGAAGATCTTGTTGCCCTTCACATAAACATCCATGGCATCAATACGAACATTCTCATCCCCTCTGAAGGCCTGCTCATATGCAGAATTGGGGTTGAAAGGATACAGGCTTCGTATCTCATTATCATCAGCAATGTACAGAACCTGGGTAGATCCTGAAAGAAGAAATGGTTATGGTCAACACAACTTTTCATAAACGGAAAATAAGCGAGTGTATAAGATAAAAAACAAAAAAGCCTCACTAAATGAAGCTTAGTATAACTAGTATAGGGAAGGTAAAAAGGGTCTGTTCATACATCATATCAAGAACCAACTTCAAAATCTATTAAGCTATTAAACTCAGCAGTATAGTACTGGCTCAATCATCTTCAAATGCACCACCATCTATATGCTTAGATAAATGGCATGCAGAACATTTTGTTAACTGTAAAATACAGCAATTCATTTGGTTTCCTACTGATACTTGCATAATGGTGTGCTCAAGTGAATGGGAAAAAGTTGCCTGTTCTGAAAGGTATTTGGACTCTTGCTTTTCTTGTGAAGTAAAGACTGTAGTACATTAGCACTATATTGGCGTGTATAAACTCTGCCCAATATATTTTAGCTATGTTTATATCAACAAACTATAAATAATCATATTTAGCCACAAAAAATATATATTCTTACCATCTGCTTTGCATGAATGGTTTGTCGACTTGATAAAGTTCTTGGCGCAGGTGCACATGTGCGACCCTTTAGTATTGTTGCAGATCTGAGAGCAGGTACCAAAAGTGAGGCATTCATTGATATCTAGAATGAAAGAAATAGAAACTAGCATTCTTCTTTATCTCAAGAGACGCCCTTGTCCTCTTTTCGTAAATAAAGCATCAGAGAGCTTTTGTATGCGCAATTTATATATTTATACTCTCAGACTCTTAAAAGGAGAACTAAACCCTACCCAATATAGACAAGCCTCCCTGCTCCCCCCAGCCTAACTGTTACCCCTGGTAAATGCCTCTAAACTTTTTAGATTCAGGGTATCAGAGTTCACGGGCGCCATCTTATTTTCTTCTTAATCTTCGGGAAGAGAGTGGCATATTGGCGCATGTGCAGTTGGAGTAATCTTCCATTTTGTGACAACTGCACATGCACCTAAAGTCAATGGAAATGGCAGAAGTGACGAAGATTACCGAAAAGAAGAAGATGGTGTGCCAGTAAACTCTGATATCCTGAATCTGCACCAAGGGGAAAGTAAAGAGTTAGTGGTATTTACCAGGAGAATAGCAAGACTGGGTGAGGGGGAATAGGGTCTATGTAGAGTAAGGGGGTAGGGTTTTTTTTATTACAGCTTTAGTTCTCTCTCCTGTCAGAGATGGAAACAGTAACTTGATAGTTTCAGAATATTTAATTACATTTAGAAAATTCCATTAGATAAAGGATAAACCATGTCTGTTTCACCTTTAAGACGTGATGAAGACTAAGCAAATAAGAGTACAGTCTATCAGATTTTTAGGTCACTCACATCCTCCAACTTCTAGCTTTTTTATAGATTGTACCTTTGCACGCATTGCTTCCTGGGATCTTCTGGAAACCATTCTGACAAGTACAATACACTGTTGTTTGTGTATGGACGCACTTCATCTCCTCTCCACAAATTGTACTGTTGCCATGACAGCCATTAATTTTAAGATCTGTCAGGAAAAGCAAAATGTTGGCATAGCTGTGTGTAGCTTCTAAACAACCCAAGTGAAAGGCATTTATCAGGACCAGTAATGCTAAAACTATTAGAGTTTTCTATGAATGTAAATAGAATAGATGATTATCATCCACAGGTACAAAGTGTGGCAGATATAATTTATAGTGTATAAATAAGCTGCTGTGTGTAGCCATGTTGGGGCTGCTGATTATCCATGGAACATATGAAATAAAAGATAAGCCCCATGGAATACAATTAGTATTTAAATTAAGCACTTAACTTGGGACAAAAACAGGGGTCATATGCCATTCATGGCTACAAAAAAAAACCTCTCTCATACAAAATAGGTTGGTGCTGGGCGGACGGATACACATTTACTTTGTATTGAACATTTATAAATGTTAACAAATATATGTCAGACTGGCAGCTGCCATATGGAAATTACAGAATGCTAGTTTCCAAAATGATGCCTTACGAGGTCTTTCCATTTTTGGGGTGCACCCTAATAGTAGGAAGGTAAAATTTAGGCTGCACCAAACAACTATTTGAGATTAAGACAGAGTTGCGAGAAATTAAGCACTGCATTACACGCACCAGGGTAGCAGCTCTCTTCATCGGAACCATCTCCACAGTCGTCGAACAGATCACAGCGCAGACTGGAACTGATACACTTGTTATTCTTGCACTGAAACTCCTCTTTCTCCAGGTCACAACTTTTGGGTTTCTTATCTTGTGTACAGAAAATAAAAATACATCAGCCGACAATGGAAAAATACACCCCTGAAGGTCTCTAAATTTATTTCACATAAAAGAACCCATATATAAATTACTTTTGCATATTAATAAGGCTGTTGTATATTTTTTTTAATATACACTATGTGACAATTGGAACCTGAACTGGTTTGCTAGTGAGTGTGGGGAAAAGGTCCCAAAAACTGAGGAACCTTAACCCCTACCTTACAATTTTCTTTTTGTTTGAACAATTGGAAAAAAATAATAATGAAGATTATCTGTGAAATGTGTTTATTAAACACCTACTACAGTTTAGTGGATATTTTACAATAGTAGCTGTTCTCCTTTAAATACTAAGTATTAGGGGTGCATGGGTTTGCCCAAAACCAAAAGAACAAGTGGTTTTAGGTTAACTGTCATGGACAGTTAGCGGGCCTGGTTGACCCCCACCCAGTCCCTTTGTGCTCTGCATCCAAACCCCTTTGTTGAAGGCCAAAGTACTGTAATGCTTTTATTTATAATCATGTGTCTTCCCCCTCCCATCCCATAACATCACAGAAAGGCAGATCAGACTTGGGTATATAAATGATAACGTTTCACAAGCTGGGTTAGCGATGGTCAAAAATTTGTTGACCTGCACATTAATATCATATGTCACAATATAAGAAAAGCACAATTTATAGATGATGACAGTAAATAGACAAAGAGCAGTCAGCATAGTAGCCTCTACTCTATCTCACTCACCACAATGTTCTTCATCTGTGCCGTCACCGCAGTTATCAATACCATCACAGACTCGTGCCGTGCTCAGACAAACACGGTCATTTCTACAACGGAACTGTCTATATGGTGGACAAGCAAACTTCACTGCCAGAGACAGAAGAAAAACAAAAACCAAAAAGTGTCAAAACATTCTAAATACACATTGAGGAGGTAGCCAATACTGAAGGTAAATGCAGAGAAATGTAGTCATTCAACTAGGCTTTTTCCCTGCCAAGATTCCCCACCTATGAGTCCAATAAAATGTTTAGAAAGCTAAGCTTCCATGACCTTTGGAATAACATGCATCTATCAGAGGACACCAAAACTGTAACAAAGGATGGACTCAGCTTGGATTATCCATAATTAGAAATTTAGGAATTTCAGCTGAGGCCACATTTCTGCAGAAATCTATGGCCATCAGACTGTATAACTACATGGCAGAAAATGATCTACAAACAAGTTAGATATGCAAATGCCTCCATACTGACTAGATGGCACTCTCACTTACAGCACTCCTCTGGTTTCTCATCAGAGTTGTCCCCGCAGTCATCTTCTCCATCACACCTCCAAGCCAGAGGTTTGCACAGGGTGTTCTGACACTGAAACTCATCCATGGGGCAGGTCCGTACTGAAAGATTTATTGACAAATTAACCATGAAAGTAAAGGATCTTCCATTTCCTTTTAGAGAAGGTTCTAAACGGCTTCCTGACGGGTCCCCCAAACCACACATTTGTCTCAGTGTATTATATTACAAGTGAAACCTTCAGATAAAGCAACTTTTGCTTTTCTTGGCGTTATATTGGAAATAAGAGAACACAAGTCAACCTTTTACAATATTGCATTTTGCCATTCTGCAGTCTGGGGGAAGTAGTTCTCTTTCATCCTCTCTCTCTTCCTGCCTTAAAAAATAACATTCTGCTGGCCAGGAACATTGAGGTTATACAAGGATGGCTAGCTGCTACAAGTATTTTTCTAAAAACAGGTTCCATTGTTTCAAAAGGGTGCTTGCCTCCAACGAAAGCCATAACAGCTATTCTAGGCAGTTAAAAGAAGAAGCTGTTAATCTTCTTATAGCCCATAGCTATAAAGGAAACAAATCTTGCACTCATACAGTATGCAGCAATTTATATACAGAGTAAGTTATATACAGAGTAACCTGTAATTATGCGATTATGTGATTTTTCCCTTTAAAATGAAAGCCTTCTAAATCTTATGGCAAGGTTGGATATTGTGCCTAAAGGGCACTGGCACTGACCCGTGTTATGGCAGTTCTCTTCATCACTGCCATCCATGCAGTCAGCATCTGCATCACAGTGCCAGCGATGTGGGATACAGTGGCCATTGTTACACTGGAACTGATCTGGCTCACAGCGCACCTTACAGTCTTTCTGTTGGGAAAAAATAACCATATACTAACTGATTAAGTGCTCAAAAAACATATAGCCTGTTTGTGGAGTCAAGATTGTCATATGATTTTTGGGTTATCTGATCAACCTTGGGGCTACAGTGAAACCTCGATTTTACATCTCCTGATGTTAAGTTTTCTCTAATTGTACATGTCGATTTCTGGCCCCACCTATATATTATGTATAATATATTTCCCTGATTTTACATATATAAAATGGGGGTTCTACTGTATTATATAATTTGGACTTTCTTAGGCATTTCCTAATAAAAATTAACTATTTGGGCCAGGTCTGAAACTTTCCCTTTCACAGTCAGCTAGTGCACATTTGTTGATGATAGATCAACAAATTTAGCCAATAATATATGTTTAGGATTCTGAAATTGTGAGTAGTGATGGGCAAATCTATCCGTTTCACTTCGCCGAATTGGCGATAAATTAGCGAAAAGAGTTGAGGCACGGTTTTGACACGCGTCGTGTTATTTTCGACAAGCGTCACGTCGTTTTTTTTTTACGCTAGCGAATTTTCGCTGGCGTTTCGCAAATAAATTCGCCCATCACTAATTGTGAGCATACTCTTGAGTTCTACTCAAAAAAGAGTAAAAAAATATAATCTCTTACTTAACAGGGGACTTATAAAGGGACAGCTTCACAGGATTAGTATAAAACCTGCACACAATCTTTTGTAGATTGAATATGGCTTTCCCTGCTAAATGGAAGGGGTTAGCTGTGGAATGCTCTATGTTTGTGCTGCAGTTGTGTTGTAGTTGCACAGCTTCCCCTATGTGGGAAGGATACAAAATGAATTGCTTGCCTTGGTCCAGCTTAATCCCAGCATAATTAATCAGCTTGATTACAGCTACTTATTTTATTCATAAAAGAATGATAAGAAGCCATTCGACAAACTAAAATGAATAGGAACCCCCAAATCTTTTTTGGTCTCACCTCATCAGACCCATCAATACAGTCATGATCGCCATCACATTTCCACCGACCAGCAATACAGCGCCCATTGGCACACGAGAACTCACTTTCGGAGCACGGTCTGGGAGCTAAAATAAAAGGAATTAGGGCAGATGTGTTTACAATGGATTTAAAGATCACTAAAGTATACAAGTGGCATTCTAAATGTTTCCAGAGGTCCTAAACTAATTGTGCTCCTGCCGGTGTGAACTAAAGCTACTAACAGAGGATGTTTGTATTTTAAAGCAGACAGCTTGATATCCCTGGACTATGCAATAACATCATTGTCCTGGCCTGTGGTAAACATAGGAAACTGAGCAAGGTATCATTTTGTCTCAAATTTGGGTGATCGAGTAAGAAAACAAATGTTCATAAAATGTTTAGCATAAATTTACATTGACCAATTTACTAATGCAGGGGCACAGTCAGAAAATAAAGACACCAAGGAAAAAATTGATTGGTTGCTATGGGTATCTACACTCTTGAAATGTAGCACCTATGTTAATCAGTCCCGTGGTTTGAAAGCTCAGCTATGCAAAATAAATGGCAATAAAAATTTTAAGATATCTACACTTATTATACATTTATGACATGGCACGACAAAGTATGCATTTTTGTCGTGGCATAACTATATAAAATAGCAAAATTTATATGAACGGATACCATGATGATGACCTAGGGCTGCAGTTCTTCCCAACTTTAGATTCTTGGAGTTTATCAGACATTTGCAGGACTAGGGAATGTAATTAAAGTGCCCTATCCATAGTTTATAAACTGAAACTGTGTGGCGTTGATATAAAAACTCCCATACAAGTATATTTCTCAAAAATACTTCTTTTGCAAGCTATTCTGTTCATTGAAGGAAACAGAGGAGGCATGCTTGAATTTGTTTGCTAGCAGAGACGCACCAGGAGAAAGGGAAGGACAAGAGAACCACAACAAGGAAAGCTAAAGAGAGGAGGGCATGATTAGTTGGTGTTAAACGTAAATATTCTGCACCTACCTCTGGAGGCCCACAGGGACGACAGTGTTAAAATGGAGAAAAACATAACATGAGGTGAAATGGTACCAACACAAATACACAACATGTGAGAACAAGAGGAGGCCTCCTATATTGGAGGGAAAGCATGTTCCAGACAGATGACATGACAAGAAAGACAGACATGTTATAGATTATGCAGGGAAATATGAACAAGAGGAAAATGTACAGCAGTGAAACGTCACTGTTTGATCCTGCAGGATGCCATAGGTTAAGAAGTCAGAGGAGCAATATGTACCCCATTAATTCATGAGAAAGTAGAATGTTACGGATACCTGTAGTGAGATGGTGTGTTTTGTGAAAAAAAAGACTATTCAAGAAAAGAAAAGAAAACAAAAACCAAGCAAAGACCTGCTGGCCAAGGACTGTCATAAGTTCAGCTTGACACCAGATGCAAAGTATAACAAAGATGGTACTTGTATCTAATAGCAGCTGGTATAAGGCAAGTTTGGTACTTTTCATTGCTCAAATGCATGCTCCAAACAACAAACAGGTACAAGTTGTAATGAATAATGTTTAGTTGAGTAGATACAGAAAGCCTCCTACAAATAACATGTATAAACGTGTGATGCTGAAAAGTACATACTGCACGTCTCCTCATCTGAGTTGTCTCCACAGTCGTTGTCATAATCACACTGCCAGCGGCCCGGGACACAGCGGTTGTTCTTACAGCGGAACTGATACGGTTCACAGGTTCTCTCGTCTGCATCAGTGAAAATAAAAGGGTTGATGCTGTTACAGTTTAGTGGACTTTCCTTGGTATTAGGTTAGCAGATTTTCAAATTACGGTAATAACTGCACTGAACTTTTTAAAAAGCAAAAAAAAAAAAATATGAAAGGTTACTGGTGAAACACATATAAACTCAATGGGAAGGAGAGGAATGGGGGTTTTTCCACCGCATGTCTGACATTAGCATTAAGCTCCAGCCTCTCTTACACCAGTAAAACTCTATTGACAAATGGGAACTGAATTTTCATAGTTTAGCAAAATTCCATCTCATGATACCTGCAGCTTTGGTCTATGTTTCAAGCATTTGGTATAACAAAGGGGCAATATATTCAGCTAAAAGGTGATCCCTAGCAGAACACATTTTTTTTAAAAATTGTATGTGCTTTTTTACTGCAGTCAAACATACAATTTTCTATTGCCCTTCGAATTCTTCTAGTTATAGAAAGAGATCATTTGTCATTATACAAGTATTGCCATTCTTATTTGATTCTTATAGGACAAGTACATTGTTTTGTGTAGCAGAAGCTCATTATGTTTTGTATGTACAGGTATGGGACTTGTTCAGGACCTGAGGTTTTACAGATAATGGATCTTCATACCTTAAAATCTATTAAAAGGAAATCATTTTTGAAAAATGTAGATTATTTGGATAATGGGAATGGAGCTTTCTGGACAACTGGTTTCTGGACAAAGGGTCCCATACCTACACATCAAATGTGTACACAATTCTATCTGGTCTAGTAATGTATTTTACAGTTTCTTACAGAACAATACAAATGATTTCTTCATTTAGCTTTCATGCAATACAAAGCAAAGAAAATAAATTAATGAATACTTATAAAGCTTTTATTTGTAGTGACTATTTAATAAGAGTTCCCTACCACACTCCTCCTTGGGTTCATCGGAACTGTCCCCGCAGTCATCTTCCCCATCACATTTCCAACGTGCAGGTATACACCGGCCTGAGTCTTTACACCGGAATTCATCCACACCACAGGTCATCTGAGCTGCAAGTAAGTAGAGGAGGAATCTCAGCTGATTTCTTTACACAGAGGACTCTTTTACATGGCAACTTTAGCAACGGCACGTCAAACCAAAATGATCTACAATAAACTGCTGAGCCAAAACAGTTTCTTGTGTTTATCATTTGTTTATGGTTGCACCACAGCATGAGCTATTGTTGTGACATAAAAGTGATTTTTGCACCTGGAACACACATCGGTTAATCACCTTTGTGGTGTAAAAGCCATGGCCGACAGTGCCAGGTGCCAATTCACAATAGAAAAAGAAAACCAGAAAATAGGACAGAATGGGATAAGCAAGAAGGATGGAATAAGTCATATTAAGTTTAGTAGCTCTTAATCTGCTCTTGCTAAAGACTCCATTGTCAGCTGCGGAGAATGAAAAGGTGTCCTTACTGCAGTTGTCTGGCTCGTCAGATGCATCCACGCAGTCATTATCGCGGTCACAGACCCACACACGAGGAATGCAGCGCTTGTTAACAGCACATTGGAACTGATTGGGTGCACATGTGACTTCAGCTATCAAACAGGGAATGAAAAAAGTTCAGCTCAGTGAATAACACCATTCGACCTTCCATAATTTATTTAAAAGAAAAATCTACTCTTCAACCACAGGCTTCACCCATAGTCTATCAAGTACTTACGACAATCCTTCTCATCATCCCCATCACCACAGTTGTCCTGTCCATTACAGCGGAATATGCCAGGAATGCAGCGATTAGTATTGGTGCACTTGAACTGGCTGGGCAGGCACACGTGAATATCTAATTGCAAAAAATAAATGAATAAAAGTGACTATATACACAGTACAACATGAACATTAATTCAGTCCAAAATAGTTTCATGGGGTCAGGACTCAGAATAAAGTGTTATGCTGCACATTAATTCATCTTTGATTGAAACTGAATCAATCAGTCAACTGATCCTTTCATGAGAAAAACTTCAGTACTGTTTTGTTGTATCGGCATATCAGAAGAAAAATATTGCTGGACTGGATTTTGTGAGAAAAAAAAATATTAAAGCTTGAACAAATGAACTTAAATTCAGATGTAGAATGGTAAGACAGCATTGAAGTGCTGCTGGCTGACCCACTTCCCATTTATACATGTGTATACATAATATTTAAGTGAAATGACAATGATTGTATGTTATGTGTAAAGAAGTTGAATTATAGAAGATTGTGAGGCACTGTGGGAAATCAAATGTTGGCTAGAGGAGAACAGACTCTTGCTATATTATTTCACTAGTACAGGTACCTATAGTCTAACTCAGTTGTGAGAATATAGAGAAGGGACAGATGCCTTTCAATAGCAACTGCATTTAAAATAAACTTACAATCATCAATTTAATTGGGAAAGATGTTATTTTTGGGTTTACAACAGTGATAAAATCACTATATGACAGTAACAGACTTTTAAAAACGTATTTGGCGCATGGAAGTAACCGTTAATATTTTGCTCTGGTTAATACCAGCTGATGTTATTCTAGCCTGAAAGTCTTGTCTTGCAGTCATTTAAAGAGGAAGGCATTTTCTATGTGTAGCTACAATTTACAACGGAATGCCATAGCCAAAGAAAAATACTTTTTGGATTATAGTCCTACACAACAAGCACTTCCTTACCACAGTTGGCTTCATCGGAGTTATCTTGGCAGTCATTGTCTCCATCACATATGAAAGCTGGATTAGTACAGATGCCAGTGGAACACTGGAACTGCCCAGGGCGGCATTTAAACTCCGCTGTTTTAAGAGAAAAACAGATTTGAAACCAAAACAAGGCAAAAGCAATAACAAAATAATGGTCTTGTCTGAAGAGTCACACATTGGCCAACCTCTGTTATGGCAAGTCTTTTAAAATATTTTGTATTATTTACATGTGTTTGATTTATGCATTTTCCAATACTTCGCAAAACATTTTATAAAATGTAATAAAATATATGAAAAATTAACTTTAAAGGAATTCCAATTCAAGCCGGCAAGTTTCCATACACACCAACTAATCAGATAAAGGTGGGCACTATCAATATTTTTCCGCCCCTTCATAATACTATGGATATCAGTTGAACGCAAATTAACCTCAGCACAACGAAAAGCCATTAAAATACATGTTAGAATACCACTAGAATCAGAATACAGATTTGAGACCCATTATCCATAATGCTCCGGACCTAGGGTTTCCTGGACAAGGAATCTTTTTGTAATTTGATCTCCATATCTTTAAAAAAATTATTTAAATATTAATTCAATCCAAAAGGATTGTTTTCCCTCGAATTATACCTTAGTTGGGATCAATGCACAGGTACTTTATTAGTTGTTTAATTATATGATTACAAATGGGTCTATGGATGATAGCCTTCCCATAATTCTGAGCTTAACTGATCCCATACCTGAAGATGTATTTAAAAAAAAAAAAAACTTCAAAGAAAGAAAGTTAAAGAAAACAAAGAGTCATGTCTTACGGCAATCTGCAGGCTCATCAGATCGATCCCCGCAATCATCCTCTGTGTCACACTTCCACCAGAATGGGATACATTTGTCATTTTTGCATACAAACTAAAGGGAATAAACAGATACAGGTGTATTTGCACAAGCAAAAATGAAATATACAGTACAGTGATGTGTGTTATACTATGAAAAGATTTATACCATGATTTAGATTTCTGGTTAAATAGTTACCACTACAAGCTGAAAACACTAGAGGAAGTGTGAATGTCTTCTGTTTCATACACACCCCTGTTATTATAACTGCTTACTGGATACCCAGGACTGGTGCTCCGGTGAGCAGAAAAATGGACCAACCCAGAGTATTTCTGTAAAAGTTGATTCGATATGATCCACTTCCTCTTTTGTCTGACATCCACAGAAATACCCAGGGCTAGTGCAGTTTTTAGCAAACAGGAACACACTGGCCTGGGGGATTAAAATCATAACATTGTGAATCCCTCAAGTTATTTTAACTTTTGTTTTCCTTTGAAAGATACAAGCATCATTTTTCCTATGTACAAATTGTTGGTTAAAGTGTGTGCACCCATCTTTGGGGAGGGTAAAAAAAAGACTAACATTGAAAAGCTTAACAGTAGATTTTTATTCTCCCTAGAAAATAGTCCTGTGAGACTTCACTGAATGTGGTTAAATAGTTTTTTTTTCTTTAACCTGCATTACAGATATATGTAAAAGAAAAAATCTCAAAACTACCAGCTATTAGCAAAGGTACAGTATTAGTGGGGCTACAGTCGCCGGACACTTCAAATTAAACTTCAAGCCAAATCCTGAGATGATCTTCTCTTAATTTAGTGTCACACATACAGTATGAGCCATGGTATTTATTATCTGAAATACTTGGGACCTAACTTTCTGTATCTAGGATTACAATTCCCAAAGAACATTACAGGAAAAAACAATGTCATATTTCTGTGTATTCTGGATAACAGGTTTCTAGATAGTAGAATGCATTTAACACTCCCTTACCTGACTGGCTGTGCAGTTGGAGACACAAGTTTTGCCATCTGCCCCCAGGTAGAAGTTTGTGGGACAAGCACACTTGTATCCTCCATTAGGTGAAAGAAGACACAGGTTACTGCAGCCACCATTGTTGATTTTACAAGGATGATTGGCAACTAGAACAAGAGAAAAACTATTTATTTGCATATGATTTATTCACAAACTATCACCTTTCCTTTGTATACAGTAATCATTTGTTTAATTGGTTTCGAGTTAATCACCAATCAACCAGAACCAGCTACTTTAAGCATAGAAAGGAAACTCGTGTTTATTCCAAATAAATCTTGTATTTAATGCAGTTTCCTGGAATCTGACGTTACTCACCATCTGGCTGTCGGTATAGATGGTAGATATGGATGTCCATAGGTCGATGCAGTGTGCTGATCAGCATTGACTTGTCTTCTCCAGTGGTTTTGTGGGCTCTGTTAATAGATTTGGTCTCCCAGTCTGTCCAGTAAATGTAGTCCTCAAAGAGGGTCAAAGCAAAGATGTGAGGGATGTCCTGGCTGATCACTAAGGGAAGAAAGTCATGGACATAATTATGGCATTTTGGGATCCTACACTACAGCTCATTTGCTCTAGCAAAGGTCGTTAATTCAGAGATGGTTTTCTCCAGCTAAATTTGTGCTTAGACTATTGCAGTTGCCACTTATTGAAAAGGAGCAAAGTTCATCATTGTAATCGAACAACTGCAGACAGATATAATGTAGTATTTACAAAACAATTATTAACTTAACACCCCCCACACATGTAACACATCTCCATGCGACCACAAAGCATTTATAACTCGGGTCCCATTTGAGGATTCCAGCAATGACCAAAACTTGATATTATAAAATAAATAAAGGAAAACATGCTTATTGAGCCAAAAAAAAACAAAATGATTCCTTGCTCTGCCTACTTTTTACCTCTTTCTAAGAAGTCAGTTTTATCATATAATCATATGCACATATAGGATTATTTACCTGTGTGCCGGTTGCTACCATCAAGACTGGCAAATTGAATATAATCTTCTCTGGCATCTGCCCAGTATATTCTGCTGTTGACATAATCCAGTGTGAGGCCATTGGGCCATGTTATCTTGGTGTCCACAATCACACTTCGATTTGTTCCATCCATACCAATTTTACCAATGAGAGAATTATCACCCCAGTCTGTCCAATACAGGTAACTGTAGAGGAAAGAAGTATTGATTAAATATTCTAAATATAAAAAAATCTAAAAAAAAAAAAAGTTCAACAAACAAATTATAAATAGAGACCGTAGCATGTCTTTATCAAACCCTACCTACAGTGAACAACTTGCATATTTTTACATAAAGGGTTGCCTTTCTGTGAGCTAGGCATAATAGGCTTGGAAGAATTAACAGGATGGGATGCCATAAAGTGAAGTGCATATACTGGAAGTTTTTATTTTATCCCTTACAGCGAGTACACATATGATCATGGGCAGAAACTGTATGCATTAAAACACAATAATACTTCTTTATATTTTGCCTTTGGTATTTGTCAAATGGAAGAAACATAGCTATAACCATATAATGATCTTCCCCTTGAAGTGCTTCCTTTGTATCTGTAATAGTGTTTTTAACCTTTCATTCATAGACAATCCATTGCTTTGTCCTGTAATCTTCCTAATTCCCCATCCTATGCCCTCCTGTCAATATTATTTCTGTCCAAAGAATTAAAGACGTGCACTGTGAATATCGGTGTATCGAAATGGACGAAGGAGTGCTAGCTCACCCAACATCAGCTGATCCTCCACATCCGCTCTGGCTGCGGGTAAAGTCATCCACAATTTCAAACACTGTGCCCCAGGATCAGAACGCTGAATCACAATAGAGAGTGGATGAATAAAGTTAATTTGGTTTTATCCAACTTTGGTTGCACTCTCCATCGTGATTCAGCATTCTTATCCTATGGCACATTGATTGAATTTCTGGACAAAATTAGTTCTGTGTTTCAAATGCTGTGGTTGGGGACTGAAATGATCAGATGGGTTCCCATAGAAGGGATGGGAAAAAGGACATAAATGTTTGTGTTACAACTATTAGGTTGTCTTTGTACAGCTTATTATTATTTTTTTTACTCTACTGTATGTCACTTACCCATGCTGCACATCCACCACTAATGCACGGGGTTCCCTTAGGCCAGAGTTAACTAATACTGTGCGATAAGCCCCATTGAGTTTAGACACCTCAATTGTGTCTCTTCCTTTATCACACCAGTAAAGGTTCCCTCCAACCCAGTCCACAGCAAGACCATCAGGATTACTGAGACCAGTGCGATGAAGAACCTACCGAGGGAAGATACAGTGTGAAAACATATAGTAGTTACAGAACAGCCTTAAATGCTGGTATTGCCTGATTAAAACAATTCTCAGATTGGCAATATCCTCACAAAAACATAGCTGCTAGAGAACTTATATAAAATGGATACTGTAATAATGCAAGGTTGCACAGAGTAGTAGAGCATGCAACATTTGATGTTAAAGCTTACAGCAATGCCATTTAATTGCTATCAAACTAACTCTAAACCATAAAAACTGCATCATGAACAGCATTAAAAAAAAAAAAAAAAAAAAACTTCCTTTTCCGTTACTCTCCCCAAAAAAACAGCTTTCTATATTTTAATAAGACAATTGGGGCCATATGTTATAAGCTGCATACATTGCCTACCCATTAATTGTAAATATATGTTAACAAAACAAAATGTTGTGCCATTAACCTTTCAGTGTGCAAAAGAGGTTCTTTATTGCAATCTCCACTGTCATAAGAAAATGACCATCTACAGTAAATGATCATGAACAGAATGCCCAGTCAAGGCATGGGATCTGGCCAGACCCACTTAAATGTAATTTGAAAAGTAATTTGAAAAGGAGCATGCAATAAGCCAAATCCAAATATGTGACATGTGCATGTAGCAGAATATAAACAGAATATGTAATACAAGACATTAATTGAGTAATAAAAGGCATTTTCAGTTATAATAGCCATAAATTACATTCTGCTGCCCCAAGATTAGGACAACATTTGTTTTATTTATACTCCTTTATACTAGATTTTTCAGTTGCATATAACATGAATCTCCCATATTATTATTATTTAATGATAAGGCAAGCACTAACTATTCTGCTACAGTATGCATTTTTTCCTGATCGGGCAGCAGTTCATTTTCATAACATTACGGAACACTCATACATTGACCGTTGCACATGCAAATATAATGTACTAAATCACCTGCACGTTGCTGCCATTGATATGCATTCGTCGGATCATGCTCCCTTGAGTGGTGACATCGGTCCAGTAAATCATCTGCTCCCGGTAATCAAAGTCTAAAGCAACTGCATTATTCAGCCCCTGCAAGTTTATAAATCCAGCACAGGTAGTTTGTCAAAACAAAATGACAAGCAGGCATATTTAAAATTTAGGCAAGCTTGTTGCTATATGAAAGGAGGCAGGGTATATCCGAGTCTATTAATTCCCCTTCGGGTTCTCACTGAAATACACTAACACCAAGTAACAAAATAGATTTCCTAGTATTCTGTTCATTTGAGATTTGGGAGATTTTAACACATAGGCATTCTTACACCTATATCACACTGACCTATAGGCAATACCATATCCAAAGGACTGTAGCACTCTGACAAATTGCTTCTGTGAAGTTTGTGTTTCTTTTATTGACTCATCAAAGTCTTCTACTTTGATGAGTCAATAAAAGAAACACAAACTTCACAGAAGCAATTTGTCAGAGTGCTACAGTCCTTTGGATATGGTATATGCTTATGACCCAAGGCAGAGTGGGCGATAGACTGTTAAGCACCTGGTCTCGAAGGAGAATTAAACAGAGGTGAACGCTTCATTATTGTGTGAACCGACCTATAGGCAAGTGAAAAAGGCAGTATGGCTTCTCTTACTTTCATACCTCCCTCTTGTGGCATGTTAGCATTATTACACCTTCCAGGCCACCACAGTTTAAGTAAATATATGCAAAGTGCCTACTACCTACTGTATGACCCACTGGGGGCTGGGGAGTAGATACATTGGACTTGGATAACAGAAAAAAAGAGATAGATTTATGAGATTCACAGAAAGGCATCTGTTTGTTACTGCACTGCTATACCACTGGACTTATGTAGCTCTATGAAATAGACTAAAGCATCTCATTTCATTGTCCTTTAAGATGTCATAACATTTATAACCACTATGCCAGACTGAGAATGCACCCATAAGCTGGAAAGAGCCAACAAAATAATGCATTTCATCCAACCCCTAACCCCCCCCCCCCCCCCCCCCCCCCCCCCCCCCCCATCCAGGTCCTTTTTAGCAAGCGTTTAGAGTCGTTCTAAATATAAACTCACCTGTTTAATTAAGGTATAATTTGTTCCTCCAAGGCTAAGCTTTCTCAGGTAGTATCGGTTGGCAAAAATTAGGAATGGCTCTTCAACTGAATATGAGAAAAATGCAATAATTAATACACATACATCCCACATTTGTATACAAAGATAGTCATATTCTAGAATCAGACAAATTATTTTTTAAGCAATGGGGCACAGTATGGGTCAATAAATTCCTTGGTAAGCTCAAAGTGAGAAGCACTGACAGCAAGTAGGATAAACAGTGGAAGAACTTAGTAAAGATTAGTACAATAAGTTTTTAGTGCAACACTTACATCACATACAGTACATTAAAAAAAGTGACACATAAAATATGACAAGTTATGATCAAGTTAGGAGGGCCTAATTTTTAAACCTTGTGTGATTATATGAAGGCAAAGACATTTTATTTTATATTAATTACTGATTAAATACATACAATATATATATATATATATATATATATATATATATATATAAATAAACAAAAGTTAGCTCAAAACAGACAAATACACATGTGAAAAAAGCAAGCTCAACATCTCACCATCAACAGAGGAAGAAACTTTGCAGCTCTTGCTGTTGTTTCCCCTGGCTTCATAGCCTTCTATACAGAGGCAGCGGTAACTCCCCAGAGTGTTGATGCACTTCTGGCTGCATGGGTAAGTTGTAGTGCACTCATCAATGTCAACACAAGTTTTGCCATCATCCTTCAGCCGAAATCCAGGACGGCATCTGCACTGCATAGGTCAGAGAAAACATAAAGGACATTAAAAAAAAAAAAAGCAAAAATAAGCTTTGCTTCCCATTACAGCAGCACTACCATGCGGTTACCATTGCAATACTACTTCTATTTATCTTGTATTCATTCTGTAGCCCACATTTCTGTAGATGTAAAATCTAAAGGTGGCCATACACAGGCAGACCACACACAGTCCTTTATTCCGATTTGGCAGCGTATCTGCCCGTGTGTGGGGGATCCGACAGGTCCCCCGATCAATATCAGGCCAAAAATTGGCCAGATATCATTTAGGCTGGTTTGATTTTCCTTCGATCGAGTACTGCATCCTCTAGTTGATGCAGTCCTACAACTAGTCGGCACCCATTTGCTTAGTTATAATCTGATCACTCAGCCCTAGGGCTGAACATTTGGATTTTCCTGGTATTGCCCTATCATTATTAGGCATATTGGGTTAAGATCTGCTTGTTTCGACCTTGAGGATCTAATAGTGTATGACCACCTTTAAACTTGCATACCTTGTATCCAATCTTTTGATCTTCACACTCTTGGCTACAGCCACTCATCTTCCGGTTTAGACACTCATTTATGAAGCAGTTGAGCTCATCTGAGCCATCTCCACAGTCATCATTGTTGTCGCACAAAAGGTTATCAGGAATACAGGTCCCATTCTTACAGAGATAGAATGTTTCATTGCATTTGTTTTCTGTAATAAAGAAAGTGAAAAAAAGAATATTACCCAAAGCAGCTACAAGCCCCCTATTATATTAAAATACACTGGGCAAATAACATGCCAGATCTTGCAATGTGTAGGCTCCCTACAAATAAACCTTGAAGCTGTAAAGCTCAGCAAAGCTTAGGGCTGCTTATAACCATGTACTGTTGGGACAGTCAAACTGATTACTTCATTATCAGAATTGTAATTATTCAAAATTGCAATAGTTTTGTGCTTATATTTATATCATTATTATATACTGCATGGTATATGCATTAATGTAATTTTATCTCACTTAACAACAGCTCTGTTACAATGTAAATAATTAATGTTTTGGAAAATCCAATAAATATGATGAAAATTGGAAAAGTGCAAGCTACTTGAGGCAGTGGCTGATGCCAAGTTCCAGTGTGTACAAAACAGGTCATCTTCCAAAATGTAAACTGGATTTCGATGGGGTCTACTAAGCTCTAGTCTACATATATAAAAAGACACAAGTGCTCCCAAAGTATATATCCCATAAGCTAACAAATAACACTGATGCATTCTAGATGTACAATACAACTGTATGACTTATGTCTAGTGTATTTAGAAGAACACAAATTATTTATATTATTATCTTCCCACATTTTACCTGTACTAGTGCAACGTGGATTCTTTGGTGCCTCATCGGATTTGTCATGGCAGTCAAATTCACCATCACATTCCCACTTTTGTTGGGACAGACAGCGGCCGTTTGCACAGCGGAACTCATCAGGGCCACATGTAGGGTATTCTGTAAGGTGGTGTGCCGGAAAAAAAAACTATACATTATGGAAGTCAGAAAAAAATAATTGTTCACAAATTAATAACACAAACTTCAAGCTGTGTTTTTTTTTCTACGATCATAGCTAATTATATGTGCTTTACAGTAGTAGTCACTTTCTGCACCTGTTAGTAATGTAATTTTGCAGTTAATAAAAGGTTGTATTTATATTTGTAATATTATTTTTTATTTCCTTTTGGAATTTCACAGCTCATTTCCCAACTTACCACACTCAGGAGACTCATCTGATCCATCGCTGCAGTCAGCATCATGGTCACAGACAAATTGTTTGGGGATACATTGGCGGTTCTGGCACA
>CM044433.1:143555584-143573721 GCA_024363595.1 Xenopus borealis | reverse complement strand
TTTTTTTGTGTAATTCTTTCCAGCCCCTTACCCTTTCTCTGGATGAACTGTGATGGCACGTGGCTTGTCTAAACCTTGCGAGATCACCACGTAACGGAAAGAGCCATTCAGACGAGCCACCTCAATGACATCAAATCCCTGATCTGTCCAGTAGATGTTACCTGTAAAAGAAGGGGCATCAAAATTATTATGGAATTCAAGTATCAACTCGCCGGGTGGTCTTCAAAATGGCATACAGCTTTTAAATCAAATATTGTGTATTACATATTTGTTGAGAAAAATATTTATCTCCTTGGTGAGAAAGGTTTAGTCGCTATCAATGGTCAGTATGACCAGTCTGTGGTGAGACCATTTTTCATTAGGCAAGACTAAATTTAGCCATACATGTAAAAGTGTACTTGGAGCAGAAGCCACATGAGCGGATGTTTCACTAGTATGCCCTCCTTGAGGTGGTTAATACTGAGCTGATCCATTCAGTTGGCCCAATGATTGAATCACAATTGCTGGTGGTGTAGAGTGGATAGTCAGGACAAAGATGGCATCAGCTCGCACATACGGATCTCGATCCAATGGAAAAATAAAACCTGCCTTATTAATATCTGGCCAGACATTGGTCAGGTAGGCCCTTTAGCTGGCACATTACATGGTACAATAAGCTGCCGACTTTGTGTGCTGGCTAAGCCTGCAATACCTTATCAGAAATGTTGCAATATAAAGCAAATAGAAAACATACACTCTGCACTTTAAATGTTGGCTCTGTTATTGATCATGTTCAAACAACTCCCAATCATGATTTAAAAAAAAAACAAAAGGCCAGACATCCCTTGGGATAACAAATTGAAATCTAAACAAGATCTGCTGACATGCTTCTCTGTGACGGTTTAAAGGCGAGGTCATGTCTTACACAAAAGCCTAAGATAATGACCCAGAAATGCAACAATATCCCATAACGTTTAAAATTCTTTGTATATTTTATACTCCATTAAGTGCCACACATATTCATTGTTTCTGTATATGTTAAAGGTCAAGTAGAATTTAATGCATTGCCTTTATAATGCATATTGTGCTTATTAAAGGGTAAGAATTACAAAAAATATGAAAAATACAATAAACAGTTGTGTGCAACATTTTGCCCTATGTACGCTTAAGGTTCCTAATCAAAAGAAGCAAGAAACCACTCAACCATTTTTCAGCCCATTAGGGAATCCTGTTTTTAAACGTAAAAACCTCTCAATGGTCAATTCATTTGTGAAAATACCCTCTTATACAACTCCAATAACTGGAGATTTTATACAACTAAAGTTTCCACTGTGAGAATACATTACAGGTTTACCTATTGAAATCTGAAATATGCCTCCTGTTTATACTATTATTGGCCCCCTCAGATGCACAGCACAAGGTGCTCTTTTAAAGGTAAAGTATACCCCTCAAACAATGTAGGTCTCAGAGTTGTAGTGTTTCTGGTCAGGTGATCTCTGAGGCAGCACACAGACCATCACAAAATGGTGGTTCACGGTAAGAGATGTAAAATGGCAATATTTACTTAAATATATATTACAGTTTGGTAAGATTCTTTAATATGGCACTTAATTTGATATAAACTATCTGTTGCTCAAGTATTCATTTTGGGGGTATAGTTTTCCTTTAAGCTTTAACGATCTATGGCTTCAACCCACGTACTGGTTTGTTGCAGGTCGCTAGTATCTAGTACTGTATATTGCTACATAAAATAGTTACATCTCCAAGTTTATGGCTTCTGTGACTTTTCATTAATGGTGTATGCTATATGTGCTTAAGATTGTTTTTTTAAGTGTGTGGACAGCAATACAATTGATTTTAGTTTTAAATTTAAACCTTGATTTTATGTTTGCTTATTTATTTTCCTGGACTTTACTTTTTTTTTTTTTTTTTTTTTTTTTTGTTATTTTTACAGTTCCTTCATGTCCAAATACATCTCAAATGGAGCATTTCTCAGATTTTAAGGCAGTTTTCCAGAATTTCGATGCTACAATTTCCTGTGTCTTTTTTTTGGCAGTTTACACCAGTTTTTACAGAAAAACCAGGATTTGACTTTAATTTTACCTAAACAGTGTCTTTCTATACAATTTATATAGTAGGTTTACTAGGCAAATTATAAACAGAATCAGGACGGTTGCTCAGTTTACAGCATCTCCTGAAGCTGTTTTTGACCTACCTGCAATCCAATCCACAGCAATGCCTTCCACTCGCCCAATTCCATTTGTAAGCACATCTTCCCTCCAGGTCTGGTCTCTCTTGGCTCGACTGATGGTGCTGAGGCCCATATCCACCCAGTAAATTGTGTCATTATCTAAAACAATTCATACAGCTAATTATAAAAAACAAATAAGAAGAACTGAACAAATGTTATTTACAATTAAAGGAAGCCAGGTATAAACAGAGCTTATCTTCTAGCACAAACTGTTGAGATACAAGTCCTCTTTAAAATGAATATACCAAAGCACTGCCTATCTTGTTGGCCTATATAAATAAATGATGAAGACACAACTCTTGCACAATATAACTTTAAATTTAAAATTACTTGAGAGACTATGAGAATATAAAACCAGAACAGTAGTGGGGGGTCACACCTACCTGCATGAAAGTCCATCCCAACAGCCAAGGAAGTACCAGAAACAGGAACCAAAGCATCAGATTTATCATTGGGATCCAAAGGTATTCCACGTATTCCTTCATGGACAGAGTACAGCAGAAAAGAGCCAACCCCTGAGAGAACACAAGCACAGTAGTACAATTTCTCTTTTAGAGCTGTATACACTTACAGTAAGATGATTACTAGGCAATTAGACAACCACGTTTACACTACCTCTATAATACAGTTATTTGTAAAACAGCATCTGCAATCTGTATAAAATATATATGACCTACCCATACAGCATTCCAATCTCCTACTACTATATAATGCACAAAAAGGTAGTAAATGCATTGAAACATTGGCAGATCTTTTCCACATCTCAAAACTGGAACAAACAGTATAATACTAAGAGTGAGGTTATGCAAGCTGTCTGGAAAAGTTTTGGCTCACCACCAAATCAAGGGACGATGGGATAAATGGCATAGCAATCAATAATTTCCTTTTAAACAGTCCTGCTATAATTGTGCAAAGGGAATTTCTGACTACATGATACCAGGGAAAACCTTTTAAGGTCAACACACGAGTATTTTGCTCTCTAAAACAATTTCTTTAAAACAATCCATTATCTTCTCTAAGAACTTGTGAGTAGGGCCTTCTGATCTGATCCAGATGTTATTCTGTAAACCTTATTTGTTAAATTATTTAAAGAACTATTTGTTCTAAATGAATGTAAAGCACTGCATTAATATATAGCTGGCACTACACAAGGCTTACCTCTGAGCCATGACATGCCATTTTGACTTATACAACAGTTCTTCAGATTCTAGAATACATCGCAAATGCCCATGCCCCAAAAGAGTACAGTGCGCATAGAGCATAGTCATCTAGAACACAACTGGACATCTGCAAAACTTTGACAGTAAAAACACAGCATTAAAATGTCATTATCTACCTTCGCAGGTCTTTTGGCCACTTTTCAGGCTGTACCCGGCAGTGCACATGCATGACCTTGTGGTCTCAGAGGTTGGTAGACAAAGCTGAGAACATTCTCCATTGTTCACGGAGCAGTTGTTACTTCCTAAACAAATGAAAAAGAATGCATGAATTTTAAAATACATGTCGATGGTCTGGCACATTTTTTCCCAGATGATACGGTTTTATTCCTGTTACTGTTTGTATGCTATTTAAATTACAGAAATAGCAGATTTGCTGAAATAGATAGAAGGGTAGACCTCTGGCAGCATCTTCCTTCCCGCAAAGCAATATAAATAAGTGCACAATAATGTAACGAACCCAAAAACCCTGATACAGCCATCTATATATTCACCATAAGGTTATTGCACTGAACATAAAAACCCTACTATATCGGCAGCTATTACTATGCTATGTTCCAATCACTCACCAGTTTGTATCGATTCATCATAAACCTTCATGTGCATCACCTGGTTGGTGCTCTGGCGAAGAACCTTTGGGTCTGAGCCATCTTTCTTATTACAGGTGCCCATCTTATCAGAGGCATGGTCAGCCCACCACAGCTTGTTTCCTACGATGTAGAAAATCAGTAAAGTCAGAAGTAACACAAAGTGTAAAATGGGTCTACTTAGTAACGGAGATATTTAATCCATTTGAGGCAAAACTGCACACTTTGAGGGCTGCTGCACCTTTGGTTTACTGAATATGCAGAACATTTGCCAGAAAGCGGCTTCTCTGTGTATTCAGTAACACCACCATTTTATCAATGTAACGACGGCAGGAAGGAGCCATTTCATGCAAGCTCAGCAGAACTTTAAGGCTAGGGCCACACGTTGGGTAAAAAGAGCTAGTTGAAATATGATATAGACTTAGAATACACTTAGACTGTAAGCTCTACAGGGAAGGGACCTCCTTCCTACTACGTCTCTTATCACAGTGATTTTCAACCTACATAGCACTTAACCTCTTTGTCCTATGATTCTGTATTTATTTATTATGTGATTTGTTTCCCCCATGTATACTTTTCTATATATATTGTACTTTTATGCACTGTACAGTGCTGTGGCTCCTTAACATCGCTTTACAAATAAAGTTATACATGCATACATACATATATACATACAATAGCTGATTTCAGCACTACTGCAGGCTGTAGCATACTCTTTTTTTTCCCAACATGGAATTGGTTCTGCTCAAGCAGACTTTGCTGGATTTCAACTTCTGTAATTCCCTATAGAATCTTTAGAGTCTGTTTGTACTGAGCTGATTCAATGCAGAAAAGACAGGAGGCTACTGTTGCAGAAGGGCTGGAATCAGCCAGTATATCACAGCTTTTCCACCCCATATGGCCCTAGCATTAAAAACTAAGATTCAGGGGTTTTCAACCACTTATTTGAGAGCCCAGCATACAGGTTGATGACTATCAAACTCATTGGTTTTGGAGAACACTAAAAAAAAAAAAAAAACATTGGCCCATGGATGTTGTCCTAGAATAATTTTTTTCTGATTTTATGGCTACATTTACCAAACTACAAACAGCCATTAATATTATTTTAAAACTCCACCGAGATAACATAACAAAACATATTAAACTTTAAAAGTGAACTTCTCTTTTTTAAATCCCTTACCCATGATAGCTAATGCAGTTGCTTTCACCAGATATGCCTTCATTGTACCAATGACTTCAAGCCCTGCCCCATTAAGATTACATCTGTTAATCGTGCTGGCGCCGGAACTGATCCAGTACAGTTTGCTGTCAATAAAGTCAATGGACAATCCTGCAGGACAAGAAGCAAAATGTTAAAATGATGGTGAAACATTATCACAGTATGGGATCCTTTATCCAGAAACCTCAGAATTACTCAAAGATCAGCTGCCACACAGCCCAGTTTAATCAAATAACTAAAAACATTTTAAATAATTTCCCTTTTCCTCTGTAATAATAAAATAGATAAAACCTGATCCCAACTGAGATATAATTAATCCTTATTGGTGGCAGAGCAATGCTATTGAGTTTAATTAATATTTAAATGATATTTTTAGAAGACAAGATATGGAGATCCAAATTACAGAAAGAGTCCTTATTCAGAAAGCCCAGCTCCTGAGCACCTGGATAACAGGTGCCATACCTGTATAGATCAAGACTTCAATGCGAGAGAACTTCTTTTTTAGCCACACAAATAATTAGGCTGTGAAACTATTAGTTTCAAAGTAAAGACATGCATTAAAGGACAAAGATAATAAAATAAGATTATATTATAACAAAATATTACGATAAGCTTTGATGGTACCACTTATTGTACATGCAGTGTTTCCACAAAAGGATTCAAAGTTTGATTATGAAGAATAAGACTCTGTGAAGTGAAGCTCTTACCAACTGGTCCTTTCTGATTGGTGAACAGGACTTTATGATCGGAGCCATCCATGTTGGCAATACTAATATTATCACCATCGGTCCAGTAGAGCTTTCTGAAAGAATTTAAGTGAAGGTTAAGGTACATGAAAATTAACTTATAGCCTACTAAACAATGTAGAAACAACTTACAAAAAAAACAAGAAGGGGGCATAAACAAAAACTTTATTTTAGTGGAAATACCAATTGAATAAACAATTAACTAAAGTTTGAATACACAACTAAGACTGTAGCCAGTGGAACTACCAGGGGTGCAGGAGGTGCGATTGGGCCAGGGTCCGCAACCCCCTCAGGGCCCCCTGGCAGGTTGCGCACCTCCGAATTCTGGGTGCGGATAATTGCATATGGAGGGGGGCGGGTCCTGGCAGCACATCCCGCACCAGGGGCCAGCCCCCCTCTAGTTACATTACTGACTGTAGCAATAATTTTGGAAGGGCTCTATGTTTCAACAGCATGCCAGTACAGAATAACAAGAGTAATAAATAAATAATTCTAAAATAAGGAACAAGCAATGCCTAGCCTTTTCAAGGTACAAGATATCTGTTCATCTGAACTCAGTATACACTAAATAAATAAATTAGGGAATGCCAGTCTTATAGCATCTTAATGTTTAATTGCCATTTACCAAAAGTAATATGCCTTGGTCTATGTAAACTGCAGTAAATGTTTGGCCACCAACCATTCGGTATTCAGCGTAGGCTACATGGAAAGTAAGATTCATAAGATTTTGTTCGTACCATCCAAGTTTATTTTTCCTTCTCATTAGAGAGAATCAAAGCCTGAGCCAGGGTGAAACTGGCAACCTACTTCAGACAAATTAATGTTTAGTCTTAATTATTAGACCAAGTCAATTACTAGATCATGGGACTGGGCACAATTTAAGCAGTATTTCAGCATAACTGCTTAAGACCTTTAGGAAAAAGGATCATTTTCAAATATGGTTATACAGACGACACATGCCTATTACTAAAAAATGGTGAAAATTTTCAGCCCTCCAGCTATTAAAAAGCTATTAGCATGCCCATTCTCCTTTCTAAGTAATATACAATTATTCATGGAAAGATTGTGAAGTGGGCAAAAATTAAGTTTGCACTTGACAATTTATAGATACATACATTTGGGATTCCAGCCAAAAGAATCAGCTTCATAATGAAAATCTATTTCTGCAGCAACTAAATCTAGAGAGAATTATTGTATGCCAAGCTAGTGACAGAATTACAGGTAAATAATGAAATGGGAGCTTTAGAATAATTAAGGAGTTCAGTTTAATTTATTTTGGGTTCACAAGTACGAGTTCAGCCGGTTCTTTGGAAATACCGCACATTAGTCAAACAATCCAGACTGCAATTAGTAAAGTAGCAATTAGGATAAAGCAAAAATCTTTAACCTGAATGACACAAGGTAAAACCATTTTGCAAGGAAAGCGCGCGAGTTCTTGGATTCATTCTAGTTACTACGTGACATTATCACCATTTCTGATAAACCATTTCCACACATTTAACTTTCACCCCCACACAGATGGCTCTGCTTATTTCCATATTACTGGAAATTGCAGCAGTCCTCCCCCGCAAGCAGACCCAGCCAAAGCCAAGGTCACAAGCAAAGCCAAACAAAGTCATGAATGAGTATAATTCAGGAAAGTGTCCCATATTTCATAACTATTCACCCCAGTGGACTTGAGAAAAAAAAAATCAACTAATAATTTATCTGTAACCTTTTTGTCACTATTCTATAAGGTAATAAAATGAGCGCTCAACTAAGCCCCTACAGCATGTATCCAAGAAACCAGTCAATTCAGCAATTATTTGAAATGAACAGATATGTAGCTCTTCTATTTGCATTATCATTTTTATAGAACTCATCTCAGTTACTGAAGGAGATCCCTTACAATATAACATACATTATTACATTTATTAATCCATAAAACTATACATTTGAAAAAATGTTAAATTCCGTTTTTTGTAAGAATAAAGCATGTAGACATGGTGGATACAGAATATATCTCGGTGTTACAGATTTACTTCTACGCCAATCAAGTCAATGCAACTACAAACGTTAAAAAAAAAAAAAAAAAGGAGGTGACAACAAACGGTTATTATTTACCCTTTTAGAGGATGAACTACCAGGCAGTGGGGTTTATCTAGTCCCTGGATGACAGCATTTTTAAATGATCCATCAAGCCTAGCCACATTGATTTGTTTCTTATTAGCATCATAACTTGTCCAATAGAGATTTCGAGACACCCAGTCTACTGCCAGTCCATGGGCGTTTGGCAGATCTGTAAATAAGTCAAATGCATTTATGAGAAATAAATCGGCAATATACAAAATCTTTTTTTATGCAGCTATAGCAACAAACATAATGGCATGAGGAAATAATTGGGAGGCTATTCTTTCTTTTATTTTACAAAATATAGAATCCACCATAAAGATCTGACGGACCTCGAACCCTGACTTGCATAAGCAAAATCACCCACATAATAGCAGTATACAATGGCTATAGGTATTCTTTATAGGCATACAATGGCTATATTATTTTATAGGCAATTCTATAGGCAAACAATGGCTATAGGCATTGGTTGTTATGGGAAACATTATAAGTGAAATGTATCTCTAATATTATGGAACATAGCCCAAGTGGCATCTACGATAAGTGTTTTCTAGGTCAGTGTAGCCTCACTCACCGACTGGCTCTGCTTTGCCTTCTAAAATCACTGAACATACAGACTTGTCTTGCTTAAAGAACAAGGAAGAGAAGAAAAGGGACGCAAAAAAGATGGCCCAAAAGAAGTTTGGAGGTTGACTTGGATACAATATATGGCTTCACATGCAACCTCATGCCAATTGCTTGTTCTGCTTCTTAAAAAATTTGAGCAGCAGTTTTTAAAAACAGTTTGAACAGTACCCCTTACATACACATTAAAAAACACATACATACACAAGCACATGCAGTAGTACCATCACTATTCCATGTATTACCTGCAGAAACAACAGTCTCCACTCCTGTGCCATTGATAAATGCTCTCTTTATAGTCTGTGTGCGCACATCAGACCAGTAGATGCGTTGTTCCAGAGCATCATAATCCACCACGGTGACATTGTCAATATCAGGGACAGTGAACGAAATTATATAGTTGTAATATGGGTTGTCGATATCCACCCCTCTAATTTCCATCTGACGAGCGTAGAGCAGGAAATTTCTGAATTCTGAAAGGAACCAAATGGGGAATGAGAGTACAGTAAGTTTTTATAATAATACAAGTGATCAATGACAAGTAAGCAAAAAAATTACGTAGATGTACTGGCACCTGTGCCATTAAACCATAGGATGTAGTAATTGTGATGCTTAGATGTTTAAAACATCTATAAATTACTGCTTATTTGGTAGGCATGTGAGCTATCGCTCATATATATTATGGGTCAGTGGGTCAAACAATCCATTTAAGGACCCAAATCTGGTCTAAAGGCAGTTGCCATAAATGACTAGGTCAGTTTGGCAGCTAAACATAGGCAGTGGGGATCTATATAGGCCATTTGTCAAGTGATCTTTACACCAACAGACTATGGTATTCCTAACATTTCCGATGAGATATCCAATCAGTAATGGACATAGAAAAAAGAAAACTATACAGGTGGTTGTTGCGTTTTTATTTAATAGACCATGCTACATAACAAACTACTTACTCAGTATAACTGTAAAATCAGTTTAGACAGATACTATGTACATTTACATTAAAGCACTTTGAATCTGTACAATAACACACTAAGCTACTAAAGCTACTGTTGGAATTAATTACAAATGTATGAAAAGTGTTTAAGACACTTACCAAGGCAAGTCTTTTTGTCAGGGGACAGCTTCATAAGATGTGGACAGGCACAAGAGAAGGACTGATTGTATGTGATAAGGCACAAGTGGCTGCAGGGACCCCTTCCATCATTTGCAGCACAAGGATTGGGAGCTTAGAAAGAATCAAAATAAAAAGTAAGACTCTAAAGAACAAAAAAACTTATGCATTTACCCTCTTGCCTTGATTGCAACATTTGTTTAACATGCCTCAACAGTGTTGCATTAAGTTCTGTACACACCTTGAGGTTGTCGAGAAGGATGATAGACTTGAAGATCAAATGGTTGCGTGTTGGTACGTTGCACTACTCTCACATTGTGACCTGTCCATTTGTTGGCTTTAGCTAGTGTGTTAGTCCTCCAGTCAGTCCAGTAGACCTCTCCACCGTACAGTGTGACAGCAAATGGGTGGGATAAATACTCATTGCCCTTTAACACTTCTATGAGCCCAGAGCCATCATATTTAGCAGAGTATATTGCATCTGACCTGTGGAGAAAAGACAGTGGTGTAATACAGGTGTGAGTATGGTCAATTTGAACCCCATGTGAGTTAAATAGTGATAAGGTATTTTTGCTTAGCTCAATTACCAATGTCATAAAACTTTCAGACAGTACTTTGGGGTTTTTATTCATCTCCTCCAACCATAAGGTTGTTTCAAAAGATTACTGCTCTCAATGTGCACTCGCTGACAAGATAGTGGAGAATTAGGCCTCATTTTTTCACCACCTAACCCCCATCCCGAAAAAGTACTATACAAGTAATAAACGCAATACAGTAGAACCCCCATTTTACATCCCCTGATTTTAAGTTTTCCCTCATTTTACATTGTTGTTTTGTGGTCCCACCTATATATTATGCATAATACATTTCCCTGATTTTAAGTTTTCCCTCATTTTACATTGTTGTTTTGTGGTCCCACCTATATATTATGCATAATACATTTCCCTGATTTTAAGTTTTCCCTCATTTTACACCATTTTTTTCTGGTCCCCTGAAAAACGTAAAATGGGGGTTCTACTGTATGTAATAATGTGGTGCGCCTGTGCGAATCTGAGGTTCATTTAATGAATTACACCTGTATTATTAATCACATATTGCCTCAGACACAGACTATTCAGATTCTGATAGAAGTTTTTCTTATCAGATTATAGCATCATTAATTTTTCCGATTCCATAATATATTTTTGTGGACTGGTCTTTACAAAAACAGTATCTACACTAATTCAATAAAGCCATCTCCATTTTACGGTCCAATACAGTGCACTGATTTTGTTTTGAGACTCCAAAGAATAACCTTGTATTTATCAATTCTGAACCTCAACAACTAGCTAGAAGATTCTAATTTTATTGTTAACTTCAATTTCAAAATCAAAAAGGAACGGTCACACATCCAACTGAAGTAAACATTTGTTTAACAAGAAAAGGTCATTTTGCGCTATACTTTGTCGGCAGCTGATCTAAACAATAGCTGCCTACTGCATTAGATTAGGTAATGTTTTTCTTATGTGATCCCATATAATAATAATAATAAATAAAAAGCTTTAGCCAACATTATTTCAGGTGTGCCGTAAAATGTACATCTCACGTTTATACTCATCTCATCTAATTTGTAATATTGGGTATTGGTTGACATGCCCAACAAAAATGTCATGGACTCATGGCCACTTTAAGGCACTTGTGGGCCCAGAGCAAATATCCCTTTTACAATCATTTTTAAGCGGATGTCCATGCATGTGACTCTAACCTAGGAGCTGTATACCAAATTATGTTAAAATCAAAACAAACAATGCTATAAACAGATTAGGCTAGTATACACCTTATTCATAGGGTTTAACTTTGTGCACTAAAACTGATGTACATCTGCCCTATGGAAGTGAAGTTCCATACCTCTGAAGTGGTCTTCTGAAACTTCACATTTTGCAATCTTTTGCCCATTCCAACAGTGCCAGAGCTTGAAATGCATGCTTTGGCACCTACCAGGTGGTAGTCAGGCAGTGGGTAAAATCACTATCAGATTATAATATTCAAAAAAGCCTCTATAGACTCTGCTCTTTGTTGAAACAGATGGGAGTTGAGCATGATTACAAAAAAAGAATACAATTTCTTTGATTTGCTTGTCCTCTGTTACTCCAGTCACTGTCTGGATTATTGAAATTCCATAATAATTACACCTTGACCTGTCTATGCTGCTTTACATTTAAAGTAATTGTTGGGATCATTCCACCTTGCTTTGGCAGGCTGCTCTTTTCGGCTACTAATTTTAGACATTCAGGAGCCTTGCTCCATATTATATCTCTATTTTTCAAACACCAGCATCTTTCATTCTTAACTTGATTTTTGTTTAAGGACTGTTATACCTGGCATCAAGCCACAGGATACGTTCTTCCAAATAGTCTACAGTGAGCCCATTTGGCCAGCCTCCAGAACCTGTTTCTTTGTGTATAGTCCTACGCCCTTCACCACTCATAGATGCAGCTTCAATTCTAGGCATACTGGAGTCCCAGTCAGTCCAGAAAAGGATTCTAAATGAAGAAAAGAAAAGATATCAAATAAAAAACCCAAATCACTCTGAAACAATGTAATTTAACCCCAAGAAATAATAAAGGCCATCTAATCTAATTATAAATAAATATATAAATTTAATATTTTTGACAGAATAAATATAGAAACACCTGCACTTTCTTTAAAACAAATATTTTAGAGTATTTTTCCCCAATGAAATACAATGTTCAATGTCAGCATGAATCAGATTAATTTTTAGTGAACACTGGGTGTTATTATTTCTTATCCATTACTCAATTATGGATAAAGATAAGATCTCTGGAAGAGAGTCTGGAACAAAGAAGCCTGTTTATGTTTCCAATCACAGCAATGTTACAGACATTAATTACACCCCCTGGTGCCTTATAATAACCAGTTACTTTTATAAATCCTTAATATTATAATGCATAACAATATGAGAATTCACCAGATAAAATGAGCCCTACACAGACGAGATTAGATTGTAATCCAGTGACCTCCCTAAAGCAGAAAGACAATGGCCTATAACCTGCCAAACAGTCACAAGGAGGCACCACAGGAAATTACACAAAAATCCATGAACCATGGGGTCCAGGACACGGCTAACCACAGCATTAAAATAGAAAGCATATTAGTGGAACCAAAGCTAGGGATACTGTATATCTTTGGTTCAATGAGTAAAAAAGTCTGGTATTTATTTTTTCAACAAAATACAACATTCACTGACATCATTCTACAACAATATTAATCAAGCAAGGCAAGACCCGATGGAAAGGTAAAGGCTAAAAAATGGTCTAGACACTTTTCAGACAATGACCAGTGGCATAACATTTAGACATAAATATACACAAGATAAACTGGAAAGTAATATAATACCAGTTCTCGAGGAGCCTTGTTAAAGTGATGATTATCTGCAAGTCAAGGACAGTACTATGGGGGCGTCTCAGCCTGATGCAGCCCCCCCAATTCTATGCTTCTAATTTTTAGTGTCGGAGCAGGTCAAGAAGGGGCCGAATCACTAGTGCAGTGAGCTCTATTGAGCTCGCTGTACTAGAAGAGCCAAATTAGAATTTTGAAAAAATGGAAATTCGGCTCTTAAAAGTTGGCCAAAAATAATTGGCTGCTCCGTGCCGCCTGAGGCAAGATGCTCACCTTGCCTCATGGCTGGAGTGGCCCCGAGTACTACAACTTATTTTCAAAACCTCATACCATATTCAGATTTTAAAACACAAAACAAAGAATTTGATTAGCTTCTACTTAGTGAGCACAAACCCATTACGAGGGTCTAAAGCGATGGCTCGAGGGTGTTCGATGTCTCCTGCCAGCAGGGTAGTCCTCATTGTGCCATTCAATTTGGCCACTTCGATCTGGTCAAGGTTGCTTTCCACCCAGTAGATGTTGCCAGCAATCCAATCTACAGCCAAGCCTTCAGGGGTCGCCAGCCCATACTGAATGATGACCTCAAAGCTAGTAAGAGCTATAGGGAAAAATAAGGAAATACAAACTTTACAGCATGGCATTTTTGAAAGCACATGGCCAGGCAAAATTACCTGAGATGGCTGCCTACACACCAATATAACTGAAAAAATATATTTATTGGTTCAAGAATAAAATGTTAAATGGTAGAATAAATTATTTATACACAGAGTAATCTAGCAAACCATATCACAAAAATCGTGACAGTATCCCTTTAAATTAGGGGGTTAATTCTTGATTTTACTTAAATCTTGTAGTACAAAGTATTTGTATTTCTAATTCCATAATTTACAATCTATCAAGAGTTATAGTATTCATACTGCAAATGGATTCCCACTATCCCACTTTCAAAACATGTCACTTTTCAATGCAAACATTCATATATGAGAAGAAGGGTCCAATGCTACCATGATAGTCTTTAGATTCATAGCTATAACCACTTTGACCACAAATGCACATTTACAATCAACTGCTGTACATCTGTGAACTGTGCCTCTGGCAAAGTAACATTCTTTAGATCATTTACGGAGGCTACAAAGCTGCTGAAGATTGCTCCCAACATTCTCAACCAGATCTCAGTCACCGACTGTTAACTGTTATGTGTAGTACTTCACTAATGACTGGCCTTGATTTATGCTTACATTTCTTAAATAGAGCCTAAATATGGGCAAACTCTCACTGTCGTAAGTCGGCGGCCTCAGCTGACAAGGAAGCATTTCATCAGGTAATAAAGGGCTCTGTCAATACACATTTTTGGTACGCTACAGAGTAACCTGCCCCTTTAGGACTAAAGCACAATTTGCATTTTGTTTTCCCCTTCTTCCTCCTCCCTGTAATTGCCATCAGACTATAATTAGCATTAAAAGCAAGTTCTGAATGCTAATTAACTCTTGTATCTTGATGAATGTTTTCCAGCTAGGAAGGGTATCATTAGAAGCGCTTAATGTGAAATCCGGACTAGACGCCTCTGTAGGCGGGGTGTTGACTTTTGGTAATAGACTCAGACACATCATTATCAATGCTTTTCCAGGATAAACTTACCCTCTACCATGCATTCCTCTTTACTACTCAACACATAGAACTCTGCAGGCATCAAACACATGTTGTACAAACATGATAACAATGCTAATAAACAATTTTATCTAACGATGGGCTTTAAAGTGGATCTTTTTAAAACCCTATAAAATAATAGACTGTAAATGATTAGTTTGCATACTGAGTTCTTTTTATCCTTCTTTTAAGTCATATGAACATGTTGGTACTTTAAAATTGAGCACTTAAGTAACAGGATACGAACAAATCAACCCGTCCATGCAGAACTTAAATCCTGGGCATTGCAGGAGTCAATCCTTTAACATATACATTTTAACTGTTGAATAAGAAGGTTGTCATAGATTCTTTTAAGGTACAGCTTTGGGGTCCATTATCTGAAATCTGTTTAGAAAGAGCCCTATTTCAGGCTTATGCCACACAGGAAGATCCAGGGAGATTAGTCACCTGGCGACTAATCGCCATGTCTTTTAGGCGAATAATCTCCCTGAATGGCTTGCTGGTATCTCGCACCCGCTAGTGCTAAAGACGCCTGCACCTATTCACACGCAGCGACATGTTTTTCAAAATTGCCTCGGCGTCTTTAGCACTAGCGGGTGCAAGATACCAGCAAGCCATTCAGGGAGATTCGACGCGGCGATTAGTCGCCAGGCGACTAATCTCCCTGAAATCTTCCCGTGTGGCCCTAGCCCCTAATGATTTGCAGCCCTAAAGCATTTGAGATTATAGCCCCTGCACATCTATTTTGTTCTTTCGTTGCAAAAACTTGTTGGGGCAGGAAGTGTGACTTACCACCACTTTCAGACAGTTTTCCACGATATATCTTGTCTTCCACCACATCTGTCCAGTAGAGGGTGCTCTCATTCAAGTGGAAATCCAAGGCAATGGTGTTTCGTAGACCAGGCACAAGGACACTATAATCCCACTTGTTCAAATCAATACGACGAATCTCATGGCGATTTGAATATATGATGAATGGTTTAAAGGGATCTGAAAAAAAGTGATCGCATAAGGTTACATCCCCTCAAAAGAAAAAAAAGTGCTATGACAGGCATGTGTTGTAGTTGTACTTTCCTATAAACGTTATAATTCAACATAATCAGATTGCAAAAAATGCTATTTTCGTGACACTGTTTCAGAAGGCTCATTTTATCAGTTCCCATTCCTAAATGGTTGTTTTTGAGTGTCTCGCTTGCATTACTTATTTGAGTGATATTATGGCTGGGAATCTAGGCATTTGCATGGCTGTTCAGACATGTGAGGACCCTGTAGTTCTGCAAAACTCAGCTGTGAAAAGCCAAGTTACCATAGCATAAAGCACCAGCAGCAGGAAACAGCCATAAATCATCCTCGCTTGTTATGAAAGAAAAAAAATGTCATCTGAAAAAGCTATTTACATATCCATGCTATGGATTTTTATAAAAGAAAACCGTAGTCAAAGAATGTCTTGCTCAAACGTGAACGGATATTTTTACCATTCAAATATTTATTAAAACAACTGAAACTTAAGGTACCTGAAACAGGGTTTATAAGCTATTTTCATGGGTAGGATTAAGCAGTTACTTTTTTTTTATAATACAGCAAATTCAGAGAGTCTCCAACTTTCCTATCATAAAAAATCACTAGGTAAATATTCACACACACCCCACAATGTAAGTGCCACACATACTAACACCCATTTTCTCCCTGAGGTTAACGCTGGGCTGTGTCCCAGGTTTGTCAAAATAGTTGACTGTGAGTCAGTACTTGGTAAAAACTTCTTTGGCAAGAATCTGATTTCCCAAATATTGGCACTCTAGAATAAGCTGTTGCTAAGAGGTATAGATTTGCAACAGTTAGAGATTTCTCCCACTTTACCCTGCAGAACTTTCTACTTTAGAATCATCCTTGAGTGCCCTTGTATGCACACTGCAGATCTACTATATCTCCCCACTGATTTTCATGAACAGGACATTTTATGGGGACGTTCCACAGATTTTAACTGTTTTCCAACGAGTTAAAACATAATTTTTTGAACATTTTATCGTTACGGGCTACAAATTCCTCTGTGCAAACACAAGTGAGAATATTTTCTTTCCTGACTGAGGCTTTCCACCCTGCCCAGTAGACTTTTGATAAAATGCTGAAAAACTTGCTTCAATCACCCTGGGAAAATTCTAAAAATCCTTAAATGAATTCCATAGAAACTCACAAAAACAAATAGTAGGTAGAGAAATTCTTCAGTAAAGACAAAAGCAGTTTTGCTGTATTTAATGAGGATAACAATGAAAGACCAAAGATTAGAATTCATCTTAGAAATAAGCATTCTTTAAGTTCATGGTCTGTGAAAATCATAGCAAAAAATCCTTCCTGCTGCATTTCATGTATATTCACTGCGCCTCATGCCCCTTCTCTGCACAGTACTAATACTTAAATTTACCAGCAACGGTTTGAGGCCCCCAACCCCAGCATTAGAGCTAGTGCAAGAAGTGATCAGCTTAATATACAATGCTACAGCAATACACAAAAAGGAATTAGTGCTTCAGATCATTTAAAGATTTTAGCAAATTCATCCGAGACTGCATATATTTCTCTATACAATGATATCAGTCCTATCATAATTACATGCTGCATGAGCTTTATAAAACTGGGTAATACAGTGTCTTCGATAAGAAGTGAACCAGCATATAGGAAAATATCATCTTTGCTGCCAGTAAGCAGTAAAGGTTTGTTGTAAATATTTGTGCTATTAGACATGAAAGTTGGAAAAGGAAATAGTCATATTGCTAGAGCTGTTTCATCGTAACCTTATTGTGCCTCCAGCAGAATATTCTGATAAGGTCACACTGCTGTATAAAGCTATGCCGAGTCTCACCATAAATATACAGACAGGATAATCAGCTTAACAGAAAATGCACGGATATGTGCATAGTTGTGCATGTTGGCGCTATTTAAATAAACAATGTTGATAAATAAATAATAACATTTTTGCTTTTTATTTAAAGGAAAATTCAACCCAAAAAAAGTTTTTGTTTAATACAAGAAAACATAATTCTAAGCAACTTTACAATATACATTCATTACATATTTTCTAGAGTGTTTAAGTTATTTGTATATGTATTACTAGTGAAAGCAGTGTCCCTTTCTATTCTCTGTCCTGGTGGTTCAGACTATTGATAACATGTAAGACAAGGCAGCTGATTAAAGTAGACCTGTCACCCAGACACACAAATCTGTATAACAAAAGTCCTTTTCAAATTAAACATGAA
>CM044433.1:143526708-143548052 GCA_024363595.1 Xenopus borealis | reverse complement strand
TAGCCATTTTGCTGGAAAAAACAAAACCCTCCTTCCAATGGTTACCTATATTCTGAGTGTCTCTCTATGTGTACCACCTTTAAAAAAGCAGAGTTGCATATGGTTTGACAGGAGAAATTGTGCGCTGCTTTGGAGGGCGTTTTATTCAATCTGCTAAACTGAGCATGCGCAGTGTAGACCATGTTCAGATCGGCTTCGAATACGCATGCACCTGCAGCAATCTCCAAAAGAGAAGCAGTCCTCTAGCCACAACAGATATGGTGTCCTCCCATGCAATCATTTTAACCTTAGCTAAGGGCTTAGAATTCTTATTGCCCAATCATTAGACCAAAATAAAAAAAAAAAAAGAGTAAGGAGGAATTGAATAAAACAAATACCTAGGTTTACCTGCTAAACATGGTCTACATTCTCATTAATATTTATATGAAGGAATATGGTCAATGGTAGCCATACTTACCACATAGGTCTCCCTCATCAGAACCATCTCCACAGTCATCATTCCCATCACAGAGCTTCTCTGGAGGCAGACAGATGGATGTGTTGTTGGCACAGGTGTGAGATGGAGATTTGCACACCAGAGATTCACAGTTCTCTTCATCGGAATTGTCTTCACAATCGCTGTCTCCATCACATACCCACGCTTTACTGATGCACCTGGCTGTTGTGAAGATAGGGAACTCACATTGTAACACCTTCATGTAAAAGGACTGATAGATGATTTTGGTGAGACTTAATATTTCGCCAGCATTGACTCACTCAGCACTGACAGGCATTCTTTTTGATGCATTTATTTTTACACACAGGGACTGTTATCCCACCTTACAAGAGTCAAAGCCACCGCTCCTGGGCTTGCATTTATGCCTTATTATCACCTGCTCTGACAAGCTAAAGACTGCATCACATTTGTTGTTTTGAAAGGCATGTTCCTGAAAGACTTCTCTTTGGAAACTTTGTATAATGTACAGAAGAGATGACAAAAAATAGAGTATTTGTATTTTAGATGCAGTAGGCATTTCTGTGTCAGACCACAGTTCAGCCATACTCACCGCTGTGCCACCATATTCTCTAGCTTAATTTAGTCGCATACAACTTAAAGGAAATCTTACACTGGGCCACTAACTGTCTATAAAACCTGGCTCTCTTTCAGAAAGAGTTGATGAACCTAAAGCCTGATATCAGCAGTCTAAAACTGCTGAAATATTGTTTCTGAATATCAAAAAATATGAAATTTAATTTATTACAAAAGTGCTTGGGTCAGGCATGAGTCATAGGTATGTTTACATCCTTTTTTTTTTTTTTTGGATTACAGCCCCTTTAACTTGTGGGTCAAGTTTCAATAATGAGAGCTCATACATAGAGAATTCCTTTATACCCTGTAGCTCTTTGTGATGCTTTATGGCCATGCATGCTGAGAACAACCTCAGTTTTTGCATATTCAACTGTGACATTCACTTTTCAAAAAAAAAAACCCCCACAAAAAAGCACCTCAAGTCTTCTTCAGCTTCACACAACTACGCTAAAAATAAGCACACACAGCAGATCAAATTCTCACATTATATATCAAAGAAGACACTTTTTAAAGCTGCCTAAAAAGTTGCATGTAAACCCTGTAGGTACAGGGAAAGTGCGCCAAGATAAAACTTTTACCATTTGAGATATGAATTTCTTTCATTCTCACTAAGATGAAGTGTTAAAAGCTGATGCACTGATTGATACTGGTTGCTCAGCAGCATCAAAGAAATATCAGCACCTAATGTTATCAGTTGTACAAGTAGTTTTACAGATAAAGAACACTCAAGTAAGCATGTCCAGTGGGACTAAGAGTCCTTTGTGTTTGAACCTATTTCTGTATTATAAATGTTAAACATACTGAAATGTAAAAAATAATGAATATGAGGAAATATTCAGCCATAAATGAGGCATGTGGCTAGCCTGTTGCTGTCTTGGAGGGATACTCATTGGACATTCCTGTCCCAGTTAGACTCGAATATAATTTATCCAGAAAACACAACACACTAGTCAGCATTTCCGAAAGGAGAATGAATTATTGTTCATTGCTTAGATAACACCTCCAAAAGCAAAATTCTATACATGTAGTGATTTATTACTGGCCACTGATGATTGGCCATGCCTCTTGCTTTAAACACAACACCATTCTCTGGCCTACGAGACTGGACCCCTTATTTTTTTTATAAGGAATTATAAAACTACAGGAGGGTTATGAGAAAATATAGAACATAATAGCCAATCAGTGTACAATTAATGGAAGATCTATTAATCGGAAGTAGTAAATGCATTATGGAAGGGAAAACAAAGAATGAGGTAAATTATTATACATTCACCTTTTCCTAGGCAAGTTGTTTACAGGCATCTGTATACTCCTCCATATCTGGCCCATATAAAATTGCTTTTAGCTGACCATTGAAATCTTTTAAATCATACTCTTTGCTGCAGTTATCACTTGTCATGGGATTCCAAGCTCAATATACCTTATGCAGCCAAAAGCATGGGGGATATCCTTCTTATTATTAACAACCATCACGGTTAATACAGGTGCCAATCCATCAGACCGACAATTCCATGCTCCCGAGTTTGCAGCAACAGGCCCTATCTATCCACAGACCATATGAATTTGAGCATAAACACTATTTAAAGGGATTCTGTCATAGGAAAACATGATTTTTTCAAAACGCATCGGTTAATATTGCCAAATTCGAATATTTAAAGCGCCCTGGATGCCATTATGGCGCCCAATGATAGGACTCCATTGTTATTGTTTCTGGGTGTTATTTTGTTCCTGTTGTATTTTGACCTTGCCTGGACTTTTGTTTTGCCTTTTGCTGCCAACATAAACCTTGCCTGGACTTTGACCTTGATTCCTGCCTGATGCTTGCCTGTACCACGCTATTGGAACCTTAACCCCTAAGCTTCCTCCTTGGTCCCTACTACTTCCCTAGGGTGCCTACTAGGCCTACTCTGACAGATATCACTTCAAATTGCAGTACAGCAGTAAAAAAAGAGTGATTGAAGTTTATCAGAGCACAAGTCACATGACTTTGGGCAGCTGGGAAATTGAGGTCTAGTCCCATGTCAGATTTCAAAATTAAATATAAAAAAAAAATCTGTTTGATCTTTTGATAAATGGATTTCAATGCAGAATTCTGCTGGAGTAGCACTATTTATTGATACATTTTGAAAAAAAAATATTTCCCCATGACAGTAAAAAGCTCAAGACAGAACAAAATACATTATACCCTTGGTTATGCAATGATTTTGCAATGAGATGCTGGATGGGCAGATGTCCAATTACTTTGATCAGGAAAAAAAATACTGTAAAAGGAATTAAGCACTTTGTGTAATTTTAACACTTATCTTACCAGAGTCCTTGCAGCCAAATTTCACGTTGGGATCACAAGCATGTGTAACACCATCACAGTTCTTTTCATCACTTGTGTCCATACAGTCTGTGTCCCCATCACAGCGCCATCGGCTTGGGATACACAGTCCATCTAAACGGCACTGAAACTCATCGATGTGACAGCCTCCAGGTGGACGAGTAGCTATATAAACAGACCATACATTAGTTTTCTACTATGCACAGTATGGAGAACATAGAAATGGTTGGTCTCGCTTTGTATAGGGGAACATTGTCCCCTAAAGAAAGCAGTGAGCTGTGTAATGACCCACCCTGGAACATATAAACAGACACAGCTGATCCACCAACTTCTGGGGAAAAAAAGTTATGTCTAATTATAGAAGAATTGGGTGTTAAAACAATATTGCTGAAGTCTGGGGGTGTGGGAATGAACTACAAAAAAATGGCGTTTATGCAGGCTGCAAGGATTGGTTCAATGAGTTCAGACATCTTGCTTCTGGATAGAAGACGGACTTGCTTAACTTGTTACCTTGATTGGTGCAATTAGCATGAGTCTCATCACTATAGTCCCCGCAGTCATTATCTCCATCACATGTCCAGTGTTCAGGGATGCAGCGACCACTATTGCACTTGAACTGGGTACTGGAACATGAATGGCTACACCCGTCCTCATCACTATTGTCCCCACAGTCATTGTCTGAAGAAGAAACATTGGTGTTAAGAACAGAAAAAAGGCGTGAAGAGACAAAGAATTAATAAAAGCAGCAAAAATGTAGTTGGTCATCTGAATGCACAACCAACTTTTGGCAATTCCTCTGGTAGACAGTTCTTTTTTAATATATCTGATTACAGCGAGTAACCAGCTCTGATTAGCTAGACCTCTACTGAAAATAAATTCCAAAATAATGTCCAGTTTTCACTCAGAATATAAAGTGTTGGCTTTTAAGAATTGCCTTCTGCCAACAGTGAATAGTAATGGAGTATCAATGTAGAAGTCAAAGATCATTTAGCAGCAACTAATTAATCATAATCGGGCATACAAATGAAAATAAACACAGATAATGTGCAATAGAAAGTCCAACTGAAAGCAAGTAAGAAAGCAATACTCTTCCAAACGAGGCGCAGTTATAGCAAAAGCTTAGTTATAATGCGTTCCCAAGCTCTAACTACATAGAGAGAGAAACACAGAGACTGCATAGATCAATACATGCACCATGTGTAGAGACAGATTCCTACCAAACCTTAGTGTGCCTGATCCAAACAGAAAGCTAACACAATGTTACCTTTGATGGGGATTATTCTGGAGCAAGGATTTCACATTTACTGTAAACGGATTATTATTTTATTGTTTCCAAACGTGTAACTGCTAAGCTATTTTTTTTTTTACTCTTCTCAATCCTTCTATTAATATTTTTTTTTTTTTGTTCGTTCATTACAGCTCCTTTATGACCTCTAACTACACACAGTGATGTATGTCCGATTCAGCAGACATTGGTTCATTAAACCCTGCTCCATATCTGAATGGTTTGTCCTGCTTTGTATTCCGGCAACCACCTCCTTGTCTGCCATGTGTCTAAAATAATGATTGATTTTCTTTCAACGAGGCCTTGTCCCATTATCAAGCGACTACACTAAAAGACTCTGCTGCCCTGAAACAGAATAATGGGTATTCCTTTTTGTAATTTTCAAAAACACTGTTTTTGAACTGAAAATCTCTCTATAATGGCATTGGATGCAGTTATGCAGCAGGAGGATGCATTGTGTGCACCATCAAAATGCTGTTCATTTCCTTTTGTTTATTTATTTTTTTTTTTTATTTCCAAATGATTTTCAGAGTTGACTGCACATAATCAGTTTCCAATGTAAAATACTGAAGACGTACTATAGAGGCCCTCTGTCTGTGAAAATAAAAGCACACAACATAGCTCTGTTACATCTAGTTTCTAGCATTCCTGTGGTGCATGTTGATCTATGCACTAACCGGCAGACTTTGGACAGTTCATTTCGTCAGAGCCATCCCCACAATCTTTTTCTGAAACACAGAGAAACCAACCAAAGACAAGACATTCAACACATTAACTACACAATAAACAAGAAAACGAAAAAATAACAGAGAGGGACACACAAAAAACACAAAAACAGAAGAAGATCTAAATAATTTCCGATGAAGTGAGCAAGCATCATTTGTGATCCCCAACAATGGCTTTTGAGCAACATGTTACTCATCAGTCCACTGGACATTGCTCCCAGTGGTCTCAAAGCAGGTTTTTATTTTTGTATTCCTAGCTTGAAAGCAAGCTTTAGTGCCATAAACAATTATGTGTACTGCCAAACAAAGCCACTTGTAGGCTGCCAGTCCACATAGGGGCTACTATATGGCCAATCAAGTGAGTGAGCATGATTTTAGGCCAATGATCCTCAACAGTGGCTCATTGGCATCTTGTTGCTCATCAGTCCATTGGATGTTGCTCCCAGTGGTCTCAAAGCAGGTGCTAATTTTTGAATTCCTAGCTTGAAGGCAAGCTTCAGTTGCATAAACACAATGTATACTGCCAAACAAAGCTTCCTGAAGGCTGCCAGTCCACATAGGGGCTACTATAAGGCCAATCATAGCCATATTTGGCACCATGAGGAACTTTTTGCATGCTTATATGGCTCTCTAACTTTCATTTACATTTTAACATTGCTCACTGGTTAAAAGGTTGAGTATGGCACAAGGTCCTGCAAGCGCTTCAGTTACAGACATGTTGGTAAATCCCTCAGTGGCTGAGAGAGAACATTTCTGATCTCTGGGCAAGGTGTTGATTAGGAAATATGGTACAGGTATGGGACCGGTTATCCAGAATGCTTGGAATCTTGGGTTTTCCTGACAACGGATCTTTGTGTAATTTGGACCTTCATACCTTAAGTCTACTAGAAAATCATGCAAACATTAAATAAACCCAATAGGCTGGTTTTGCTTCCAATGAGGATTAATTATATCATAATTAATTATCATAAATATCATAAGTACAAGGTACTGTTTTATTATCAAAGGGAATAGTTTATAAAGATTTTGATTATTTTGATAGAATGGCATCAATGGGAGATGACCATTCCGTAATTCAAAGCTTTCTAGATAATGGATCCTATACCTACATTCCAATTAACATACATGCAGAATGAATGCAGCAAGTCCTTGGTTTTAAAGTTTTTTGCAAATATAATTACAACTGAAAGCAGTATGTGTCTGGTCGTTTAATGCTCTGTACAAAACTTGCCTCAGGTAGCACTGAACTGTCTGTAACACATACATTCCCAATTCCACAGTTTGAAAGTAAACCAGGATAATCTGCCTCTGACTTATAAGACCTACTTCCCAAACCCCCTAGGCTGCCAGTATTTCAACAGCTTCTTCATTTTGTTGTTGAAGTATCAAGGTTTCCTTGCAATCTATGAAATCAGTATGAGTGTAAAACAATTTCTATCAGTTCACAGTTGCCAGCCATCCATTATTTGCATGGCCTAGACCAGTGATCCCCAACCAGTAGCTTGTGAGCAACATGTTGCTCTCCAACCCCTTGGATGTTGCTCCCAGTGGCCTCAAAGCAGGAGCTTATTTTTGAATTCCAGGCTTGGAGGAAGGTTTTGGTTGTATAAGAAGCAGGCGTACTGCTAAACAGAGCCTCAATACAGGTTGCCAATCCACATAGGGGCTACCAAATGGCCAATTGCAGCACTTATTTGGCACCCCACTAACATTTTTCATGCTAGCATTGCTCCCCAACTTCTTTTTCTTTGAAATGTTGCCCACTGCCTCAAAAGGTTGGGGGACCCTGGCCTAGACCATAAGTCGCCAGCTAGGGCTGGTTCCAGTATAGCAATGTCAATTTTTAATACCCTATAAATCCCTTCTTTCCCTGACCATCTCTGCTACCATATTACCATAAACCCTGCCTCTGGTCTGCAGTAAGGACATTGAGGACACAATTATTAAATAAGCCCCAATAAGTCTTGGGTATTTTTTTTTATTTGCTTATAACTAAATGACCAGCTCATGCCTCCAGAAAATGTGCAAAGTCTGGCATGAGTATTCAGTAACAGTAGTAATAATAACCAAGAGGTACATATTATGGCCACAACTGTGTATAGGGTGTAAAAGTACAACATTGGAGCACACTTTATCATGCTGCGATAATATATGCAAGATTGTTAGAAGTCTAGTAAAACTAAAAATTGTATAGTAAATCGAAATCAGTGTAAAGAAACAAACATCATAGGCCAACCTGATCATTCCATGTGTGTCCAGTTTTAACATGGACTGAGGTTGGTGAAATCTGTAGCAGGACATTATCATTTCTAATCATTTCAACAATAGTAATTAAGTACGCTTACCATTATCACAGCGCCAGTTGATGTTGATGCATCGCCCGCTGTTACAAGTGAACTGTGTGAGAGGGAAGCAGGTTGGATAAGCTGTTGAAAAAAAGCAAAAGTGGTAAACAAATGAAGGGTGCCTCTTATGTTCTCAAGGGACTAGATGCCTTTGCTTGTTTTTAGCTTTCTGGTGTATAGTACCAACTATTTTTGTAACCTATCCGAGCTTGAAAGGCTGGCTTTTCTTGCGTACACTATCTGTGATTCCATTATAACCCCTAATACAAGTATGGGACCTGTTTTCCAGAATGCTTAGGACCTGGAGAAAGGGGGTCTTTCTGTAATTTGGATCTCCATATTTTTAATCTAATAAAAAATAATTCGAACATTAATCAAACATAGCTTAATAGAAATCTGAGGTTTTGGATAACAGGTTTCTGGAGAAGGGATCCCATACCTGCATGATTATTATTATTTGGAGACTAAAGTAAATGTTGACTTATGTGATTATCTCTTCTTGCTAGCCCAAGAGAGGCATGTTCAGAACCAGATACATGTCTCAGTTTTGGAACCAGGGGTTCTGTGCTGTGCCAATGGAGGAGGAGGTCATTCCTCTACCTTGAAGCACAGTTCAGTAGCATTTAGCGAGGAATTGTCAGGGCTGTGTTAAGATTCACTGTACATGGTTGAGCCCTTCATGGCTCATTTACATAGTTAATAAAGTTAATTAATTGCATTGCCAGCTAATGAGATTAATACTCTGTAAATGAGTTGCAGTAGCTGAAGCCTGAGCTGCCCTGACACTGCATCTGCATCCCAAATCTGCTTTATTACAAAATACAAAGAAAAGGGACAATTTCTCTGTTGAATGACCACACATCTATTGACAAAGCTGAAGAGTTATTTCTGCATCAATTTAGGATTTTAATGAAGTAAGCAGATCATTGATAGTACAAAGATGGGCTGCTCCAGTCATTGCCGGACATGCAGTTCCCATGATCCACTTAACAGTTGGTTTTTGGGTGGCTGGGAGCAGTAGTTTACCAGCAGTTGGATAACTTAAAATCAAAACTAGATGCTTCAATAATAGCAAAGTTTCTTAGAAAACCCAAAATATGTACAAGAATCTGTAGAGTCTAGCAGCCAGTTATTTCTATGGTGGACCACCAGTTCAAGGAATATTAAGACTAGGACTGGCTTTAAAGATGGGCAGCACATTAAACATATTAGATTCTTTGGTTGTTGGTGGGTGTTGGGGCAAAAATAACCTAAAATGTCACTTTTAATTATCTTGCCTTAATTGCCATAGTAGTCCTGCTGTCCCTACACCTAGAATTTAGAGAGTATCAGAGCTTGATATGAAAACACTTTAATGCAGTAGATTGTTGATCTTACCACATTTAGAAGACTCATCTGAGCGATCACCACAATCATCATCCAGATCACAGGTCCAAGACAAGGGAATACAACGACCACTGGCACAAGAGAACTGATTAGACGGGCAAGTACGAGCTATAAAAAGAGATAAGAGTAGCAAGTTTTAAAACAAGGCAATCATTACAAGAAGAAATAACATAAATGTTGACTAAGGAAGAAAACAAGAGCACATGAAATAAACACTAATCTTCACCAGAGCAAGTAGAGTTGGATTCATCCTCGCTGTTACCACAGTCATTATCGCCATCACACAGCCAACGATTGGGGATGCAACGGTTGTTCTCACATTTGAACCTGTCAGATGGACAAGTATGCTGATCTGGGCATGGAAAGAATAAAGAATTTAGGAATGAATCCAAAATACATTGTTCATTTAAAAAAGGTACAGCACAGACGATGTGGTCATCACCGTCCTCATTCCCTGTCCACACCAGTCTAGCTACTTTACCTTGCACCCTCTTGCCTCATGTCTTCTTAAATCTTTTGACCCAACAGGAATTCTTTATATATTCTTTATATCTATATAATAGACTGCATAAGTGATTTAATGGATACTAAAGATATGCAACGAACAGTATGAGCCAACCACAAACCCTACATATTGATATTTCTGTGCCCATATACTGTGTTTGTACATTCACCATTTCTCATCAAGTTATCTTGCTCAGACATCCAGTCTCCATTAGACCATGGACAATCTCTAAGATCTAATTAATAAAAACTAAAACACAAAGGAAGAAACACTACAGCCATTGAGCAGGGATGAGATTAATGAAAAATTACAATCTCCTGCACATTATTTGTAACAGTAAAATCGTTATATTCATTTTTTTTTAAACTTATGTGCACCATGACCTGCATTGGTCGTAAACAACTGAATATCTACTCATGGTATGAAGACCTGAACTTGGAGCTATGAAAATGATGCATTACAAATCTTCCCTGCCAAAATATTTTGCATTAGTTTTCATTCAGAAATGTAATGAAATTATACGTGGAAAGTGTAAAATGTATCATTTGGTAAACTAGCAATGGTACATCTTTTCCACTTCACAGAAGCACTCAGCTCTGATGCATTTTAAACAGCATCAAATCTGCTGGCAGCACGCTGGCTACCCTTTGTTTAGTGAACAGAGCATTATTACCTCCACAGCTCAAGCTTTAATTGTCAAAAGGCAAGCCATCTTTGTCTCAGCTGTGAAGTAGGAAGGGGGGAAATGACAACTTCTTTCAGCAATTTGTAATTCAAATCATATTTTGTTACTTTTTGGCCTAGAGAAACACAGTCACTGCTTCTTTCTTGCCCTAGTTGTCTCAGAACAACAGACGGTAACAGAATATATTGTTTCACAGTGCTGCTTTTGAAGCCTGTCCTCTGGACTCAGAAGCACTGCATGTTATTTCAATATTCACCCAGGAGAACAGTTAGATCGATCTCCAAGGCACATTCTTGCTCAAATCAATTTTTCTTTCCATTAAAACAATGGTGGAATGCATTGCACTCACTGCCATCAAATGGTTATGAAAGGTATGATGGCTTTCAAGTAATAAATCATTCTTTCATTTAAGAACATATTGTGCTGTAGATAAATATAATCTAGCACACTGTATTTTCCAAGCAGACTACAGAGAAATTCTGTGGGTGACCAGACATTCTACATGCAGACCCTTAGATATATCTGTCCCACTTAATCACTTACGGCACAGCTCTGGTGCCTCATCACTGTTGTCCAGACAATCATTGTCACCATCACACTTCCAACGCTCCTGGATGCATCGGCTGTTCTTGCAGGCAAATTCCCCTATTTGGCACTGGGGAGGAGGGATGTAAGATGGGTTGGCTTGAAAAAAAAAAAAGAAAAAAAAAAAGATGAGCTGCAGAGCTTGGCATCCTAAAAACAGAGCTAATTAAAAGAGCATCAGGGAACGCTGTGCCTTATAAATCCATTGGCAGACATTTATATTTGGGGAATTAAAGTGAAGGTTGATGGCTGCTAGAAAAGCCAAAACTAAAGGAAGCCACTTGAAAATCATGCAAATCTATAATGCTTCACAGGGCATCATTAAAACATCATTGCCTACTTTCACAAATATCACAGAAAAGTACACTAGGGAAGTGAATATGAAAACAGATATAATAACTTGAATTTTGCATTTTTATTTACTTCCAAATAACAGCTGAACACAGTGTTAAGTGAAGCAGCTTTAAGACAGGAAAGGTTTTCTTCCAGATGTTTCCCATCTTCTTGTTCTCTAGTCTGATCCCTTAACTCCTGCCCAAGGTTAATGCCCCCGACATTGATACCTTTATTGGCTAACTAATATGATTATAATATATATAGTTAGTCAATAAAGGTATCGCCTTTATACCATTTTGTTATTTTTTATTTCAAAAGGGTTGACCAATAACATATAATTTTCCATAGAACAGTTCCCTACTGTGACTTTAAACATGGCTTATAAACATGCATTACTTTAATTCTGACAAACAGCAGATAAGCGATCTAAAGTAATTGCCAGTAAAAGGCAACCTTCAACACCTACCTTTGCAGGTGACACCATCATCATCCAGAATTTGATCTTCAGCACAGGCACACTGTCTGCTCCCAGGAACAGCAAGGCAGAGGCTACTGCACCCTCCATTATTCACACGGCACGCATTGGAGCCCACTTTTAAAGCCAAAAATATGCATGATTAGAAGTCTAAACATTGCAATTGATTGTGGTCACATAACCCTAAATGCATAGAAATAATATTAGCCAACAGAGAGATGTATTGTAGACCACTGGAGCCCATGGTTCCCTATTAACTTTAGAGATAAAGTAGACAACCCATATCCTTAAAATATGCTTCGTAGTACAGTCAGACACGGTGGTGATGCCCAAAACCAGCAGTGCTGTTCCACATTGATTATAATGGAAACTGTGCCTATCCCTGTTCATACAAGGGGGTTTTGTCTAACAATGGTTACAGAGCAGCTTATTATAATCAACAGGAGGTGGAACATTTGGTTTAAGGCATTACTCCATTGGCAGAGAAAATGCTTTGCCTAACATTAGTCTGTGTTAACTTTTAAGGCATACACAATACCTTGCTGCTGCTGGGCATCAAACATTCTAATTTCAAAGATGGGTGGCCTTTCATTTCTTAAAAGTGTGACCGTTTTGGAGACTTGATCCATCCGGTAAATGCTACCACTCCTGTATTCAGTCCAGAAGAGATAACTTCCGTAATGGCAAAGGCCAAATGCATGGTTTAGCTCCTGACCTTCATACACAGGCTGTGGGAAAACAACAATAGGACAGGTCAGGCTACAAAAGAAAGTTCCAGTTTAAAAAGAAAACACATCTCACCTCCTGGTCTAAATCTGACTCTCCAATTCATAGCAGGCTTTAATGTAAATTCATATTAGTTGAATTTATTTCTAGGTCAAAGTCATTACTTATGAAATACATATTGCATATAATCATCTTGCTTCCATACACATAATGGGAAGGAACCCAATACAAATGTTTTTCATTGTTAATTGCTTTTCCTTATCTATTCAAGGTATTTCAGGCTTCAGTGTTGCAATTGCATTGCTGTTTCAAGATCAGAGTTTCACTGCATGGACAGAATATTATTTCCTTAAATACTATGCAGTTTGCAATACAATATAATAACAAGAAGCAGTGCTGTATTAAATATAGAACAAATGCACTTGAAAAAATGATGTTTCTGTTTACTTTATTGAAAATTTCTGCAAAAACCCTACTAATCCCAGCCATCTGTTTCACTTCCTGCTGCCTCCTTTGCCAGGCTGTGCAGGGAAGCCTCTAGCACTGAGCACACTTCACTGTAGGATAGGAACCAATCAGCAGCTTGGCTGACATGATAGGGACCTGATGTCTGTCTTTGCTTGTGGGCTGTGATTGGCTCTCCCCCCTCCTCCTGGCAGGGATTGTTAAAACATGCCCACCCTTCATTTGAAACCCTAACAAGGACTGAAGCAGATTGGGAGCTCCAACAAATTAAAGACAACGGTGAAACCAGCAACATATTTGATCCAATATTGCCTACAATATTAGGCTGGGGTTTTTAGTTCAGCTAGGTCTCCTAAAAAAATGCACAGGTCTGATAAAGGGTAAAAAAAAAATCTTGAAAGGCAGGGTCCCATGTAATCATTTAGAAACTATTTTGATTTTGGTAACATTATATTTTATAATATTTTCCGAAAAATGTTAACATTATCTGTTTTCCCAATTAAAAATACAACTGTCAACCTATATTGAGCATTTTCCTACCTTGCGGTTTGTACCGTTGGTGTAAACCATTTCAATACGATCATAGAAGGCATCTACCCAGTACAAAATCTTGTTTGGAATGTCAATACTTAATCCATTAGGCCAGAGAACAGTCTTTGATGTGACAAATACAACGCGGTTGGAACCATCCATCCAAGCTTTTTCAATCTTTCCACGCTTGCTCTCTTTGGGATCCTCTTCCCAGTCTGTCCAGTACATCCAGCTTTAAATATAACAGAGTTTCTAATGGTATAAGTTCCTAAAGGCTGGCCATGCTAATCGCACTAAGCAAGTTAGGGAACAGCAGGAGGCACAGCCTGCAATGAGGCCTTGTCTTAACTGATCCTGTGCTTGGTGCAGAGAGCAACTTTCTCCAGGTGGGGTACAGAAGAAAGGGGGATCACAAATGTATGCCTCTCTAGAAGCATTTCAAATAGACTGCAACTACTAAATACATTTAATGGGTGCGGAGATGGTGCTTAACTCTTATCTAACATCACAAGATCATTTCTAATTTTAAATGAGGAAAACACATTAAGAACTTTCTGAAAAATGTTGAATGCATCCCCATATCTATGGTTCACGTAGGAGATTATGGTCATAAAAACAAAGCAAATTGCTTGTGGGTCATAACCTATGCAATTATCCTCGACTTTTCTCAGACAATTCCTAGAATGCCAGAAAAAACGGTTGAGGAGGTTGGAGATATTGGGTCAATGGCAGTCAATTAAACATTAACGATAAATTGTATTTTGTCCTACATACATTTAACTGTACTATATTAAATATTTATTGTTATAAGCCAACATGGGACAAAGGATTTGTACAACAAAATTTCAGCATTTGATTGGCTTTTCTGTTCCAAAATCAAGATCCTTCTTATGCCTTACCCATAAAGTGGGTCCACAACAATTGCTCTAGGATGAGTCATCTTGCCCTCTACCAAGGTCTTTCTAGTTTGTGAAGCTTTTTCTAGTCGAGCAACACTTATAGTCTTCTTTGGACCATCATCTGTCCAGTACAAGTTGTTTCCCATCCAGTCCACAGCAATGCCTTCTACATTGTGGATACCTACAAAGCATATTAAAAAACTAGTCACATCTCTTATAAAACATGAGGTTGCACTGCTCTCCAATATGAACTGCAAAGCAGTGGCAAATTTATCTTTGGGTTTTCCTCTAGTTGTGCAGGGGACACCTCAGCACCTTTCCCACTAAGACCCTTGCACAAGCACCCATCCAATGTAAACTTGTTTCCATACAAAAATTATTTTGCTACCTGAAATCCCTCAATGGTTTAAAAAGGATCTGATGGGATTTCATTTTTGCTTTTAGTCTGGCACAAAACAAAGGTCTTGGGGTAATGTAATAAAATACCCTAACTTTGCCCAGAATAAGTATATGCCTCCATACACAAGCAGCTATAAGCTGCCTACAGATTAAGTCAGCTTATTGGGAAGAGCATCGGGCTCTCAGACGGGCTTCCCCGATCGATATCTGGGTGAAAGACGGCCAAATATCGACCGGGCGGGACCTTCGGATGAAGTAATGCATCAGTTCGTTGATGTGATCCGTGATCCCACCTCCCGTATTCTCCTCGACATGATCAGATTGTTGGGTCCACGATCTGATCAGGCCAATATTGCCCACCCCAAGGTGGGCATATCTTGTAGAGATATGCTTATTTCGCAACCTTGTATCTCAGTATGTATGGCCAGCTTAACTCATAGCAACCAATCAACAGGAAGCAATGACTGGGCACCTGTTTAAAATCATGCATCCTATTGATTGCTATGTGTGACTGTTCCTGGGCAAAATTAGTGCCTTTTATTACACATGAGGCATAAGAACTAAGCAGATAAATTAACACATAAGGAATACAGTGGTGAATTATAAATAGAACACCAATTTTACATCTTTTACATCATTTTGTAATTATGTGTAATGATTTTACATGGATATATGTAAATAAAGCCCTAAGTGTCTGATACAGCACTGAGCACAGTTTCTGCGATTTAGAACTCAGATATTTTCCAAGTATTTGGACAGGAAGCAACATGCCTTTACTCCACATGGGGATAAACAGAGAAACGAAACATACAGACACAAAACATAAGCTCATATCATTGTATGTTTCTATAGGTCAGAATAAAGTTCTACACCATAACATGGGTGGGTGCTGAAGGGGGGGGGGGTGTCAAACCTGTTTTTTTCTTTGGTTGCCTTAAAGGGAAAATACACATCAGTTTAGACTTGTTTTTATTTGCTATGCAAACAAATGACAGTTTATTATTATATTAAAACAGTTTGCTAGTCTAGAAAAGTAATCCTTAGTTCTCTATAAAATGTGATGAAATATACATGGTGTTTTATGGAAGCCTATGCAAAGTGAGCTCTATTTATAATGAATGCATTACATTTAAATATGCATAGAAGGAATGTTCTGTACTCTCTACAGTAGTCTAAAATAATGCAATGAATAGAAATGAAAATTTACCTTCAAACAGTTATCATGGACAATTCTAGGCTTCCTATATTTTATGGAACATTCATATTTAAACAGTATAGTCTGTACACCTTTTTTGAGGATCATCGATTGCCTGGCACACTAAGATTATGCAAACCACTTGAGACGTTACCCCGGTCCATTTGTGGAAACCCTACCTATATGTGAGAACTCCTAATCCACCTATTAAGCTGTCATTGCAAATGAATCTACTATTATAGAAGAAAAGGAAATTATTTTTAAAAATCTGAATTATTTGATTAAAATGGCGTTTAAGGGAGATGGACTTTCCGTAATTCAGAGCTTTCTAGATAACAGTTTCCATTCACGAGCAATGGCAATAAATACATTTCTCCCAAAGCACTCATGCCTTAAAGCCCCTATATACACGGGCCGATAAAAGCTGCAGACAGACTAAGGGGCAGATTTACTAAGGGTCGAATTGTAGAGGGCTTTTAGCCCTCGAATTCGACTGGCGAATATTTGGCAAATAAATATTTGCCAAAATCAAAGAAAGTATTTGACGGTTTTGAGCACATTTTCGACTATTCATCAGAATCGTACGATTGAACGATTCTATGAAAAGTCACAGAATAAACGTTTGAATATCGCCAAAATCGTACGAATCGAACGTTCGAAGCGTTCAATCATACAATTAAAATTCTGCAAAAGACAGGAAAAAATGCCTATGGGGGATTCCCATAGGCTTCTATTGTAATTCAGTAGGTTCAATCTGGCTAAGTAGGCAGTCGAATAAAAATTTAAAGGGCAAGTTCTTCGACTGGTGAATAGTCGAACGATCGAATATATATTTATATATATATATATCAATTGGAATAGTTGCACAATCGAATAGAGACTATTCGAGCGAATATTCGAATCATTCACACAAATTAAGTAAATCTGCCCCTAAGTGTGTGGGGCCTTCCGACAGGCTTTCCTGATCGATATCTGACAAAAAAAAATCTGCCAGACATAATTTTTTGTTAAATGGTTATTTAAAGTTGCCCAGGGAACTGGCAGCATACATAAACCCCCCCCCCCCCCCCCTTTCAAAAATATATTTTTTGATGTTTTTCTAAATGTCATTGCAGCATGCATCAGCTTCCTGGATCGCTCTGAAGTTTTTCAAACAAGAGCATGGGATTTATGGGAACAAACATGCAGAGGTGGAGTTGCCTCGCCTATGTACACATTTATTGGTTTGCTACATCAAGGCTCCTGATAAGAATTTGCTTGCATACAGTCAGGGGCAGTCTTAGGCAGAGTGAACCTATTGGGCCCTGCACAGTGGCATATCTCTCAGTACCAGCTGCTCCTCTACAGGATGCTTATTATAGTCTTATGAGAGGAGATAGGAAATGCCTTGCTGATCAAGGTGCACCATGTAATGCTGGGGATTAACGAAACAGAACAGGGACAGTGGAAGTGGCAGCCACCATTTACCTAGCAGCCCTAAAGCAACCTACCTACCTACCAGCAACACCCTGTCTAGGGGAAATCAAGCAAAATGGTACAGAATGTGCTCCGCATTTAGTGTTACCCACAAAAAACCTTTGCACGTTTAAAATATTCAGTTTCCACTATATCTAATGTGGAATCTTCCAATAAACCCTAAGGGGCAAATTTATCATTGGTCGAAATTCGACCAAGGGAATAGTAGGTGAAGTAAAATCCTTTGAAATCGAATGTGAAGGATTTTACCGCAATTGATCGATTAAACAGGAAAAATTTGATTGATCGATTAATCGCTCGAATCGATCAATTCAAACAATTTTTTAGAGCGATCAAATTCTTTTTATTCGATCGAAAATAATGATACCCAATTCGGTAGCTATGATCTGGCGAACCAGGTGGTCGAATAAAAATTTAAAGGGGAAGTACTTCGACCAATGAATAGTCGAATATTAGAATAACATTTTATTTGAATATTCGATGGTAGAATTTGCCTAATTTGCATATTCGAAGATTCGAATCTTTTTGAAATTCGATCGAACTTCGAATTCTTCGTGTGAATTTAATAAATCTGCCCCTAAGAGTTTACACTTGCATTTCAGGTCTATTCACCGTAAGCCTATAAAACGTAGTCTGCATATAAACACTCCTCTTCTAATAGATGGCCACCTGCATGGTCTACTTGTTGAGGACAGGCTTCGAGAAAATATAGAAACGTGAACATTGAAAACATTCAGAACACCAGATGGAGCCTAATGTAATAAACAAGTTTCACTCAAATATAATGCTGGTAACTTACGTACTGGAAAACATGTAATAACCTGCATTCCGACAATGAAAAGAGCTTTATGTCAACCTACAAAAACAACAAATGACTGAATTGTGCATTCTGTGTATTCTGATTACCCACGGGCCTTGCCAAAAGCAAGCATCTGCATAATATCCACACAGAAAAAAACAGGCATTTCAATAACAGCACAGCTAATTCTGACAGATCCCACTGCCATGTATATTAAAAGAGCACAAACCATAAAATTTAAAAAAAAAAAACACATTAACATGCATCATTGCCTGTAACAGGCTATTCTCTGGCTGAACCATTAGTTGGTCGAAAGCCTGGTATTAGCAGTATAAAAGTGCTAATCTGTCACATTATCTTCAATATACAGTGTAGAAAAATCATCAACATGACTTATTTCACTCAGTAATTTTTTTATAAGAATATTATAACTTAAATAAATGAGGTAAGCTCCCCTGAGCATCCCCTGAGTGTTGTGTTATTCATATAAATTTGAGCCATCCAGATAAGCGATAACTGATCCTGGTCTATCTTGTTGGACAATAGCTCTTTCTAAATAGAATGCATGGAATAAAGTACTGGACTGTTATTTACCAGAAGACAACTAGAAACAAGTTATTATCGGTAAAAGGATTGACAACAACTTTTAAAGGAGAACTACTTCCCCAAGACATTTGCCTCCCACACCAGTTGAAATGCACTGCGTCTATCTTGATACTCAAAAGCATCTAAAACCAAAAAATAAATTGACAAACTTATAGGCAGTGCTCATCTACACACTTTTGCAATAGATTTTCTATTTTAAATGGTTTCCTGAAACATTAGCAGTTTTATACTTATAATACCACCGGCTCAACAGCTATCATTCAGAGTGTAAACAACCTAATCTAACAATTAATAACTTGCATCAACAATTACCCCTAGGGATGACATACTGACTTTGAAAGATTTCCATTGAGTTGAAAGTCTGGTATTAGCAGTTTAAAACTGCTCATATATTTAAAGGTTTTTTTTTTCTTTGCATGAGATGAAGCTTATATATAAAATCATAAAAGCTGGAATTGATACAAATTGCAGCATAGCTTTACTTTATTTATAGTTGTTTTATTAAGGTTGTAAATTCCATACTGTTAATATGAAGTGTAAGAAGACAAATAATCCTGGAAGGCAGGTGTGGTCTTCCAAGTACGTTTTTTTGATTCTCAGTCAGCAAATATTCATCATGAATTCCTTTTAATGACATCACTATTTTAATACAATTTAGCTCTGGCTATGAGATTTTTCAAGATCAATGCTTCATTTCATTAGGGACCTTAGCACACAGGACAGATTATTCTTCTTATGCACTGCCCACTGATGGACCCATTCAAAAAATATTTTTGGGATTTCTGATTTAACATTACAAATGGTGGCTCAAAGCGCTGAACATTAGTGCAATACTCTATTTATTATACTGTTATTTTTAGTTCACTATCATTCCTATAACTTAGAGCACTGTCCAACAAGGAGATTTGTTGTACGTGATTATTTATGTGCGACTGTGGGCGACAAAGCTTCCAAAAATGCACCTCTATATCTGAAAACATTGGCAGTAAAACCCAAAGTTTCTCCAAAGGCGACTTTGCGATATGTTAGTTTTACTGCAAGCAATTTCAGACATAGAGGCACATTTACAAGAGATGTGTTGCTTGTAGTTGTGCATAAATAATTGCTAGCAACAAATCTCCCAGTCAGCGTCTGCCCTTATGCATGTAGGCCAAACTAACAGGGGACCTTAGTGAACACTAAAAAGCTTTTCCTCTCCCATTTACTCAACTCCTACAAGAACAAGTTCCTCAAGGCCTTAATATGTAATAAACATATTCATTTAAAATTATTATATTTATATAATTCAGCATAAAATAGGAAGGGTCTCTACAGGAATTCAAATGTTCCTTATGTGTAGATGGAGTCTTTTCATAATTTAGAGTGTCAGCTACCTTAAAGGTGCCCATTTATGATCAAATATAAGCTGCCTACTCCGCCAGAAAAAAACAGACTGTTGAACAGATGTCTGATCTGAGATTGTTCACATATCTTACCAGGCAGGTTTGAACATCCAGTGGTTGGTTCTTGGGCCATATTTGGCACAACACCTTTATGGTTGGTCAAAAATAGATATTACATTGTATGGCCAGCTGAGGCTAACAAGTATACCTATGGTCTTGTTATTACAGAGAAACTGCAATTTGATCATAGTAATGAATGTTGGAGCTTTCTGGATATTGGGTTTCTGTATTGTATTTACAGAGCTAGACAGATAAGTTGCATTTGAATGTCAAGTATCTTTAAACATGTTTATTCATGTTTCTAGCTGAAACAACAGAGTAATCCATGCATGCCTCTGTACCAGCAGAAGACACAGCCTTTCAAAAATGTTAATTTAGAAGATCCCAAACTTGTAATGAGGGTAAAATTAAGTTCTTTTGTAGAAGAAAACAAAAACAAAGAGACAAAGGAACAATTGCAATACAAAGTGGACAGTGCAAAGCCGTTTTCCCTCTCCTAGGGCTGAGCTCGCTCAATGACAGTTGTAATGTCAGAAAGACGAGCTGCTTTGAACCATCACACCTAGTTAATTAGCTGGATTTTACTGGGTTGGACAGCTCATGTCACAAGCATAAAAGAATGCTTAGGCCGTAGGGATCTAAGGGAGGGGGAAGGGGAATCATTTGGCAGTCAGAGGCAGTCTATTCTCTATCCATGTAACATTTATCCATAATTTTTCCTGAATGTCGTGGTGCAAGCAAGAGACCATAAAATCATTATAAATCATAGCCATGACGGCCACACGGAGTCTATTATGTTATCCACCCACCAGTAGTTTGTCTTGCACGTCATGCTCTCTTGATTATCTCAGGCATGCTAAATTCAGTGCAGAAATGCTTGTATGGGATTTCTAGCTTTTTATAAGAACTGCATTGTGGTTACAGGGGAATGTCCCACAGCCACAGCTGGATTAATATCCACCACTGCCCTAGGCAGCAGCCCTCAGCTTGCCCCATGCCCCTAAACAAAGTAAAATTTAACCTCTGCAAATGTACCCTGGTGCATATATATATATATATATATATATATATATATATATATATA
>CM044433.1:143474782-143496197 GCA_024363595.1 Xenopus borealis | reverse complement strand
TGTACATTGTCACTGTAAAATTACATTCCTATTTTAAAACTGCAGCTTCCTTTGTTCTAATTCAATGGATGCCCTTGTGTGCTCAGGAGACAACAGTCTTCAGTACAGTTTTTGCATGCTGAACCTGAACATGCCTATTCAAGGTAGTGTTGGTCACTGTGTAACAACCCACAAGATTAGATTTGCTTGTATTACATAGGGGCAGATTTATCAAGGGTCGAATTTAGAGCTCATGGGAGTTTGTAAAATCTCCCATAAACTCCCATGAACTCGAAAGTCAGAAAAAAACGACCAATCAAAATTAAAAAAAAAAATAAATCAAAATTTTCAAATTCAGGTGAATGGGAACAAGCCACAAACTAAAATCAAATTTGTATATGAGTTTTATCACCAAAAAAAACCTTGATTTTCAGGATGTCTCTAAACTCAATCCAGGATGTCCCCCATAGGCGAAAACAGCAATTTGACAGGTTTATGGTGACAATTAGTGAATTTGAATTCTTAAAAGAATTCTTGCGTATGGAGAGTGCAGATTGGGTTCACTTTTCAAGCATATAAACATTTACATCTCCTTAAAATAAAAATACCTTCACTAACAAATAAATTCACAGTTCTAAACACAGACTAAAATCAGAAACCCAAAATAACTTACGGTGAAGACTTAAAGAGATGTTGATACTGCGTTCTTCAACAAAGCCTTTTAAATTGGGGATCTTTGCACAGTTCAACATGGTTTGGGACGGGCTTTCCCCCATGTGGACCCAACACACCGTCTCTTCTGCATAATTAAAATCCATGGCCGTAGTCTGTTTGGTGCTGGTAGGAACGATTGTAGTTACAGCTGCTCCATTTAGGTAAGTTGCAAGGATATTCTGGGTACTTGCAATAAGCAGAATTGTGGGTCTGTCCACTGGTTCTAAATGACAATTTAAAGAGAAATGAAAGTTAATTTGATGTTTAGATGTCACTGCTCCAGCCCAGAGATATGTCTGGGGCCACACCTTGCTGTGAAGTATATACAAGCAAGTGAATAAAACAAGGCATTTTTTACACTCTTAATACGTTAAACAGGATCACATACCACTGTGGCCAGAGTTCTCCGTATAGCCTTGCTAAAGCCTGGTATCAATACAATATTCTTCATTCTCACCTTATACGAACATTACGTAATAAATGTCTAATGAAAAGCCTCTATTCTGAAAAACATAGTCCAGAAATAGGACATAAACCTGTATTGGAGTGCTCTAATTCCCACGTTAACTCCAGATTTAATAAATATGCTTTCAGTCTCTGTAAAGAAGTCTTGTTTAAACAGTAGCTAATAATTCAGACTATACCGATACACCCTACCTGGCTCTATCTCTTCAAAATAATTAATTTATTCCCCATTAACAACCTGCTGCCGGCATAATAAACACCGGTAAAATGAATTACTGTTTAATGAATTAATACAGTGCTAATCTGGGAAGGTCATTGATCTAATAATGTTCCCAGTTAAATACACAATACTAGCATTATAACAAATCAACAGCACACATACCATTTTTGGCTTTGCAGGACTTGTTATCTGGCTGCAGCAGATATCCTTCCACACAGCTACACGAAAATGATCCCTCCGTATTAAAGCATGTCTGGCTGCAGGTCCCATATACTGTGCATTCATCAAAGTCTGAACAGAGAGAGAAGAGATGGTAGGGATATATAAAGAAAAGTAGGAGACATTAACACAATCAATAAAATGTCACCCACCAGAAAATGGATTCTGACTGATGAAAGTCAAATATTATTCACAATAATTAATATCACATTTCATTATAAACAGAACAAAAGGTCAATCAATAAGTTAAGGGATGCTGAACATTTTAAATCATTATAATATAAACTGAATCTATAAGAAGCTGGATACACTAAGGGGCATATTTATTCGCATTAGAGACAAACATCAATGGTGAAGTTGCCCATAGAAAAGCAAAGCAAAGATCTGCTAGGTAGCTAACTTGTAGGTTGCTGCTGAAATCTAATTGCCAATTAGTTGCCATGGCTAATATCACCAGTGATCGTTTTCCTCCAATGTTTTACACAGCATAATAAATAGGCCCCTATATGATGCAAGCATAGGTTCCTCTCATAATGGCAGGGTTAAAATGCTTACATTTGATTCCCGATTTCTTTCAAAAGTAAGGGGTAGGGAAATATGAATGACTGTGATATCAGAACAGCCCATATAAAGGACATGTTGTATGTTCATCAGGATAACAAATACACAATTTGTCAAACAGATGAAAAAAGGTTTATACAAAGTGTCTAAGGGTTTACTAAAGTGCGAAAAATTAGAATTTAAGTTTCCGCATGTTATCGCTGAGAATATTTTTACGCCAGAATATTCGCAGCAACTAAGTTTACTAAAGAGCGATGCTCTCAGAAGTCATTTGGATCACTTGCGGTAACTACGTTAGCGAACCAGTTTACGTTAGCGGTAATTTTAGCGAGATGCAAATTTTCTGGCGACAAATTATGTTTGCAAATATTTATTCTAGAAAATAGTCTTGTTTTATGGCGTTAATAATGGCGTTAATTACGGCAATTTTTACTGTGACATTTATGGCCAGAAATGCATCTTCAAAACTCATAAACTTTACTGACTGATGATTATACCATCCAACAACATTACCAGAGTGACACCAATCAAACATGTATGTATCATATAAACCCATACTTCATCCATCCAGTCACAAACAGTTCTGCCAATAGAATCGTATGAACAAGAAATCATACCAGCCATCTCTTTGTATCATTTAAATTCACAGTTTAATGAAAATTAAACTCCCACTGAGAATTTTCTGGCCAAAAAAGTAAGTTAACGGCTCTATATAGATGGCGGTAAAATGTTGCGAATATTCTGGCGTTAATTTTGTCTTTTACACATTTTGCTGTTTAGTAAACCAGGCGTTAATGTGTACGTAACGCTATTTTCAGCGAATGCGATAACTGGCGAAAAAATATTCTTTTGTGCAAAAATTTTTACCGTACTTTAGTAAACGGACCCCTAAGTGTTCAAACGATTGCACACAAATGGTCCCTTTTTAAGTGTTTTGTTATTTTTATTCCCATGGTTGCTTTTAGCTTTTCAGTTTCTGCTTAAAATATAAGCTTCTTTAGCACATTAGCCACCGGAAAAGCTACTGGATTTATTGCACCACAAATGACCACGAGTGTTTTTGCTTTCCGGACTGTCAGCAGAATATCACGGTCTGCTGAGATGTTGATTTTCTAATAACTTCTTTTTTAGGTCAACATTCTGAATCAACATTCGGATTTTGCTGACCCTGCCACCTCAAACTATTCTGACCTTTGCATGTCTTGCCATCCTCGACGAGTTGGTAGGAAGTGTTGCAGTAACAGACAGGTCCAGTCATGGTACGTGCACAGTGATGTTGACATCCCAGCTCCGTACAGTTGTGTGCATATTCTAAAAACAAAAAAAAAGGAAGGCACATCAGTGCTAGAAAACCAGTATTAGAGGATATGGTTTATGCCATCACTCATCCTAGGTTGTAAAGGAAAATTAAAGGAAGACTATTCCCCCAGTTAATATCCTATGATGTGGCCTATTAAAATTCTTACCATGCTGGAATATACAGTATATATATATATATATATATATACATATATATATATATATATATATATGTAAATATTGCCATTTTACATCTTTTCCCTTGAGCCACCATTCTGTTGTGGTATGTGTGCTGCCTCAAAGATCAACTGACCAGAAATATTGCAGCTCTAACTGTAACAGGAAGAAGTGTGAGTAAAAGACAGAACTTTGTCCATTCATTGGCTCATGTGACCTAACATGTATGTGTGTCCTTGGTTTGTTTGTGTGCACCGCAAATCGTATGGGCCCGGGGGCGGCCCTTAGTTCTCAAATGGGCAATTTTCTATATAGGCTTAAACAATGGCACATACTACATAAAAAGCATGAAAATGCTTTATTTAGACGAAGAATGGTTTTACATGAGTGGTTTTATGCAACATGTGTTTAGAGAGACATTGTTCAGGGGTATAGTTGTATATATGTAATAAAAATAACAGTTTGCAATGGTCTTCAACAGGCTACATGTCTCCATATAAAGATAGACATTCCAGACAAAGTATGGAACATCTTTTTGTGAAGGACCTCGCTTGCCCTCTCAAACGCCTTACTGGTTTCGATATCTGCTGGCAATTCCCCACTGGATATGGAAACTCCAGTTTAAAGCAGGCAACTGGCACACTGATCAGTGAAAATACTTGTGTTTATTTCTTATGTCCTTGGCAGGTAAGTAGTCATAAACAAAGCCGTTTCCCAACAGCCAGAGAGAAAATTGCTTCATCGTGTCTAGTTGAAGCACGTGTAGAAATATAAATCTCCTGGGGGCTTGTGGGCCTGGCACTCAATATGCACCATCATTAATTGGGCAGATTAATTATTATGTGCAATGATCCTATAAAGTGTGACTGCTCCTCATCTAAATAATTGCCATACAGGAGCCTTAGAAGTGGCAATCACACAACAAAGAACAGACATCAAGCTGCAACAAATTGTACTAAGCATGTTTGCCGGCATTTCTATCACTTACATCCTAAAACACAGATCCACCCCCTCCTGGCATACAGCTATCTTAAAGGAAATCTAGTAAAGGGTAATAATAATAATAATAACTACAGTGCTCATGCTCACTGACCTGCAGAAGTTTCTCAGAAACTGTATGACACAAGTGTCTTCGGGACTCTAGAACAGTGGTCCCCAACCAGGGGCTCATGAGCAGCATCCAGACTAAGAAATAATTGATCCTTATAGGAGGCAAACTAATCATATTGGGAATGTTTAATGGGATTTTTTAGCAGCCTTAAGGTATGGAGAAAAAACCCTTATCCAGCAAACTCTGGATAACAGATCCCATACATGTGTCTGTGTTTGATGCAGTTCCGTGGTCTTATTTGCTCTGCATCAGCTAAGGTTTAAAGGAAAACTAAACCTTAAAAGAATACAGCTAAAAATGCCATATTTTACTAACTGAATTTACTGCACCAGCCTAAAGGTTCAGCTTGTCAATAGCAGCAATGATCCAGGACTTCAAACTTGTCACAAGGGGTCACCATCTTGGAGAGCGTCTGCGACACTCACATGCTCGGCTATGAGCAGCTGATGACACACTCCCCCCACGCGATGCGAGTGCACGCACATGTGCGTAAGCACCGGCAAACGGCGCCATTGAATGGGGACGCACAGATCCCCATAATGTGGCCCGGGCGGCATGCCGGCCCTAATTTTTTGCCTGGGCCTTTCTGGCCCCACCACATATCTGGGCCTGGCTGTTGAAAAGATAAGCTATGGGGTTGTTGCAAATTATCAAACAGAAAATTAGGTTCCCCTGTATTATAAGATTATGCTACAACGCAGATTATTAAATGCTGAGGCTAGTTGCATCAGCCTTATTTTGTGACATTTCTATCCTATATGTACTGTATATTGTGAGTGAGCTCAGTAAGTGACAGCAGCACAGAGCATGTGAATCAGTGAATCAGTAGAAAAGAAGATGGGGATCTACCGGGGCATCTTTGGAGACACAGAGCTTTACTGCTAAAGACAGTGGTTGCCTTGGGCTGGTACAGAAGCACAAAATATAATGTACAACATTTCTAGCTACTTCTTTAGTTAAGCTTTAGTTCTCCTTTAAGACATAAATTAGTGATAACTGTATTCATTTAATGTTATGTGATTTGAGTGGAACTCCAGTCTAGTTATGATGATGAGGGGTGGTTCAACTTTCAGTTGACTTTATAGAATATAACATTTCAATTAGCCTTTTTTTTTTTTATTGTTTTGGAAATATTTGCGTTCTTCCTCTTCTGACCCTTTCCAACATTCAAAAGCGGGTCACTGAACCGTTAAAAAAAAAAAAACAATTGTTTTTATTATTCAGCTATCCATCAGGCCTCTCCTATTCATATTCCAGTCTCTTTTTCAAATCAATGCATGGTTGCCAAGGAAAATTGGAATCTCAGCAATCTGATTGCTAGGGTCCAAACTGGAGAGCTGCGGAATGAAAAGCTAAATGAAAACCAGTTGCAAATTGTCTCAGAATATCACTCTCTACATCATACTAACAGTTAATATAAAGGTGAACAACCCCTTTAAGCAGACCAAAATTTATGATCTATGATAAACCACACATTTAATTTCAGATTCATACGAAAACACAAAACTGCAAACACGGGTAGCTTTAAAACCACTTGCAAATGTATATGCCTGTTTCTGTAGAAAGATCACTTTCTGCTGCTTTATGCCAGGCAGGAGGCAATAGTATAGTATATAGGAGGCAAAAGTATAGCCAGGAACTAAAACACGTGTGAAACACCAAGGGGCAGATTTACAAAATTCGCATGAATAGATCGAAGTTCGATCAAATTCAATCGAATTCCGATCGTACGATTTAATCGGATGTTCGAATATGCAAATTTGGCCACTTCTATCATCGAATACAAAAAATTCGAATGATCGAATAGATCGAATTATCGTACTTTAACTTTAAAATTTTACTCGACTGCCTACTTCGCCAGATTGAACCTACTGAATTGCAATAGAAGCCTATGGGAAACCCCTCCATAGGTTTTTTTTTTTCAAACACCTGCTCGAATACCATTTGTACCTCGATCGTTTAATCGTGCGAATTTTCCGAGCGCTTGAAGGAAAAAGTACAGTATTCGATCGTAGGATTTCATCAAGAAATCGAATATTGAGGAAAAAATTGCCTAAAACTATTCGATAAGCATTCGATAATTGAATGCTTATCGAATTTCAAACAAATTCGAGGGATTTTTTGGTGAATAATAGTAAATTACTTTTTCAGTTTACAAAGTAATTCTAAAATACTTTAACAGAAACATAAAAGATGAGGTATTTCAAAACACCAAACTCATTAACACTACAGATAAGTCTCGTTTCTTCATTCCCTTGTGTTGTTTTCACACTTTTTTACAACTTTTTGTGGTCCCCCAATTTATACTGAATTTCAATACATTTTTACTGCTTTCTTGAAAAGGCTCTGCAAAGGATAAAATGTCAATACACAAAAGGTACAGGTGTGGAACCTGTTATACAGAATGCTCAGTGCCTAAGGTTTTCTGGATAACGGATCTTTCCGTAATTTGGATCTTTTTAACTTTTTAAAACAAATAATGTAAACCTTAAATAAACCCAGTAGGCTGGTTTAGCTTCCAGTAGGGATAGATTATATCTTAGTTGGGATCAAGTACAAGGTATTGTTTTATTATTACAGAGAAAAAGGAAATCATTTTTAATAATTTGGATTTGGATAAAATGGAGTCTATGGAAGAAGGCGTTTCCGTAATTCGGATCTTTCTGGATAATGTGTTTCTAATGGATCTAATACCTGTATATGATATAGGAAACGGGCACAGGTATGGCATCTGTTATCCGGAAAGCTCTGAATGATGGGATAGTCTCCCATAAACTCAATTTTATCCAAATATTACATATTTTTTAAAAGGATTTCCTTTTTCTCTATAGTAATGAAACAGTACCTTGTGCTTGTAAACTAAGATATAATTAATCCTTATTGGAAGCAAAACTAGCCTATTGGGTTTCTTTTTATTTACATGATTTTCTAGTAGACAAGCTAGAAAGATCCAAATTATGGAAAGGTCCATTATCCGGGCCCCAAGCATTCTGGATAAAAGGTACCATACCAGTATAAAGCTGTGTCTCAAACCTTATCATGTACACGGTATACAGTAACAGTAAAATTGACTCCTGTGCTTATATCCTTTGGGTTTTACTTTATTTTGTTTCTACAAAAAAAATGTATCTAAAAAGTTAAAATAGGGAAGTAAAACCAGCACTTTTATTTACAAGAAAAATAACTTGGTTTAGAAAAAACCATGGTATTCTAGTTATAAAAAAGGTCAACTTAACTTTGGGTTAAGGGAGCAGCAATATACAGTATGGCTGGATCCCTTTTATATTAAATTAGCTTGTTAAGCAGCAGACAATCCTAGAACATAAGACTACAATTAGCACTAACCAATGTCGATTAAACACACACATTGTACATATATATATATATATATATATATAGAGAGAGAGAGATTGTTTGAGGGCAATGCTTAACTGTTGAATGATCATTTTTTTTGTGCTGATGACAATTAATTCAGCAACTTTATTTCAACAGTCGCTGAACAGAGGTTGATATTAACCTGACTCAATACAGTTCAGAGTCCTGTGAAGGAATGAAAGCCATTGTAAACAATGGAATTATGATGCCTTAATTAAATGTTTTATTTACATTATCGTAATAACAAAAGTCCCTGCTCTTGGCAGAACTACTGGCCTTTGTTTCTATTCATCAATATTAAAGAAATGCATCTAGGGAAAAAGATCTCACCCCTCTCCCAAACCCAGAGAAACAGAAGCACTGTCAGAGTTGGTGGTTCATCATTACAGAGCAGAAAAGCAACATGTTCCTATTAGACACAAAGTCCCCATTGTGGGAGTCCCAGCATCTGAGTGCTTCTTGCACTTGTAGTGTGTCAAATCAATTTAACAGGAGAGCGTTGATGAATCCTGATGAGCGTCCATGGCCCAGAATAATTTGCAAGTCTTTCATTCCCTTTCCTCCATGCTCACTCCACCATAAGAAAGGGAAAGGCATGATCTTGTGCAGAAAGAGCAGTTGCCAATGACCCATAGCAATTAAAATGGGAATAACTGGTTGCTTCAAGGGGCGCGTAAAATTCTGAGCGTGTAACAAGCCCAGAGGGTTTCAGGCATTCCTTTGGTACACTCAGATTTCCCTGAAAGGCTTAGGGATTTACTTAAAATAAATGTGCAGCCTTTACCTTAATAACAGGGCTTTGGACTCAGAAAAGGGGACTTATGAAATTTCGTGGATAGGACATATCCACGCAATAAAAATGACAATTCTGCCAAAAATGTTATATTACTTCAGAACCCTACCCATCCACATACCAAAAAAGGATATAGACACTTTACAAAGACAAATAATGAAATTTATTTGGAAAACTAAATTTCCTCAAGAATCTATAGCTACAATGTTAAGGTCTAGAACAAGGGGAGGTCTGGGAGTACCAGACTTTAGTAAATATCTACAAGCAGCCCAATTAGCCGTTATCCCATTACTACATGCTAATCCACCTTCAAAATGCGTTCATATGGAAGAATCCTTAATTCAACCTATCTCACCGTCAGCCATAACCTTACACCAATGTTAGAAAAGGCCCTGAATATATGGAATAAAACCAAGTACAAATCAAAACAAATATCACTTCATATCCCAGCAACTCCAATCCTAGGTAATCCAGAGTTTCCTCCAGGGCTTGAGAGTTCTCCCTTTCAGTGGTGGAAATCAAAAGGCCTGATCACCTTGAAACATTTCCTCGGTCTTTCAGGACTTATAAAGTGGGAGAGAATCCAACAATTATATTCCCCTCCACCAAGGGAAGTCTTTCGTTTTATGCAGATACAACACTTTTTAAATTCTAAAATTAAAAGCTCTGGTACAACAACCTCTTCCTACCTAGAAACAATTTATACTACCTATCATTATTCTAGAGGAGTGGTGTCCCGACTATATCAGATTCTAACAGAAGCTTACTCCCCAGCAACTTTACTGTACGTGAAATTGTGGGAAAAAGATCTTGGAAGATCCCTGGAGGAAAAGGAATGGTTTAAAATATGGGACGAAACAGCCCACAGTGTAATAAACACTTCCCTTTTGGAGGCGAATTGTAAAGTTTTAATGAGATGGTACCTAGTCCCCTCGAGACTGAATAAGATTAACAATCAATATGATCCATCATGTTTTAGGAAATGTGGAGGAGAGGGCACATTTCACATATGGTGGGAATGTCCTAGGGTTCAGGGATTCTGGACCAGAGTACATGAAATGATCTCTTCAATAACAGGGGTAAACTTGCATAAAAGACAGGATCAGGTCTTACTGGGAACTAAAATACCAAACATAAATAAATATACGAGGAAATTAATCACTCATATGTTTACAGCCGCTAAATTAATAATAGCTAAATCCTCTACTCCTAATACAGCAGCTTAAAAACAAAATAAATTGGATTTTCATTAATGAGAAATTAACTAGCATTCTACAAAACAGACAAATGCAATTTTTAAAAATCTGGGAACCCTGGGTACAGTATACCACCCTGTCTGACTCTGGCCATACCCTCCTCTCTAGCTGAATAGCTTGATATTAGGATACTTGAGAGGGAGTTGGAGAAACTATATCTAAGAAATGATCAGAAAAAGCAGATAAAACATTTAGGTTATATTCCCTGAACACCAGACATGAGCGAATGGAGGCACCATTTGCGAATCATTATCTTTTTTTTTTTTCTTTTTTAGTGTTAGACCTTGAACCTGTTTTATATTTAATTCTGATGTTAAATATGACATGATCTAAAATCTGGATGCAAATGATGACTATACAGATGCAGTCACTTTGGATTGTGTGTTAAATGCGTCGTGACTTAACTCATCTATCCCATTTATCCCACATATCACAGAAACAATGGTGCTTTGGTATGCTAATGAAAAGGTTAAATGCATTAAATGAATTAAGATAACTTTAGATAACACAGTTTCTTCAATTAGCCCTGAGTCACAACGCATTTAACTTACAAATCTAAGTGACTGGATCTGTACCTTTGGAGAGGTAATGTGGCTTGAGTTTTGAGTTCAGTCTTTCCAAATCATCCGCCTGTGCCTTGGCCTACACTACTACCTAATTAATCAACTCACCTAGAAAACTGGTGTCTTTTTATCTATGCAGTAACAGTTAAGATAATGTTCCTCAAAGGGAAATTTCTGATAATGTACGTCAATAAACTGCCTGTAGAGAATTTAATAGCAAACGCCCGTCGCTTCAGTGGGATTCTATGGTATTCAGGGTAAACTTTACAGGGCTGTATTTCAGAAGACTCCTTGCCATTCATCTTCTTTCCAGCAGCTCCTGTTTGCCAACTTTGATTGCTGTAAAACAGGCAGACCTGGTGCCAAACAAGCAGCATAATAACTTGCACTAATGAAGCAGAGGCGCTGTCCAAAACCACCAAAACCACAAATAAAAATAAAGGCAGTAGAACAAAGGATGACTTATCAACCATTATTAAAGATAGCTGACAATTATCTAGAAATAATTTATCCAGTCAACCTTACCCAACCCACACAGTTACAGGGCTGATTACTTTTAAATGACTACTGTTCTGCCAGCATACATGAAATCACATTCTGTCAGCAAACGTGGAAGATAACTGGTTGATCCATGAGCACCAGGAGCCAAAAGTCCTCCTGTTTACCTTGGAATCAGTGCAAATTGGTCATACGTTTATGTGGCCAAATATTTCAAAGACTGCTCATTCAGCCACCAGAATAAATGAAAGGTGAATCAGATATCTGGCCCATATGTGGTCAACATAATTCATGCATTAAAGGAGTAGTTCACGTCTAAATTAACTTTTATTATGATCTAGAAAGTGCTATTCTGAGACAATTTGCAATTGTTTTTTATTTCTTATTACTGGTGGTTTTTGAATTATTTAGCTTTTTAATTCAGCAGCTCCCCAGTTTGCAATTTCAACAATCTGGTTTCTAGGGTCCAAATTACCCTATCATGCATTGATGTGAATAAAAGACTGGAATATCAATAGTAGAGGGCCTGAAATAGAAAAAATAATGACAAAAAGTACCAATAACAATAAATTTGTAACCTTAAAGGGCATTTGTTTTTAAATGGGGTCAGTGACCCATATCTGAAAGCTGGAAAGAGTTAGAAGAAATAATAATTAGAAACAAACTAATTAAGCAGCATAGGTGGTTCTTCATGAGGTTGTGCAATTCCAAGCTACTCTTAAAGGAAAACTATAGCCCAAAAATGAATACTTGAGCAAAAGTTTATATCAAATTAAGTGGCATATTAAAGAATCTTACTAACCTGGTATATATATTTAAGTAAATATTGCCCTTTTACATCTCTTGCCTTGAACCACCAATTTGTGATGGTCTGTGTGCTGCCTCAGAGATCACCTGACCAGAAATATTTCAACTCTAACTGTAACAGGAAGAAGTGTGGAAGCAAAAGACACAACTTATAGTTTGTTTGGTATGTTTGTGTGCACCGTTGAATAATACGATACCAGGAGGCTGTCCTTATTTTTTAAAATGGCTATTTTCTACTTATGATTACCCAATGGCGCATGCTACTAAAATAGTGTATTATTATGAAAATGGTGTATTTACATGAAGCAGGGTTTTACATACGAGTTATTTTATGCAATATCTTTTTATAGAGGCCTACATTGTTCGGGGGGTATAGTTTTCCTTTAAAGGAGACCCGTCACCCCAAAAAATTATTACAAATCCTATTTTATCATGTTAGTTAAGCAAAATGAACTTTAATTACACTATAAAAATTATTTGAATTTTGTTTCCTTCCATCTGGGAATTCAGAATTATAGCATTATATATTTTCTTGCCTCATGGCAGCAGCTCAGAACAGCTATAATATATAGACTTTAAAATGGGTGAGGTTTCCATAGAGAGTTGGGTTTAAAGAGGATCAAGGTTTCTTTTTGCTGTAACTTGGCGTGGCCACGGATGTACAGTGATGGAGTGTAAAATATGTTGGTTTTTTTTTGTTTTTTACTTTTACCAGAATTTATAATAATACAGCAGCATTGTCCTTTCTCATACAGTGAGGATAAACTCCAAAACATCATATCATATAACAATAAGAACTCTCAGTGCAAGACTTCCTTCTTAGCCTTGGGTTGTGTCAATGATGAAAACCTATGAAATACTTTAAATTTAAATATTTCACCTCTACAGAAAGGTCCCTCGTCTGAGCCATCTGAACAGTCATGGTGTCCATTACAGAGCCTGCCCATAGGAATACAAATTTCTGTGCCCAAGCAATTGTGTTCATTGGGCTGGCATTTAGAAATCTTGCTCTGCGGACCTGGCGAGGAGAAAAAGACAACATTTTAAAATTAATAAATTATATAATAATTATGTTAATTATTTATAATAAACATTCCAAACAATATTATGGTGCAGTAGACAGTAAGTGATACATGTTACAGGCTTTTCCCTACTTTGCAGCAGATGAACTGACTGACAGGATAATCAGAGGCTGCTATTCTCATGTGAATACCCCAGGCTCAGAGACTGAAGCTGCTGCATTATTATTATTCAGAAAAATCTTTTGAGTTCAGCAGTTACTTTTGAAGGCTAGTTCTAAAATTGCTCTGTGCTAGTAGCAGAGAATGAGAGAACAGATGAGACCAGTTTTACTTAGAAAAACATTATTCAAAACCAAAATTTAAATTGATGAAAGGTGTATAAAAGTTGCCACCTTTAGAAACAGACATAGATGTATGCTACTAATTACCCATGATTATACAGGTACAGGATCCGTTATGCAGAAAGTTCACAATTACAGGATAGGCATCTCCCACAGACTCTGTTTTAATAAGATAATTCTATTTTTTTAAAGATGATTTCCTTTTTCTCTATAATAAAGTAGTACCTTGTACATGATCATAACTAATATATCATTATTACTTTATGGAGGCAATAAATCTTTTTCGGTTTATATAATGTTTAGGCACAGATGTTTAATCCAGAAAGCCAGTATTGGACCCAAATGAATACACAGTTAAAGGCTTTGAATTCACTAGGTAACAGCATCTTAGGACAAATATATAGCTCCTATAAACAGAATGAGTGAGAAGACATAATAGCAGAAGAAAAAGGTGCTACTGGAACGGTGTTCAAGAATTTCCCAGTTGCACAGCAACAATCTGTTTAGCATAGTTTCCAGACAGCCTCCCTTGTTACATATTCATGTACCCCCCCCCCCTCCTTTCTCTAGATCCAGTATCCAAACATGATATGGAATGCTTGGAGGCCCACATACAGTGTCCTTGGATCCCCTCCGGTGTAATGCTTCCATAAGTCAGATCTGAATTGACAAGAACCTTTCATAGCAGGGGTATTAAAAGTTAACCCCCAGATTAGGGACATCCCTATAATAAATGTCCACTGATGTCATAAACATCCCTTAATGGAAGCCAACAATTTCCCAAAAGTCGAGAATACAAGGATAAAATTCTACCTTAGAATAACAAACAAAAGTCAATGTATACAGAGAATTTTTCAGCATGCATAGTGGGCAGAATAGTAGTGCAAGTCAAATTAGATATGTCTTGGAAATAGGGTATTCAGGGTCCCTCCAATTTCTAAATTATTTCCATGCATCTCACCCTGAGCCTTACATATTGTAATTACACGGTCGTGATTTTAAATATATATTGCCAAGAAACATGGATTCCCAAATTTATGGCTGAATGGAATGTAGTACGGGTTCGGTAACAGTTATCCAGAATGCTCAGGACCTGGGGATTTCTGGATAGTGGATCTTTCTGTAATTAGGATCTTCATACCTTAAGTCTACTAGAAAATCTTTAAAAACATTAAATAGAGCCAGAAGGCTATTGTTGCTTCTGATAAGTTTTAATTATATCGTCATTTGGATCAAGTACAAGGTACGGCTTTATTATTATAGATAAAAAGGAAATACTTTTTAAAAATGTTTATTATTTTGATAAAATGGAGTCTATGGGAGACAGAATTTCCCTAACTTTGAGTTTCAGGATAACAGGTATCGGCAGAATGGATCACATTCCTGTATACACTCACTACATGTACTTCCCCTTTACCCCCACTCCACCCAACCGAATGCCAGTTCTGACAAGGAGTGAGACCAATGCATTGATAAGCATGTAGCCAACTCTCTCAAACAATATAAAAAGAGTTTTAATTAGAACGTTTCCCTTTGTTACATATGTTGAAGAATTACGGGTTAATAAGCAACATGTCTTCAGTTTCCCCACATCTAGTAACCCATAGCAACCAATTAGCTTTTGTTTTCAAACAGCTGACAAGTAAATGCTACCTGCAGACTCGTTGCTGTGGGTTACTAGACAAGTAGCAAATTTAAGACCATTAATTATATACCCCACCCCATGGTGTCTTTAGGCAGTAGGAGTACTATTAAAATTATTAATTATTCGGAATAAATATTGTTGTGTGGCTTTATTAGATCAGCATTCTAGTTTCCATTAACAGATCAAATGCCCAAGGAATTATATAACGGACATTGGTTTGCATTAGCATCTGTTTTCCTTAAATGGGATTTAAAAGCAACTCATGAATTGATATAAGCTTTTATTTTTTTGAGCAAGTTTGCAATTTAAATAATTTTTCTATTTTTAGCAGATATTTTGCAGTTTTGACTTCTAGTAATACGCTTTTGGCAACAGCAAACCTAGGGTTAACTTAAAGTGATAGGACACTAAAAAAAAATGACTTTTTAAAATCTGAATGTACATTAAAGTGGACCCGTCACCCCAAAAAAATATTCAAAATCATTTTATCACATTAGTCAAGCAAAATGAACATTAATTACACTATATAAATTATTTTAATCTTGTTTTATTCAGTCTGGGAATTCATAATTCTAGCAAGCAGGCAGGAGCCATTTTGTGGACACTGTTATTAAGGCAAGCCTTGCATCATCTCAGAATCTTGTTTGCGCACCAGAATGGGGGACCCAATGTCTATCCCCATGTCCTGGCTACACAATTAAATGGTTAAGAGAACTGGGGGAATGTGTGGGGAGCAGTGGTATCTAGGAAGTGCTGAATGGAAAGTGAAAGTCATTATTTGCCCCGCCTCTATGCCTTAAGGTGGCCATAGACGCACAGATAATATCGTACGAAACGAATTTTCGTACGATATTCGGTGCGTGTATGGTGGGAAATGAGCCGACCGACATCGTCAGAGGATTAAGATATCGGTCGGCTGGTTGATCGGACTGGACGGAAAATTTTGATCGGATGCCTTTGAAAGCACCCTGAACATCGGCCATTGTTAGTGCTGAATCGTCAGATACAAGTAGAATTCTATTCTTTCTACCCGTTTATCTGACGATTCAGCTCTACACGTGTGTGTTGAAACGAACGATCTTTCTTGGAAAGATCTTTTCCAAGAAAGATCGTAATTGTTACGTCTATGGCCAGCTTAAGGCATAGAGGAGTGGCAGACAATATTTGATTGACAGCTGAGATTTTTAAATGAGCTTTAAACAGCCATGAATGCTTTAATAAAAATTTGAAATTGGATTTCATGTTTAATTTGAAAAGGACTTTTATTATACAGATTTTTGTGTCTGGGTGACAGGTCCACTTTAAGGGGCAAATTTGCTAAAATTCCCCAAAAATCCTATGAATCTTTTCGAAACTCGATAAGCATTTGACTATCGAATGCTTATCGAACAGTTTTAGGCTATCATTTTGCTCGATGTGTGATTTTTCGATGAATTCGTACGAGGCCAAATTTTGCATATTCGAATATCCAAAAAAATCGTACGTTCGGAATTCAATCATAATTGATCAAACTTCGATCCATTCATGTGAATTTTGTAAATTTGCCCCAAAAAGTTACCTATAGGTCATGTTGATTGTTTTCTGCTGAGAGGTTTGTTTATTTAAGTCATTTTTGGTTGAAGTTCCTAAACCTGACTGTTTGCTAACATGACTGTCCCTTCTCAACCTGTCAGTTAAAGTTTGTAATGCTAACGGACTCCTGCTGCACAAATATGGCAGCCCCCTTATACAGGAACACAGGGCGTCAGTTAGGTAATGTAAAAACTTTGGGCAAATACTTTATAAACTATACGTAGCGTGCAAAGTCTATTTTATGGTAGATGTAATAAAAGGTTTAATTTCTGGTGTCAGTATCTCTTTATCCGAAGGGTTTAAGTAAGTGCATAGACTGTGCATAGTTAGGGTGGCTGTAATGTGAAGAGCTGTTGAACTGAAGCTGCCTTGCAGTATTTAGTCTAGAACTCCTAATGGCAAAGAAACCATTAAAAACAGTACAATTTGGTAAATTGCAAAAATGCTTAGAGAAGTACTCTGAGTAAGTTTAGCCTTGCCTTGATCTGCAAGGAACGGAGTGTTGGATATAAAGTATATACTACAAAAATGTATAATACCGTAAGAAATATAAGCCTTGTTTATAGTCTCACACCTTGGCTGATGTCCAATTAATGGCACTTCTGCTGCTGATAACCTAGATTTGTGTCCAGTCATACCACCACACTAATTAGTTATGTATAACCTGTCAGGTTTTCTCCTATCCTAACGTCTAGTCAATATACTAGAATACAGTATTTTGGGTACAATGGGCCTGGTCATGATGGTATAATTCAGGCTGCCTATTATGGTATCATTCTGTTTCAGTCAGCATAAAGTGGAATTCAAATTAGTGATTAGAACTCACTGTGCCTTCTTATTCAATCACTTCTGATTGTCCTTGGGCTTAATTTAGTGGATATGGAATTTAATCACAGCAAGTACAAAGGAGAACAAATCAAAACATTTATATGTAAAATGTCCAGAAAGAGGACAGGATGATAATGTTATTTGGGCTACACAAAAAACACAGCACGCACACTCTCTGTTTAGACGAGAATTCCTTCAAATCTGATTATAAATGTTAAAGTCATGATGAAATTTTATTTGTAAGCAAGTAAACTGTATTAAAAATGCATGTCGCCGTAGGACATCTCCAGATGTAGCTCTCAAATGTCAGATTCTGAGATGCATTTAAGGCATAGTTATAAAACATATATTAGAAAAAGATAAAGAAAACAAACCGCTGTAAGGGACACAAACCCACCAAAGTTCCCTAATGATTACAGCACTTCTCTTCTCCTCTTTCTCTCTGTAGACAGCAATTCAGGACTCCAATGGAAAGAAAGGACATAAAATTGTTGATCTAAGTAATATGATGTACTGTATATACTACTGCAGTATAAGTGTAAGCATTCAGATATGCTCGTTCACCCAGGATCTAACATTTGTTGCCCACTGAAATATAAAGGTTTACATTGGGCTGCTGAGGCTGTGCTTGTATTTGCAAAAATTTAGCTTTTGAATTTTTTACTTTCTGTGGACAATTCCATGTTTGTCTGCTTGCTTACACAAGCATATAGTGACACTTTAAGGTTTGAGTTAAGCAATGAGTGACCCATGATTAAGATCTGGACACAGATGTTCTGGTAAATAAATGACCCATGCATGAAGAAGAGACCATCAGTATTACAACTTTTCTCAAGAAATCATGAATTTTGTCAAACTTTCAAAAGGAGGCTGAGGGTTAACTATACTTATATAGACGTTAGCCCAAAGACTTTTTGTGAGAATGCTACAGAAACACAAAGTGCAAGTACAAAAAGAAGATCATTTGCAGCTTTCTCCAAGCAACAATTTAACCCCCACCATCAACTGCATGTAATAAGCCGACAATTTGCTGATAATCTAGTTACTATTTCTGGAAATAATAAGATTCCTTTTGATTGCATACTTGGCTAGAAAATCTCTAGGGAAGGCCAATACTGAGTTTATAGTACAGAAACATTTTAGTGCATGCAAGGAATCCCAAGGCCACGCTTATAATAGCATTAAGCATTCTGATCCAATACTGTATTCAATAAGTATTGATTTTTCTCTCTGACAGTGAAAGCAATCAGTTGCAAAGAAATAGGTTAACTTTTGGAACAGACAGCACTTTCGGATAATGTTCTCTCCGATAAACTAACTTCGGTAACCGGTTGTTGGCTGGGAATGCTGGGAAAGTAAAGGTCAAATAAGGCAGCACATCAAGCAAACATATTTTTATGACTTCTATCAAATGACTTACAAATCTCCGGTGCTTCATCAGAGCCATCAGGGCAATCCTTCTCGCCGTCGCACCTCCAGCCTTTCGATATACATGTCACCTGATCCTTACAGGCAAACTGTTTGGGGCTACAGGTTTTAGGAGCTGAAAGACAAAAAGGAAAAACCATATAATTAAAAAAAAAAAACATTCAAGCAGAAAAAAATTCCATCAATAAGAAAACAAAACCCAGGTACATTTTTGCAGGCAAATCCTACAAAACAGTGATGTTCAATAATGCAAGGTGGTAGCTGTTCCATTTGTTACCACAAAGTCTCTCGTCATGGTTCTCTTTGAAATTTTCAGCAAGCCCTCATCCTACAATTGCTCACATCCACCAAAAACTGCAGTGCTCTGGTAAATGCAAATAAATACAACGGTGGGTTCAACCACCAAGGGGATGACTTTCTCAATGTACGAGAGATATAATTAGTCTACCTCCTATCAGCTTTATTTCAAAATTCTTAGCCATGCCCTGTACCAGCCCATCCAAAATACACCAAGGTCTGCCCAAGCATAACTTGATGCACAGTGGTATCATGGACTTCATTTATAAATGTAAACCATCCTCTACACAAGAAAATAGTCCACTTAAATGATAAACATTCTTCATTTGTCGACTGCAAAGTTGGCATTAGTAAATGGAAAAGCAGTTAAGCTGGCATATTTCCTCTATAACTCAAAAGTGTCTGAGTAGTCATGACATGAATATAAAGAAGAGTTATCTATGGCAGATGTAAGCACATGAGCTGGATTATTTTTCATCCTTGTCTGGGAAGAGGCAGACAAATATCCTGTAACTGCTTCCAGTAATGAGACTGTCAAAACATGAACTAAAAAGTAAATGATTATTTAAAATATATGGAAGGGGTGTTACTTGTACGTGTAATTCTAGGTGGCATCAAATTAGCTTAGCTCTATATTTGCAAGAAACATTTTATGTTTCTAATGACCATCATTTGCTTAGGGATCAGCGTTCCCTTCTATTCACACAGACCTCCTTGTCCCCTCTGCTTATCGCAGTAGATTAGACTGCATGCAACAGTAGGCTTGAACTCGGACAATTGCTTCTGTCATGATTGTTATGGTGTCGTATTAATTTCCAAATTACACTGTTTAAATTACAAATCATTTGTTTTACCTTATAAAACTGGATTCCTGAAACAACAAATGTATTTTTGTAGCAGTAATATTGGTGTGTAGGCAGCCATCCCAGGTCAATTATTGTTATAACAATCTGTTTATATGGAGTTTGCTAGCAAGGGTACTTAATATATAAGGCTGATCCTTGCCAGTCTTATTTATTAAAGGGGAACTCCACCCAAAAACTGCTTTTTGGCTTAAGAAATGTAAAGGGATTCCGTCATGATTGTTATGGTATAGATATCACGAAATTATAGTGCCTACATTGCAAGCAAACTCTTGCAGGAAGTACGTGGTTACGAAACGCGTTAGACCTTGGAAGCTGTATGCATTTTTAATCAAATGTTAAAATAAAGGATTCTTTTACTGGATGATAAAGAAAGCAATCCGTGGCCTTTTTTGGAGTGCGCCGCAATAAACAGAATTTTACATTGCAAGCAAGTCTATCTATAATTTAAAGCGAACCTGTCATCCACACATAAAAAGTTGTATAATGAAAGACCTTTATAAATTTAACATGGAACCTAAATTATTTTCTTCATTAAAGCATCCCTATTTGTTATAAAGGTGTTGAAATATCTGAGCTGTCAAATCAAATATTACATGCCCTGCCTCTATGCCAGTGGCATAGAGGTGAGGCAGTCAATTACTTTCACTTTCCATTCAGCAATTTCTAGATGTAACTGCTCTCCCCACATTCCCCCTCTCTCCTCACACTCTATAATTGCTTAGGCATTAAGACCCCCATTCTGGGGCATACACAATATTTTGGGCAGGGTTGTATTTAGGGCTGATGCTGCCCTAGGCATCGGATGTAAACACACCCCTAAGTTGCAAAAGTGATATCAGCGCACCAGCGCCCTGACATCACTTCAGCACAGACTCTGCCCCTCTACCCACTAGGAAATCTGTGGCATGGGGGTGAGGGAATTTATTTTTATTTATTTTTTTTTAATGCAGCACGAGTTAAGGCACCCGAGGGCCGCCCCCAAAATCCTGCTGCCCTAGGCAAATGCCCTCGGGTGCCTATATAGAAATACGGCCCTGATTTTAGGGTGAAAAAATTTATCTTAAAACAGTGTCAACAAAATGTCTGTCACCTGCTTTCTTTGATTTTGTAATTCCAAGACTGAAGGAAACACAATTTAAATACTCAATATAGTGTAATTAAAGTTTATGGAAGGGAATTTTGGAATTATTTCTTAGGGCGACAGGTCCCCTTTAAAAATGTATTCTTGAACTCATACATGTTTTTTATTTTAATATTGGTGTTTAAGCAGCCATCTCAAGTCATTGTGCCTGATCCTGTGCTTTCGGAAAGAGCCAGCACTTCACAATGGAACTACTTTCAGATAAGCTATTGTTTCTCCTACTCCATGTAACTGGAAA
>CM044433.1:143413828-143429591 GCA_024363595.1 Xenopus borealis | reverse complement strand
AGGGAGGAAAAAAAAAAATAAATAAGAAGTTAGCCAAATCCATCATAGCAGGAATGAGATCATGCAGCGGACTCCTCTAACATCTGGCTGGCAAACAAGCCCCTATCCAATGAATCTCCCCTTCTGTCCCTGCCTGTGTTTAATGCCATGTCACGCACTGGAGGCGCACTGCAGCCCCACTGTGTAGAGAGGAAGCCGCTGATGTGGTTGCAGATGAGGTTTTGCAAATAGCAATGGAGATGCCTTCACAATGTCAGCCTTGTTTCCCTCGTCAACAACCCTCACCGCTTCCAAGTGATGCCATTAAGGGGAAGAAAAAAAAAAAATACACAGCATCAAACGACATACTGTTGACAAAGAAATATACCTTAACATTCAAGCTCACTGCTTCTCTGACACAGACCCTTTATATGAGGTTGTGGAATATAAACGTGGAATATAAAGGTAACTCACATGCCACTCACACTGGGCCTATGTGCATGCATATTTCATATCCACCTAGATTGCTTTTCTGCATCACTTAACTTGGATACAGGCGAGCACTCCCATTTCTAGGATGGGGGTCTGGAGCACTTAACCCACACATGACAGCCTTTCAAAAAAAAAAGGGAAGCTGCTCATTGCAAAAGCTGGATGAAGTCAATGGAATTCCAGGCAATGCAATGCAGGAGGCAAAGGGTAGAGTACAATATCCTTGCACGAGACAAAAAGAGATAAAGTCATTCTGTACAAATAATGAGAAAGTTGGCTGCGTAAATACACTGGCAATAAATAGGCACTGCGATGGTAACCCTTACGTCAGCAGCATTATAGCTAATCAATAGAAAGGGATAGCCATTGATTTAATGAGATGCACACATACATACACACACACACACACAAAAGAGAAGGGCTTATTCCCCCATGTGTGGATCATGTATTATTTCCATTATAACGCATTATAAAGCCACCCATTGCAATATAAAGAAAACAGAGCAGTGTTTGGTATCTTTGCAACCAGAGGGGCCTGTTTCTCCAGCCAAATATTGCAATGATTGAAGAAAAAGATCCTCATTAACCAGAGAGAAAAGCAATCACCCATCCCCCTCCCTAGCAGACAGGGGCACCTCTGGAACAGATTATATACAATTGCTACAATAGAACAAGACAGTTGCTCTCATTGGTTTATATAGAGCTGCTTTGATTTGAGGAAGGAACCTGGAGTGGCCTGCAAAGCCATAACGGTAAGGGAACATGCACTGGAAGGAATGCTGGGAGTTGTAGTCGCACATTACTGCATAGACCGTAGGGCTTTGCTGCAAGCTGATTATGGCTCAGCTGAGAATCACGACTAGACGTGTGTGTAGCAACTTGCATCCTGTCGTTGCATTGCGATTTGCAGGCCTGCAGAGAAAGATGTCAGCAGCACAGAGAAACCTTTAGCCCAGTCCCCCCTCGCACAGCAGTCTTAGGGCCAGTTGGTTGCGCGGCGCAGCACAAAGCAGCTTCTACTCACCATCGTTGACAGAGGTCGCAAGAACGTGTAAGCAACAATACAGTAATCCCAGTGCGATTCCAGCTGCAACATCTGTCCTAGGAGACGGCATTGTGGGGGTGAAGGACTAGCAGGGGTTAAGGTGGGGAGGGGGTGCCTTGATCCAGTGCTTGGCCCTCGCCTGGCAGCCTCCCTCCTCCTCCTCCTTGTCCTTCTCTTCTTGATGCCTTGATATCCACACGCCAGTGGCCACAGATGAAAAAAGAAATCACCCAAAAACGTGAACAATTAAAGGAGGGAAGGTGGGGGGGGCTGAATCCAGCAGCAGCAGCGGCTGCACACTCTCTCTATTCCAGTGCTGGGGAGAGGGGATGGGGTTGATAATGGGGAATGGGGGGGTTGGAGTGAGGGGGCATATGCAGTCCTAGCGATTCCCCTTCTCGCCCGGCAACAGCAGCAACCTAACTGGATATCCCCCCTGATTATGAGGGATTGAGGAATCCAGCAGTGTTATTAATGAGAAGGGGAATGGCTGGGGAGAGACTATGTGTGGGAGGGAGGGGAGGGAAAGGGGGCGTGCCTCTTACACTCAGGCCTGCCTCCAGCTCTTGGGATAAGCAGGCTGTGTCTGATGTGCTTTCTGCTTTACATGGGGGGGTGGTCTCTAACCTGTGGCTTCACTCACTGAAAGTCCTAGTCAGGGCCTGTTTTAGGGTAAAGCAGAGAGAGGGCATTTGCTGGCTGGGGTCCCCAGCACAGTGCTGCTATTAGCACAGGGCGTATATAAACAGTATGTGTGGTATATATCAGGGCTGTGCAGCCAACAGCTTTCACTGGAATGCACAGCCTTGTAGTTTAAGAAAAATCTAGTCTTCTCTGACTCTAACAGGGTCCAGGCTTTACTGGCTCTTTGGTAAAAAGTCACTATTTTCCACAATTAAAAGCAAAATCATTCTGACATAAGGCAACAGAGATATGGTTATATAACTGTGTATCCTTGGCTCTTCATTCCCTAAAAATAGTACCTCCTGCCCAGGAATCCTCAGCCCCCTCCTTTCCGGTGCGTACTGTCACCAACACCAAGCTGCTTCTCTTCACTACAACTTATTGGGCCCCCGCAGCAAAACCATTCCAAGGCCCCCGAATAGCATATTTTTATATAAACATGATTTGTTACCATTCAGTGCCTCTCTGTGCCCACTATACTTTCTGGACGCCCAGCAGCTGCTACAGAAACTACAGTTATGGGAACTATTATATGGAAAGCCATGAAAATGGTAATCCCGTTTCCTATAGTGTCCTGTATATATATTCACAATGAACACTTGGCATGTTTTATTATAACTGTTGTTATTTGGGGACATATAGAAAAAGGTATACATTTTTTTGCTGGGAACACAATATGGAAGTAATATTTTTACTTCCCTAGGGAAATGTATATTCATATAACTATAGATCCATATTATACACATATTAGTCCCTGACCCAGTCTAAAGTACCTAATCAAATTCATATACAATATGGTTACTTTTATCAGAGGCCAATTAACCCTCCATTTTGATTTAGCAATAAGAATGTAATTTATTTTTATTTTGGGAATCCAAAAGAACCTCTTTTTAAACCCAAGTCTAAAATCTTGGGTCTCAATCCATTTCACAGCAGAATAAGCAGAGGTGTAACTGTAGAAGACCCAATGACTCCTTGCTGGTAAGAGTAGGGGCCTGACTGAAATGAAGCTTCAATGTATGTTCGCGAAAAAAAAACATCTTCCAAAGCTTTGGTAAATTTAAGTTTCTCCTTCTGCCACTGAGTAAAACAGAATCCTGGCACCTAAGATCAGCACCATAAACACACAAGAGGACCATGGCTGTTATTATTATTATCATTATTATTAACATGTATTTCTATAGCGCCAACATATTTCATAGAGCTGGTATGCCAAAAGCTCATCTAACAATACCATACGCAAGCCAAACACATAAAAGGATCATTACAGAGTATAATGTTCTCCCATTTGCTGTTTGAGAATCCCTCTGTGTGTCAGACTGGGGTATCAAGGGCCCACTGGGGATGCCATCTCTGCTGGTGGGGGCTGCTTGGGTCTCTATGTACTTGGATTGCCAGGGCCTATTATGAATGCCAGTCCAAACCTGCCTCAGTGCTAACTCTACAACCAATACCGGCAAACTTGGGAAATCCCCACCATCCCCTCACTGCATGGACCGAGTATCTTTAACTTTCTGCTTGCAGCCTCCATCTGTGGGTTGGGAGCAGACCCACGCTTCCATGGAAGTAGGCCTCAGAGCCTACAAGGGACTGGGCCCACCACGTTTTGTTCTGATCTCCCAACAGCTCAGCCCGACACTGGTGTTGTATCCTGGACAGAATCAGCCACATGTGCCTATGTTCTTATTAATGCTTTATAGGCCCCTCCAACTAGGGACCACTTGCTTTTGGTGACTAGACCTTGAGGCTTTGTGTCTCCATGGAGCTGCTATGACATATAATACAGAGGTGGGGTGGTGAGAGTGATCTTGTATGAGCATGCACCTATGTGTTTTTCATTTGCTACTAAGTTTGGTGCCCATGTTAAAGATGTTTATGCCCAGAAGTTAATGTTACCATAAAACTTGTTTCACAGATAGTTGGGAAAGCTGTAAAGACCACTTTGATGCTTCCTGACTGTTGCCTAAGAAGTTTGTGCTTATATAAAAGGCCATGCCTGGACTTCTAATGCAAAGGTTTCCAACACTGCACTATATGGACAGTCTAGTTAATAGGGGAGGCAACAGCCCTGGATTAGTATAGATTAGTCAGATAGAGAGTACAGTTTTTGATGCACTCTCCACTTGTGTTTTGAAGTGCTCTTTTAATGTCAGAGATCAAAGGAATTTGTGTAATTCCTTCAATACAATGGAGAGTTTGAGAGGACAAAATATTGTACAGGTACTGTGGTTAATAATGAAGTCTTACTTCTTTTTCTTCTTGGGTGGTTTACTTAAGTCCATCAGCATTCTCATTTTAGTGGTTTTAGAGTTTTTTAAAACTATGATTAAACTTTATTACTCTAAAGTCTCAAATGCTTTTAATTAATTACAAGATCCAAATTAAAAAACGATGAACATTGTGCTAAGTAATTGAAAAACCTAAAAAATTTAAAACATTTTTTACAATTTCTAGCGAAGAAAGCTGAAACCTCTTAGTAGGAATGGTTAAAAAAAGGTCCAATAGGATCGTCACAACTCCAGTTAACTTCTACAGGACCTCAACTAATTTTATTTGATGTAGTTTTGTATTAGCCATTTTAATGGTTTTTTTATACTTCATAAATCTCAAAGTTTTATAGTAATAAAAATAACACACACACATTTTTAGAGAAAAAAAATTGATTTGTGAAAAAAAAGAATTTTGAATGTTAGTAAATAGGCCCCCAAGAGTAAACCACATCTCCTTATAATTTGGGTTCCATATAGTTTGGGTTTGTAGCTCCTGATATCTGCTTCTGTATTTAAATATAATTCATATTTTACAGTTATGGACATATTTCTAATGTGTATAGTAAAACTGGTCTTTGATTGTAATGCATTTATTAATGTATATAGGTATATAGTTGAAACAGTAAATACAGTAAAACATACAAAGCAACTACAATTTCATAGACTAGAATACATCAATTCTACAAATTTAAAAAGGTGTTGTGCCCTAGGTATCTTAGCAATCTCTGAGAGGGGGAGAGATACAAAAAAAGATGAGAAAAAAAGCTGGGTGTGTGTTGAATTATGTGATGTGTTCATCTCTTGAGAAAGTGATCCCTAAAGAGGCTTAAAGGACAAGGAATTCAGTTTTTAGGCACCACCAAGAGAATTAAATTGCTGATGGTAGCCTGGGGTTCTTTGTATTCAAGCACCATGTCCACATCCCGCCCCGTTTCTCCAAATATCGCTTGTTCCTTCACTATTCTTGCTAGTGCATCTTATATGCATATATTCAAGTGTAATTTGGATCTCATCTCAATACCTTCAGTTGGCTAAAAACATTTCAATATTAAATAAACCCAATAGGATTGTCTTGCCTCCAATATGGATTCATGCAACTTAGTTCGTATTAAGAACAATATATTGTTTAGTATTACAGAGAAAAAGGAAATCCTTTTTAAAATTTACCATTATTTGCTTATAATACACAAAAGCCATGAATATTCTTATAAACGGTGACTAGTGATGCCATCAGTTATAAACGGTGAGTAGTGATATCATTTTTGTCACATGACTCACTAAAACTTGTGTATTATAATAAAGAAAGTACCCCTTGTTGGAAAATATGAGGATATTAGAAGTAACCTCAGAGTTCCATGACCCCTATACAGGTTAGGTAGAGGTAGTCTAACACCATGTCAGGAACTTTTATCTGGTTTGGAAATTGTTTGTGTTATATTAAGAATGTGGTCTTCAGTCAGTACTTGGAATAACACAGGAAATGCAAGCAAAAAACGTAATTAGAAACAAGGAATGTAAAAGCAAATGGAGTGGATGGGAGATATCAGAGTGCTCTGGAGGGCACTTAAAAACAAACAACATTTCTTAGTATTAACTCATATTTATAGTTCTTTCTAAAAATTCTGAAAACCACTGTGATATAGCTGGCCAGCTTTGTGTTACAGTGTGTACACCAAAGAAAATCACTACCATTACCCACACGGTCACAGCCCAGCACAGGCCAAGTAATTTTCTATAAACAGTGCTGCAATACAGGTATGGGGCCCTATTATCCAGAATGCTTGAGACCTGGTGTTTTCCAGATAAGGGATCTAAAAAATAATTGAAACATTAAATAAGCCCAATAGATTTTGCCTCCAATAATGCTTTTTAAAAATTTGAATTGTTTGATTATAATGGAGTCTACAAGAGATGACCTTCCAGTAACTCAGAGCTTTCTTAATAATGGATTTCCAGATAACAGATCCTATACCTGTACTTATATGTGTAAGTCAATTTAATTGTAGTTTCTGACCTGTAGCAGCCTTTGACTGCCTGAGCTATTTAATATCTGGGAGTTCATTCTGGATTGCAAATACCTGTGCCCAGAGTGTAAAGTGTGGGGTAGGGTACAAAAGTGCAAGAATCATGAGAGTGTTGAAAGTGTTGTTTCAAGCAGAATCCCCATGGTTTACCCCACAATGCACCATTTCCCCCCATAAGTCTAGGGATATTGCTTATGCAATGCAGTCATTGAATTTGATACAGCTGCATTGTGTATCAATCTACTTTGTCTAGTACAACTGCACCAGAAATGTCAAAATGGCCTCAACTGCACATGCAATTAGAAAAACAGATATTTTTGCACCAAATATTTATGTAGTCGGCCTGGCTTCTGTCCCGTTTTTCGGCAGGCAAATGACACCAATTCTTTAGGTACATGTGTGCTGACGATTCTTTAGGAACAAAGGTGCTGCTGCCTGGTCAGGAGGTAAGGTTAGTTCCAGCCATTTGGACACAAGTACCTTTAAAAGTGGTTTAAGCTGCAATGACAAACTGCAGGGAAAAGAGCAAGTTGTCTACTGAATCTGAGATGTAAATGAACTCTATGATTATTGGCTTCAGGTTTTGTACTTGAAATCATGCCCTGTATTTCTTAAATAAAGTCTATAATGTAAACCAGGAATAGCATTTCGAATCTGGAGGCAATCACTGGTTTTCAGCAATATTTGATGTACTAAACCCTCCAGTGACTTATTGGTATGACCCATTTCGATCCAGGCAACTCTGACATTCCATAAAGGGGTAGTTCACCTTTAAGTTGACTTGTAGTATGTTATAGAATGGCCAATTCTAAGACAATTTATAATTGGTCTTCATTATTTCTTTTTCATAGTTTTTGAAGTATTTGACTTCTCCTTCAGACTCTTTCCAATGGGGGTCACTGACTTGACTCCATCTAAAAAACAAATGCTCTGGAAGACTACAAATCTATTTTAATTCTAATTTCTTATCAGTGCATGGTTGCTAGAGTAATTTAGACCCTATAAACCAGATTGCTGAAATGGTAGAGCCAAATAAAAAACAAATAACTCAAAGGTCACAAATAAGAAATGAAAGTGCAAATTGTCTCTGAATATCACTCTCTACATCATAATCAAAGTTAATTTAAAGGTTAAATAAACTCCCTTTTCTAATAAAAAAAACCTACCCTCCATAGCCCCTTCTCCCCCCACACAGGAGTTACCACAAGTAAATACCCCTAAGCTGGTAATTACCCCTTGTTGCAGAGTCAGCTGAGCTCACAGGTCCATCTTCGGAAGTTTCGGTAATCTTTGGGTCTTCTTCCGGTGCTTTGGTAATTTTCGTCACTTTCAGCACATGCTCCCTGTGAGCTCCACTGCACTGGCTCTGCAACAAGGGGTAATTACTGGCTTGGGGGAATTTACTTGTGGTAACTCCTATTGGGGGAGGGGAGCAGGGAGTGGGAACTATGGAGGGTAAGGGTTTTTATAAGAACGGGGGTTTGGTTCTCCTTTAAAGTTGAACAACCCCTTTCAGTGTCCTATCAGTTGTGATACTGCAGCTACTTGACTCTTACCTTGTGAAGGGCTCCTCCACAGCAGGGAGAAAAGGATAACTATTCATTTGCATAAAATTATGCATGATGGGCTAGTAGACCCTTTCATTTGTTTGTCCCTATTGAGCCGTACTGTAGATTGTTTTAGAAAGTGTTTATTCTTTGTTTTGGATCAGGAGCTGCAGGGGGATTATGTGTACAAAGCTTTGACTGGAGTGGACTTTGCCTTTTTTACCAGTATATATCAAAGTTCAAGAACTCTGTCTAGAAAGGAATGGAGCATGATTTGCAACTCTGCTGCACATGCAGGAATTTACTATCATATGTTTATAGAGTTCAGTTAAATAACATATAGCTGAATGTTAGGGTTAGAAGTAAACTCAGAAACACAAACTGACGTAAGCTGGCAGAGGGTGGTGCTTGTAAAGGTTTACAGCTAAATGGGCCTATTCCACACATTTTTTTTAAAGGGGTTGTTCACCTTTGAGTTAACTTTTAGTATGATGTAGAAAGTGATATTCTCAGACAAACTGAAATTAGTTTTCATGTTTTTATTATTTGTGGTTTATGAGTTATTTAGCAGCTCTGCAGTTTCAGCAGTCTGGTAGTTGGGACCCATAATATCCTAGCAACCATGCATTGATTTGAATAAGATACTGAGATATAGGAGAGGGCCTGAATAATAGAGAAATGAGTAATAAAAAGTAGCACTAACAATAAATGTGTAGTGTTACAAAGCATTTGTTTTTAGATGGGGTCATTGATCCCCCCCATTTCAAAGCTAGAAAGAAGGCAAATTATTTAAAAAAAAACTATGAAAATGTAAATAATGATGACCAGTTGTTGCTTAGAACTGTCCATTCTATAACATACTAAAAGTTAAAGTGAACCACCCCTTTAAACATCCACTTGGAATGACAAAGCATTAACCCCGTGAGAGTCTCTGGAAATGCAAAACAGAATATATTCATTTATGCTGCTATATCCATACACACATGTATGAGCACATTTCCATTCAACATAAGATGAATGTTGTAGGTTGTAGAATGCTGAATTACATCATATTTTTTCCTGAATCTAAGATCTTATCTTTCCTGCGATAAAAATTATCTTAAAAGGAAAATGTAGGAAAAGGTTTATAAACATTAACTGAACTTCCAGATATAATATAAAATATAGGGGTCATATAATAATATCTCTAATGCTTTATTCACCAGTAGGTCTTTCCAGATGACACGAGGTCACCCATTCCGTTTGGAAGAAAAGAGGATCCACCTAAATATTCGGAAGGGGTTTTTTACAGTGAGAGCTGTGAAGATGTGGAATTCTCTCCATGAATCAGTTGTACAGACTGATACATTAGATAGCTTTAAGAAGGGGTTGGATGGCTTTTTAGCAAGTGAGGGAATACAGGGTTATGGAAGATAGCTCATTATACAAGTTGATCCAGGGACTAGTCCGATTGCCTTTTTGGAGTCAGGAAGGAATTTTTTTCCCCTCTGAGGCAAATTGGAGAGGCTTAGGATGGGGTTTTTTGAAACCTATGATCAAGGGATACACTCCCGAAACGCGTTAGGTTCCTTTGCAGCAGTTTTTTCCAAATAAACTGGATCCAGACGTGCTGTCATTTCTTGTTGATTTTTTCGTATCTTACAGTGGGGGAACTGTTTTGACTGAGCACCTGGACCAACTATAAGGGAAGCACGGTGAGCTTGAGCGGTTTTCTTTTTTTTTTTTTTCAGCCTAACTTACTATGTTACTATGTTACTATGTTACACAGCCATACCTGATTCCACATCTGTTTTCCAACCATCCCCACATAGGTAGTACTTGGCTAGTTGCAATAACGGTCATTTTATTGAAAGTGTCCAAAAGAATTTATTGATCCTGTTTTTTTTGCTGTATTAAGTGGATACAGAGGTTAGAATTGGCATCTTGTGCTGGGGCCCTAGTTTCCATTACGGCCAAGGCAGTATCTGCAGGGAGTGTGTATGTTCTCCTTGTACTGGCATGTGTCTCCACCCACACTCCAAAAACATACCGGCTGGTTAATTTTCTGATGATAAAAGTGACCATATTGAGTATGAATGGGATAGATTGTAAGCTCCTCTGGGGCAGGGGCTGGTGTGAATGAGGTATAATCTCTGATAAGCTCTGCAGAAACCACCGTTACACAGGGCCGCTCCTGCCATGAGGCAAGGTGAGAACCTTGCCTTAGGTGGCACGGAGTGGGCAGTTACAAGGGGCGGCAAAAAGCCGCCTCTTGTAACTTTAAGAACCGAATTTCTGGGTTTTAACATGTAAATTCGACTCCGCTAGTGCAAAGAGCGCAATTGTGTTCAATTCACTAGCGATACCGCCCCCTCTTTGACCCACTCTGACGCTGATTTTTAAGCGCAGAGCAGGAAGGGGGGGCAGCATCAGGGCTGCTGCTTCAGGCGGCAGCAGCCCCAGGAACACCACTGCCGTTACACAAACGTATGGCTCAGCACAGGAAAGCAAGCTCAGCTGTGGATCTACATCTAAAAGAAAAAGGACACATTTGAAGACAATGTCACAGTTCTGGACAGGAAGGAGGATTGGTTCAAAAGAGGGGTCAAAGAAGCCTTATGTGTAAAAATGGAAAAAAAACTAATTTAAGCAGAAGGAGGGGGTGACACCTATTATCTGCCATATTCAATGCTGTTTTAGCACCTCTCCCTGTTTAAAGGGGTTGTTCACCTTCAAACAACTAGTTGTTTTCAGATAGATCACCAGAAATTATTACTATTTCCAATAACTTTATATTTTCTATGTGTGACTTTTTGTCTAATATTGAAGTGTAAATTGTAATTTTTCACCTTCTGAAGCAGCTCTGGAAGGGGGAGTCGCTGACCCTGTTTGTTAGGCCCTATGTAGATTGTCAACCTATATTGAGGCTGTTTGGCAGTGCACCTGATTTCTATACAACCAAAACTTGTCTCCAAGCCTGGAATTCAGAGGCTTTTTAGCAGTGCACCTGGTTTTTATACAACCAAAACTTGCCTGGAATGCAAAAAAAAAAATAAGCTCCTGCTGTGAGGCCACTGGGAGCAACATCCAAGGGGTTGGAGAGAAACATGTTGCTCACGAGCTACTGGTTGGAGATCACTGCTGTAAATGGTTCTAAATTGAAACATTTAGTTGATGCATTTCTTATCTTTGTCCCTGCTCAACAGAATCTCTTGGGTTTCATTACAGGCAGCTGTTAGAATTGAAACAATAGTTGCTAATACTCCAGAGATGCTGCTGAGAAATGTATGAACAAAATATTGCAACATTGTAACAGTTTAAAGTCTGGGCATGAATTAAGGTGGCAATACACTGAGACATCTGCTCGTTTGGCGACGGTGGGTGATATTGGGCTGATCCGATCGTGGGCCCTAGGGCCCAACGATCGGATCATAACGGAGGCCATATGGGCAGGACCACATCAACGAACTGCGGGCGCGATCTGACGGGATTTTTAGTCCCGCCCGATCGACATCTGGCCAATTTTCGGGTAGATATCACTTGGGAAAGCCCATTGGAGGGCCTCATACACGGACTGATAAGTTGCCGACTTCGTTAACATTTGCCACACTTCACTGGGCGAATTTTCGCAGTGCCATGCAAATTCACTAAAGTGCGAAGTTACGCTAAGGTCAGTGAACGGTAGCGTAGTTGCGCTAGTGTAACTTTGCCAGGCAAATCGCATTTACGATAGCTGTGCCGAATTTGCATACTGCATAAGTATAATAGAAGTATAAGTTACAGCCACTACATTGCACTACACAAGCCTAGGAAACCTTTAATAAAAAAAATAAAGTTGTCCTATTGCCCTAAACATGTGCCCACTGTATAGTTGAGTTGCCATATGTTAGGAAATGTAGGGGGGAAGGAGGGTAACCCCCCCAAAAAATGTCACTCTTTTTCAGACTATCACCCTAAAAAGGTAAAACACGCCAGCGTTTTTTGGGACTTAGAAAAAATTTCCAATTTTTTTTCAAACTCCTATCTATTGTATTGAACTTCGCCAGGTTAGACCTGGCGAAGTAAAGTCTAGCGTAAGTGGTAATGTTCAGTAAAATGTTCATCTTAGTGAATTTGTGTAATTACGATCCTTTGTCAGTGCGTAACTTCGCCTGGCGTAAGGGTGCGAAGTTGCACTAGTCTATCTACTTCGCTAGCGAAAATTCGCCCGAGTCGGTGTTAGTGAATTTGCAAAGTTACGAATTGACGTCACGCTGACTAATTAGCGCTAGCGTTAAATGTTTCGCGCTTTAGTGAATTTGCCCCCTGGTCTGTCGGCAGCTTTTATCGGCCCATGTATGGCCACCTTTACTGAGCTGCCAGATTAAAACAACAGAGACAAGAACATTAAACTTTAAACTTACATTTTGGAAAAAATAAATAATGAAAAGTAATTGAAAAAAGTCTTGATTTCTGGGGAACAATCTGAAAACAACTGAACTGTTATAAGTGTTTGAAAGGTGAACAACACCTACATAGCTCCAACCCTGCTAATACAATCAACACCTTACCTCCATGAGGTCTTTCGCCCCATGCTGGTTATTGGAGTAATAATCCAGGGAATATAACCACAAATATTTTTGCACAGGTTATTCTGAATTGAGAAACCCAGTCGGATGACTAGCGAAACGTCTTTGAGGAAAAAGAAAATGCAGCAAGTCCAATTGATTTGACTTCTTACTACAGATATACAGAAAAATGTCAGCATTATATAAATAATGACTAACAATAATAGCTGTCTCCATAAAAGCTGCAAAAAAGCATGTTGATTTCTATTCAGAAGGTCTGCGCTCAGGACTCTCCAGGGTAGATGTGGAAGAATGTTCCAGAATTGTGTTCATGTTTCTAGACAGCATATGATTTACAGGCAGCTTGTACATTCTTAGTTCCTCATGAAATATTTAATATACTTTTTGTGTTACATGTACTGTATCTTCACACTATTTCTTACACTTCCATTTCCTAATGGACAAGAAAGACACTCACTTTGTATATGAATGCAGATAGTAAGGGAAGGCTAAAACCAAGCAAGAACACAAAAATGCATGGAATGGCTACAATTTTACTGTACATAAGGAATCTATCATTGATTTCCCTGCTAATGAAATGAAAAGATTACATGAATTAAAGGCCAAGGACGATTGTTATTAAGCTTACCTAGTTGAATCTGAAATGGGAAATCAGATTATCTAAATTCTAGTGTTTAATGAGGGTCTGGAGTGATGAACTAATGCCAAGTTTATTGCAACCAAATGAAAACCAAATGTTTAACTGCTGAAATACCATGCTTCTCTGCTGCAAAAATCCACGTGAGGAATACTCATAAATATAGCATATGTTGGAAATGTCCTGTGTGTTGGACTGTAACTTTCAGAAAACCTCCTATCTATTGTATTGTTTTGTATTGTATTGTATTTAAAGAATTTAAAAATATTGGGGCATAGTTATGCAAATGTAACCCTATCTGATGCTGCAAGTACTTCACGCATATTATAAGATTGCATATTTTTGTAAAATCCTAAGTATACCATAGCAAGAGTAATGTGCTAAAGTTTTACTTTGCCCAACAACCCAGTGCATTTTCCACATACAATTGTAACAGGGAAACATTGCTAGCAAATTAATGTAATAAAGCAATAACATATGGTGGATATGACTAGATAATGAGATGCTAAAGCTGTTTATTTTTTATGGTAGATGTCTATGATTACATGGCAGAAGACACAAGGGGGAAATTCACTGAAGCGCAAAGCAGCTAATGCTAGCGCAAATTCGCTTGTGTAACGTCATTTCCGAACTTCGCCAATTTACTAAAGGCCCCTGGTGTAACGTCATTAGTGAAGTAGACAGACAACTACAAGATGTGGATTTTACTAAATGTTACTTCTTGCGCAAGACTTGACTTTGCCAGCTCAGACCAGGCGAAGTCCAATACAGTAGATAGAAGTTTATTTTATTTTATTTATTAAAGGTTTCCTGGGCTTGTGTAGCGTAATGCAGTGGCTGCAGCATATGCGTCCATTATACTTTAACTTGGCGACGTATGCAGATTAGGCATCACCTAACCGTACCTTAACTTTGCTTTGCCTGACGAAGTAATGGTAGCGCATACACGTAAAGTCAATACAGGGGATACAGGTATTTGGCACTGGCCTAGCCACACGCCAGTTATGAATCCTATAGTTTATTTATACTTTATTGAAGTAATGGTAGCGCAACTTCAGTACCGTTCGCCTCCCTGAGCACAACTTCGCATTTTAGTGAATTTGTCTAGTGCTGGCAAAACTAAGCCTTGTGAAGTGCGGTGAAGCTGACACTGGCGCAACTTTGGATCTTAGTGAATTTGCCCCAAAATGCTTAAGGATTAATGTGAAATTGTGTATCAGAGTACGCGTCCAATTGCTGCTATTGTGATGCTGACTTGGAATTTCCCCTTTGCTAAGGGTCTGCATCTGGACCACCTGAACTGTGTGGTGAGTAACCTTGATTGCATGCCGTTTATTAGATGTGGTTTGGAGAAAAGGGGTTCCTTCAAGCAAAGGGTTCAGGGCAAGGCACCCAAGCCAACCATATATATAGCAGTGAGCAGCTTTTAATAAGTGCACCCTTATATTTTTTAAATGAACCTTTAATTCATTGTTTTGAAATAATTTAAGGGACGTTTCAAAGGCAGCCGTGATGATTGTTTGAAAGTAATTACATCAATCAAAAATAAATTTTTTGAGAATGTTTGCCAATGTGAATATGATGCTAAAACTTCTCAACTCACATTTGAGTAAATTGCAAATGTAATTGCAATGAAAAATAAAAAATGTGCAGTAAAACATCAGTCACATGCAGTAACTAAAACGCTCTCTATTTGTTGCTGTGAGTTACCGCATTCCTTAAATTCATCTTGTTTAACACTGACTACCTCTACTTCTGTTTGAAGCTACATTTAGCATGATAGTTTGAAATGGAGTGCCAAAGATTACCAAAATTATTGTTAAGCTTCCATGTCCATCAATCACATAATCTAGCTTTGCTTATAGGTACATGAGCACAAAGCTCATGGCTAAGTGCCAACTAGGCATAAATCACATAGGGCCTATGGAGATGCTTATTTTTTAACAAAAAATATTGCTTTCATTTCTATACTTGTGGCCCTGCAGGATGGCTCACTTCTGTCTGTCTTCATAAATATTGGTTTACCTCTCCCTGAAGTTAGGGTCTGGGGCTGGTGGAACTGGATTCCACTTGGTAAATGTATCCACTTTGGTTATCTGTAGCACCTTTTTCTTTTCTTCCTTACATCTGCTCATTCTATCAAAGGAGAAGGAAAACTACCAAAGCAGTTTATTGCCAATAGATTAGCCACAATAATGCAAGCTGTAACACTATATTATTCTGCAGAATGCTTTACCATACCTGAGCTCTAGAAGAAAAGCTCTAGAAGCTCTAGGATAACAGCTTCCATATTAGCTTGGTGTGACATCACTTCCTACAGGAATCTCTCCCTGCTCACTCATAGCTCTGAGCTCAGATTACATCAGGTATGGGAGGGGGAAAAGAGAGAGAGGAGCAAACTGAGCATGATCAAGCCCCAGTCCTGGAGGTTTAAGCCGGAAACAGGAAGTTTGATACAGAAACCCACGTGTACATAAGAGAAGGAAAGAAATGCTGAGTTTCTTTTGACAGAGGACTCAGAGCAGCATTACTTTGAGG
>CM044433.1:143400549-143411045 GCA_024363595.1 Xenopus borealis | reverse complement strand
GCCCTTTAATTTTCCATACTCTTACTTACTTTTTTATTCAGATTTTGTAATAAATCTCACAACATTTGTTTTGTAGTTTGCGAGTTTAGTCGTGGTTGCAAAAACCACGAAAATAAATAGGCCCCATTATGTTACATGTTGTATCGCATCTATTTATTTTTCCCAGGAGACCTTGTACATTCCATATATGCCACTGGCCTTTATCTATGAATTAAGCAGGATATACATAGTACCCAAAGTACTTTATAGCAAACAGGACAATGTATTTAGGGCTCATTTACCTCTGCAGACTCACTAGGCAACTTCTCCTACAACGTCTTAAGCCACTTTCATTAAAGATCCTTGAGTTCAAATGTGCTCTGCTGAGCGTTGCTGTGTTTTTTTTAAAACTAGAGCAGGGGTGCCCAACTTTTTTTACCCACATTCAAATGAGTTGGGGAGCAACACAAGCATGAAAAAAGTTCATGGGGATGTGAAGGGCTAGGTGGACTGGTTGCCTACAGGAGCCTCTGTTTGGCCATATACCTGTTTTTTACACACCCAAAACTTGCTTTCAAGCCAGCAATTAAAAAATAACAACTTGCTTTTAGGCCACTGACAGCAAAATCCACGGGTTTGGTGAGCAACATGATCATGAACCACTGGTTGGTGATCACTGCTCTAGAGCTTCCATCACCTCCTGACCATGCAGTAACTCCAGGGTTTCTTTAGCACCCTGCATCACAGCGCCACAGTTGCACCTGAAGAACCAATTGAACACCAGTCAAACGCTAAACACAAAAAATTACACCAGGCAGACATTGAGAATATTTGGCACAATTGTGTCTGATTTACAGTAAAGCACACAGTTGTATCTATTCTAAGGAATTGGACTTGCACAAGTGTCAGGCCAATGCAATTGTGTTCTATTCAGTACCCACATTGTGCACACAAGATGTGTGCATGCTGGGAAAAATTGGTGCATTGTGTGAAAACCCCCCCACAGCGATTGCATCTGAAGATGGACTTTCTGCTTACTGTGTGAGGGTAAGTGAATGAGCCCGTGTTGTTGATTAAATTCATGGTCATTTTAATAAAGTACAAATCATGCATGTACAATTAATTAGGGACCAGCAATGGACTGGTGTTCAGGAGCCCACTGTTGCTGCCAACTCAGAGGCCCCTATACCCATAAAATTGCAGATGCCGTCCCCAGTGACCCCACCCTGCTTGTACTTTACGTAACTACTGCGCAAGCCATCGAGGAAGATCCAGGGGCGTAACATCAGTATTCTGTAAGTAGCGTTTCTGTGCCGGTGGGGTCCACTGGGTTTTTCACAGTGTCCCACAGGCCCAGTCCAACGGTGGACAACTTAAGGGCAGATAGTGGGTGGGATAACGATATTTGCGATATCAGTATTGTTATTGTCAATCACAGTCCCAATTGTAGTTTTAACTTTTTTAATACTCTGGATGTTTTTAAATAGATTAATAAAAATTACATTTTATTGCTATATGTTCATGGGAATCTAGAAACAGCAGATGGGGAGGTGCCAAACTATAAGGCCATTTCTTTTCTTTTCTATTTTTTGTATAGATAGTGGGTGGGATAATATTCATGAAAGAGACATTAGGTAAATGTCTCTAAGGTCCTAATCATGTGTCCAGATCTGCCAATGTTTTCCTTCACTTATGTTGTGCCCCTGGGCATGGGTATCATCAGTGCAGTAATTTAATTAAATAAAAAGCAGTTAAACTTTTCTCAACTGCTAGCATATTTCCAAAAAATAATAGTATCCAAATTATGAAAATTATGAAATATCTTCAGAGAATTCAACCCCCTAGGCACAAAAAATTCTTCCCCCCCCCCAACTGTGCATGTGCCTGAAATTCACAAACTTTAGGAATAAAAGATTGGAAAGTTTGTGACTTTTGGGCGCATAGTTGGAGGCATTTGCTGGTTTCGGAGCTACTGTGCCCGAAAGTCACAAAGTTTCCGATTTCTTTTTTTGGAAACTATGTGACTTTCGGCGCATGTGCAGTAGATCCAAACCAGTAAGTACCTCCTATTGCGTGTGCACCAGAAGACGCTGAAGAAGACCGCTCGGTAGAATATGGCTGCAGTGAACTCTGCTGGACAGGACCTGGAAAGAGGGGTAAGTAACAAGTAAGGGGCATTTGCCTGGGGGGGAGAGGTAGGCTGGGGGGAGGAGGGAGGGCCTTACTCAGAGGAGGAGGGAGGGATTTTTGCACCAAGAGGGTTGATTTCTCCTTTAAGGAACAGTTCAGTGTCAAAATTAAAACTGTATAAATAGATCAGCTGTGCAAAATAAATCATGTTTCTAATATAGTTAGTTAGCCACAAATGTAATCTATAGAAACTGAAGTGACTGGTTGTCTAATATAATTGCCAGAAAATTACTTTTTTTAACATTGCTTTGCAGCTCTTTGTGGGGCAGAATTACTAAAGGGTGAAGTGACTAATGCTGGCGATGATTCAGTCACTTCGATTTACTAATGGGCGCAGGTGTCACTTCACTAGGGAAGGAGATGGACGCTAGCGGTGATTCGCACTTGCTCTGGCAAATGGATGTTACTCTGCAAATTCACTAAGATGGCTGCAAAGCCGTTGTTGCCAAATATTCGCCCTTTATTGAATTTTCCCCTAACTCTTCAGTTAGTCAGTTGGGCTTATTTACAAACACAAGGCAAATTTGCACCTGGGCAGTAACCCATAGCAACCAATCAGTGATTATCAGTCAGCTACAGGATGAACACTGAAAGCAATCATCTGATTGGTTGCTATGGGTTACTGCACTGGTGCAAATTTGCAAAGTGTTTATAAATGAGCCCCAGTGAAATTGATCCTTAGGGTAGAACTCAAAACACAAGCGTTTTTGGGTTGGATCGACACTCGGCATCAAAACACAAGCGCACACGTCAAGATGTAATTAGACTGAATAAAAAGTCGGAGGTAAGAACTACACAATCTGACTGTTGGATGAAGACACTGCTGGCTGCGTCCACATCCGACGTTTTGTCTGATTTAATGTAGTTTTTACCTGCAATGTTTCATTCAGTGCAATTAGAATCTTGATGCCTGCATCTCCATCGCGTGTGTTTTGTCGGCAGCCGTCGATCCTACAAAAAACACTTGTGTAGTTCTACCCTTAGCATTCAGCTCAGTTTAAAAAGCAACAGTCATGAACCATGTGGCCTCCCATCAAGTCACTGATTTGTTACTGGGTGGCACCCAATCAAGGTAAACCAAGAGAGCTGAAAGGCGGGAAGTAGAGGTTCTGTTATGTTTGACATCCAGTCACTGCAGCCTTTATACATTACATTTTTTATTTTGCACAGCCTATCTATTTAGACTGAACAAGTCCTTTAAGTGTTAAAATAACACCTTCTACCGACTTCTGTGGAAGGTCACCTGGTTTTGGTTTAACAAATGTTTTATTTCAAGGAAACGAGAGCCAAGATTGCTAGGATTACAAATAGTAAGATCATAGGGCACATTTATTGAAATTTTATCAGTCTGCAGCCACCAATTAGACATTTTCTTTCAAGAACTAAATTGCTGTAGACTGATGAAAGCTAACAGTGGAATCATTGCTATGTGTAACTGCAGTAGATCAGTTTAGTGACTGAATTAGAGGTGATGAGATGACATATATGAAATAGTTTGTAAAATGCAGGTGTATACTCCTTGTGTTTTCATCAAATGAATGATCTGTGAAGTTGATGTGACACCTCTGCGGGTTGCTGTATAAGAATTTGAGCATACCTTGTCTAAACAGAGCTCAAACCATTTTCTTGTAGTTCAGTATTTTAATGCAAGGGCAAAAAAGTTGAACTTGTTTCCCTTTATCTTACGTTTTGCCTTGGTCCATGCTATTTGTAATGCAAAGAGTTGCACCTCATTTGTACTTCATGCTTACTTATGGTCAGTGTTAATTACAGGCTCTTCTACTCCTGTTGTAACAAAAATAACTCACCCTGGTGGCCCAGTGGTGCGGTGGGGACTCCGGCCTCGCCGCTCCTCTTCTGCTTTAATGCCAACGCAGAGCGCACTTACTATATTTAAAGGCGCACGCGTGCTGGAGTTATGATGTCAGCGCGCAATGATGCGAAGTTTAAAAGTATTTAAAGGGACATTTGTATTTTTTAAATTGCCTGTTATAGTAATTTGTTCCTGGAGCTTCTGTGCATTGAGCTATTTGTATTTCTGATTCCTGTTGTGACCCCTGCCTGGCTTTTTGACAATTCTTACATTCTGTATCCTGACCCCTTGCCTGTTTACCTACTCTGATTCTGCTTAACCCTCTGATTGATCTCCTGGTTTGACCCTTGCCTGCCTGACTTCGTTTGTACTCTGCCTGCCCTGACTCGGCATGATCTGACTAGGAATTCTGTCTACGCCTTTGCATTACAGTTGTGCCCCTTAGCCTGTTAAGAACCCCTCGCTTGGCACCTACCTCTCTTATTAAGACCTAGCGGCATCCAATTAGCCAAGAGCTCCTCCCGAGGTGAAAGGCAGCTGTTACAGGCGGAAGAAAGAGCAGAGAACACGGTGCCTAGCATCGGTTCTAAATTTAGGTTGCCAACCGTTACACCGGTGAGCTGTATTCTACACCTGCCAATGTTATAGGTACATTAACCGTGTTAACTTTGCACATTGTCTGATGGTAGTCTTTGCCTCATCCCTCTCTTTCTCTGATCATATTAACACAACTGTCAAAACCTGTCACTTCATTTTACACAATATTGTCAAACTCCATTCCTTTCTTTCACAAGCGACTACATTAGTGAATAGTGATGTGTGAGTCAGGAAAACCTCAACTTGTACCAAAACCTAACCCTCAAAACCTTAATCGTCACCGACCCTAACCTGAACCTGACCCGCAGAACCTTAACCTGCAATCAACACTAACCTGCAGAACCTTACCCACACCTGACCCTAACCTTCAAAACCTTAACCTGCAAAACGTAAACCTGCTCCCAACCCTAACCCTCAGACCCTTAACTCCCACCCGACCCTAATCCATAGAACTTTAACCCGCACCTGACACTAACTCACAAGTGTTTCCATTGTAGGACCTGTACTCAACCTCTACTTATATCTACTTGCTCTGTATATTACCAGAGGAAGAGTATACATCTGTAGACCCACACCCAACCCAAACCCGCCCAACTGACGGTCAACCCACACATGACTAATTTGGAATGCCATCCCTGATTTCCTCTGAAGTCAAGAGACTTCTCTCAGTTTCTTCAAAAGTGAACTCAGTCTGCCTCCTGGGACACTCAGATAACATTGACCCAGTCCCGGAACTTAAAATGCAGTGACAAAATGTAAATTGGAACACTTAAAATGCTTCTATTTGTGTCTAAAAGTTAACCACCCACTTAAATTGTAAGCTCTATGGGGCAGGGACCTCCATCTTTGTATCTTTGGCACTTAGCATTAATCTTTAATATAATTGTACTTATGACCAATAACAAAAAATTGCTTTTTTAAAAAATTTGTTTGTACTGAATGAAAAAAAAAAACTCCAAGACACACTAAGGGTTACATTTCTAAAATCTTTATTAAGAAATAACTTACTTATACTACACTTCCCCTCCTCTTCAGAAAAGGCGATGATCCATCATGCAACGCTTGATTTCTCCTCCCTGGCTATATCTTATAGAAGGCAGGGAGGAGAAATCAAGCGCTGCATGATAGATTGTTGCCGGTTTACCTTTTCTGAAAAGGAGCGGAAGCGCAGTATCAGTAAGTTATTTCTTACCCTTAATGTGTCTTGGTGTTGTTTTTTTTTTTTCGTTCAGTACAAACAAATTTTATTTTACTTTTTTTTTTAAATTATTTGTATTTATTATGGGATTGACCCCTGTTTGTTCTATTAGTTTATTATTCTGTTGAACAGCACTGTCTACATAAATATAGAAAAACTTACATACCTACATATATAAGAACTATATATATGTCTCAGCCAGAGAGATGTTGCCAGGAAGATTGAATTTACTTGGGTGTGTGAGTACCAAGGGAGGAGATGTTATTAAACTTTTTGTGGTGTTAAAAGCAAGTGAAAACCTATCCTGTGACCTTGGCCTAAGCTCATTGTCCGTGTGTGCCAAAAAGAACTTCTGAGGAAACATGGATCAATCCTTTTTGAATTTGTTGAGCAAAGGAAGCTGCCTGGATCTGTATTGCTCTTGACTCAGAGAAACTTGGCAGTAGGCAATCCATCCACCACTTAGGAACATAAGAACCTGAAATAAATATTTAACAAATATTATAAATCACAATAAATGGGAATGGGAAGACAAAGCTTCAGATAAGATATGGCTGCCAAAAAACATTGCTTAGTACTGAGAGGAAAGAAAAAGGTTGTTGGTTAACACTGTAACATTCTTTTTATGGAAGTGGAATGGAAGTGGTCAAGAAAACTTTTATTGCTATAAATCTTTGGCTGTTCAAATAAAATAGTGCACCATTCTGCCACAGCATTCCAGTAGAAAAGACCAACTAATTATGTTGATTAAAGAGCCTTTTTTTATCCCTTTCTGATTTCCAGCTGAACAGGAATGAGCACTGTTAGGAAAATTTCTGTCCCACACACAAAATACAGGAACCTGGAATTGTAGAAAAATAAATAATAACATATTTTCCTAAAGCTGGAGATACGAGTACAGATACCAGCTGCAGGCTCGTCCCCTGTTGAATGAGAAGGCAGCCTATTGCATGTCTTCCCATACATCTCTATGGGGCCAAATCATGGCCTCCTCAATTAATATCTGATTGCCATTCTTTAGGAAGGCTGAACAATTCCTTGTTAAAATGGCTGTTAAAATGTTGATACTACTGTATGGATCTTTCATGTTTTTTCTGTCATTGGTCTTTCGACCAATCACATTTGTGCCAATAGCTTGAGGATTATGGTCTCTTGAACAGATGGTTTACAATTACCTTTAAAGAAAAAATAAACAAAGGGCAAGCAATTTATGGTCTTAGATACAGCATTGTATATGCTAAAATGTTTCATTCTTGTGAATGCACTGTTTATGTGTAACCCTTTCGACTCCCCTTTGTGGATATTACACTCCACGTATGGTGCTTACCTGTTGGCACGGGAGAAACCAGAGCCACTCCGCAGTGGTATCGGGAGAGACTGGGTACCTGGTACTTACTAGCACAGTGCCTCCACCTAGTGGGATCCAGGAATGGACCTGCGGATGGGCCCACTAGGAATACAGTAATACACACACACAGTATTGGTTAAACTGAATAAAGGTTTATATAATATAACTGGCCAACTAGTACACGCAGCACTCTGGTGGCAATAGGGTCTCACTAACTGACTTGCTATCAGAAACTGTGTAACTAACTATGAAAAGTCAAAGTCCTTTAATGTCTTTACAATAATTTCTTCAGCGCCTCTTTTGGGTGCTGTCCCTTTAAACCAGATACTCACAAATCCTCTTTGAGCTCTCTTCGGGCGAATCTAGCACAGTCACGTATGCAGTGCGATTACCAGCCCCTTTGGATGCTCAGATAGGAATCTCCTGCTGTTTGTTCCTCCAGTCTGGATTCCTTTCACACTCTCTGTCTCTCCAGGCCCAGTATCTGGCTTCCCTGTGCCAGCCTGATCCAAATGAATGCTTTTGGTGCAGCCTCTCGGCAGTGGCTAGGGTTGCCACCTGGCCGGTATTTTACCGGCCTGGCAGGTATTTTTGATGGCTGATCCCAATGTTATTAATAGGGAAAAAATATAAATATATAGGAAGGCCGGTATTTTTTTTAAGAAAAGGTGGCAACCCTAGCAGTGGCGCTCCACCAATGAGGTGAGCTGAGCACCAGCTATGTCTCCAGGGGTGCCAAAAAGCCGCTCCTGGTGCCTGTAACAGCCGAATATCCACTTTTTAAACCGGAAATTTGGCTTTACTAGTACAAGAGAGTGCACTCCGCATTAACGTTGCTGCCTCCCCCTCGGAAAAGTCATCAGGCTGGGGTAGGGTTGCCACCTGGCTAGCATTTTACCAGCCTGCCCGGTATTTTTGATGGTTGATCCCAATGTTATTAATAGGAAAAAAAGTTTTTCAAGAAAAGGTGGCAACCCTAGGCTGGGGGGTCCGGTATTACTGGAGCGCCTCAGGCATCAATGTCTTCAGGAACGCGCTGCCTCGCAGCTCTCTGAGGCCACCCGCAGCTTCTCTGTAAACCATGCGGTTCTCTATGCCAGCCCTTCTTTTGCCAGTCTCTGTGACTTACTTTTCCTTCCAGCTAGCCCTTAGCTGCTGTGTCACTTCCTGTTGCACTGAGATCACAGAATAGCTGGTTGCTAGGTAACAGCTTACAGCACACAGACACAGGTTCTCTGCCTCTGTCCTTACAGGACTAAGTGCAATGCTTTTGCACAGATTCCCTGCATATGTCTGACTTCTTTAGTAACGGTCAACTAATTTATGGATAACATATCTTGAAGGATAGCTACAACAAGATTCTGAATTGAAATCTCATTTACTCATCTACTGGTATGGAGCTACTTCAGCTGTGTGTCAGTGGGGCTGTGAGAGAAAGCATTTATCTTAATTTGAATACTGTATGTTGCCTATTATCCAAGCATCTGGGTTTAGTGTATCCCTTCAAAGGAAAAATCCTAGCACACACAAGTTCATATCGATTTTTATATGGATCATTTGGGTCAAAGGGTACTTATACCACAACGTAATTATAAAGTACGTCCCTACAACAGAAATATGTAGGACAATAGCATAATATATTTATGGGACCTGTTATCCAGAATGCTTGGGACCTAGGGTTTTCCAGATAAGGGATATTTCCATTATTTGGAACTACTGTACCTAAAGTCTACTACAAAATCATTTAAACATTAAATAAATCCAATAGGCCTGTTTTGACTCCAGTAAGGATTGTCCAAATCCCCGAATCCTTACCGAATACCAAACCAAATCTGAATCCTAATTTACATATGCAAATTAGTGACAGGAAGGGAAAAAGTGGGAAAAACATTTTTTACTTCCATGGCTTGTGACAAAAAGTTACGTGATTTCCCTTTACATATGCAAATTAGGATTTGGATTCACTATGGCCAGACACAAGGATTTATGGAGAAGGCTGAATCTTGGCCGAATCTCAAACCGAATCCCGGATTTATTGCATCCTTAGTAAGGATTAATTATATCTTAGTTTGAATCTAGCACAAGATACTGTTTTATTATTAAAGAGAAAAAGGAAATGTTTTGGAAAAAAATTTGATTAAAATGGAGTCTATGGGAGATGGTCTTCCCGTAATTCGCAGCTTTCTAGATAATGGGTTTCCGGATAATGAATCCCATACCTGTATATCAGGATTGTTGCTAGTAAATAATATTTATAAAGCTCCATTTCTAGAATACGCCACATCAATATTTTTAGAAAAATAAAAAAAATCCTTATACTTATAAACAAGCAATATAGACAAATACAAGAGATCTTCAGCACTCAACTCTACACTTAAATATATTTAAGACATTGAGACAGTTTGTGCATACAGCCACTAAAAAATGCCTTACCCTTTAAACAAAACATGGATTATAAATCCATATATTGAAATAATATATTTAAGCTGGCCAACTATGTCAACGTCATCCCATATCTGGCCAGTCCTACTCTCAAATTGCATCTGATTCATTAAGAATTCTATTGCTTATTATACATTTTACAAAGTTTTACCTGAAACTTACTTGCTGCTTTCAAAGTAAAACTCCCAAACTTCGTTGTCATTTTGTTAGCCACCTGTGGGATCACCTGACTATAACTGGAAGGGGTAGGAGCTACAACAAGGAGCTGGTCACTGCTTCTATATGAACTATAACAAACAAGGGGAAATTGTGCTCACCACTCATTTTTAAAACCATTAGGTGTGGATGCAATGAGGCTGTGACCACAAAATACATATAGACACATACAACAGGTCTTCTGCACTCAACCCCTTATCAATATATTTAAGACGTTGAGACATTTTGTGCATACAGCTACTAAAAAATGCCTTACCCTTTAAACAAAACATGGATTCCTAGTCCATATATTGCAATATATTTAAGCTGGCCAACTACGTCATCCCATATCTGGCCAGTCCTACTCTCAAACATCTTAATTGCTGCTTTCAAAGTAAAATTCCCTCACTGGGAGTTGCCTTCCTGTAATTTAGAACTTTCTAGATAATGGGTTTCCGGATAATGAATCCCATACCTGTATGTCAGGATTGTTGCTGGTAACATTACTCTTTTAAATATATATATATATATAAAGTAGCAGACACATCGCAAGGAGCGTCTGCTATTTTGCTTACCGGCTTCCTTCCCCTACAGAGCCTCCCACGCACTTCCTGCTGCGCAGAGGCTCTGCATACACGATGTTGAGCGATCTCCAGGCACTCCAGGCAATCTGCAAAAAAAAGGTAAGTGCACTTTTTTTTATACACTTACCTGCACCTACAGACACTTACAGC
>CM044433.1:143352008-143375459 GCA_024363595.1 Xenopus borealis | reverse complement strand
TCTCTTCCTGTACCATCTGTGCCACTTCCAAGTCTGGTCGTTCTCCTCCCACTGGGCTATTGCAGCCGTTGCCCATTCCTTCCCGGCCCTGGACCCATTTGGCAATGGACTTTATTGTAGACCTTCCAATCTCCCAAGGGAACACGGTGATTTGGGTTGTCGTGGACAGATTCAGCAAGATGGCTCATTTCATTCCATTGCCCAAATTGCCTACAGCCGTAGAACTGTCCAGACTTTTTATACAACACATCTTTTGTCTCCATGGATTCCCGCTTGAAATAGTTTCCGATAGAGGCTCTCAATTCATCTCCCGATTCTGGCGCTCCCTCTGCAAAGCCCTCAACGTCTCGCTTCAGTTTTCCTCCGCTTACCACCCTCAATCCAATGGAGCCTCTGAAAGGACTAACCAAGCTTTGGAGCAGTTTTTGAGATGTCATATTTCCTTGTGCCAGGATGATTGGGCAGATCTGCTTCCCTGGGCTGAGTTTGCTCACAATAACACCATACATGCCTCTTCTAACAGATCTCCCTTCTTTTGTGTTTATGGTCTACATCCTCTGGCTTTTCCTCAAGATCTGCTTCTTACCGACGTTCCTGCGGCCAACGACCATGCTGCCCATATGATGGCCATCTGGCATGCGGTTGAAGCCAATCTGATCAAGAGCTCCATCTCCCAAAAGAAGTTTGCCGACAGACGATGAGTTCCTGCTCCAGTGTACTCTCCTGGTGATAGGGTATGGCTTTCCACCCGGAATTTGCATCTCAGGGTCCCTACATCCAAGCTTGGTCCCAAGTTCGTGGGCCCCTTCTCGGTGTTGGAAATCATCAGTCCGGTGGCGGTTCGCCTGCAGTTGCCTCCTGAGATGCGGATTCCTAACTCCTTTCATGTCTCCCTTCTCAAGCCAGCTGTTGTCCCGGTCTCTTCCACCCCTGCTCCTGTCCTGGTTGATGGTCATGAGGAATTTGAAGTTCAGAGGATCCTGAGCTCCCTGCTCTCCAGGGGTGGCCTGCAGTATTTGGTTGAATGGAAAGGCTTCGGACCTGAAGAGTGCTGTATTAAGGAGTCTGATGTGCATGCCCCTCTGTTGATCCGGAGGTTCCATCAACGCTTCCCTTCTTGTCCTCGGCCTGGTGGTCCGGTGGCCCCCCGTGACGGGGGGGGTACTGATGGGGACGCTTACCTGGCGTCTGAAGATGGCGGCCGCCGTCGCGATACTCCGGTGTCCAGTACTACGCCACCCCTGCGACAGAACGAGTCGCGTGCGTCAACTTTGACGCCGGCGTCGGATTAGTCGCCGGCGACGAAGTCTCCGCGCGTCAACGTGATGACGTCACTGCGTCAGTTTTGGCGCCAAAGTGGGCCTTTATAAGCTCTCAGCAAACTATAGACTGTGCCCAAGTATAGGTCCTTACTGTAGGTTCCTGGGTGCTATTTCCTGACCTTGATTCCTGTGTTTGACCTCTTGCCTGATTATCGACTGTGAACCTTGCTGCCTGGATTGACCCTTTTGCCTGGACTTTGACTATTCTCTTGCTTAACCCTTCGGATACCTCGCTAATATTGGACATTGCTTCTTCCTTGGTCCGCTACATCACTCCGGAGCCTTCGGGCCCTGACACAAACCACTTGGATGTTGCTCTCAGTGTCCTCAAAGTAGGTGCTTATTTTTGAATTTCAGGTTTGGAAGTAAGTTTTAATTGCATAAAAACTAAGTATAGTGCCAAGCAGAGCCTCCTGTAGGCTGCTAGTACACATAGGGGCTACCGAATAGTCAATCACAGCACTTATTTAGCACCCCAAGAGACTTTTTAATGCTTGTGTTGCTCCCCAACCCTTTTTACATTTGAATGTGGCTGACGAGTAAAAAGGTTGGGGATCCCTGCTCTAACACAATCACAAACGAAAAAATAGTCACAAAAAAAATAAATCCAAACAGTTTTTATTAACTTTATGATTTTAAAATATGCACTATTTTATTACATACAAAAAAACACCAAATAATAGAAGCACTAGCACTTTAAATCACTACAGAGAAAAATCAAATTACTGATAATAAAAAAAGAAATAAATTAAATTACTGAAAAGTTTATAATCAAACTCACAGAGATACACTTGAATTTATAAGGTATCTATAAAGTACAAATATAATTATTATAAAGAGAAAAATATTGGATACATATATATATCAAAATTGAAATTAATATTAATAAATTGTGATTGCTTGAGATATTCAGAAATACATGGAAAGCTCTAAAATAACACACCGTATGGGAAAATACATTGTAAATTGATGGGTATATATGAATTAAATCGTATAAAACCTGTACAAAACCCCCCAACTATATACATAGTGAACCGATAACTGCAATGTCCCCAAAAATATAAGTGTGTATAAATGGAGAAGAATGCTAATTGTGAACTGCCATATACTAGCGCCGCATAGCAAAGTAATTTTAGGAAGGCAATATATCATATTTATAGCTTTGCAACAGCTCTGTATAAGGGGCAGATTTACTAAGGGTCGAATTTCGAATGGCAAAAAAATTTGAATTCGAATTTTTTTAGCGCAATTCGACCAATCGAATGATCGAGTAGGGAAATTCGATTCGAAACGAATTTTCGAACGGTTTTTAAACGATCGATCAAATTTTTCCTATTCGATCTTAGGGAATGATCCCCATTTCGGTAGGTTTAATCTGGCGAACTAAGTGATCGAATTTAAATTTAAAGGGGAAGTATTCGACCATTGAATTTTCGAATATTCGAATAAAATTAAATTCTAATATTCAAATTATTCGAATTCGAATCATTCGATGTTCGAATTTGGTCGAATTTGCCTAATTTGCATATTCAAAATTCAAATCTTTTTGAAAATTCGATCGAATATTCAAATCCTTCATGTGAATACATGTGAATTTAGTAAATCTTCCCCTAAGTGTAACAAATGTAAAAACTGTTTTTTAAAGTAAGTGGCAACCAGAGAAATTGGAATAATGAAAGCCTGGAATTGACAAGGACACACAAGCATTACACCGATGACATGCATACCAAATGAACGAAGGAAGTTTGCCATGGTAACCACATGCGACCATCTTCAAAAGGGAATAGCGCACCGTAATTTACATACCTCTGATGAAGCTGATAGCATCAGCGAAACACGTAATGATGTCATCACAAGCAGTGGTGTAACTACTCCCTGGTGGGGTACAGGATGGGCCCCCCCTGTTGGGCCCTTACCTCTATAAATCCCATGCTGGAGTGTTGATAGCATGTGTGCTGTAAAATTTCCCCCTAGATAACCGTCTGCCACAACCTTTATCGTGACTCGGATGGGCCCCAAGGGGATGGGGGCCCTGGTGCAATTGCACCCTCTGCACCCCTGGTAGTTACGCCACTGATCACAAGCAGCAGTTAGTGTCATGAGGGAAGAGAAGGGAGAAAGATTTGGCTGGCTAAAAACATCATCCACTCCACCCCGGGACCAATCTGCATAAGGACTTGGAAATACTATATGTGAATGAACTTCATTTTAAATGTTAGTGTAATATTTTATACAAAAAACCATTTTAATAAATAGAATTATACTATGGGATTCTCCCTTTTGAGGAGCTAAAGGTACATTGCGAAGAGAAGTCCGATAAGAATTTATTATACGCGTGTCCCCAAGCATTGGTCTTGTAAGTAGGCAATTCTGCCACATCGGTGGAGGTGGTTTGGAGCACGTTTTTGGTGCTATTTTTAAAGGAATAAGACCAGCTACTGAGGAACTGCAGAAACAGAACTATAACTACACGCAGGGTGTTAGTTAAGTTGATTGTGACTTACTATACCATATACTGTTTCTTGTCCCCTCGTTGCCTCAGGCGCTGTTCCATCTTTGTATCTGTAAGTATTGAAGTAATATCTCTGTTGGGGTGTCCACATTTATGCACCTGTCTAATTTTGTTAGGATGCATATTGCATATTTTCTGTAAATCCAATGCTACTGTTTCCATAAGGCATGTTAAATATTAAAAGGGAATTGCTACTTTGAAAGCTCAACCAATGATAAACAAAACTACAAAGAATTAAAAGGGGTTCCCAAACTTTTTCATCTGACTGTAATTGGTGCTGCAACTGACACCGCTATTAAAAGGGTTGTTCACCTTTAAATAACTTTTAGTGCAATGTTTTGATGTTCTGAGACAATTTGTAGTTGGTTTTCATTTTTTTTATTTGTGGTATTTGAGTTTTTTTTTATTCAACAGCTCTCCATTTTGCAGTCAGCGATCTGGTTGCTAGGATCCAAATTTCCATAGCAACCATACACTGATTTGAATAAGAGACTGGAATATGAACAGGAGAAAGGGCTTGTAGCCCGAAACGTTGCTGTTTAAGCATTTCAGTAAAGTATTTTCACTTTTTCAACATTTCCGGAGTGCTGCTGTTTTCATTGGAATATATGCAGTTGTTTGCCTTGGCAGGAGGTATAGCTGGCACCCGGGGCTGCAAAGAGCTTTTTGTTCACTTTTAAAGCACACCTGAAATTCATTACATTGGAATATGAACAGGAGAGGGCCTGCATAGAAAGTTGAGTTATAAAAATAGCAAAATAACAATAAATTTGTACCCTTACAGAGCATTTGTTTTTTTAGATGGCGTCAGTGATGCCCCTTGGAAAGCTGTAAAGAGTCAGACAAAGAAGGCAAATACTCTAAACTATAAAAAATATATAATAAAGACCAATTGCTAAGAAATGGCCATTCTATAACATATTAATTTGTAGGAGAACCGCCTGTCTAAGGAAATAGTTAAAGGGTAATTAAAATGTTTAAATCAATGTATCACGGCTTTTGCATATGTTGGCTGTTTATATATATATATATATATATATATATATATATATATCATAATAATATGCTTTCTTACTCCAAACAAAAGAAACTCTGGCACCCGAGGCCAGAAATTCCACATATTCATTGATCTTGCTGTAAATAAAAAAATTATGATGCTTTAATTAGAAAGTTGACTCTCATTTTCCTGGATTTTTGCCTGTACACCCTCTATGCAGGCTCATGCAGGATATGATCTCCTGGGAGCTCTTTAAAGGAAATTTAATATTTATGTATTCAGTAGTGATATCCACAAGTAGGAGTCCTTTTTACAATGCAAACAATCCCTGTTTTAACTAAAATCTTTTTTTGCTGTATTTTATTTAAAAAACAACCCTGTACTTGACTGAGATCTACAATTATATATATCAGTGCAATGTTGCTCCCCTTTTCTGTATCAGTTCTCCAATGGCCTGCAGATAAGTAGAATATAATATGAAAATAAGATAAGTGATCCAAATCGAGCCTCAGAATGAATTACTTTTAGGGCAGTGACACACGCTATAATTTCAGGGAGATTAGTCGACCATCGACAAATCACCTGTTCTTCAGGCAACTAATCTCCCTGAAAAGCCTTCCCGCAGGCTAGAATGTAAATCGCTGGCGGGATGGCACTTGGAGTACTTCGTTTTTCGAAGTCGCTGGGCGACTGATCTCCCCAAAATCTTGGCTTGTGTCACTACCCTTATGGTTAGAAGAGTTACTGACCCCAGAGAACAGTCAGCATTTTCAATACTATATTAGAAAAAGGCAAATAAAAAAACATAAAACATATAATAAAAGAAGACCAGTTGCAAAGTGTCTAAGAACCTCTACCTGTTTTTATGCACCTTGCATCTATTTGCTTTGTGAGTGTCTATTAATTCCACTGGTAATTGGTTGTTTTGTATGTGTATGTTCAATGTGTACACCCATTTATTGTAAAGGTATGGGATCCGTTATCCGGAAACCTGTTATCCAGAAAGCTCTAAATTACAAAAACGCAGTATCCCATAGACTCCATTTTATCCAAATAATCCACATTTTTAAAAATGATTTCAGTTTCTCTGTTATAATAAAACAGTACCATGCACTTGATCCAAACTAAGCTATAATAAATCCTTATTGGAAGCAAAAGTTTAAGTATAAATATCCAAATTACAGAGAGATACATTATCTGGAAAACCCCAGGTCTCGAGCATTCTGGATAACAGGCCCTATATCTGTATAGGGCTGCAGAATATGTTGGTGTTAATAAATATGTTATTAATAATAATATTAAAAATAATAAACCTGTTTGCTGTTTTCAAGGCTTACATGATGGGTGACTACATTATACTAAACATTTCTGAAATCAAACTTTGATTTAATAATTCCCATAACACTACTTTGGTTTCTCCTCTGAGCTAAAGGCATGGCTCTCCTGTTTCTAGATGCCTATCCCTAGAGTGGCAGAACAAAGGGACCCACATACCTACAGTCATTTTAAAGTCACATGCGCAGTCTATATCCTTTCCTCACTTTTCTCCTGGATTACCCCAAACTCACCTCATCAGACATGTCAACTCACCCACCTTTTTGGCATTCATCCTAAATTAACCCCTCAGTCACCTGGTTACCCATAGTAACATGCCCTTCAATCACTGTCAGTAATTTGCACACAAATCCTTACTTGCTCACTTCAATAAAATGCATATAATCAGCACCACAATCCTTAAAGGGGAATTCAAACCCTCCCTTGCTAACCCCCAACCCACCGTAAACCCTTCCTGAACAGATATGGCAAAATTCCATCCAAAACATAGTCTTGGTTTATAATGTGTCCTCCACAAGCAGATATGAGGCGTAGTAAGGCAAAAGGGATGAGCAGCTTCTTTAGGTTTAACCTTTTAAAAAACAAGGACTGTGAGCTGTTAGAGAACAGAGGAAGTGACTGGAATCTAAAAGACCTGCCTTTAATTAGTGACACGATTTCTCCATAAAGTATATTGGATCAAGGCACAAGACCCACAAGGGACTTATTATTAGCAAAACCATATATTGAGGTCCAGAGTACAATAAAATCATGCTGTTGTACAAAGAAAGCAAAGATGTTTTTGTGCAATCTGGGGCCATAAAAATCTCTTGGAGGGCTACACTAATCTGTGAGCCAATAGCTGCAAACTCTTCAGTTAGAGAACCCCATGATCATAAGGTCTGTCAGAAGAAGAGATATAGTCCATATTCTCTAATTTCCTTTATTTCTTACCATGACTGTTTTAGGCAGCTCTGGCGCTTTGGGTGGCAGAGCCCAATCACCCAACAGCCCCATACATCCTCACCATCCTACCATTGCTTATCTCTAGTCCTACCTCAGAACCAAGCAGGATAATTGTAGTGGGCATTTGATATTCAGCATATTATGCATGGGGAAGTGAAAGCTGCCTAAACATTCTGGTGAGCAGCCCTACAAAAGCTGTGAATCTTAACTAGATTTCCATTAATGTTATCTTTTCTAACATATTCCTGGTGGTTAACTGCGTTCAACATATTTATTAAAGAATACAGCAGGATTCCCAAAAGTTTGATCTATTTTATGACTTGTGAAAAAGTAAAAATGTTATTCTTGCTTTTTTCGGGAGGAAGCTGATGCACCCAATGGAATTCCTCACTAACATACAAACTATATTCAGACAGTGCTCTGTTTCAAGTTGAACCTTGAACCCCAGTACTGTGAGGCAGCAATACTAACAGTGGTGGTACCACTATATACGTATATGCTATATGGCAAACGTACCTGGACTAATATACTGTAACTATATTGATATGTCCGCGGCTAAAACACTCACTGCTAAGTTACAAACTTTCCCTGAAAGCAAGAAATATTTATAGAGAACAACTGGTGATTGGAGGCAAACAAACCTAACGTCTCCACGAGCAATGCTAATCATTAGTTAGAGTAGGGTATAGGTCAATACCATTGAACTCAGGAGAAATAACACTGTATCCTCTGGGGTGATAAATGGTATTTTATCTACTTTGTGTACTTTTGTGAAAATCATTTTCCTGTTTCAATGTAAAGTATCCCTAACCCAGAACTAACTCCAGGGGGGAAATTCACTAAGCGGCGAAAATTCACTAGCATTGCCTTCGCTAACGTTCGCCAGCACTACACAAATTCACTAAAGTGCGAAGTTACGATAAGGTCGGCGAACATAAGCGAAGTATCGCTACTGTTAGTTCGCCAGGCAAAGCGCATTTACGCTAGTGATGCCTAATTTGCATACGGTGCGAACTTAAACGTATAATATAAGTATATGTTACTGCCACTACATTACACTACACAAGCCCAGGAAACCTTTAAAGGAACAGTTCAGGGTAACAATAAAAACTGGGTAAATAGATAGGCAGTGCAAAATAAAAAATGTTTCTAATATAGTTAGTTAGCCAAAAATGTAATGTATAAAGGCTGGAGTGACTGGATGTCTACATAACAGAATACAACACAACTTCCTGCTTTTCAGCTCTCTAAATCTGAGTTAGTCAGTGACTTGAATGGGGGCCACATGGGATATAACTGTTCAGTGAGTTTGCAATTGATCCTCAGCATTCAGCTCAGATTCAAAAGCAACAGTTATGACCCATGTGGCCCTCCCTCAAGTCACTGATTGGTTACTGCCTGGTAACCAGGGTAACCAGTCAGTGTAAACCAAGAGAGCTGAAGAGTAAGAAGTAGTGTTCTGTTCTGTTATGTTAGACTTCCAGTCACTCCAGCCTTTATACATTACACAACTAACTATATTGAAAACATTTTTTATTTTGCACAGCCTGTCTATTTACCTAGTTTTTACTTTTATACCGAACAATTCCTTTAATAAATAAAATAAAGTTGTCTTATTGCCCTACATGTGCCCCCTGTATAGTTGAGTTGCCATATGTTAGGAAATGTAGGGGGGAAGGAGGGTAACCCCCCCCAAAAAAATCGATCTTTTTCAGACTATCACCCCAGAATGTTAAAACATGCCAGCGTTTTTTTTGGGACTTTTTTTTTCAAACCCCTATCTATTGTATTGAACTTCGCCAGGTCTGACCTGGCGAAGTAAAGTCTAGCGTAAGTGGTAACGTTCAGGAAAATGTTGATCTTAGTGAATTTGCGTAATTACGATTCTTCGTCAGTGTGCAACTTCGCCTGGCGTAAGGGTGAGAAGTTGCGCTAGTCTATCTACTTCGCTAGTGAAAATTTGCCAGATTCGGTGTTAGTAAATTTGCGAAGATACGAATTCACGTCACACTGGCAAATTAGCGCTAGCGTTAGACGTTTCGCGCTTTAGTGAATTTCCCCCCAGGGTTCTGGTCTTGGCCCACTCTTCTGCTTATAGCAACTGCATTTGACTTCCGCTACTCAGATGCTGCCATTTAGGAGCGATGCATCATGGAAGAAGGCAGCGAGCGTCCGTGCCACCTCCCTAAACCATTAAGTAATTCTTTCACAGTGCCAAAGCTCACAAATGCTCTAGAGGCTTAACAACAAGCTTCTCTAGTAGATTAGAAGCTGTTATAGCAGCAGAGCGAGGACCAACTTCACATTAATTACCTTTGTATTATTACCACTGTCTTGGGAATGAGATGATGAACATGCAAGTGTCTGGATTCTTTTAGCCATATAGTATAGATGTATAGAGAACCGAAGTGTTTAACTTCTGCCTTGTTGTGTAATACCAAGGGGCAAATTTGTGAATTTCACATGAAATTATCGAAGTTCGATCGAATTCGATCGAACAACGATCATACAAATTTTTTGTGAAATTTGGCCTCATCGAATATCAAATAGATCGAATAGATTGAATGATCGGATATTCGATAATTCGATGATCGAAGGAATCAAAATTTTAAAGTTATTCGACTGCCTACTTCGCCAGATTGAACCTACCGAATTGCAATAGAAGCCTATGGAAAGCTCCCCATAGGCTTCAGAGACTAAGTCCTGCTCGAATACCATTTGTACGATCGTAGCGTTCGATCGCTCCAATCGTCCAAATTTTTCGGACTCTCGAAAGGAAATTTCATGATTTTTTTTGTGAAATCGAACGATCGGTATCCGATCGTACGAATTCATCGAGAAATCATATGGCGAGCAAAATGATAGCCTAAAACAATCGACCATCGAATGCTTATCGAATTGCAAATTTGGTCGAGCTAATTTCCGGGAATAATAGTACATTTGCCCCCAAGTGTTAATCACACTCAAGATAAATATTGTATCAGCATTTTGGTAACTAATAATAATCTCATATATTTCCTTTTTCAGAAAGATGTCTAGACACCCATGCAGAATTTTTGCATCCCCTTTTCTCAGTTTCAAAGAAACAGATTATCTTTTTCACAGGGATGTCTTAAAAATATATTGTGAGTTTTGGTAACTGGCACAAACAAACCTACTTCTTTTATTTACATTCTGCTGGTTACTGCCTTTAACATCTTTATCATTATCCTTGTTCTATAAAATAAAAAAAACTTAATTTTTGTTGTAATTAAAATTTTTTAGTTGGCAAGTACAGAAGCTCAGACTGTAGTACATATAGACATTTCCATGCAAACCATTTAATTTGAAGTGTTTTAATGAGAAAAAATTACAAGAAAAAAAGGAGAACAAAAAAGGAATAAAGATTAAAGATAAGAACTAACACAATAATGTTAAAGGGAAACTGTCATGGGAAAACATGTTTTTTTTAAAATGCATCAGTTAATAGTGCTGCTCCAGTAGACTTCTGCACTGAAATCCATTTCTCAAAAGAGCAAACAGATTTTTAAATATTCAGTTTTGAAATCTGACATGGGGCTAGCCATTTTGTCAATTTCCCAGCTGCCCCTGGTCATGTGACTTGTACCAACACTTTAGGAGGGAACTGCTTTCTGGCAGGCTGTTGTTTTTCCTTCTCAATGTAACTGAATAGTACGCAGTGGGACATGGGTTTTACTATTGAGTGCTATTCTTAGATCTACCAGTCAGCTGTTATCTTGTGTTAGGGAGCTGTTATCTGTTACCTTCTCATTGTTCTTTTGTTAGGCTGCTGGGTGGGTGAAAGGGAGGGGGTGATATCACTCCAACTTGCAGTACAGCAGTAAAGAGTTATTGAAGTTTATCAGAGCACAAGTCACATGACTTGGGGCAGCTGGGAAATAACCAAAATGTCTAGCTCCATGTCAGATTTCAAAATGAAATATAAAAAAATCTGTTTGCTCTTTTGAGAAATGGATTTCAATGCAGAATTCTGCTGTAGCAGCACTATTAACTGGTGCATTTTGAACATTTTTTTTTCCCATGACAGGATCCCTTTAAGCTATAACAGAGTGCATCTGCACTTTGGGATTTACATTCCTATAGTATCAGTGTTTCACCATAAAGCAATTTGGTCTCCTGCGCAGTGTTGGGCTTGTCTTTGTATCAGGCATCTCCTAGGGTGTTTAGAGAATATAGTTTACCCATGATGACCAGACATTATCATTTAACTGGGTTGTGTTGGTTTTATAAGCTGTCATAGTTGAAAAGATTTTATTTTTATCAACTCTAGAAATAACTTCAGCTATAGTGGGTTTGTGATTTTCATTTAGACATGAGTGTTATTTGCACAGTAGTTGTAATGTTGTTCACCAGTTTCTGGGTTAGTCATTTAAGTTTTGAGATGGGTCATGCCAACAATATATGTGGTGGCTTTGTGTTGAGTGGTACTGTCAGGAGAGACCATATAAGGTCAGAAACCTCCCTCCAGAAGGATGTTATCCAGGAGCCTTGCCTCATTATGTGACTTAGGTCAAGCACTCTACTTCTGTACATCCTCTCCAACACAGTGGGAAATCATTTTGATAGCCCTGGTTGGCAGTGACATTTCCTCCCCTAGTACTTCTTTCCCAATATTACATACACTTATGTTTGGGAAAAGGATCCTGAGGGAGAGCCTTTATATGGAAATGGGGACCCTTGGGATATTTTCCAATAGGTTTAGGGAGATTGTCATTGGATTGCCCAATATAGATGTTATAACATGCTTATCCTGAACGTACTCCAAAGACCTATTCATATTCCAATAGTATTTGTCCTTTAGCCTACCATAGGGATAAAGATTATTTTTCAAAGGATCTATGAAGTCAATGATTTTGAACATTTGTCCAAAAAATCCTATGACTTTAGTTTAGCCCCAGAGGGAATTTGGGTTTGGCTTATACTGAAAGAGGAAGTGGAAGTCCCACAGATTTTGTATTTCATATTACACTTGTCTCCAAATAGATACTGTGTATAAAAATACTTTAAAACGCACTGTACAGTGAAAAGTAGGAGCCATTTGGGAAACTGTAAAAAATGGCAAAGAATATGCAAACATTTTCTGTGCCAATAGTCCCTAGCTATAGCTTCTATGTCAACGTATTACTGCAGATGAAATGCCATAATTCTCTCATGGAAATTTTAGGTCACATTCTAAAATTAATCTTCAATGGCATGTTGAGAGAATGTTGGATAGTATAGTATATAAGTATATCGTGTAGCCATTAGCCAAATTTGCCTTGATAAACTTTAGGATGAGAAACATTGCTGTTAATGTTAGTTCTCCCCACATTTACTCTTTTAAAGAGTATCTCAGTAAATATAAACTCAAGGATTCACACATCACGCCTATATGTCCATTCCAAAGCTAGCGTCTATGGGCATTTGAATAATAAATAAATAAGAAAGAATAAACAAAAAGCCAAGTGCTAAAAAGTTTTATAAGTCTTTGTTGCAGTTTCCTCAGAGTGGCAGGTCTTCACCCAGACCTCCAAATAAATGTCCAAACAAATGTATCTAAAAGGAAGTGCATTAAAGAAAACTAATAGTGCAGTATCATCTATATATGGTAGAATGCAAAGGTGGCCATACTCAAGCCGATAAAAGCTGGCGACAGACAAAGTCGGCAGCTTATTTGGCCAGTATATGGGGCCCCCAACGGGCTTCCTTGATTGATATCTCGCCAGAAATTGATGATGAGCGGACAGGCTTAAAATTCCCGTTGGTTTGAAGGCAGCACCAGTTCCTTAACAGGCCTGGATTCCTGGCCTTGTGACCTCTCGGATCGCCATGGCACGAGTCGGGACAATCCACACATGGGCTAAAAATTGTATGAAACACAGATTCATGTGACTTTATCTTAACATTTAAAGTGGACCCGTCACCCAGACAAAAAATCTGTATAATAAAAGTCCTTTTCAAATTAAACATGAAATCCAGTTTCAAATTTTTATTTAAGCATTCATAGCTGTTTTAAGCTCATTTAAAAATCTCAGCTGTCAATCAAATATTGTCTGCCACTCCTCTATGCCTTAGACATAGTGGTGGGGCAGATAATTACTTTCACTTTCCATTCAGCACTTCCTAGATGTCACTGCTCCCCACACATCCCCCCAGTTCTCTTAACCATTTAATCAGGGGCGTAACTACCAGGGGAGCAGGGGGTGCAATTGCACCAGGGCCCACTCCCTCTCTGGGGCCCCACTGGAGAGGCTAGGAGATCTCCAATGTGCAAATCATAGGGGGAGAGCCTGAAAGGGGGGCCCGGCTGTCAATCCTGCACCAGGGCCCACCAGCGAGTAGTTACGCCACTGCATTTAATTGTGTAGCCAGGACATGGGGATAGACATCGGTTCCCCTATTCTGGTGCACAAACAAGATTCTGAGATGATGCAAGGCTTGTCTTAATAACAGTGTCCACAAAATGGCTCCTGCCTGCTTGCTATAATTATGAATTCCCAGACTGAAGAAAACAAGATTAAAATAATTTATATAGCGTAATTAATGTTCATTTTGCTTGACTAATGTGATAAAATAGGATTTTGAATTTTTTTTTTGGGGTGACGGGTCCACTTTAAGTCTGTATTTGGTGAAAAGCTTTGCCTACTGACAATATTTGTGTGCTTTGGTGATTCAAATGAACCACAATGTAGACCCCAACAGATTTGCAACCTTTGCAGCCTAAAAGTGCTGTGGGTGATAAAAGAATGGTGGAATCATGTGCAAATATCAGTTGGGTTTTGTCATTTGATTTTATGAATTTGCTCATTCTTTCTACTTCCTTATTCTGTTTTAATGTTTTTGCTTTGTTTTTTTTTTTTGTTTTTTTTATTAAATAACAATATAATTTAGGATACTTTCACTTCCTGTTCTGCTTCTCTGTACAAAAACAAAATTTGGTGATTGGTAATTTGGACTGTATTGAGTGTAGTGCAGCATATTATGTGCCAATGATTCTGTTTGTGCCAGTAGAGCCACAATGGTACAGATCATGGAGCCACTGTGTCTGATATGTTATTTTTTTAACTTCCTTTCACCATTTTGGGATAAAATCATTGTCTGCTTTTATGTTGTGACATCCGTCTTTGCATATGGTCTGTGCCCTGCAAATGTACTCATATTACATAAATAATAATTACACAGTAAACATTACAGACATGGAACAAATGTAAATCTACTGATGTAAATTATATATCCTTTGCTGACTATATATAAGATATATTTACCTTTTTAAAGTTTGTGTTTGGGGTGGCAATCATTGACATGGGAAAACTTGGTTTGGGGAAAGGTCAGACATGGATAATGCAGCCTTTGGTTCTCACTGGAATTAACAAATTCTCTGTACGAGACATAAAAATGCCTTAACAACTATTTACATATCTAAAGAACACCAGTAATAAACACAGCAATGGACTGAGTAAATTTTACTCACCCCCAGGATGAGACTTGGCCAGTAGGACACTGGGTAAAAACCCTGTGGGCCTCCTATCAACCCCAACCTGTCTAAAACCATAGACACTTTCCCCCTGACCTCCAGATCACAGCTGCAAAAAAAAAAAATAGGTAAGTGCAAGTAGGGAGAGTGTGTTGTGGTACTGGTAAAGGACCTCATGTCTGAGACTGGGGCCTGGGGGGTTGCTAGGGCTCCTTAGGTAGCAGCCTTTTGGCATTGGATCCCCCAGTCTGACACTGGTCATCCCTTTTGGTACCCATAATGATCAACAGTCCTTAGGTACAATCGAAAGTGTATGGGATATTATACAGCAGGATATCTCAACCTTATACTACCTAGTCCTCAAATATATATACAGTATAGTGAATAAAGTACCCCCTCTTGTAAAATATAAGGATATAATAAGTTACAGAGGAGTTTCACGACTAGTGATGGGCGAATGGGGCGAATTCCCGGCGAATTCCCGCGATTCGCCGCTGGCGAATAAATTTGTGAAACGCCAGAGAAATTTCTCCTGGCGAAAATTCGCAGAAAAAATGAGTCGCGCGTCGGTTTTGACGTGATGAAAACATTGTGACACGTGATTAAAATTACGCGATGCGCGTCAAAAGCGTGCCGCGACTCGTTTCGCGGATTTTTCGCCAATTCACGAATTTCTCTGGAAATTCGCTAATTTTTCGGCGAAGCAAAACTCGGGAGATTCGCCCATCACTATTCACGACCATATAAAAACACGAGGCTGAAGGTCATGGAACTCCAAGGTAATTTCTAATATTTTCATATTTTGCAACTGGGGGTACTTATTATAATACGCAAGTTTCAGTGAGCCACGTGACAGAAATGACCGAACTCACCGTTTATAACTGATGACACCGTTTATAAGGATATAATTTACAAGATATTCACAGCTTTTGGGTATTATATATATATATATATATATATGTATATACAATATATGTATATATATATATATATATATATTGTGAGAGGTGCATAGTGGGTCCCTGGAGTGAATGGAAGAGAGCAGCGTGGGTTTCCATTCCTTGCTCTGTTAGCTAGAGGCAGTTAAGTAATTAAGCTACAGGTATATTGTAGTTAAAAAGAGGTGCGGAGCAACACCTCAGGGCTTCTTCCCCTGGATACCTCCTAGAGCTGAAGAAGGGTGAGGGGCCAGTGAGTGAAGGAAGGTACTTGTGTAGAGCTGGGAAGAGAGAGTGAGTCCCCCTGTGATGGAGAGAGCTCCAAAAGGACTGATAAGAGGAAAAGAGAAACTGCTCCCAGGAGACAAGTGTGTCTTGAGTGTACCCTAAAGAGGATTCTGGAATTTGTGGTCCGCCAAAAGCCAGTGAGGGCTAAGGAAACTGGGAGCTATGTTAACACCAGTGAGAATGTGTGAGTGGGCCTGTTAATGCTTAGGTGAAGCTAATGTTATCCCCAATGTGAAGCCAGTGGGGTGAAGATTTACTTTGTTTGTGCAAACAAAAGTCAACAAAGCTGCATTTAAATGTACAGGTGGTGTCAGTCTCCTTTCTCTGTGCTGGCTATGATCTTCACTACCTGAAGCTCACAATATACTGTATATATATATTAGGGTTGCTACTTGCCTTGTATTTTACCTGCCTGGCTGGTAAAAATTAATCTTGATCTCAATGTTATTAATAGGGAAAATGCAGAAAAATATAAGAAGGCCAGTATGCAAAACAAAAAGTATGCAAGTATGCAAAAACAAAAAATCTTTATTGGACTCAACGTTTCGATCCCCCACAGGGATTTTCATCAGAAGAAATACATCAAACAACCAGAAATCCCACCACCCCCCAGAATATAAACCCAAGGATCAAATTTGGCACCAAAACGCATTGCTAGGCAACAACTGCTGTCACTGAGCCATCACGAAGCAGATCATTTAATATGCAGAAGTACCAAAAGCAGAATATATTCAAGTAAGAGTAAGTAAGTGTAAGTACTTTGCATAAAGTACCTGTGAGCATGGCATTCTGCTTTATGTACTATGTACTATATCCTTTATGCTACCACCCAGGCAATAACTTAGTCTTCACAGAATAACAGATTAAATAGCTATACTGACAAAAAAGCAGCATTTCAGAACTTTAAATAAAACCTATGAAGGATTAAGGAGAGATCATTCATTTGAGCTGGTCTCATATGCTGAAAATGTCTGAAGCATAATTTTCATGTACAGTTACAAGAAGAGAGATATGCTTATTACCCCTAGCCCAATGAAGTACAGTGCTACACACTTAAGCTGGCCACAGACGCAACAATCCAATTGTACGAATCCTCAATTCGTACAATTTTTGGACCGTGTGTGGAGTGTCCCGACATTTGTCGTGCCATGCCGATCGGTCGTTCAGTCGATTGGACAGGTTAGAAAATTTCTGTCGGCTGCCAATCTTATCTTTGTATCCAGTGTCGGACTGGCCCACCGGAATACCAGGAAAACTCCCAGTGGGCCAAGGTGTCAGTGGGCCCTCATGCTGCTAAACTTTTGGCCTATTTCATGGCCATTCCCTATTTCGTTGAGAACAAAGAGGCTAAATAGATGGAATAATTGATTATAGTATGTAAAGAAAACAAACTAGGAGAATAGCAGTTGATTGAGGAGATTAAGAATATTAGTACTGAGAGTGGCCCCCTGGTATAAGGTTTTATGGTGGGCCCCTGGTCTAAAATTTTTGGGTGGGCCCCTGGTGTCCCAGTCCGACAATGTCTGTATGTATTGCTGATCTGGCAATTTTCAGTGGGAGATTGTCACCAGCTTTGTCGGACAGAAACATTAGTAGGATTGCTGTCAGGGGCTGAACATCGTCTGATCTGTTCTTTTACTACTTTATTTGATCTGATGGTTAATGGAAGGTCGTTGGCAGGTCAGATCCGATCATTCGATGATTCGAACGATCGGATCTTTGTGTCTATGGCCAACTTTAACAACTAACTCCTGCAAGAAGACAAGCCTCTGCTCCTTGCAACCTACCCTTTGACCCTTGCAGGAGGACAGACTTGAGCTTGTTGAATTACAATCCATTCATACAGACTGCAACTAAAGGAACCGACAAGTTGCAGAATCTGACCCTTAAGATGTCTAATTAGATAGTTTGTTTTGAAATGCCAGTGAGATCCAAGCTGGAATACTTCATCAACTGTGTAACACCTCATTAATCACTCACCCGGTAAATACAAATGTCTTTGTTGTTGTGTGTGTGTGTCTTTGGAGGGGCATCTGGAGAAATAGGATATTTAAACAAAATCACTCTACTGGACAAAAGCTTGTATAGCAACATGTGTTTGGCAGACCGCTTATATAAAATAACAGATAATGGCTCCGTGTTTTCACAGTGTGGAGGTCCAGGGTATAGTATGGTGGAATGGAGTAGTATGGGGAATATTGTTCAAATAGATCTTAAAGCTGCAGGACATGCAGGTAAATGCTAATGACCATGGAACTGGAGCAACTGAAAGGAACATCTGCAAAGAGGTGGAAAGAATATTGAATATAAGTAAATGGCTCTAAGAAAAAAATACAGCATCTGTAAAGTGCAAATAGCACTTATAGCACAAATATAGCGAGAGCCAGTTTACTAACTTGTGATCACATTTTGACAGATAACAGATCTCTCCCTAATTTATATCTTCATACCTAATGTCTACTAAAAAATCATGTAAACATTAACCCAAAAGGCTGGTTTTGCTTCCAATAAGAATTAATTATATCTTAGTTTGGGTCAAGTACAAGCTACAGTTTTATTATTACAGAGAAAAAGGAAATAATTTTAAAAAATGTGGATTATTTGGATAAAATGGAGTCTTATGGAGACAGCCTTTCAGTCATTCGGAGCTTTCTGGATCACAAGTTTCTGGATAACGGATCCCATACCTGTATTTGATTCTAACTAAGGGGAAACGTTATATATATATATATATATATATATTTGTTATTAGTGAATTACCTGTTAATAGATATTATAAAATAAAAATAATTGATAACATAGTAATGAACTGCAGTGGGGTCACTACTGGGGGAGCAGGGAATGCAATTGTGCCCCCCCGCAGGGCCCCCCTGGCAGATCGCACCTGCCCCCACCTAGTTCCGTTACTGATGAACTGGCTTTAACGAATATGATAAAACATTGATTACTTAAAGGAATAAATTACTTTAATGCAAATATGCAATCATATAAAAGTCTCATTAATGTTATATTTTACAGTGGTGCCAAAGAAATTGGCAAGATTTAGAGCTGACCTAAATTGCTGGCAAAGAAAAAAACGTGTGACTTGGCGGAATTCACACTGACATTAGGGGGCAGATTTACTATTGGTCGAATTTGAGGGTAAATTCACCCCTCCGGCACTAAAATCCCTCCCCCTCCCCTGTGTTGTCCTCCTCCCCCCCGGCCTACCTCGCCGCCTGGGAAAATGCCCCTAACATGTTACTGAGCCCGCCATGCAGTTCCTCTCCTGTTGAGTTCACACCAGCCATGTTAGTCTGTTTTCGCCGGTGCTTGGTGGTGCATGCGCAGTAGAGGGATTGACCAGTAAGGATCTACTTCGCATGTGCGCAAAAAGAAATCGGAAACTGTGTGACCTTTGGTTGCATGCACAGTAGATCCTTACCGTCAATCCCTTTACTTTCCATGGGCCACCAAGTGCCAGTGAAAACAGGAAGAACGCACGGGCAAACATGGCTGCCGTGAACGCAACAGGAGAGGAACTGCATGGAGGGGGTCAGTAACAAGTTAGGGGCATTTGCCCGGGGGGTAGGCCGGGGGGGAGGAGGCCAACACAGGGGAGGGGGGGAGGGATTTTAGCGCCAGAGGGGTTGAATTCTCCTTTAAGCGGAAAAAAGGGATGGGAGTTTGTGTTTTTTTTTATAAAATATGAGTTACATTTGTATTTTAGTAAGTAACCCTCTAAAAACTCAATAAAATTGTATTGCCAATAAGGATTAATTATAACTTAGTTGGGATCAAGTACAAGAATCTGTTTTATTATTACAGAGAAAAAGGGAATTATTTAAAAAAATATGTAATTATTGGATTAAAATGGAGCCTATGGGAGTTGCCATTCAGAGCTTTCTGTATAACGTGTCTTCATAACAGATCCTATAACTGTAGTATGCAAAAGTTTGAAATCACCCAAATTTGTAGGTTTTTACTAAATCGCATTTTCCACTGTGGGCAGGGCCTGATTGGAGCAAATTTCCTAATGCAGGTGGACAGTGACTCAAAGCATAGTTCTTCCTATTCGTCGAAGAAACAGGAAGGCAGTAGAGATGATGTTGAATAATCTTTTTTTCTACCTGAAGATTTTTCCTGTATGTTTTTATAAGTTTTGTGTACATGTAGCACCTCATCCCCATCAGCACTTTTAACTTTAAGCCTCCGCAGTGTCTGTATTAAAATTTCTTACCAAAAAAAAATCAATTTTTTTAATCAATGAGCATTTTCAATTTCAAAATGCAATGAACATTCTAATGAACACTATTACATTGTGAAATAGTGTTTTTTTTTTTTCAATCCTGTTTTTTCAATTTAATATTCGTTTTATTGGGTTTATTAAATTCTGGCCGCAGGCTGTGCGCTCCAGGGGACTGATGTGAATGAAGAACAGTTTTTGATGCTCCACAATTAAATGCAAAGTTGACAAAAGCAACTGCTCTTTCTGTGGATGATTATTGTAACGCAGCCTGTGCGGTCCAGATCCTGAGACTCAGCTGTGATCACATCTGTTTTCCTGAACTTGCCAGGGGTATGGCTTTGAGGTGTTAAAGAATGCAAAGAATGCAGACCAGCCCTCAAGGGGTAAAAAATGAGGTCACGGTTCTATTTAGCCCAATACAGCCTCTGTGCCCCTCATTATTGGGATTAAGGTAACTCTTTTTATTTTTGACACAAATATTTTGCTCTAAAGTGTGTTACAGAATTGTATGTGGGTAAAGAGCAGCTTATCAATTTAGGACACAACTGAAAAACAGCCGTGTATGTCCGTGAGTGTATCGTCTCCTAAAATAAACCCCCCACCACCACCATCGTTATCACTAAACTTGTAAAACAAACACAGGCCTGTAATTTGGACCATCTGATCATTTAAGTTGTTGATGGTCCCCAGCCTTTATTTTTGACATTCCTGAATATTTTATAAAGCAACCCATCAATGAAAAGTAATACCTTTCAGCAGTGATTTATTCCACACTCGAGGCAGTTGACTTTGAGAGGAAGGATATTTTATAGGTTTCCTATAGGGAAGGAATCACATTTTACTGGTACGGGCAAGACTGGTGGGTTTATTTGCAGAAAGCATAATATCTTTCCATTAGGCTATTTCTACCCTGTCAGTGGTATTCATTAAAATTACAAGAATCATACTGAGATAATGCTAATTCTAAACTTTTAAAACACAGAGCTGTAATAAAAGCTGAATTATATTGGTGAATGAAAGCAATAACAGGAAATTCCAGAGGTAAAATTAGTATAAGACTAGGGCTTCTGGGCGATGGCGCTCCTCACGCCTCAGCCATCCGAGCTATTTTTGCAGTGAGAATTTTGGGTAATTGGAGGTGTGCTGGCAGACATGGGGCATTCTTCATTATTACTAAGGTGGCAACCCTACCCACTGGGGATTAGTGCAATGGGACCTCAAAAACAGTTATCCACCAATTACCAACCCTGACAAGTTGTGATGAATGAAACTGGCCTTTTTTGCTTTTCTAAAAAATTCTCAGAATACATTCAGTCAATGGGGAAATGACATAGCAGACTCCAATCTGATTGGTTGATGTAGAAAGCAGATTGACATTTACAAACCTTTTTTGCTTTATTTAAAGGACCAGTAACAATTAAAAAAAAAAAATTAGTTTGTATATAACGGGAAAAAAAAACTCCAACACATATTTAACTTTAAAAGTCTTCATTAAGAAAATAACTTACCAATACTGCGCTCCTCTTCAGAAAAGGAGACAGGGTGACCATCCATCGTGTGGAGATTGATTTCTCCTCCCTGGCTATATCCTATATATCTATTTTAGACTTTAGTTGCCCTTTAAGTGGTGTAAAATCATGCAAATGAACCTTGGGTGCCAATTATGTCTGCAAGTACACTGAGAAAAGAGCAATTTCGAGTGCAATTGCCTTGTTATTATGCATTTTTTTAACATCTTGCTTTCTAATTGATGAATAAATGTGAAATAAAACTGACCTTTTCATCCTCGAAGTACTACCATATCTCACAGTGGTACAGTAACCCATAGAAGCCAATCAGAAATGAGCTTTATAGGATAACAAAAGCAAATTTCCACTTGGTTACTATGGGTTACTGCACCAGGGAAAATTCAAGCAAGTAGTCTATTGTGGTTCCTGGTTCATTATTCTTTTATGAATAATGAGGCAATTATAGAATAAACGATTATTTTTCTATGCAAAGATGAGTGATATATCAGTTAGTGGTTTATATTCCAAGTGGAAATGTGCTGTAGTTCTGGTGCATAAAGAAGTCTTTGTGGTTAGTTTTGTCAAAGGCATGAAGCTCTCACGGCCATCAGACCTCTGGTTATGATTATGATTATGCTCGTTCCACTTGCTTGATATTGGTTTGTTTCTCTTTTCCCCCCTCTAATATTATATTATAAAATATAATATTAACCCAGTTCTCATTGTCTGTGTTTAATGTACCTAACACAGAGTTAAGCCTTACAAAGAACAATCAAACATATTTCTAGGCAGCTACAAGTGGCAGCTACTATTCTCCCTGTGTGGCATATAAGCCTTACAAAAGACACTGTCTGGTCCTTGGTGGTTGGAACCTATGTCCTATTTGTTCAAATGCCCATGGTAAACATTAGATAGATTTAGGGTAAGGGTAAACAGCAAGATTCCGGGAGACGACTAATCACCTCTTCTTCTGGACGACAATCTCCTCGACCTGCCTTCCCGTACCTTCCAGCCTACTTGAATGAAAAGTCAATAGCAGTATAGCACTCACGGTGCTTCATTTCCCGAAGTCGCCCCTGAAGTTTCCTCATGAGGCAACTTCGGGCGACTTTGGAAAACAAAGCTCCATGAGTGCCATACCGCTAGCGACTTTTCATTCCAGCAGGCTGGAAGGCAGATCAGGAAAATTGTTGCCCAGAAAAATATTTTTTTTGTCGAATAGGTCCATTTTCGATTGAATTTGAATTGTACGAATCATGTGAAGAGACAGTACATGATAAATGATAAATGAATTTTTTGCAAATTCAAATCGAATTTGGACTATTCTGAAGTACACAAAAATAACTACAAATTAAAATTTTTTCATTCAAATTTTCAAGTCAACCCTTTATAAATTTGCCACTCAGTGGGATGTAGCGAATGATATTCTGAGACAATTTGCAATTGGTTTTCATTTTTTATTATTTTTTTTTAGTTATTTTGCTTTTTATTCAGCAGTTCTCCGGTAAGCAATTTCAGCAATCTGGTTACAAATAAGACACTGGAATATTAAGAGGAGAGGGCCTGAATAAAATATGAGTAATAGAATGTAACAATAAATGTTTATCTTTACAGAGCATTTTATTTTGGATGGGGTCAGTTACTCCTATTTGGAAGCTGGAAAGAGTCAGACGAAAGCTGCAAATAATTGAAAAGGGAGAAAAGAAAAAGTGAAGTCACACATTTATGATATAATTGGTATAACTGAGACCTGGTGGGATGAAACATGTGACTGGACTGTGAATTTAAATGGTTACACCCTTTTTAGGAGGGACAGCTGGATTAAAAAGGGGGGAGGAGTGTGTTTTTTATGTAAAGCCTGAATTAAAGCCATGCACTAAAGAAATAACCATTGCTGGTACTGG
>CM044433.1:143319484-143349909 GCA_024363595.1 Xenopus borealis | reverse complement strand
CCAACTGAAAAGTTGCATAAAATTGGCTAATCTATAACATCCTAAAAGTTTACTAAGAGGTGAACCACACCTGCAGGTCCAGGTTGGAGTCAATAGATGTAATTGTGAAGCAACTATAAAAAGAGGCAACATGTTTAGTTTGTTAATAGCATATTTTCAATTGGACTTAATTTTTTTCTTTAAAGGGATCCTGTCTTGGGAAAGAAATAAAACAAGAGCAAACAAAACAAATGGCTATCCCCATGTCAGATTTCAAAACTGAATATAAAAGAATCTGTTTGATCTTTTGAGAAATTGATTTCAGTGTAGAAGTCTACTGGAGTATTATTATTATTATTATTATTAACATGTATTTTTATAGATCCAATTTATTTCGTAGCGCTGTAAAGTGAATGTGATTATACAACTAAATCACATGAATTACATACATAGAACATAAGGAGTTAAATACATCACAATAAATACCGGTACAGAAGGTGAGGAAGGCTCTGTGCAGAAAAAGCTTATAATCTAAAGGGAAGGGAGTGATACACAAGGTGTGGGAGTGGTCAAGATCAGAGTTAGGTGGATAAGATGTAGTACTGTAAGTGGTATTGAATTGGGTAGTTAAGAGTGAGGGTAGGATTCTCTAAAAAAGTGGGTTTTAAGAGATTTCTTGAAAGCTGAAAGGTTGGGAGAAAGTCGGACAGACTGTGGGAGAGAATTCCAGAGGAGGAGTTCAGTCCTTGCAAGGTCTTAAATGCGAGCATGTGAGGAGGTAATGAGAGAAGAGTTGAGTTGCAGGTCAGTAGAGGAGCGTAGTAAGCAGTTGGGTGAGTATATGGAGATTGGTTCAGAGATGTAGGGAGGGGCAGAGTTATGAAACGCTTTGTATGTCAGGGTCATTCATTTGAATTTAATTCTGAAGGGCAGTGGAAGCCAGTGCAGGGATTGACAGAGCATGGCAGAGGAAGAGTGGTTGCTGAGGTGTATAAGCCTAGCAGCAGTGTTCATTATGGACTGGAGAGGTGACAGTCTCTGGCAGGGAAGGCCAATTGAAAGAGAGTTACAATAGTCTAGACGCGATATGACGAGGGAGTGAATAAGAATTTTGGCAGCATCTTGGGTGATAAATGATCGTATTTTGGATATGTTCCTTAGGTGGAAGTGACATGATTTAACAAGTGACTGGATGTGAGGAGTGAATGTCAGGAGTGAATGTCAGGGCAGAATTTAGGATAACCCCAATTTTTTTTTGACCTCATCTAAAAAACAAATGCTCTCTAAGGCTACAAATTTGTTGTTATTTATTGTTTTATAGCTACTTTTTAATACAAATCTTTCTATTCCGGGCCTCTTCTATTCATATTCCAGTCTCTTATTAAAATGTACGCATAGTCGCTAAATAACTCAGCGACCACAAAGATTAAAAATTGAAAACCAATTGCAAATTGTCACATGATATCAATCTCTGCATCATACAGGTATGGGACCTATTATCCAGAATGCTTGGGACCTAGAGTTTTCTGGATAAGGGATCTTTCTGTAATTCTATAATTTGAAAATAAGAGAATTTAAGGTTTTGTATCATTATCTAACTTGCTCCCATTCTTCAGCACCAAACTATAAACGATAGAATACAGATGGCTGGGGTGTAAACCTGAATTATTATAGCCTAAATATTCGGGCCCTTTCCTATTTACTTTTGAATCAGTGAATTCAAATGCAGTCTAATGACAGGCTCAGCATTCTATTTCCCAGAACAAGCTGTACAGTACAAAAACAAGGACGAAAATGAAAAACAAAACCAAGAAAAATGAATAACAGCTGGAACTGATGTTAATATGGCCACATATTTACTGACAGTGTTATGCAACTTGCTTGTTTTCAAGTGACCTGCAAGAGAACTGGTCTTTGTGTGGGACCTGCTCCAACCAAAGTCTGAGTCAGCTTCATTATAATTGGCTTGGTTAGCCAGTGAGCCCCTGGTGACTGAGGCTGGATTATCCTGCTGCAGTGATCACATGCTGCATTCTGTCTGATCACTTATCAGGGTACAAGATCACTTATAAAGTGCCCCAGTTGACACTTCAAAATGTCTTGGTGGGCTGCCAGCTTTAGAATAAGAGGGTATATAATCCAGGTATTGGATCTATTATCCAGAATTCTAGGGACCTGGGGGTTTTCCTGGAGAAGGAATCTTTCAATAATTTGGATCTCAACACCTATATAGAGGAGTGTAATTAAAGTCGCTAAGAGCAAAACATTGCGCACCAATAAGAGTAAAAATCCACATCTCGCAATGCAATATTGTTCCTTTAAACGGTTATTGCATTGCAAATCGTTATTGCGCAGTGCGAATTGTAATTGTTCACTCTTAAGAAGTGCTTGAAGGTGTGGTAATCTTTTGGAGCAAACATTGCAACTTTTTCAGTAAGACGTTTTATTACATTGACAGTGCATTAGCACAAAGTATAAAATTTGCATGGCCTTCCGCTGGTGGAAGTGGTCGCTAAACAGTTTCCAGGTTTGCAAAAGGTATATTGCATTCACGCAAAGCAGAATTTGTTCGCACAAAGGCTTAACTTTTCGCATTGCGAATAGTTTTTTGCATTACCGACTTATATTACATTCCCCTTATAGTCTTCTAAAAAATCATTGAAACATTAAATTAACCCAGTAAGATTGTTTTCCACCAATATGGATACATACAGCTTAGTTATCAGTATTATTATAGGATTAGTATAGGATCCATTATCCAGAAAGTTCCGAATTACGTAAAGGTTGCCTCCCATAGACTCCATTATAATAAAATAATCAAAAATATTTAAAATGATTTCTATGTAATAATAAAACAGTACCTTGCACTTGATCTCAGCTAAGATATAATTAACCCTTATTTTAAGCAAAACCAGCCTATTGGGTTTTATTTAATGTTTACATGATTTTTTAGTAGACTTTAGGTGTGAAGATCCAAATTACGCCCGTTATCCGTAAAACCCCAGGTCCTAAGCATTCTGGGTCCTGAGTATTCTGGATAAAGTGTTCCATACCTGTACAGAGAAATACATTTATTTATTTATTATTATAATTATTATAATTCATTATTACAAATTTTAATTATTTGCTATTTTCAAAATGAAATAGGAGATGGCCTGCCCATAATTTTGAGATTTCTGGATAATAGGTTTCTGGAGAACGGATCCCATTCCTGTATACCTAAACTTTATCTTATAAATATATAATATACATAATATATATTGTATATTTCTTTAGCAAGAAAATATGTAGGAACTAAGAAATGAAGGAGAACAATGAAAACATTTTTTAATTAAAAGTGATTTGGGGGAAAATTTTCTTTTCTGAGAATGGATAAAAGAGAGGGCCGTGTGGGAGAGAGTGCCGGCATTCAGTGTGTGTGTGTCATTATGTAACCTGAAACCAAATTCAGAGACTAAAGTTTACTCTTTATTTCTACCGCCTTAAGGGATCTGTTTGTTTCTGTAAATCTTTTGGCCCCTTTTCTGCCCTCCATTTTGCTGTAAGTTATGAAATTGAAAGAAAATCACATTTCTTTTTTTCCTACACAAACCCCAGACTTCATAAAACCAGGTTGTTTGCAAATGGTTCTCTGGCAGGGAATGAGCTGATGTTTGATTCCTAATTTAAACCAACTGTACAGACATGGCTGTAATACACTACATGCATTCCTGGGGATGGTAACTGTTTTGTTTAGCGGTTATTCCACTGCGTGTCTCGGAGGGTAGAACTGAACAATACAAAATGGAATCCTTTCTAAATCTTTGACATATTCGCTTAGGGAATTGGTTTGTACCAATCACATTGTCACTGCTGTTTCTGATCAACTGTCTCATGGCTCCGTTATATTTACATTAAAGAACAAGTCTAGGGGTCTAGGAATTGTTTTTGCACAATTGCTTTGCCATGTCAAGAAGTAATTGAGCTAAATATGAAAGTTTTGAGCATTTGTGCTAATCTGGGTTTGGTTTTAAGATATTGCACCGCTAACGTTCATTTTTGTTTTGTTCCAAATGCTGAAAACGGAAGTTTCTTTTTCTAGGGTGTGACCACCTTGGAAATATTTCACGGCATGCTGCCATTTTTTTTTCATGTGCGTGTCAGTACCTCTTACTGCACACAAACAGCCCAACACACAGAATGCCAGGCAACTGAAATTTTAACATTTCAAGATGGGGAAACATGCAAAAAAATTTAACTATGATAGCAATTCAGAGATCCCAGGTGCACAGTCAGAGTTAAATTTGGGAAAGGGCGATGAATTGGGGCAGCTCCCACATGGCCCCAACTATGTTTCAGAGCCCCAGCAGAGAAGCAGCTGTATGCAAAAGGAAAGTAAACTTCCGCTGCGTGCCATAAAGTCCTCTCTTCATATGTATGCAGCAGTAGCAGTGAGATTTCTAGGATAGCTAAAATAAAAGCAGACACAGCATACCATTCAGTAATTGCTTGAAACAAGCACATGAGGTTTTTAAAAGTAAGAGGAAAAAACTAAGGTTGGAATGTTATAAGCAACGCTACCACAAAAACCAAAGAAACTAAATCAGGCAATGTGCACAAACAAAATCAACGAAGTGAGAATGTTGCTTTTATTTCATATATATACATTAAAAAAATAGGAAACAGTATTTTTTGTGTACTTGTCCCTTTAGTTGAGCTGTTCCTATTCATTATACCCCCTTAATTTAACAAATTTGCCACCTGGGCCTTCCAGTTGTTCTTGACAAGTGGGAGTTATAGATCAACAAAAGTCACATTTCGCAACAGCCCTAATTTATTATTGAATAATGTACCCCCCTTTTTTTTTTAAATAAAGTATATTATAAGTCACCAAGGAGTTCCTGCTTTTATACAGGTCATGGGACTCTATGGCGACTTCTAATAGCCTAATATAATAAACAAGAGCCATGAACATCCTGTAAATTATATCCTTGTAAATGGTGCTAAGTGATATCATCTGCCAGCCAGAAAAAATGCTATACTGGATCTATTGAACTCTAATAACCCTGAATATATAGCAAGTGTGCAAGTGGTTTGATCTCCTGGGTTATAGTGACCATAATTTGAACTCATTTAGTGTCTAGTGCAAAAAACAAATAAACACTGAGGCAACAAAAACCCTGAATTTAAAATGTCTGTCCTTCAGAGCATAGATTGGGGCATTATGTTTCTGCTAAATCCCCAGAACAGCAATGATTGTCATTTAAAATATGAAATTGTTACTGTATTCAATTTATTCCATTATGTAGAAGTACGTGGCTTTATAGAAGTAAATAAGTTAATAGGAAAGAAGAGAAAGACATTTAAAAACTCTGTGGGGATAGACGCTGCATTTAATGAATATAAAAACTAGAATAAAGGTCGTAAAACAGCAATCCAGAAGGAAAAGATAGGAACTGAGAAGTGCATTGCGGCAGAGGCTAAGACTAACCCCAAAAAGTATATTAATAATAAAAATATGCAGGTTGAGAGCATGGCTCCTTTAAATAATGGTACCAGTAGGGTTGTAACAGATACATAAAAGGCAATTGTGCTAAATTAGTTCTTTTCTTCAGTGTATACAATAGAGGAGTCAGATTTCCCAGACCCATCACATAGCTGCACTGTTGGCTCAGGTCAATCTAGTCAGTGGTTCATTCAGGATATGATTCATAAAGCTTTACTTAAAATTAATATGAACAAGGCACCAGGACCAGATGGAATACACCCTTGATTTCTGTTTTTCTCAGACTCACTTTCATCTGGTATGGTACCTATAGTTTGAAAGTAAGCTGATGCCATTGCTATATTAGAAAACGGGAATATGATCTCAGCCTGGCAATTATAGGCCAGTAATTTTGCTTCTGTGTTGGGCAAATTATTTGAAGGCTTGTTAAGGGTTCACATTCAAAATTTTGTCGTAGTGAATGGCATCATGAGCAGCAATCAGAATGGGTGGACCTTTCTAGGGGATATTTACTCTAAGTCTACCAGTGCCTCAAAGTGGTCCAGGTATCTGAAATCTCAATCCTTAGAAAAATAAGCTTTAACTGGCAAAAAAAGTTACTGTTCTGGGAAAATTGGGACATGTGGGCCAGTGCCCATACACATGCTATGGGCCACCCTGAATACTGTATATGGTATTGTGCAATCCCCTCCTTGAAGCATAATGAAGCATCTGCTTTTCCCATTTCCATGACTCAGATACTGTACGCTAACAAGGAAAGGGGTTAAGAGAAAAATATTTTACAGCCACATGATGTCTTTGGCCCTCACTCCCCTCCTCCTTTTGTCCCCAGAACATATGGGGCTCCTTTTGAAATGTTTGTTGAGCAATCCTCTCACCGCAGGTCAGACCAGAGTAAGAACTGCCTGGATGTCTCCCAGATGTGAATTCTTTGTAGGATGAGAGAGAACTCAGCCCCTCCCCAATTTCCTGTGTCTGTCAGATGGAGAAAGGCTGTGTTTCACTTTCGCCACTTTTTTTTAACCCCTCTGCTGCCAGCCAATGTGCTTCTTTGCTGGCACACTATGGGTTAATTATCCACATGGGCATCTGCTCCTCTGAGCAACATGTCCCAACCCTTAAATGTCACAAGTAGTTGATAAAAAATTTAGCAAGACAGATTAGTTGACTAATTTGCTTTTGTGTATGGGGAAGGGACTGTTCTATTCACTCCTGTTGGTGAAACAGACTGTGTGAGAGGCTATGGCGGGACTGTGTTACGCATCCCATGAGCGCACACTGCAGCATGAATCCAGGGAAGGAATGGTAATAAAGGAAACAGCCCACTCTGCTTTCTATTTTAGATTTATTTGAACACTTTGTAGGCAGAAAGAATCAGAGCAGCATTTTATGAGCGAGGAATGCAGACTGCTGCAAAATATCCAGCAGCTTGACAATTTGGTGGAACCTTATGGGAGATGTAATGGGAAGAAGAGGGTTGTTATGTATGTATTTAGGGTGTATAATTCACATGGTGTGAGTCATATTATTCTGGAGAAAAACAGCTGCATCACTGAATAATCATCTTGCACAAACACAGTTACGCCTAATGGCAGTATTTGTTTATTTAATCCTAACCGAACTAGATCAAGTTAAACCTAACTTCTAGCTAATTGTAGGGCCACTTTAATAAATGGTAAAAAAGGACATTGGTCCATGGCTCAGCTGTATAGAGGCAGGCCCATGCCACTGATTCTAAAAGTAACTTGGATGTTCCATTTAGAATATTGATTTTTTAGGAAACTGATCCTAACATGAATAAATATGTGTTTATTACATAGAATTAACACAACCATACAAAGGCTCCTGCTATGTTCAGTGCTGTTTTTTGGTGAACAGCATTGAAAGCCCCATTGTGTTTGGGGACCAAGCACCTTACAGAATCTCCTATGAAGTGCATTTTTTTTTCACTAAGATTATTCCTACCCAGTGGAATGTTCCAGATTACTCTGAAGAACAGTAGCAATAGATGATTGATTGATATATGAATGGATGAATGGTTGGTTGGTTGCATAAATATATAGATGAATGGATAGAGAGATAGATAGGTTGATTGATAAATGGACAATAGATAGATAAACAGATACATGATGGATAATAGATAGAGAGGGTGAGAGAAAGAGATAGATGATAAACAGAGGAAAGAGAGAGAGAAATGATGATAGATAGATAGGTGATAGATAAAGAGATGTATAGATTGTTGATAATTAGATAGATAGATAGATGATAGATAGATGATAGATGGATAAATAGATAGATAGATAATAGATCGATGGATTATAGCTACATAGATAGATGATAGATTGACAGATCGGTATATAGATAGATACAGCGCTACGAAGTAAATTGGAGCTGTAGAAATACATGTTAATAATAGATAGATAGATAGATAGATAGATAGATATGCCAGATAGAGTAAAAAAGGAGTGGCAGAAGAGATGAGAGAAAGAGCTTCCTGGACTATAAGACACAATATAAAAAAATAATAATGCAAGCACTGCCATTTTTAATTGAAAGCCTAAAGATTTTTTTAGATCCAATCATAGTAACTTAGTGAATTGTCATTTTTGGTGGGAGCAGCAACTCCCTCGGTGGCAGAGTTGGAATATTGTACAAAATTTTAATGCAAGTCTATGGATGAATACTATATGCCCCTACAACCACTCCCATTTGAATTTATCCTCATGCAGACAGCACAACTGCTATGACATATAATATAATATTATGCATGGGTGAGGCCTCTGAGCTTACACTTCCGGTGTTCATCATTTGCAAATGGTTTGCTGGGAATAGCTTGGATATTTATAACACAGTCACAATAGCCATAATGACAAGAATTAGGAGTCTTGGAATGCCTTTGTACACTGCACAGGGATGCCAATGAATTTTAAAGCTGCAGAGTTTCAACTGCTGGTAAATCACTTAGCGGTAATTAACTGGAATGTTACTTTCATATAGTAGCCAACTGCTGAAGTTGTTTGTTTTTGCTTGTACAATCATGCCCTCTAGTGCCCAAATAACTGTACAGTGTGCCTTTTAAGTAAGATGGTTATTTTCTAATACACATATATAAATGCTGTCCAACATTCCCATGCAGTGGGCTTATTCTCATCCCATCATCAAGGGACAAGATCATAAATATATCATGATATCCTATATATCTTATATAATGTCAGCATGGACCTTATTAGCAGGAGGTCATGAAAACAGTTGAAGAGATATAGAATTAGACACTCAATGGATAAATAAATAGATAGATACAGAGCCGGAACTAGGGGTAGGCAGAAGAGGCAGCTGCCTAGGGCGCAACAATTGGGGGGCCTCTTCTGCCTACCCTTAGACTGGACCTGGCATTAGACGTACGCCCGAGAAAGCCGCAACTCACATGCACACACAAGCATCTTTGCCACGCATGCGTGTGGATGACCTGGCCGGCTGTGCTGCCTAGGGTGCCCGACCGGCCAGGCCTGCCTCTGGAAAGATAGATGATAGATAGGAAATTTCTGACCCCCACATCATCATCATTATCTGACATTCACCATTCCCTAGCCTCTTCTCAACCCAGGCCCAACTCAGATAAAAGAATGTGCTTAAAGACCCATGCTGGAATTGGGGCAATAGTGGCAAATGGTAATATGTTGGAAAGCTATATTTCTACATCATTATTATTCCTGGTTTATGTTCTTTACTTGTTACAGCATGAGTTAGTACAGAGTGCTATCATGTGATACATTTCTTTACTACAATTTATTTTCAAGTTTAACCGAAACCCGGCCCCATCACCAAAAAGGTAAATTTTTTGGATTACAATGTCTTAGTTTTGCTCCTGCAATAAAGATCAAAATATGTATAAATCCAGAATATTTTTTGAAAGTAAGCTGTATAATGACAGAACTTTATGTAAATTCCTTTTGGCATTTCTATGAAGAACTGGAAGCAGAAAAGGTAAAACAATGTTTTTTAATAGTATAATGTCTAGTCAAACTTGATATAACTAGAATTGTAATTTCTTATTTAGGGAAGAAAGTCTTCTAAGCCACCCTACTGCCCTTTCCCCTAGTTACGTTTGTAGCAAGACCTATTTGGGATTATGTCAGCACCCCTACTTCATGATGAGATTCACACTTGCTGTCACATATATTTCTCCTCCACTTCTAAGCCCAGGGCTGGAAACAAAGGCTGTTCAATGCAAGGCCACTCTGGTTAAAAATACATTTGGGGGTCCCCATATAGTTTATTTGTATTAATATAAATAAAACATATCCTATTAATGTTAATTAAATTATATGTTAATAAATTAATTTGTAATATGCTGAAAATTCACATTTATTGTGAATGCCTGGTACCTGTACAAGGAATTTACACTACATACAACTGTTTACTGCATTTAGGGAAGATAAAGGCTGCATTGTATTATCTCTATAAAATGAAAAAGACCTACTACAACATATATATACTAATGATGATTGCAGTCTTGTTTGTGCTGGCAAAAATAACAAAGCTAGCAGCATCTCACTGTTGAAAAAATAGAATAGTGAGACTTGTTTCCAACTATATATAGTATGTGGGCAAACATGTCCATGCTTTTATAGCAAGGGGTACTAGGAGCCAGCAAAAGACAATATATAGAGTCAGCGGATAACAAATAATGTCTAAATATTTGGGCAAATATTATATAGGAGGTTCCAGTAAAGGGGGATTTCATGGACTTGCAGCTGCAACATTAAAGCTGTTTTGACTGCCCCCTCCCTTTCTTGGACAGAATTTATCTTTTGTAAAAAGATCTTTCTTTTAAAAACATCTGGACTCCCTGTGTAACAAGAACACTGTGCCCTTAATTATCTCACATTCCAAGTTGGCTTTTAAGGGCAAAACAGATAAATTGTTTACATTTAAAAATAGTTACTTCCCAGTAAAATCTTTGTGTTTGTTTCTAGCTCCATTTCTGAGCTCTCTAGAAGGTGTTTTAAACACCTTTATAATGCTTGTTCAAGCTTATACTGTATGTTACACACACCAAATTTTATTGATCTTATTAGACTTAAAGTGAGACTGACACTAAAAAATTATTCTTCAAAATATTAATGTACATTAAATGTTACCTATAGGTCATGTTGATCGTTTTTCATTAAGGGGCACATTTACTAAGGGTCGAAGCGAATTTTCGAATACAAGTAAAATTTTTAAAATTTGAATTTTGAAGTAATTTTGGGCAACTTCAACTATCAAATAGCCCAAAATGTGATTCATATTGAAAAAAATTTGAAATTTCGAAGTTGTGGCCATTAAAAAAGAATTGAATTCGACTATTCGCCACCTTAAAGCTGCCGAATTGACATTATAGACTATCGGGAACCTCCTGGAAGCTTTCCTGCAAATTTTCGAAGTCCTGAAAAATTTAATTTTTTTTAAGATCGTTCGATTCGAACAATTTTAATTCGATCGAAAACTGCTGTTTTTGATTTAAAATGGTAATTTTGGATCGAAAATGACCCCCCAAAAAAATTGATGGTCGAATTTTTTTTAATTCGAAATTCAACCAATAGTAAATCTGCCCCTAAGTCTCTTTTTGAAAGTAACTGTTACTTGAAGTTCATAGACCTCACTGTTTTGCCAATTTGACTGTCCCTTTTCAAAATTTCAGTTACAATTTGTACTGGCATATATTGCGTGTCATTTACTTAATGGACACAATGTGCAATTAAATGTTGCATATCTGCTGATTCATGGGAACAGGGAATCCCTTCCATGGTGCAGGAGACCTCTTCCAACACCAGTTTTCACCCATGCCTTGTGTGACCCAGGGACTTTTTTATGGCATCACAAGCAGAGAACCCACTCCACTTCTAGTGAAAACAATAAAGTACAAATACAGACAGATGAAAACATAGTTATGTCGATGTTCAGACAGGAGCAAGTATCCAATGGAGAATGTTAATTTAAAAGTATAATGGCACCCAAACTGAGAGGAGAGGTGTCAAAAAAACTACGCCCCCCCCAGCATCATAGCATGCTCACATGGGAACATTAGTGTGGCATGTATTAGGAAGTACAGGATTGGCAAAGACAGGACATAGATGAGCACACTTGCAAGCAGGTGGAACTAAGTGTAAGGGAATGTACAGGTCTCGCTACATGTATTATGGTTCTTTACACATAAATTTAAAAATCAGAATGATTTTAAGATTCTGTATACATAGGAAAAAGATTTTAATTCTGTGATATAAAGTTGCCAAGAAAAGTTATGTTGATTAGTCACTTTGATGGTATCTCACTGAGCTTACCAGCTGGATCTAAGATCAACCTGTGGGGTCAATACTAAAGGCTACATCCTGTTCCATGACCAATACACGTGCAAGGACACCAGCCAGACAGGTTTTCAGTTTTTGTGTACAGATACAGTAGAACCACCATTTTACATTTTTCAGATGACCAGGAAAAATTACCTTACCGTAAAGTTATATGTAAAATCATGGAAATATTATAAATCAACTTTTTCTTCAAGTACTGAAAGGCTATAAGCACAGGAGTTAGTTTTACATTAAAATACAATATTTGCTGTGTTACTGACAAGGGTTAATCAGTGCAATATTAATGTTACACTCTGTCAGTCGCACAACAAGGAAAGTAAAAAAAATTAAATAAAATCCCATTTTTACTTCCTTTAATGAAAAAGAAACCTATCTCCAATATACCTTAATTTAAAAAAAGTCTTCTGTTTTTATTAGAAACCTGACTGTATGCAGTGAAATTAGCCCTTTATTTACTTCCGTGGATAGGAATTGTCAGACGGTTCCTAAATGCTCTGCAGAGAAACAATCATACTTATGAACAGCAGGGGGAGCCCCCACCTTACTTCCCAGCCCTGCAGTACTCCGGCAGCTTTATTTCCCTGTAGAGCAGTCACCAACTGTTTAGAGATTTGTATTGCATTTTATTTTTGCCTTGACATCCCCTTTACCGTTTCCAACTCCAGTTGCAGGGACAAAGCTCATGGAGCCAGATTTAAACAGATAAACTGGGACTCTATTTGGAGGATTATTTTGCAGCAGCCACTGATCCTGCAGAGTTGGAGAAAGTTTGTATTAAACAATAAAAAAACTATAAAATCACATGACAACACAAGACCCACTACAGTCTGTATATTCTGATTATTAATCAGTCTTGCTGTATCGGCAGATATTATTTGACTTGTGCTGTTTTGATCATTTATGACGATCCCTAAGCAGCACAGACCACACTGAGCATATGCACAGTCTTGGTCTTGGAAAGATGTATCACAAAGTTACAAGATCGCAGCCCCCTGTGGCCAACTTTGAAAGCATAAATCATTTGTTTGATTAGGCTTGTGGTACAGTAAGTTCATGTTTATGTTTAGTATACAAAATACAGCATTTCCAGCCTTATTCAATTTTAGACTTTACTTGTCCTTTAAAGCAATAAGTGATTTGTGCATTACTGTATGAGGTGCAAACTAATTGGACTTGACTGTTTCCTGACCGAACCATGCTAAAATATGCATCCCATTCATATTCGAAACCTATTTATTTCACTAATCATAACATTCATAAAGGACAAAAAATATTTTTGGCAACATTAGGATAAAATCACCAGCTGAAATGCATTATAAATTGATGGGGTCACAAAACAACAATGTAAAATGCAGTAAAATGTAATATCAGGGTATGTAAAATTGAGTCTTACTGTATTCAGAATGATTGCTCAGAAGTTGTCAGATGACTTTGCCAAGTTTATTAAAGTTGCTAGAAGTTGCTTTAAGACCACCATCATTACCTGGAGGCAGGGCTGCAATCAGAAATCACAGGCCCCCACCACAAAATTTTATGGGCCCCCCTTGCCATCCCTTCCCCATCAAAACAAAAGCCATACAGGCACAAGTGCTAAAACATTACAGGCCCCCTGCAAGTTAAAAAAAAATTGTGGCCAGGGCCCCTACACGTTATTAAAAAAATAAAGAACATTGGTGGCCAGGGCCACTACAGGTTCTATTTTTTTTTTTTTTTTAAATGGGGATTGGATAAACTGGAAGGACTGTTCAAATGTCACCCAGGGGCAATCTTGGCTCTTCCACTACCCGAGTGTCCTGGGGGTCCTGGACACTAGTGCAGAGAGCACAGTTGCACTGTCTGAATTATAAGAGCCAAAACCTGAATAGGAAAATCGGCTCTGAAAGTTACCAAGTCATCCTTGGTAACTGTAATAAAAGGCTGAACCTTTACCAATATTAATGATTTTATTAATTAATATTAATAAAAATATGAATACAAATCGATAATTAAACCTTTTTATATACTGCTTGCAAGCAACAACTTACACACACACAAGTAAAGGTAAAATATAAAAACATTTACTTAAAGGGAAACTGTCATGGGAAAACGTTTTTTTTAAACACATCAGTTAATAGAGCTGCTCCAGTAGACTTCTGCACAGAAATTCATTTCTCAAAAGAGCAAACAGATTTTTTTATATTGAGTTTTGAAATATGACGTGGGGCTAGCCATTTTGTCAATTTCCCAGCTGCCCCTGGTCATGTGACTTGTGCCAGCACTTTAGGAGGGAACTGCTTTCTAGCAGGCTGTTGTTTTTCCTTCTCAATGTAACTGAATAGTACGCAGTGGGACATAGTGAGTGCTGTTCTTAGATCTACCAGGCAGCTGTTATCTTGTATTAGGGAGCTGTTATCTGGTTACCTTCCCATTGTTCTTTTGTTAGGCTGCTGGGTGGGGGAAAGGGAGGGGGTGATATCACTCCAACTTGCGGTACAGCAGTAAAGAGTGACTGAAGATTATCAGAGCACAAGTCACATGACTTGGGGCAGCTGGGAAATTGACAAAATGTCTAGCCCCATGTCAGATTTCAAAATGAAACATAAAAAATTTGTTTGGTCTTTTGAGAAATGGATTTCGGGGCAGGATTCTGCTGGAGCAGCACTATTAACTGATGCATTTTTTTTTACATGTTTTCCCATGACAGTATTCCTGATATCTGATATTGATTGGTTAACTTATATAATATATATTTTTGTAACTGGTGTATGCATAGTAAATAAAGGCCTACCAGCTGGAGTAATATATCTGGCTACTACCTAACAAAAAACTTCTACAGTGGTAATTTCAATGCAGAATTCTGCTGGAGCAGCACTATTATTATTTTTTCCCATGACAGGATCCCTTTAACTTTGTATGATGGTAAATACAAGAATAGCCAGTTCTGCATCAAATCAGCACAATCTGGGAGCCCCACAACCATTGGTTCATCACCCTCAGGTTCCCGAAAATCAATCGTTGATGCAAATCCTTGGATCATGGGTCCGAGGAGAAGCTACCCAACCAAGAATGAAGGTGTGCTTTATAATCAACAGCTAAAGAGACCTTTAACCCTGAAAGCTGCAATATTGTTAGCTTAAGGGGGAATTCTTGTCACAACTGACATGATTAAAAGGGATTTGTCACCAGGCATAAAAGCTGTATATTCAAAGTCCTTTTCAAATTAAACATGAAACCCAAATTCTTTTTTTCTTAAAGAATCCATACCATAGATGAAACTTATTTAGAAACTCAAAACTCAATGTAAATCATACCTTGTCTTCCTCACCTCTGTGTCTCAGTCATAGAGGCAGGGCATTCAATTACTTACACTTTCCATTCTGCACCCCCTAGGTATCACTGCACTCCTCTCATCCCCCTCTTTCTCTTATCATTAACTATTACTGTGTAGACTATGCATCAGGTCCCCTATTCTGGCACACAATATTTGGGTTTGACTTAATAACAGAGTTCAGAAACTGGCAGCTGCCTATTCATTCTCCTTGCTGACAGCAGCTTCCGCAGCAGATTTGGCTATCTTTTGTAGATTCATCAGCTTCTTCGGTGATGTATTGCATCAATGCCTGTTCACATGGGGGGCCAGATAATCCTAAAAGTGCAGCTCAGCTGGGCCTCCCTTTTAAGCTTGAAATCCACCAGGCCCTGCATGACTGTCCCCCTTGTGCCCTCCTAATGGCGGCCCTACCTGGAGGTATCCTATAGTCTCTGTACCATTCAGCACCAACCCAAGTCAACTACAGCCTTTTAACAGTAAAGATCTGTATCTCCACAGATGCCCCAGAAGCTCCCCATCTTCTTTTCTGCTGATTCACTGATTCACATGCTCTGTGCTGCTGTCACTTACTGAGTTTAGGGACCCACTCACAATATACAGTAGAATAGAAATGTCACAATATACGGCTGATAAGTTAATTACTACATGGCAGCACAGAAACCAGTACAACTAGCATCAGAATTTAATAATGAGCCCTGTAGCCAACCTAATTTTCTGTCTGATGATAATTAGTGACGACCCCTAAGCTTAGCTTCTCAACAGCTGCTCAGAGCCCCTGGGGAAATTCACTAAAGAGCAAACTTTCATCTGCAAAGGCTTCGCCACGCTTTGCGCCACTTATCCAGGAGCTAATTCACTACCACTACAGTAATTCACTAAAATGCCAAATTGGGTTTTGGCAGCCAAAAACTTGCAAAGTTTTACTATCGTTAATTTGTCAGTGCAAGCATTTCACAGTGAACTTTTGCTAACATTCATTTCTGCGTGCCAAAACGTAATTACTACTCTTACACTTACAGTATGTCAGTTTGAATAGTGTCATACCTCCCAACAATTTGCTTTGCTTAACGCAGAGAATTTTTAACCACACCTTTTTTGTGGCCACACCCCCTTATTACCATGTTAATTTTACAAAATTTGGCAGGTTATGAAAGTTTGAACATATTTCTGTGATTTTTTTCAGTTATTACAGTTTTGCTAATGAAGGTAAATTGCCCTTTAAGCTGTAAGTCTAACTTTTCTCAAGGGACCTGTTATTTTATTACAATTACTTATTTGCTTATCTAGAAATTGTTACAAAAGTATCTTATCTTCTGTTGTGGCTGTTCTGGGCTCTCTGCCAAAAGCCAATTAAGTTAGAAACTTTGTTTCTTTTTCTGGCTGTTCAGTGCAGAATAAAACTGGACTTTTCAGTACAAATGAGGGACTGTGGGTTGAGCTGTCAAAAGAGGGACTGTCCCTCTAAAAACAGGACAGTTGGGAGGTATGTAGTTTAGGTACATATGGGTCATATATATGTCTTTATTAGAGATATTGGCTTGAATTTTCACAATCCTGCTTTAAAATATGAAAAAACAAGTTTTTTTTATTTTTTATAATTTTCAGCATACAGGATATGATGTCACTGACATAAGATTGAGGAGGATGTAGTTTCATCTTATCAGTTCGACAGGTCTAAGGTGACAAGGGGAACTGGCGAAAGAGGTAAATTTCTGTAAAATTCGCACTTTGCTTTGTGAAAATGCGTCTGACAAAAGGGCACGAAACTGCACTAGTGACTGTCTCTTTCGCTAGAGAATTATCCGCTACACCTGTTAGTAAATTAGCAATGTCTCTGCAGATGGGATTTCTGGTGAATTTTTGCTAGCGATAGCCACTTGAGATATGACTTTGGTCACCAAGTGGCAACATAACAATATATAGGCATTGAAACAAAAGTACAACTATTTTGCTGGGGCAGCGCACACTTCTATGGCAGGACAGCATACACAGGGTACCTATGAAGAACCCTCCAAGCCATTGGTAGGAGTGATTGGGAAATTTGCTCCATAACTATGCAATGCCAACACTTAAATAGGTTGTTCACCTTTGAGTTAATTTTAGTACGATGCAGACAGTGAAATTCTGAGAAAATTAGCAACTGTTTTTTTTTCATTTGTGGTTGAGTTATTTAGCTTTTTATCGAGCAGCTCCAAAATGCAAAATGCAGGGTCCAAAACGCACTGATTTGAATAAGAGATGACTAGGAGAGGGCCTGAATAGAAAGGCAATAAAAAGTAGCAATAACAATACAATTTTATAGCCTTACAGAGCATTTGGCTTTTAGATGGGGTCATTTGAAAGCTGGCCAGAAGAAGTAGGAAAATAATTAAAAAACTACAATAAATAAATAATGAATGAATACATAGTTCAAAAGTAGCTTCTAATTAGCCATTCTATAATATACTAAAAGTTTACTTAAAGGTGAACCACCCTTTTAATGTGTTCCAAAGCATACACCTTCCTTGGGGTGTTTCCAAAAATAGAAAATATTTACCACCCCACAGTCCCCTCCAAAAAGTGTCAGACTTGTCCTCACACGACCGGCATTTCTACCACAAATTATGAGTATCCTTTATTATTGTATGAAATATGGTACGGGTTGTAAATTTATCACAAGGAACAAGCCCTGAATAGAAGGCCCATCAGTGAAAAGAGAGAAACAGATACAAAAATATTAAACTGATAGAAAAGGAGCATGTGATAAAAAATATTTAAAAAAAATATGTTTCATGCAGACATTCTCCTTTGAATAACCTTTTATATGTTATTGATGAGCATATCCTAACCAATTATTTACTTTGTTTACATTATTTTTTTGTGATGTTTGAATTATTATCATTTATTCCATTTTGACTATTTCCATCTTGCACCTGAAAATGCAGTCGGGGGTCACAGACTCCGAGAATAAAAAAAACCGAGCTACTACGAGGGTTCGGTTTTGTTGATATTCTTATTTCTAAATGCTTATGTTACTTCCTAGGCCCTCTAAGAAATTCTGACTTTGAAACTGCTGCCTGGTTGCTAGGGTATGTAAATCCTACCAGCAAGATTAATTTAGTAATTTATTTAGAGAACATAACCAAGATGAGAGAAAGTTGTCAACACTTATTACCATTACATGACATTAGATGGTGCTAGACTTTATACTATAGTACAATGCAACAAGTAAAGCTGCAAAAAAAAAAGTTTACTGAGCAAAACAAAGGCATCCTTATTCTAAAGGTGGCCATAAACATTAAGATTTTTGACCAGTTTTTGTGCTATCCAACAGATTATCGTCAGATTATGTCAGATTATCGTGAAGTTAGTGGGGACTGAACGATCGCGCATATAATGATTTCCGTTCAACATAGGTCAGAAAATAGATCAGTCATGTTAGAACATTTTTATGGGTCACAGTTACATTATTCCATTGTCCAGTTGTTTGCAGGGCCAAGCAGGCAGATACCCACAGTTTCCTAGCTTTTACTAGATGATACAGTATCTCTTGAAATATTTGTTTTTGTTGATGGACAAATCGTGCATTTAAATGATCACATCAGGTCCTACTTGAAGGGGGGCCACATGGGACATAACTGCTCAGTGAGTTTGCAATTGATCCTCAGCATTCAGCTCAGATTCAAAAGCAACAGTTATGACCCATGTACCCCCCCCCCCACACCTTCAAGTCATTGATTGTTACTGCCTGGTAACCAATCAATGGAAATCAAGGGAGCTGCAAAGCAGAAAGTACTGTTCTGTTCTGTGATGTTACACATCCAGTCACTCCAGCAAGCGTGTTTCCAGGGCTGCTAACGCCCCCCTCCCGCTCCACACTTCTAACTTGTAGAGTCGGAGCAGGTTGAGGCGGGGCCTCATCGCTAGTGCAGTGAGCTCTATTGCACTAGAAGGACTGAATTTCCATTTTAAAAAATGGAAATTTGGCTATTAAAGTTACCAGAGGTGGCTTTTTGCATTATGAGTATGGTTTAGCATGTAAAGTAAATTGTCAAAGATATAACTTTTGCAGAATGACCTAGAACCGAAATTCTTCTTTTGTCCAGTTCAACAAATATCTACAAACAATATATTTTAACACATTTGCAAGGGAGAAAGGTGTTCCGAGAATTGCCCCTAGCTGGTGGGCTTGTTCTCAGGATGGTTGGTCTAGAATAATGGTTCAATAAGGGTGTTTTCTTAAAGGGGCTCTTCACCGTCATATAACATTCAAAAATGTAACAGTTTATGTAAAAATAACAAGCTTTGCCATTTAAAAGTTCAACCAAAAATGTGCAGTTGATGAGATATTCATATGGACCCCTTTGCAGATGGGGCCCTTTCATTATTGGTGGTGTCTGAAGCTTAACTCTGATTGGCTGCTTCTCCTGTCAGTCAGCTTCTGATCCCTAGTCAGTGTGGTTAATTTGCATACATACTGCTCTGTAGGGCGGGACAGGGCCAGCGTGTGAGGAGAGGAAACTCCTCTGATAGGACTTTGTGTGGCAGCATGTACGTATATACACACTTTTGTTATGTGAAGGGGCTGTCTTGAAGGAGGTGAACTTTATGTTTTTTGTGTGTTTTGGGAGGCTGGCATGTCATTTTCACAGGGGGGAGGAGGATGTGAGTGCTCAGACTGGTGTGGGGTTGAATGAGGGAGCTGTTGTGTGAAGGGACAAGTCTGTGATTCACAGGGAGGGAGGAGGAGGGCTTCATTGAGTGTCCGTATGTGAGGGAAAGTAAAGTCAGCACTGGGTGGAAGCAGGTCTGTCACTTGTGGGGACATGTGAGGAGGGAGAAGTCTATGTGTGTGTGTGGTGGGTGGCTGTGTTATAATGGGGTTTGTGAGGAGAAAACTGACATTTTTTTACTTGGGGAGTGCTGGAGAATAGCTTTGTGTGGAGGAAGAGCTCAGTCACTTTCAGACAGGGCTCAGCTGAAATTTTTCATTGTTTGGGGGGTAAGTTGCAAGTGGACAGACTGACATTTTCTAGAAGGGAATAAGTGTTGAGAGGGTGTGTTCATCTTGATTCTGGAGTGTGTCTTTTCAAATGATACTTCAAATGGTAAAAGTTCTGCTCAGGACCTGTGGTTTTCCTTTATACCTCCTCCCCCCCGGGCTATTGCCCCTAACGTATAAATTACCCCCAAGCGAAGATCCCCTTCTGGAAGGTTAATGGGTCCCATCTTCTCCCGCACTGCACCTGTACTAATAAAACAATAGCTTGTACTTGGGTTTATTTAATGTTTACTTAATTTTCTAGAAGACTTAAAGGAGAATATAACCCTGCTAGCTCTAAAACCCCTACCTCATGTAGGCCCCCTTCCCCCGGCCTAACTCCTCCCCCGGGCTAGCTGGGGGTTTCTGGATAACTGGTCTTTCTATAATTTGGATCTTCATACCTTAAGTCTACTACGAAATCATGTAACCATTAATCCAAAAGGCTGGTTTTGCTTCCAATAAGGATTAATTATAGCCTGCAGGCAAGGACAAAAATGTCTTATAAGTGAACCAGACTGAAAACTCCCAATAAGCATGCACATCCACATGCATCTGATCCACTTGCTGTTTTGATTACCCTCTGATAGAATAAAATGTGCACACATGCACTTTACCCATTACATATAATGGCAGTATGACTATGGGATGACTATTTTGACCCCTAATTGCGCAATTTTATCCCGTTATTGTTCCTTATGTGTTTTAGAATAGCATTGAGGCTTGTTTCTTTGTTATTTGGCCTGTTTTCATTTGGGATCCATACATAACCACATACTTTTATATATCTATGCATAGTGGGAATCCTGGTAGACTCCTGATGTTCAGAACACTGTCCTTACAATGTTATATACTTTTCCTGAGTTCCCCCATGAAAGGCCCCTAAATTGAAAGAGCAATAAAAATACCAAACTGACTGGCAGTGAAAGGGTTAAAGTCAACTATCCCTTTAAAGGAAAGTTTTAAACTTTTTAAGCTGACTTTTAGTATGTGTATGGCTAATTCTAAGCAACTTTTAAATTGGTCTGCATTTTTTAAATAGTATTTTACTTCTATGTCTTCTTCTTCTTCTGACTCTTTCCAGCTTTCCATCTAAAAAACAGATGCTACACATTTATTGTTATGGCCATCATATTACTCATCTTTCAATTCAAGCGCTCTTCTATTCATATTCCAGTCTCTTATTCAAATCGATGCATGGTTGCTAGGGTAATTTGTACCATAGCAACCAAATGGCTAAAATGGCAAAGTTGGAAAAAATACTGGCCTTCCTATGTTTATACTTCTGCCATTTTTATAACATTGGCAACATGCATCACTTTTACTGACTGGCGGGTAAAATAGCAGCCAGATGAAAGCCCTATATGCATGGCTGTGTGTTTGTTTGTCACAAGGCTGGGATGTTAATGTTTGGGGACATGGGGCCAAATACATAGAAAGATGTGTTTAATGTATATGCTGATTTGCATAGTAAAAATGTGTTAGATTTGGAATATGCTGGGTCTTTATACCTATGTGAGGCAGCTTTCTTTAGACAGAGGAGAAACTGCAAGACACCATGCTTCTCTTGATTCAAGAAGACAAACTTTATCAACACTTCTGCATTAGCAGACTATCAATATCAATATCTGTATGAGAGCACACCCAGGGGCGATCCTGGCCCCTCCGCCGCCTGAGGCAGCTTGTGTTGCTGCCACCCCTCCCCCCGCGTGCGATCACGATGGCGGCAGAGAGGGCAAGGACGCTAGCACAGAGCGCATTATTGCGCTCTGTGCTGGAAGAGCCGAATTTCCGGAAGTTCGGTTCTTAAAGTACCAGCATTGCCGCCTGAGGTGAGTTTCTCAACTCGCCTCATTGGCAGAGCGCCCCTGAGCACACCCATTCATACACATCTTAACAGGTGTGTTTTCCTTGTTCATATAGGGTATCTGCCCTTACCATATACTTTCAGTCAACAGTCCCGATTCTGACAGCTCATCCTACAGTCCTGGATTGTTAATGAAATGTCCCGACTTTCTCTTTGATCTCCTGATACAAAGTTTCTAAAACTTCCAAATGTTGGGAGGTATGCTGTAACCCTATTATAAGGTAATCCTGCATGCACCAGCCTTATGTGGTTCCACAAAGGTGCAAAGGGTATAATCAACCTTGTGAAATGTTTTTGAGGACTGCCATATACTATCCAAATATCACAGCTGCTCAGGATTCATATCAACCAAGTAAAGGCCACAGTAAGGAAATGTCAACCTGCCATTTTATTGGTAGACCAATCTAGGGGCACTAGACAATATGAGAATTAGGTCAATAATGAAATTTGTGGCAAAGTATTTCTTTAAAGGTTGTGCTGTGCAATTACAGTGCTAAAAACAATCTGTTGGTGACAAGTTCTTTTGAAGGGGTCATTTCTGCATCTGTGTTTAATAAATTATTTCCATGGTGGAATTACAGTCATCTTATTTTCTATTATATGCTGAAAAAACTTTAATGATATACTGTATATTTTGATATATTCTGATATTATTAAAGGTGGCTGTTGTCAACTGTACTAAATGTTCTCTAGAAAAATACTCAGGAAGGTAATGACAAAACAATTATTCTACAGTAGTAATTCTATACATCATAATAATGTGTCAACCTGCTCTGCCAACCATCCTTTTAATGTTAAATTCTTCTGAACAACTAAACCTGCACAGCTTAAGGGGTTGGGAAAGTGGGAAAAAACTCAACCACAAAAAGGTTATCTGGCCCCTCTCCTCCCCACCTCACCTTATTAAATTCAACCGTGTAATAAAAACAACCGTACCACCCCACATAGACCCACTTCCTCCTCCCCCCAGCCTAACTGCCCCCGTGGAAATGCCCCATACTTTATACCTACCCCTTTGGGATAAGACAACTTATATTCCTAGAAAAAAACCTTTGTTCAAGGTTCTACTGCTTCTCAGCTGCAGTAGAGATACCAAAATGTATTCACAAATCTTCCAGGTGGCAAAAAAATCCTTACACACCATTGGCTCTTTTTGCCCACTGCTACAAAGTTATTATGCTGATATAGTTGACTATGCTGCTGTAGCCTTACTTAATTTCCAAACACCAGCAAATAAAAGTACTACATCATTCACAAAATGCAGAGTCTATATGGATTTTGGCCATTTTGTGCCCTAAACCCTTAATCAAATGTCAGAGATTGGACTGCAAATTAACATTTCTTAGGTGTATTATAAATCAAATCCCTTATAGACTCGCTACCTGAATCAGAAGAATCTGCAACAGAAACATTTATCTTATAAGGGGGCCTTGACCATCAATATGTGTGTGGGGGGGGTTATTTTTTTAGCGCTGATATGTGTGTGGTCTTTTAACTGTGATGTTGAGTGGGCGGGATCAGGGGTGGGGCTTGGGCACCAATACGCAAATTTTTCGGCGAAGCGAAACGGGGTAGATTCGCCCATCACTAGTGATGGGCAAATTTATTCGCCAGGGACAAATTCACGCTGAATTCCCGCGATTTGCCGCTGGGGAATAAATTCGCGAATCGCCAGCGAAATTTTGCTTACCAAAAATTCGCTGGAAAAACGAGTCGCGCGTAGTTTTTTGACGCGACGCGCCGAAAACGATGCGTTGCGCGTCGTTTTCGTCGCGCGCCGCGTCGTTTTTGGCGCGTCGCGTCAAAAAACTACGTGCGCCTCGTTTTTCCAGCGAATTTTCGCTAAGCAAAAACGTCCCGCGGCAAAAGCTCGGGAGATTCGCCCATCACTACCCATCACTACTGGGGAGCAATTTGGGATGTCGACAAAGGAAACTTGCCCTATGTGTATTAGAGGTATATATTTGCTACCTTAGGTACCTTGTCAGGCTGCTACTTATAATGCATGGCTACATCTCAGGATTCAGGATTATGTTTTTTTTTGTTTTGCTTCCTTTACTTGCTTCAGGTAGAAGTGATGATATGTGTAGCATTAAACTGTGGAAGTGAGGCTTTCATAGATAGTATGAGTCAGACGTTATTAGGGGTTTTGTTTTTTATGTCTTATGTGAATTATAACTTTAGCAAACAACATCCTATGTTTAAACAGTGTTTTATTGAAAATGCTAAACCATACCTATTTCCATTACAGTTTGTGGCATAACTAACTAGTAGCAGTACTGTACTACAAGTTACTGTGAAACAATCAGTACCTTGTTTTCTACATTAATCTTCCTTAACCAAGGATTAGCAAGGTTAAACTTTGTTTAGAATTTAGAAGTTGATTATTTATGTTGTAAAATAGTTTTTGCTTTTCCCAATTTGTAATGTTGCTTTAACTTGTTAAACTTGTTGATCCATACTCCCTAAATGCAATCAACTTTATTTTACCAACATTTTAGCACATTTGCATTGATAACTACCAGCAACATTTAACTACCCTTACAACCCACCCCTAACCTACTTGCCCTGTTTCCACAGGACAGTTCTGAAGTCCAATTTCTGGACTTTATGGTTCATCTCCATGTGCACTCATACACAGTAATTGAATGTTTGAGTACTTTTGTGGTTCACCAATGTGAATCCAACCTTCTCTGATGTGGCAGTAGTTCTGGTTCCACAAGCAGTTTCAATAGCCACTGCTGACTTGCAGCAAGGGAATTGCATTCTAATATCTTTACAGACATTTGTTACATAGTTATATAGTTAAGTTGGGTTGAAAAAAGACTAAAGTCAATCAAGTTCAACTCCTAAAAAATTAATCCCTGCACCCATACCTACACACATTAATACCAACCTTTCTATACATTCTCATAAACTGTATATACCAATATGTATACGGATTGTAGCCTTGTATATTATGCTTGTCCGAGAAATCATCCAAGTCTCTCTTAAAGGAAAACTATACCCTCCGAACAATGTAGGTCTCTATAAAAAGATATTGCATAAAACAACTCATATGTAAAACCCTGCTTCATTTAAATAAACCATTTTCATAATAATATACCTTTTTAGTGGCATGTGCCATTGGGTAATCATAAATAGAAAATAGCTATTTTAAAAAATAAGGACAGCCTCCTGGGATCCTCGGATTTAACGGTGCACACAAACACACCAAACAAACTATAAAGTTAGGTCACATGAGCCAATTAACAGAGTTGTGTCTTTTGCTTCCACACTTCTTCCTGTTACAGTTAAAGTTGAAATATTTCTGGTCAGGTGATCTCTGAGGCAGCACACAGACCATCACGAAATGGGGGTTAAAGAGATGTTAAAGGGCAATATTTACTGAAATATATATACCAGTTTGGTAAGATTCTTTAATATGTCACTTAATTTGATATAAACTATCTGTTGCTCAAGTATTCATTTTCAGGGGATATAGTTTTCCTTTATCAGCATTAATAGATTCAGTAATCACAACATCTGTTCTAGTTTAAAAGGATGTCCTCTGGTGCATTGATCTTTTTTATAGGAAAAAAGATCCTCTACTATCTGTCTATAATGCCCTCTATGGTACTTGTAAAGATTAATCATGTCTCCTCATAAACATAATTTTCCAGATAAAACAACCCCTAACTTGACAATCTCTCATCCCTTTATCCAGATTAGTTTCACATCTCTGCACTCTCTCCAGCTAATTTATATGCTTCTTAAAGTGGATCTATCACGAAAATGAAAATTGAGTAAAAGCTTCATCTTGCTGAAATAAGAATTTTTTAAATATTATGAATTAAAAATCCTTTACCATTTATGAAATAATCAATTTACTCTTCACTCTCCCCCTGTGAGCAACCTTTCTCTCTTCAAAGATAAAGAAGACAGAAGAAAAGAAGATGGCGTCCATGAACTCCTGAGGACAGAATTTGCATGGAGGGGTAAGTAAAAAATTAGGGGCCTTTGCCTGGGGTAACAGGTAGTCTGGAGGGGGAGGGAGGGGGTCTATTTAGGGTAGGGTATATAATAAAAGGGGTTGAATTCTCTTTTAAATTGTACAGAATTTTGAACTGATAGTATTTAGAAAGTGTCTTATATAAGCTTATTTTAATTTTGGTGATAGATCCCCTCTATGGACTGGAGCCCAAAAGTGCACTGCATATTCCAGGCAATGTCTTGCCAGGGACATATAAAAAGGCAAAATTATGGTTGCATCCCTTGAATAAATGCCCTTTTTATGCAAGACAGGGCTTCATTTGCTTTAATAGCCACATGATGACACTGTCTGGAACTCTACAAAAAACCCAGAAACCCCCAACATACTGGCATTTAGTGTATATATATCATTTAGATTTATTTTACCAAAGTGCATAACCTTGCATTTATCAACATTGAACCTCATTTTCCAGTTTGCTGCCCAGGTTTTTAATTTAGTCAAATCACTTTTTAAAGTGGCAGCATCATGGAACTTATAGTTCTACAGAATATAGTATCATCTGCAATAAATAGAAACTTTACTTTCAATACCCACCTCCAGGTCATTAATAAGCAAGTTAAAAAGCAAAAGACCCAGGACAAACCACAATGAGAACCATTACAAGTGTAGTGACCTAAAGGATTGCTATGTCCCTATAGAGTTAAATCTCTACCCTTTCTTTAGTTACTAGGTAAAAGCCTATGTCAGGGGTGTCCAACCCGCGGCCCGAGGGACGCATGCGGCCTGGGGTTGGAGATCTATGCGGCCCAGCTTGAAAGCTTGGTGGAGACTGAACATTAGGGCGAAAGAGACTCTGCTGCTGAGGCTTGCTGCCCCACGGCAGTGATGGCACACCCCCCTCCCCTGAAGCTTTGCTGGGCTGGCTGCACTGTGTGCTGAATAAAGTTGTTGGAAATGTCACGGTTCGTCACAGCCACGTGACTCGTCTCGTCTAACTGCTGCACACTGTTCTTCTCCTACTGCCTACTAGCAGGCACAGGCTTTTCTGCACACCAGTACCACTCTCCCATTGATGCCACCGCTTATCTGAGGCCACACTTGTTCGCGGGGCTTGTAATGTAAGCAAGGAAGCAGATTGCGGGCGGCATACTACACGGCTGGGAACACAGCGCTAAGCTTGGCAAAGCTACATGGGCTCAGTTGTCAATTGCAGCCGCTGGTTATTAAGCTAGCAAATCGTCGCTGCAACTACAGCATTTTTTGTTATGGTGGAGGGCATGCTGGGAGATAAAGTGTAGAGTAGACTACGTTCTGTTTATTTTTATTAACTGTTGACGTTTCTTCGTATTGTGCACATTATTTCATGTTGCAGCTAGACTGCCAGGATCCTCTCAACTAAATAAAGCAGGGTTGCCAGGTCTGATTTTAAAAATAGACTTCAAAACCAGCCCAAAACTAGCCAAGCAGCACTTCCAAAGTAGCCCAAAAATAGCACAATATTTGCAGGGAAATAAATAAATGTCAAAATACGCCAGTTACAAATTGGGCCCCTTTGTAGTTACGCCCCTGGTGATGGTCAAATACCACCTCAGTCTGTCGTCTTGTTAGGAATAGGCTTATTATGCCAGGTTGAAACAATTTGGTGACCTAGGGAGGAGGGACCGCCCTTTGCCCAATTAGCAATCATATAGCGGAGAAGGTTGCTCTATATTTGTCCCATATTCCAGTCTACAGCTCAATCTGGTTATCCAGCTGGTATTTCTGTGTATTTCCTTTATTTTTAGACGTCAAAAGTGTTATGTATTTCATGTGCGGCTCCAAAAAATTTTCTTCTTCGAATGTGGCCCAGGGAAGCCAAAAGGTTGGACACCCCTGGCCTATGTTAACATCAGTGTTCTTGGCCACGAGGTGTAATGACCACTTCCTGCCACACAGCAATATAGTGTCGGAAAAGGAGTGGCATCTTCCTCTTTGGTTGCTGGATGGTGATCCAACTGGGTGTGGCCAGGGTACAGCAAGGCCCAGATAGCCATGTACCTAGAGGGACTGGGTCCACTAGTGCCTAAGTCAGGAACCAGGCAACCCTGTGAATGAGGAATAGAAAGTGGCAGGTGAGCTCCTAGAACTAGTATAGGAGTGTAAGTTAGTCAGGGTTGAGCTTAAAAAGAGCTACTCTGACATAGGAGTGACAGTTTGGAGGTATCTCTCCCAGGCCATATAGTATAGGGATCCCAGGGGAGAGGGAATCAGGAGAGATGATTGCCCATAGGTTGATCCAAATTACAACCGGAATATGTTGCAGAGGTGAAGTGGGATGCCTGCCAAGTCTGTCCTAAGTGGAGTGTCCATATGTGTAAAGCTGCATATGATGTGCCTGTGCACTTTTCCTCTGATGCACTGTGAAGTGAGTAAACCTGGGGACATTGTCTATGACTAATAAACAGTTCTTTGTTTGCATCATAAGAACCTCCTGGTGCCCAAACATTTTTGTATGTAGTCTGGGTGTTACATAGTAACATAGTAAGTTAGGCTGAAAAAAGGCTCATGTCCATCAAGTTCAACCTTTTTTTTTCTTTTTATTTTAACTGCCTAACTGCTAGTTGATCCAGAAGAAGGCAAAAAACCCCATCCTTAGCCTCTCCAATTTGCCTCAGAGGGGGAAAAAATTCCTTCCTGACTCCAAAAAGGCAATCGGACTAGTCCCTGGATCAACTTATATAATGAGCTATCTTCCATAACCCTGTATTCCCTCACTTGCTAAAAAGCCATCTAACCCCTTCTTAAAGCTATTTAATGTATCAGCCTGTACAACAGTTTCAGGGAGAGAATTCCACATCTTCACAGCTCCCACTGTAAAAAACCCCTTCTGAATATTTAGGTGGAACCTCCTTTCTTCTAAACGGAATGGGTGACCTCGTAACTGGAAAGACCTACTGGTGAATAAAACATTAGAGAGATTATTATATGACCCCCTTATATATTTATACATAGTTATCATATCACCCCTTAAGCGCCTCTTCTCCAGCGTGAACATCCCCAATTTGGCCAGTCTTTCCTCATAGCTAAGATTTTCCATACCTTTTACCAGCTTAGTTGCCCTTCTCTGTACCCTCTCTAATATAATAATGTCCTGTTTGAGTGAAGGAAACCAAAACTGTACGGCATATTCTAGATGTGGCCTTACAAGTGCTCTATAAAGTGGAAGAATGACCCCCTCCTCCTGTGACTCTATGCACCTTTCAATACAGCTCAAGACCTTATTGGCCCTTGATGCTGCGGACTGGCATTGCTTGCTACAGCCAAGTTTATCATCTACAAGGACTCCAAGGTCCTTTTCCATAATGGATTTGCCTAGTGCAGTCCCATTAAGGGTATACGTGGCTTGAATATTTTTACATACCAGGTGCATGACTTTACATTTATCAATATTGAATCTCATTTGCGACTTATCTGCCCAGATTGCCAGTTGCTTCCTGTGATGGCTGATTCTGTTGATGCTTTCAAAAGGGGCTTGGATGATTTTTTGGACAGACATAATATGAAAAGCTATTTTGATACTAAACTCTACAGTTAGTATAGCTATGGGCATATATGGTTTGTGTAAAAGAGTGGTGTGTGTTTTTATGCTGGGTTTTAATTTGGAGGGGTTAAACTAGATGGACTTTGTCTTTTTTCAACCAAATTTAACTATGTAACTATGTAACTATTTCACAACACTGGGAAAATTCCAGATGTGGGTACATCCATAGGTAGCTGGCCAGTAATTTTCCCCAAAGCTGGTATAATATTTCACTCTCAACCAATGACCACACAATATATCCCACATAGACAAAGTACCAATCCCCCAAGGTGCAGTCAGTCATCCACCAAAAACCTCTCATTTGCTGTCCCTCCAGGCACTCACACACACCAACAGAGTCTCCTTTACAGAAATGGTATTAGCCTTTTGTTCTTCTACAGAAGTATACAGTAGCAGCTTCCCAATTCCAGCAGTACCCAATTCATCAGGCATCCTAGATCCTCAGTGGTTCTGCTTATGAGAGATGCCTCCCTTGAACAAGCAGCCCATACTCCTGTCAGACGGAGCACCGAAGACACTATGTCCAGCAACTCTACAACAACTGTCCCTCCTCTGTCCCTACCTTGACTATTCCATTAGCTGAGCCCTCCCATTCACTCTTTCTGCAGTCAGCAAGTTCTATTGATCCATCCAGTGCTCATTTTCTCAGGAAGCAAAGGAGATACCTGGGTAGATTAAAATGGGCACGTCCCTATAAAACAAAAAATCAGCCAAACACAATTTCATTCAGCAAGACCCACATACAACCACAATTTATTTCAGCAAGAGACCCATTGTCCATCACAGGCAGGCCACCTCCATCCCTACCTTGGCAACCCACCAGCTCAGGCCCCCTCATTCACTCTTTTTGCAGGCAACCAC
>CM044433.1:143296524-143309025 GCA_024363595.1 Xenopus borealis | reverse complement strand
CTGTTATCATATCAGATACACTGCGCTGTGAAAAAAGACTATCATGGATACAGAGTTGGAGTGTGTGAGCAAAGCACCCAATGCTAGGAAGCTGAGCTTCGGACATGGCTTTAACCATGTTAGCGGCATTGTCTCGAACAATAAGATGGCATTTTCTTGTGGGAATGTCCCATGTTCTCATGGTTTCTAGTACAGAATCTGCAATTTGCTTGCCAGTGTGCCTGGTATTAAAAGCTTTACACTGCAAAACTGCAATTCTGTGACTGAATTCAACATCAATCCAATGTGCTGTCAAACTAATATATGATTGGATAGTGTACTATGATGTCCATGTGTCACATGTGAAAGCGATGGCATTTGCTCTGTCAACTACATGTCTAACTTGCCTTATCACCTTATCATACATGTCAGGTATAACTTTATCAGAGAAAAAACGACGGGATGGAATTTTGTACTTTGGTTCTAGGAGATTTACCACTTCAGTAAATCCAGCATCCTCAACAATTGAGTAAGGCTGCAAATCTACTGCCATCATCTTTCCAATAGCAGTGTGAACTTTAACTGCATGAGAGTTATCAGATGCCCACTGATGTTTCGGTTTTGTTAACTCGTTAATTGTTGCTTGCTTTAGGTTGGCAGTGTGGACACAAGTGGATTTCTGGCTGTGTTCTGGTGGACTTGGAGATATAGTACTGGAAACCTCTGCAGATGTGCTGCCAGTCATTGTAGAGGTGATATTGGTACCTGGAGCAAAACATAGAATTTTTTTATATTCTGCTGAATGCCTCACACGTAGATGTTTTAACAGTGGCGATGTGGTATATTGTTTTGCTTCCTTGCCACCTCGAGATAATTCTACAGAGCAAATACTACATTTTGCTTTTGTTGAATCTCCCTCTTTCACTGTGAAATGTTTCCAGACTGGACTGTTTTTTGAGATTTTTTCCATTAGCTGCACTTCTCTATAGCCTGCAGGTAACACACAACACAATAAAAAAATCTCAGTCTCAAAACTGTCAATGACCGCCAGGCTGCCTCCTCCATCAACAACATCATTCACTTTGGATTTGGACCAAAAAAGAAACAGTACTATATTACTATATAACTTGAAGGGGCTGCCATAGTAAAAAAAATGGTACTCTAGCTCTACCCTGAGTGTTCATTCATAGTAGTATGCGAATGTGAATGTGTTTCACCTACTTTTCCTGCTCAGAAGCAATGGCTTCTCATGACTAGTACTAGTCTACACCAGGGGTGTCCAAAAGGTAAAATGGATCTATCATCAGTCATCAGTAGACCTTTAGCTGGTGATCACAGTATAGTAGATCTCAAGAAGAGTCAAGACAGTGAAGACACTGTCAACAAAGTGCAAACAGCTTGACTAAATCACCCTCCTGTCCTGTTTCTTCTTGCTTTTCAGATGTACATTAAGGTTATATAAAGAATGTTTCATTTTACTGTGAGTGTGTATAGTAGTACCTTGCATTAGTATAGTAAGTAAAAAAGTATGGGCATGGGCAGGCACTCCTGCTTTACACTATACTAGTAGTAATATTATACTAATATGACTGATGATGATATCATCAAAGAAGAACATCAACATTTGTTTGTTTCCCTAACTTACCTTACCTTGAGTGAGGCTTGGCTGGGTGATGATGAATGATGATGATGTGCACTGTCACTGCCACTGATAATGAGGATCTGCACCGGGCCAAACTTATGGCCATAGATGGTCTAGTGCTAACGGAGGTGAAGCCAACTATCAGCACACTAGCACAGGAACAACTCCGCCTGCAAATAATTAATAGACAATACTTTAACCCATTCAAAGCATTAAACTTGTCTTACTCTTCTAAAGGAGGTTCTTGGTGTGCAGTGTCCCCAAAAATATAATATTATTCATCCAGTACAGGTTTTTCATATAACATAATGCCAGGTTACGGGTAAAGCATGGGTGCTATCACACCATAACATGGTAGGAGACTAGGCCAGGTGTATATCAAATGAACAAATCCCTGCCCTTTTTTAAGTGTTAGAAGTGAGTGTGTGACGTGATAACAAGCAGCCACTACTCCCTGTCCTGTTTAGCTTTATAACCATCTATACATGTACAGGTACGGGATCTGTTATCTGGATACCCATTATCCAGAAAACTCAGAATTTCAGGAAGACCATTTCAAATAGACTCAATTATAATCAATTCAATTCAATTTTTTTTTTTATTTCCTTTTTATCTCTGTGATCTCACAAGACATAATTAATATTTATTGAAGGCAAACCAATCTTATTGGGTTTAATTAATGTTTACATGATGTTTTAATTGACTGAAGGTATGGAGACCTGACTTATGGAAAGACTCCTTAACTGTAAAATGCCAGGTCCTGAGCATTCTGGATAACAGGTCCCATACATGTACAACATGGATTGCCTAAATTAGTGCAAAGAGTGCAGCATAGCTGAACTGAGTCATGCAGAGTGAGGACCACCCCCTTACAGCCCCCCACTTACCAATAGCATTCAAAATAAACCATACAGAGAAGGTAGTGTGTCACAAGGAACTAAAGCTGGCCACAGATGCAAAGATCCGATTGTACGAATCAATGTACAATCGGACTTTACCATCTCCCTTCCTGCCACTAACCATTCAGATGAAAGTCTTACCATTCCAACCAAATAAAGTATTTAAGAACAGATCAGCCGATGTTCTGCCCACTAACAGTCTCTCACTGAAAATCGTATGATCGGCAATACACGAGAAATTATCGTCAGCCAACAGAAATTTTCTAACCTGTCCTATCGACCAAACGACCAATCTCCGCCGGACGAAGAATGTCAGGACTCTCCACACACGTTCCGAAAATCGTACGAATCGAGTATGAAAGCTTTGCGTCTATGGCTAGCTTAAGAGAGAAATTACAGCTTACAAATATGTTTAATGTCAGTATTACAGAGTTAGTTTCACCTGTAAGACGTTGCAAGAAATGGGTAACTGCTATGGGTAACTGAACTGGGACAATATAGCACCCGTGTTCCTAAATCAACCTGATATCTGTGCACCTCATTAGTTGGCAGCACAATTCTTCTGGCTAAAGGGTTGACTAATTCATTTATGCTCAGGTACATATGGCATATGTACATTATATATATATATTTGTACTTTATATGTACAGACCGGGTACAGGTATCTGCCATCTGCAGAACAGTCTGCACCCTACACCTCAGCTCCATTGCCAGGCTGGGGCATTTTTAAAGAATTTAATTTATATAGTGAATAAAGTATCCCCTTTTGTAAAATATAAGGATATTATTATAAGTTTCATAACTATATAAAAACACAAGGCCAAAGGCAGAGTTTTTTTATACAGGTTATGGAACTCTGAGGTAACTAATATCCTCATATTTTGCAACATGGGGTACTTTATTACAAAACACACATTTTAGTGAGTCATGTGACAAAAATTACATCACTACTCACCATTTATAACTGATGACATCAGTACTCACCATTTATAAGGATATAATTTACAAGATATTCATGACTTTTGTGTATTATATATATATAGATATATATATATATTTATATATATATATTTATATATATATATATATATATATATATAATAACAATAATAAAGAGCAAATAACCACACTCGCAGGACTTGGTCATGGTGAAAAACTGAAAAATGTATTTGCAACGTTTCGGCCGCTACTTGTGGGTCTTTTTCAGGAACATAAAAACTGTGCAAACAAACGTGTGTTTAAGAGAGTGAAATTTGTGGGAGTGAACCTTAGCTGTGATATCACCGTGTTGTGTATAGACACCTATAGTGTCCTATTCACTGAATAAAAAATCCCTTTACTGACAATTAGAAATGCAACCAATCCTGTGCTACCTATGTGCATAATTTTGAATGGTCGATGAACAAAAATAAAAAATAAATAAAAAGCTCCAAAGAGTCCGTATAACTCAAGTAAGGTAGCGTTTCAAAAAATATATCGATGCAGTGCAGAGCAGCAGTTATCCTAAAATGCCATTCTTGCCCTGGACTTGTTAGCAACAATTTCACTCTCATAAACACACATTTGTTTGTACAGTTTTTATGTTGCTGAAGAAGGCCCGCAAGTAGGGGCCGAAAGGTTGCAAATACATTTTTCAGTTTTTCACCATGACCATGACTGTGAGTGCGGTTATTTGCTCTTTATCATGTATAAACTTTCAACCAGCACCCAGGCATTTTGATGGTTATTGCTTGTGCACCAGACTTTAGAGATATATATTGTGTGTATATATATATATATATATATATATACACAAACATCCAATAACCGCACTCCAGGAACTTTATAAGTGAGAAAAAAATAAAGTGATTTATTTCAACATTTCACCGTCTTCAGGATGGCCCTAGTAGAGGAGCCAAAATAAATCACTTTATTTTTTTCTCACGTCTTTTCTCTACGTAATACTATTATTGGACCAGCACCCAGGCAGATGTCCCTGATGGGTGTATAGATACAGCTACAGCTTTTCGTTACATAAATACAAAAAAAATCTGTTTAGTGCACAGAAATCGTAACAAATCAAAGGATTAAACCATTCGCACAAAACTTTCATGTCCAAGCTTAGAAACAATGTCGAGATTTGTAGCGTAGTGGCTTTCTAACAAGGGAGGGTAATGAGACAAGCAGGAGTGAAAAGGAGTAATTTCCAAGCAAGCCACACAGAGGAAACTTGTGCAACTTTCATGGGCAGGGCTAATAAAGTAGTCCGTCTCATGCTCACAACGCTGAGCTGCAGCCAGTTTTTCTGCCTCAAATCAGGAAGTGAAAACAGAAAAAAAGAAAGAAAAGCCACGCAGCTTTGAGATCTTCTGAGTTGCTCAGGGAAACATTAGTGCATGCTGGGCACTTGGACTTGTTTGCTATCAGATGAACATTTCTGTCAGCTTCTGACATGGACTGAATAGAGAATCACATAATACTGGGAATATTTAAAGGAAGAATAGAAAGTGAAAGTTTGGAGGCAGAACCCAGTGTGGGGGAGGTAAGTTGGTGCCATAATATGGCACAGCTTTATACTTGTTTCTAAGGATACATTTACTACTCTATATTGTGAGTACCTTGCTACTATGGGCGAGTATATAGACTTTATTGTAAACATGGCCTGTCTGGGAAGTGGATGTAATCATCTGGATTATTGTCAAGCCTCTTCTTTTAAATACTGTAGCTCAGTCATACATATTCTTAATCGTTAAAGTGCAACTCCTAATTATCTTTCATTATCATACAGTATGCTGATCTTTTCAATATTAAGGCAAAGTCCACCTTCTCCAATCAAGCTGCTGACACTGATAATTCTAGTTTATTGTTTGGAAATTGATTCATTATATATTTTGTTTAGATACATAGTTATTTAATATAGTTATATATGCACAATCTCTGTTATAGGGAAGGCTGACAAATTCTAGCCTTGGTTTAGCATAACAGCGTGCATACCTCTTTTCATTCTTATTAAAGAGCTCAATTCCTTTTGCTTGGGTGGAATTGGCTTGCTTAGGAAGTGCCTGGCTGTATGTAAACACAACAACTAGGCCTCTCTTAACTGCACAACCTGCAGAAGTTCTGACTCAACCTTAACACGTCTATGGATGTTCTGAAGTATTATAATAGGGATGGGGGGCCTGTAGCCTTGGTTCAAATACAATGCATAATAAAAGTGCAAAATTTGATTTTGCCATTTAAGTTGTGTGATTTCCTATATTTTGAGCACCTTCCTATGTTTTTGACAGCCATGCATTTTCCAATTTGAAGTGCAAAAGTAGCAAAGTCATACTTTTGAGAGATGTTATATTTAGAAGGTTTTGCAGTGAATTATCTCTATTGTTATTTTGCATGTGTCTCTATCTATCTTTTCTCTGTTGTTATTCTGCAGTGAATTATCTCTATTATTACTTTGCACATGTCCCACCATATGAAAGAATGAATAATAATCTCAATAATTATAATTTCTGTTGGGTTAAGAAACATAAGTATCATCAGAGTATAGTCAGAGTGACTTGGTGCTAGTATGATATATCCAGTAAAGCTAATGTAGCAAATTATGGCTTCTCACTCACTACTGTACTATATAGTATCCAATGCTTTTCAGTAAATTATTCATGCACATATACAAAAGGAATTGGCTTGTAAATCTGGATAGGGACATAGTGACACTCTCAAAATATACATTCTTGAATTTTCCTATGATCCTGCCTTCAGAGCATGGGAATACTTTAGACTTCTATATAGGGTGAACAGTAACCTTAGTTTACAAAGATCCCCAAGTAATCTCTATGCTTAAGAAGAGACAGCCATTTGTATTATGGTATTCATTTATTTATTTCTAATGGGCAGTGTAGGTTTACCTTGGTTTCAATACTGTAGAACACAAATTAAAATAAATGCATCTAATCATCACCCTTTACTTAAATATGACAGGAAATGCACACTAATTTATATAATTTATGGAGTGACCTCTATCATAAAGCAAAGGGCCCAGTGATGTTCTTGACTGCTGTTCAGTAGTCCAGCATGAAAAATTACCCCTGTAATGCTGAGCTTTTAGTTTGGTTAAACACTGCAAGTATGACCTCTGCCTCCAACATAGAAAGCTTTGCTTTTGACAAGCAATTTGCAACTCCGAACCAGACCTACTGAAACCCACAACATGAACATCAGCTACAGTACTGTATAACTTTCACAATGAAGTGCAACTGAGGATAAATGTTCATAGTGTTTCACAAAAGCAGGTCAGAAAAAATAACAGTAAATTGTAGCGTTATGCATGGTCAAAGACTTAAGGAAGGCCAAGTTAAATACATATACTGTACATACGTACTTTATATTACTATCTGATATTATTCTGCTCAGGGGCCTACTCTTCTACACTTGAATGCCCCTTCAGATGCCAATGGTGACATGAAATTCCTCTGTATCAACATATATGTCTATTTTACATTGGGTAACAACATAATATTTTTGCCAAAAAGGTCTGTGTCTTAAGCACAGATAATATCATACAATATGAATTTTCATACAATATTCGGTGAGTATGTGGTGGGAAATAAGCCAACAGAAGACCTAATCATCTATCGGGCTGGATGGAAAATTTTGCCTTTGAAGGTACCAGATCATCGGCCACTGTTTAGTGCTGAATCGTCAAATACAGATAGAATTCTTTTGTTTCTATCTGACGATGTAGCTCTACACATGTGTATTGAAATGAACGATCTTTCTTGGTAAGATCTTTTTCAAGAAAGATCATAATTGTACCATCTATATGGCCACCTTTAGATGAAAAATATCAGTCAGATGAGTGTTTCCATCTCGTTCCGCTCACTGGAAATAGTTTCAACATATCTGTTTTGTAATTCTTTGTTACAGTTCCCCAGGAAGTACTCAGGATAGCCTCTTCTTCACATCATTATTTTAGGATATATTGAGGGCATGATGTGGGATTTACAAGTTCCTCAAATCACCCAGGGTTGAAAATGTTCCAGATCTTCTAGAACAGGTTGCATGGCAAAAGTGGTGTAAACAGTCTGATACTCCTTGAGCTCAGAGAAAATCAATGGATTGGAATGTCCATTCTACTACCTAAGCAACATCAATATCTTCTACTCAGCCAAGAGGGCTGATATAGTCAGGGGTGCAAAAGGATTCTTTACAGAACTGGTCATGCACTGTAGACCTACAGTATACTAGAAAAATGTTACTGCTGCACATCATAAATTTCACTGATGACACAATTGTGGTGGATCTCATCAGCAATAATGATGAGTCGTCATACAGAGAGGAGGTGCAGCAGTTACACTGCCAACAACCTGTCTCTCAATGTAGACAAAACAAAGGAGATAGTTGTTGACTTTAGGAAGACTAAGAGTGACAACCTGCCACTGTACATTGATGGCTCTAGTGTGGAGGTGTCCACCTGGAGGAGAACCATACCTGGTCCCACAACACCAGCTACTTAGCCAAGAAAGTCCAACAGCGCCTCTACTTCCTGTGCAAACTGAGAAAATCCTATCTCCCATCATCCTTACTTACAACCTTCTACAGAAGGACTATTGAGAGCATCCTGAGCTGCTGTATCTCTGTCTGGGCTGTGAACTGCACTGTCATGGAGTGCAAGACCCTACAGAGGACAGTGAAGACATCAGAGAAGATCATAGGTGTCTCTTTTCCTTCCATCACAGATATTAAAACCATTCGCTGCATCAGTAAAGCCACCAGCATTGTGGCTGATCCAAAACACCCTTCACACTTACTGTTCACACTCCTGCCATCTGGAAAAAGGTACCAAAGCATTAGTGCCCTCACTACCAGACTGTGTAACAATTTCTTCCCCCAAGCCATAAGGCTCCTAAATACTCAGGGACCAGGCATATCTCCCACAGACACACTCCATGTGACCACAAAGTTACACAGCCACTGTACGAAATTGTATAAATAAATATCACTTGGATACAATTGCTCTCTATGAGCACATCTGCACTTTATCATGTTCTTACTACTATCATATCACAATGATACACTCATCATGTCTGAAGTTTAGCATTATTTACTTTACATATTATATCTGCTGAGTGGGCACTGTCTTGTCCTGTCCCTGCACTATGCTGTCCTGTCGTGCAGTCGCACATTTTTGCACTTGCACTTTTTGTCCGTTGTCCGGTAGTTCTATGTTGTGTGTAGCACAATGGTCCTAGGGGAACGCTGTTTTGTTTCACTGTGTACTGTACAAATGTATATGGATGAAATGACAATAAACTCACTCTTGACTTGAGTTATCTCCCTGCAGGTTTTGGAAATTTATTGTTACATGTACAACTTTCCTTTGGCTATTTAACCAATATTAAATGGTTTATTATGTATCTTTCAAGTGAGGGTACATTTTCATAATCATACATTTCGTGTTTGCATTAAGGCTAATTATTTAACCAGTGCCGACTTGCAACCCGATTTAACACATGATTCAATTATCTTTTAGTATAGTTATAGAAATGCTTTGAGTAAAAACACGATTTCAGTGCCAAAAATATGCTCATATTGAAGCTTCTGTTCTCAAAATAAATTTAGCTTCTTGTGCAAAAAAATAATAATTTTATGTCATGTTTCATAGCACCTAAGCTTCTCCTACCTGGATGCCATTTATTTCAGTTTCTGATTTAAGATTAAACTGCACTTGGTCTGTTAAAAGATAAGTATGTAAGATATACAGAGCACTTCAGGCTACTCAGGGACTGGAATTTCAAAACAAATAGAAGGAGAAATGGATCTATAGAGCTCATTTGTTAACCCTGTAAATACTAAATGATTTGCCACAAAGTGTATATCAACTGCCAAGCAATTTTGCACTTATTAGGAATATCAAGTTATTTTTCCTAGAAAACCCTACATGATTTTTATATATGACTTTAATTATGGTGCAAGTTGGACTCAAAAATATGCAACATGAAAAATATAAAATATGAAAAAAGTTTGATTTGAAATATTATAACCAAGCCAAATACAAGAAGCAGACTTCTCCTAAACAGCACAATATCCCAGGTGTGTGGGTGTATATAAAGATACAATATTAAATATCCCCAAACTGTAAAAAAAAAAAATATATATATATATATATATATATATATATATATATATATATATATATGTGGACAATTATAGCATTTGAAATATCATGTACCAAAATTGTGGAAAGGAGTGTTTCTTTAATGGGGTTGTTTTCAGATAGATCATCAGAAATAACTTTTTCCACTGACATTCTATTTTCTATGTGTGACAGTTTTTCTAATATTGAAAAATATTAGTAAAGTGTAATTTTTCACCTTCTAAAGCAGCTCTGGGAGGGGGGTTCACCGACCCTGTAAACTGTTCTAATTGATTAATGGTTTACATTTCTTATCTTTGTCCCTGCTGAGCAGAATCCCTGGGTTTGATTACAGGCAGCTGTTAGAATTGATACAATAGTTGCTAATACTCCAGGGATGCTGCAGAGAAATGTATCAACTAAATGTTGCAAAATTGTATCAGTTTAGAGTCTGCTCCTGAATTACTGAGCTCAAACACCAATGACTCAAACGGTCAACTTTAAACTTAGATTTTGCAAAAACAGTAAAAAATAAATAATGGAAAGTAGGGATGCACCGAATCCAGGATTCGGTTTGGTATTCGGCCAGGATTCAGCCATTTCCAGCAGGATTCGCATTCGGACGAATCCTTGTGCCTGGCCGAACCGAATCTGAATCCAAAAAATCATGTGACTTTTCGTCACAAAACAAAGAAGTAAAAAAAATGTTGGCAGCGCACTTCGTGCTCGGCACACTTTTACCCTTCCCCTCACTCATTCGCATATGCAAATTAGGGTTCGGATTCGGTTCGGTATTCGGCTGAATCTTTCACAATGGATTCAGGGGTTTGGCCGAATCCAAAATTGTGGATTCGGTGCATCCCTAATGGAAAGTAATTAAAAAAAGTCTTTATTTCTGTGTAAAAATCTGTAAACAACTGAACTGAAAAAAGTGTTTGGAAGGTGAACAACCCCTTTAAGACAAAGACAAGAACTGCCAGTGTGAGTGTCTGTGTGCAACTTTGGGTGGCAAGAAAAGATGTCTGAATGTTGCCCTCAAACCAAAGGATGATAAAGGTCATCTGGACCCATTTCAAAAGGTGCAAGAACTTTGTGCCACTTAAATTCTCCAGGTCCACTACCCAATTAAAATCAGCCAGAAAGCTGCAGGATATATGCATTCCATTTATAAGACAATAAACCATAATTGTTGGGGAAGGGGACATAAATGTAATGAGGGTGCCCATTTGTAATTGATTGAACTACCCTGAGATTTAGCAACCTTGAGATCAACTAATAACCCCAGCTGGAGAGATACACACTCCACTGGAAAGTGTCTTGCAGGGAATGTTGCTTAATAATGAAATGCCTAAATAATACAATATATATTTTTCTCAGCTAGACTGGTGAAAGATCAAAGCAGTAGTGATGTGTTGGTCAGAAAAAAACTCAACTCGTATCCAACCCTGACCTGCAAAACCTTAACCCACACCTGACCCTAACCTGCTAAATGTTTCCAATGTAGAACCCAGACCCAATCTGTACCTGAGTCATCTTCTTCTAAACACTACTTCTGTGTGCACCTCTGGTTCCAAGACACCAAATCTTTGGGAGCAGAGGAGGAGTGTACTTTCCCAGTCTGACCTGAACCCAGGGCTGGATTTATATAGTGGGCACCCCTAGGCCTGCTGTTGTCCCCTCCATTTTATTTGTTCAAATTTTCATCAAAGGGATGGAGCAATGGTAAATGGCACACAGGAAATTAAAATTTCTGAGCCAATGTGGGTGTGGTTGGGCAGCATGCCGCCTGCTAAAATCTTTTCACCCTAGGCTCGGGCCTAGGTGGCCTCTCCACAAATCCGGGCCTGTCTGGATCGAACCCTAACCTACAGTGCTTGACCAAATTTCAACTTGGACCTGTCCAACCAGTGTTCAATATATATTATTAAAATTGTTATAGTGCTTATGGTAACATAGTAAGTTAAGCTAAAAAAAGACCTACGTTCATCTAGTTCAACCTTTTAAATCTATTTAACCTGCCTAACTGCTGGTTGATCCAGAGGATGTCAAAACCCCAATTGATGCCTCTCCAATTTGCCTTAGAGGGTAAAAAATTCCTTCCTGACTCCAAGATCAACTTGTTCTATGAGCTTACATAGTTGCATAGTTAAATTGGGTTGAAAAAAGACAAAGTCCATCAAGTTCAGCCCCTCCAAATTAAAACCCAGCATACACCCCCCCCACACACAAACCATATATGTCCATAGCTATACTAAATATAGAGTGAAGAATGACCTACGCTGCTTCAAATGAAAGTCCTTTTCTTCTAGTCTGAAGGCATGGCCTCTTGTGCAGTGATCCTCTTTATGGGTAAAAAGGTCCCCTGATATTTGTCTATAATGTCCTATAATGTATTTGTAAAGTGTAATCATGTCCCCTCGCAAGCACTTTTTTTCCAGAGAAAACAACCCCAACCTGGACAGTCTACCCTCATAATTTAAGTCTTCCATTCCTCTAACCAGTTTAGTTGCACGTCTCTGCACTCTCTCCAGCTCATTTACATCCCTCCTAAGGACTAGAGTCCAAAACTGCACTGCATACTCCAGATGAGATCTTACTAGGGATCTATAAAGAGGGATAATAATGTTTTCATCTCTTGAGTTTATGCCCTTTTTTATGCAGGACAGTACCCTATTTGTTTTAGTAGCTACAGAATGACACTGCCCAGAATTAGACAACGTGTTATCTATAAAAAACCCAAGATCCTTTTCACTTAAGGAAACACCCAAAACACTGCCATTTAATGTATAACTTGCATTTATATTATTTTTTGTCAAAGTGCATAACCTTGCATTTTTCAACATTGAACCTCATTTTCCAGTTTGCTGCCCAGT
>CM044433.1:143275206-143294190 GCA_024363595.1 Xenopus borealis | reverse complement strand
ACCTGATTGCTGAAATTGCAAACTGAAGAGCTGCTGAATAAAAAGCTAAATAACTCAAAACCTTCAATAATAATAAACTAAAACCAATTGCAAATTGTCTCAGAATATCACTCTCTACATAGTAAAAGTTAAATCGAAGGTGAACAACACCCATTTAATATCTTATTCTAGCTACAGTTTAATTTTCTGTGCTATAAAACACTTTTTATTACAATGAATAGGGTCAAATGCAGTGCATTCAGTTGTCAGGTTCTTAGTACTTTATACTTGTCCTGTCTTGATAGATGGATTACCCTCTGTTTAAGCATGTCTGACAAAAATGACAAAAGAACTGGAATTTCCTCCCAGGGAAACTGTAGCTATACCTTGTGAATAAGTACAGGAAGCGCCATACATACTCAGAATGTTTTCTATAGGAGGTCATAGAATAACTTCACATAAGACAGATGTATTTGTATAGGAATAGTGCTTTATAATTTATTCATGGAAAATGCATGAGCTGCTCCAATGGAGAGAAGTCACAGGATGTTATCATTGCTTATACTGTTCTACAGAACTAAAAAGATATGCTCTGCTGCTGTAGGTCATTGGCACTCATGGAGATATTTGGTAAAATCTCTCCTGTTTACTTTTATAGCTATCAACTGAAAGCCTTTGTGCAATAGGCCTCATGTTAACAAATATCTATACAGAGGTTCAGTGTCAGACTGGGGTGTCTGGACCCACTGGGGCTGCCCCCTCAGGGAGCACAAGCCTCAGTCTTGAGCACCTCCAAAGGCCATACCCACTGCTGCAACACTTCCCCTGCTGTGCGCTCCTTTTACTTTTTTCCTTTGCACTCATGAATGGAGGAGTTCAGGGGGAGCACCCAGAGTTTCCAGCAGGGAGCAGACTGTGTTGGCAGTCCTACCCTGGAGTTAATATTAATCTAATCTATACCATAGCATCATAAACTCAATATTTAAAACCCTGAAATGCACTCTTAGTACTAAGAAAATTACCTTCTAAAAGGTTTGGCAACTTGAAGAGCATGTTTTAAAAAAACTGATGGGGTTTTCTGACAATTACCCCAGCCAGTTTTCCCACCCAATTTTTTTTTTTTTGCTGAAATTGAGTACTACTATGTTTTATAATGTAGCTTAGCTTATGAGTAATGGCTGAAGCCATTTATTGTCAAACAACTGTGTTCACTCTTTAAATCATAATCACTACACAAACTTTGTTGGGAAACTGGGCAGCAATCTGGAAAATGAGGTTCAATGTTGATAAATGCAAGGTTATGCACTTTGGCAAAAATAATATAAATGCAAGTTATACACTAAATGGCAGTGTGTTGGGAGTTTCCTTAAGTGAGAAGGATCTTGGGGTTTTTATAGATAACAAGTTGTCTAATTCTGGGCAGTGTCATTCTGTAGCTACTAAAGCAAATAAAGTTCTGTCTTGCATAAAAAAGGGCATAAACTCAAGGGATGAAAACATAATTATACCTCTTTATAAATCCCTAGTAAGGCCTCATCTGGAGTATGCAGTGCAGTTTTGGACTCCAGTCCTTAGGAGGGATGTAAATGAGCTGGAGAGAGTGCAACTAAACTGGTTAGTGGGATGGAAGACTTAAATTATGAGGGTAGACTGTGCAGGTTGGGGATGTTTTCTCTGGAAAAAAGGCTCTTGCGAGGGGACATGATTACATTTTACAAATATATTCGAGGACATTATAGACAAATATCAGGGGACCTTTTTACCCATAAAGAGGATCACCGCACCAGAGGCCACCCCTTCAGACTAGAAGAAAAGGACTTTCATTTGAAGCAGCGTAGGTGGTTCTTCACAGTGAGGACAGTGAGGTTGTGGAATGCACTGCCGGGTGATGTTGTGATGGCTGATTCTGTTGATGCTTTTAAGAGGGGTTTGGATGATTTTTTGGACAGACATAAAATCAAAGGCTATTTTGATACTAAACTCTACAGTTAGTATAGCTATGGGCATATATGGTTTGTGTTTGAAAGAGTGGAGATGTGTGTGTGTGTGTATGTATGCTGGGTTTTTAATTTGGAGGGGTTGAACTTGATGGACTCTTTTTTCTTTTTTCAACCCAATTTAACTATGTAACAATGTAACTATGTACCCAAAGGACCCTGATCAAAAGTTTACATACCGTGGTGATTTGGCCTGATAACATGCACACAGCTTGACACAAAAGGGTTAGAATGGCTATTAAAGGTAACCATCTTCACCTGTTTGCTTGTAATTAGTGGGTGTGTTTAAAAGGTCAATGACTTTCACTGACAGACACTTGCATCTTTCATCCAGTGCTGCACTGATGTTTTTTGGATTCTAAGTCATGGGGAAAGCAAAAGAATTGTAAAAGGATCTGCAGGAAAAGGTAGTTGAACTCTATAAAACAGGAAAAGGATATAAGAAAATATCAAAGGATGCAGTGTTCAAACTCTAATTAAGAAGTGGAAAATTAGAGGTTCTCTTGAAACCAAACCAAATAAAACTATTAATTGTTTGGGATGCAAGGAAACCCCCACAAATAACTTCAGGTGAAATACAGGACTCTGTGATGCACAATAAGGAAAAAATATTTGCTGCATGGTTGAGTTGCCATTTCTACGCAAATGCTGCAAAGTTTCCCGCTTACAATATGCAAAACAGCATAGAAATAAGCCTCCAACTTTCTGGCACAAAGTCATTTGGAGTGATGAGACTAACATTTCACTTTTTGGCCACAACCATAAACACTACATTTCGAAAGGAGTCAATAAGGCCTATGATGAAAGGTACACCATTTCTATTGTGAAACATGGTGGTGGATTGCTGATGTTTTGGGATGTGTGAGATACAGGAAACTCAGAATTGATGGCAAAATAAATGCAGTAAGTTATCAAAAAATACTGGAGGAAAATTTGCACTCATCAACCTAGAAGCTGTGCATGGGACGTACTTGGACATTCCAACATGAAAATGATCCAAAACACAAGGCCAAGTCAACCTAAAATAAAGTGAAGGTTCTGGAGTGGCCATCTCAGTCTCATGACCTCAATAACATTGAGCCACTATGGGGAGACCTCAAGACAGCCCAAGAACTTACGGGAACGGGAGGCTTTTTGCCAGGAAGAATGGGCTGCTTTACCATCTAAGAAGATAAAGAGCTTGATCCACAACTACCACAAAAGACTTCAAGTTGTCATTGATGTTAAAGGGGGCAATATACAATATTAAGAACTGGGGTATGTAAATTTTTGATCAGCGTCATTTCGGTAGTTTGTGTAGTGATTATGATTTAAAAAGAGTAAACACTGTTGTTTGACAATAAATGGCTTCAGCCAACCACTAACCATGAGTGAAAGAAAGGTTTTCGTGTTATCATTCATATTCTCTGAAAGATGGTTAAAAAATCATAAATTCTGCCAGGGTATGTAAACTTATGAGCACAACTGTATCCATGCATTTTTTATATTCTGCATGCACTGAAAATCTGTGCATACTGTATACAGTATGTGTGTGTGACAGCTAGAGATTGTGGGTATGGCAGATGGAACATATGGGTTACATAAGACAGCAGGGGACATTATTTGGTGGCAGGTTTGAAATAGAGGGCAGCAGGGAGATTGTAGCACTGAGGTTTTAGGTTTGATTACAGCCAGGACATTACCTGCAATGTTTGTTTATTCTCCGTGTGTTTGTTTGGGTTTCTTTAAGCTCTGGTTTCCTCCCACACTCCAGAAACATACCATATTGACCATAGTTTGTGTCTGTGTGAATGTGATGAGAATGATTTATAATCTCTGTAAAATGCTGTGGAATATTTTGACATGCTATTTAAAAAAAAAAAAAAAATAATAGAATAGTCTGAGCTCACAGTCCAATAGAAAGGACACATAATGCACACACAATGATGTGACAAAGGTAGGGTTGGGAACCATCTTTTGCCAGGTCTAATAACAACCTGGGAGGGGGACTTATCTGGGAGGGGACAGGTTCTATGTACCTTGTAGAATTTAGATTTTTGGCTATTTTGTCAATTGTATTTGTGTTTATTGATAGTAGCAACATGGAACCATGTTTCCATGCCACTTGGCTCAAGAAGTCAATAAGGACAAAGTAGCCAACAGAAGTGATGAACAGTTGCTTATTCTTCCAATACAGAGATAATTAGGTTGTGTTGCCTATATGACAAAAAAAAAGGGGGATCTGGACAAACTGCCATTCTAGGCAGCTAAGTAGCACATACAATGTTCTATAGGATCTTATAGAATTTAGATTTTTGGCTATTTTGTCAATTGTATTTGGGTTTATTGATAATAGCAACATGGATCCATTTTTCCATGCCACTTGGCTCAAGAAGTCAATAAGTAGTTGCACACACATATAAAAGTGGTCTTACACAGGCAGATTTTAGCTGCCGATTTGGCTCCTTCAGTTCAAGTGGGCAGCTTATCTGCCTGTGTATGAGGCACTCCAATGGGACAGGTTTAAAAAAATCTTTTCAGGGCAATGACAACATTGGCTCGTGGATGCAATCCTCTCCCTGACTGTATCCCTGTCATCATAATGGTCAATTTTGTTGAAGCTTTTGACCACAATTAAGCCAATCTGTTTTGTAATATTTGGCTTTATAGTGATTCTATTCCAAGTTTACACTGAATGACATGTCTGTTGGGCCAAGCCATTGAAGATTGTTTCTTAAAGATATGGCTTTCAACAGCAATTACAAATACAACCATTGCTACATCTGAATGGTTATACATTGGAAAGTTGATCAGAATTAATTTTTTTCATCAGGCAAACGTTTATGTTGCCTTTGCTTTTCCATTACAAACTACTTGACTATTAGATACAACAAGGGACTGATTATTACCATTTTTCTAATAGCTAGCACAAGATCATCCTAAGGATAAATAAAAAACAAGGTTTCACAAACATCTGGCTTACAATGAATGACAATTGTTTGCCATTTGAACTATTATATGTTAGATACAGTCTCTTCTGTCATATCCTTATTTTTGCAAACCAGTGAAAAGGGCAAACTAGTACTGCATATTTGGTCATACTTCATCATCATACCTATTCAAAATACCCACCTCTTTCTGCTGACTCATATGAGGGCTTTTATGCAAATTTCTTCTGTGTAGTGCCATTTCCTTGGAATTTTTTCATGTTTACCACTTGCTTTTCTGCTTGAGACAGTTGACATTTATTATAAAAACACAGCCTGTGATTGAGGTAGTAGTTGTACCTTCTCATCCTTTCTGATTAAAGTGAGTGAGCCCATTACTGACTCACTAGATTACGTGATAGATGTACAATGACCTTTCTAATGTTCAAATAATAACAGCTTGGTTGAAAGTAGGTAATTACTTCCCCATTTTAATCTATATGAATCAGAATTTAGTAGTGTGGGAGCCACAACCAAGCATTATGTTGACAACTGCTTTGAACTTTAGAAACCACAGAGGTTACATTTATATGTTTTTCAGTGAGGGTTTCTCTTTATTTTTGGCTTTTTGAAGTTTCACTTGGACACTACCCACACAATTCTCATTATACCTTCTCCACAAGTGCATTTCCAGGATCTGATTTATAACCATATACCTACCCCATCTTTCACCTGTCAGTATTCCCTTGTATCTCTTTTACTCTGACCAGGTCCCCACTTGCACTGTGCAAGCAGTGCATCTCCTGTCTTAAAAGAGAACTAACCCCCCAATAAGAAAAGCCCCTCCCTACCACGCTGCTTCCCCCACATAGCTAATTACCCCTGAAGGTGCCCCTAACATGTGAGTACTGTGTTAGAGGCACTTTCAACAGAAATTAACTATGGGGGGCTATCTAGGGTAGTAGGTAGGGGATATTCTTATGGGGGGGGGTTAGTTCTCCTTCAAGCACCATCTATTTGTAGTTTTGTAGTAACAGACTTTTAGTTTGCCCATGTGCTGTATCCTATAGTAAACTAAAGGAACCTTTTTTATCACTTGTTTAGCAACAGTCTTAATGCTAGCTAACTTAGTGCTTTTTATTTACTGTGCAAACTTAGTTCCTTTTATTACATATGAGGGATACTCCTATTTGGTCCCTGTCCCTTTGTGTCCCTCTCTTACTGCATGTGTCTCTTTCTCATATTCAGTTTGTTTGGTAATACTATTTTATGATCATGTTTCCCTCATTACCATCATACATTTTCTGTCTGTTTCTAAATATCAAACCTATAAGCTGCTTGAATCCTTATTGGATTAAATAGCCATTTTACCAAAACCTGATAAAGACCACATAAAGTATAAGAACTACAATAAAGAATTTTGATGCAAAAACCATAGCTAAAATAATTGCAGACCATCTGAATAACGTTTTGGTTCAATTAGTCAATCCCAACAGGCAGGTGATAATGGATATTACAGATGAATTAGTATCTATACACAGGGCTGGATTTATATAGTGGGCGCCCCTAGGCCCACTGCCATTTGTCGCCCCTGTCCTCTCCACTTTTCTCTTGCAAATTTTCATTATCGGGATCAGTGCAATGGGGACTTGTGTACGAAATTTAAAAAACAATTGTATCTCCTGCATATCCCCAGTGTTTTTGAACCAATGTGGGTGTGGTTGGGCAGCATGCCACCCTCTAAAATCTTGGACCTCGGTGGCCTTTCCACAAATCCTGGCCTGTCTATACAGTAAATAAATACCATGTATGCTACGTTCTATTGATTTTAGAAAAGCTTCCCACTCCATATTTTGGAATTACTTGGCATAAATGGGGATTGGAGACACATTTTCACCAATATTAATGCTTTATATAAGCACCCCACTTATACAATGGGAACTGTTCTTTTCCAAACTTTTCAAATGAGAGATATCACTAGACAGGGAGGCCCCTTTCTCTTATCTTATTCATACCAGCATTTGAACCCCTGGCAAAAACTTGAAGCACAGCACCAGTCTTGTTTAGCGACGTTTCAGGCCTCTTTGGCCTTTTCTCAATCAGCTTGAGAAAAGGCCAAAGAGGCCTGAAACGTCGCTTTATCCAGAATGTTGCCATACTGTATGTCTAATAAAGGCTTTTTATTCTAAAGTAAACCAGTGCTGTGCTTCACGTTTTTCACAATATGAATGGTGGTGGCCATGAACTGCACCTGCACTGGAAATTATACTTCAAGGCAAAAGACAAAAGTGGAGCTGAATCAATCAAGTTTGTAATTTTGAACCCCTGGCAGCTATGAGTAGGTCCTTCTATGCTATATTGGGAATCCAGCTTTGTTCAGATTCTTATAAACAGTGCTGGTTTGCAGATGATATGTTACTGTTGCATTCCAAACCACTTACATCTTTATACAAATTCAATCCATATGCTTGTCAGTTTTGGCAAGATGTGCTATTAATGTACATTATTCCAAATCAGAGTCTTTAAATATCTCACGTCTGGCCTCCACTGTGAAAATATTGAAATCAATCTTTGGATTTAAGTAGCAAAGTTCTTACATATATCTGGGAGTTTCCTCACAATTATCAGAAACGTATGCCTCTAACTATCTACCTCCCTGGAAACAGTACAACACAACGTTTAAAAAGTGGTCCAAACTAAATTTATTGACATTAATTCATTTAACATTTCTTTCTAATGTGTTCTGTTACTTTCACACATAAATGTTCTATCTGCAGATCTCCAAGTGATTCAAAACAGGTATACAATTTTATATTGTGATATGAATGTTCTAGGATATCACATAGGGCAATGTGACTCCCAGTGGTGGTTTGTAAATATGAATGTGTCACAAACCTAAGCTGACCATTCAACCCCGTTTCACAGGGACAGGCCCCGTTTCAGAGATGCTGTCCCCACTGTCGGACTGGGATCCCAGGGGCCCACTAGAAAACCTTAGACCAGGGGCCCAACTTTCCAAACTATTATTCCTTCTCTCCTCACTTAACCTCTTTATTCTCCTAGTCTTTTAGATCTACTTACTATACTCTATTCTTCCAGTATTAAGCCTCTTTTTCCACATAAAGAAATAGGGAATGAACATGAAATAGGCCAAATTGTTAGAAGCAAGGGGCCCACTGACACCTGGGCCCACAGGGAGTTTTCCTGTTATCCCTGTGGGCCAGTCCAACACTGGCTGTCCCCGTGGCTTTATGACCCTGTGAACCGTCCCCATTTTTTAGACATATGCTTTAAAGTCCCTGTTAAATGTCTGCTAAATCCCCGTGTAAAAACTACCTGATTTGAGCTATGAAATGTCAAATCATTAGTCAGTGCTTTTCATCTGTGCCAATCTGATTGGCTATTAGTTTGGGCGCCAATATTGGAGGGGGCGGGGCTGGAAGAGTCAATGTATATAAAGATTTCAAGTGCGCAACAGAACAGCGCATTACTTACATGGCGGCTGAGGTGAAAGGGGGGTGAGAGAGATGACAGTGGTGCATGCATGCAGGTGAGCAGTATGGGGCAGTATGATAGGACTACAGTCAGTTGTCAGTCAGAGCGAGTAGACTCAGAGGGGAATTTGTTTATTTATTGCTGCTGAGGCTGAGCCAGGAAAAATGTCAAAAGTGCACTACAGCAACACTCCGCACCAGTGCATTCCTTACAGTGCGTGCAGGTCAGGAGGTGAGCAGACAGCCAGGCATGAATGTGGGGCAACAGAGGCAGCAAGAATTTAGTGGGTGTGTACAGGAAAATGGGAGTGGTTTAAGGGGTGTGGCTTTAAACTGGGGGTGTCCTAGAAAAATTTGTAGTGTCCCCAGATTTCTCAACCAAAATATGGTCAAAGGTGACCCTAGTTCCTTATATCCATATTCCAGAGGAATGGTGTCAAAACTTTTCACCACCCCAATAAGGTACTCAAACAGATCTCCTCTACCATATGTTACAGCTTGGAAGAACAAGACTGGCAACAAATATGGGACAATACAGCCCAATGTTTTTTAAATATATTTTAATAGGCAGACAAGCGTGGATGATGCAAAGGTCACCTACAGTCTGCAGATGGCAATGGGATGCAATCTGGAAAGGCTCATGCCATTGGACTGTGTAAGCACCAGGCTCCCTAGGTAAACCAGTCAGCTAACCCCACCCCTTGTGTATGTATTTGTCTATATGTATTTTGTGGTCACAGCCTAATTGCACCCCAGCCTAATGATTTTAAAAATTAGTGGTGAGCACAACTTTCCCTGGTTTGTTACTGGACTGGTAATCTATGGGTACTCTTATAAAGTCCCATGGACAGTCACTATTTAGTGGGCTGATGGAGGACTATTTGGGCCTCTGTGTACTTGGAATGCCAGGGCCTATTTTGACTCCCAGTCCAGACCTGCTGCTCAGGCGCAATTGCAGCCCCCACACTCCTGGTTGTTATGCCAATGGCTGCACTAACTGCAGGTTCCATTTAGTGTATCAGTAAATGTTACTCAGGGAAGGACTTCTCCTTGCAATCTAAGTCCCTTAGGATACTATAGGCCCTCACCGTAGCTATTGCATATCTAGGCCCCAGTTAGCATCTCAGGGCATTGTTCTATAAGAACCAGAAGGTTTATTAGTCAGGCCCATGTTCTGAACAAAGTAGGTTAGAGCCCCAGGTTCCAGAACCCATGAGGGTCTGTCACCCCAGCCTAGCTAGTGGCCCAGTTCTACCCTAAAGGGGAGCCAGGACTAACAACTGGACACTGCAGTCCCTGGGAATATGGCATGAATAAACATCATGGACTACAAGCTCGGTAAACTGGAATTCATGTATGCAACCCAGGGATTACAGATAAATGCGCAGCAATGTAAACTGAACACAAGTAGGCCTGTTATATATATGCTGCACCACAGGGGTTAATAAATGGTTAATAACCTATTACTTTGTTCTTTACTGACATTCCATGTATTTGTTTGTACACTGTTCTGTTGTATGTTTTAGTAAAACAGAGAATTCTGCATTCACTTACAGATGAAGCCACTTTGGTTTGTGTGTTTGACACAGAATAACTAAACTCAGATTTCCCACTTTTCCAATTTAACCCAGAAAACTGTGTCACAGCATCCCATCTAATTAAAGTGTTCACCATTGTAAACAATTGTGCTTTGGTATGCTAATGAAAAGTTTAAATGCATTAAATGAGTTAAGATAACTTTAGATAACAGTTTCTTCAATTAGTCATGACACATTAACACACAAATCTAAGTGTCTTCACCTGTAAATTAGAAGTCCAGCAAGTGTGGCATCTTTACTTTGTACCAGGCTGTTAAAGGAGCCTGCAGCTTGCCAGGCTACCCAGAAGATAACAGATAATTTGGTACAATATCTTTATTAGAATTGACTTACACATTTTTATCTCATTGGTATATGGTTTAAGCACAATTACATTACACAATCCAGACAGTGAATCCCAGTGCTTTTGGGGATGAGTTGAGGAGGGCATGGCCTTACACGTTATGTGGCAATGTCTGGAATTAATCCCACTGTGGCCCAGGGTGTACTCATTAATAATAAAAAAAACCTTCTGGGCCATGTCATACCAGGGTCTGGGAAGAAAAAATGCCAATCTGCTTTTGCCAGTGTGTATGTGCATATTAGTGCTGGTGTGCAAGTGGGGCACAAAAATGCTTAGTTTCATATTTCTGTGCTGACATCAACCCCTTTAACTATCAAATCAACTATCAGTGCACACTAGCAAAATGAAGCTAGCATTTTCTCCTCAGAGTAGATAAGACTAGTGTGATATAGCCCTGTATGTATCTTTCCAAGTCCTTCCTCTGTATGTCACTCTCTCTCTCTCTTTCATGGTTGAAACATCTGTTACATTCCGTGAAGGAACATTCCTGTCATCCATATAGCTCTGTTTATGTAATTATTTTTAAAAGCCTGTCAAAACACTGTTTTCCTCTTTCCCAGGAAATTTAAAGCTATAGGCTGCATCCCAAAAATTAGATCCTTTACCAGTGAATGGGGCAGTCCCACGACGAAACTGCTCTACCACATTGCTTGTGCATCTGTGTCTGATCCCCTGTCTCCACATTTCTCTTTTTGTTTGTATCTCCATCTTGTTTGCGTCTTAAAGGGGTTGTTCATCTTTGAGTTAACTTTAAGGGGCAGATTTACTAAATTCACATAAATTCACGAGTGATTCGAATATTCAATCGAATTTTCAAAAAGATTTGAATTAGAATTTCAAATATGCAAATTAGGCAAATTCGACCATCGAATAGTCGATTTGAATAATTTGAATATTCGAATTTAAATTTATTAGAATATTCGAATTTAAATTTATTCGAATATTCGAAAATTCGATGGTTGAATACTTCCCCTTTAAATTTTAATTCGACCACCTACTTCGCCAGATTAAACCTACCGAAATGGGATCATTCCCTAAGATCGAATATAAAAAATTAGATTGAATATCTGATTCAAATTTGATTCGAATATTCGAGCGAACGATCTAATTTTCTATATTCGATCATTCGAATTGCGGTAAAATCCTTCGCATTCGATAGTCGAATTCGTAGGATTTTACCTCCCCACTATTCCCTAGTCGAATTTCAAATTTTTTTATCATTCGAAATTCGACTAATAGTAAATCTGCCCCTAAATATAACGTAGAGTGTGATATTTTGAGGCAATTTGCAATTGGTTTTAATTTTTAATTGGTTTTTGAGTTATTTAGCTTTTTATTCAGCAGCTCTCCAGTTTGCAGTGTTTAGCAATCTAGTCGCTCTAGCAACCATGCATTGATTTGAATAAGAAACTGGAATATGAATAGGAGAGGCCTGAATAGAAAGATGAGTAATAAAAAAGTAGCAATCATAATACATTTGTAGTCCTACTGATAATTTGTTTTTAAATGGGGTCACTGACCCCCCCATTTAAAGCTGGAAAGAGCCAGAAGAAAAAGGCAAATAATAAAAAAAAACTATTAAAAAAGATACAATGAATTTGCTTAGAATTGCCCATTCTATAACATACTGAAATTTAATTTAAAGATGAACCACCACTTGAAGTTTCCCATCCCTGTATCTGTCATTTGTTTTATATTTATATCAATTTCTGTTTTGCCATACACATCCTTGCTTCTGTCAATTATGGTGCACAAAATCATGATCTTTACCAAATGCCAGCGATGTAGTCATGGGGGAAGCCCAGGTCTTTGAGTTCCATTCTAGATGCAAAGTATGGGACAGGGTGCAAATAGGGTTGCCACCTTTTGTAAATTTTTTTACTGGCCAGCGGGGGGCGGGGCCACAAAGGGGTGGGGCGGGGCATGATGTCAAAAAGGGTGGGGCGGGACGTCATAGGAGCGGTGCCACGTCGAGCGATCGGCTGAAGACGGCAAAAAAGGTAAGTATTAACTGGAATTATGGCAGGGTAAGGGCATTTTTTAAGTGGTATTACAAATTTACCGGCAGCTACAGATGCAGTCACTTTGGATTGTGAGTTAAATGCGTCGTGACTTAACTCATCAATATCATTTATCCCAGTTAGCACAGAATATTGTGTCACAGCATCCCATCCAATTAAAGAGTTCACCATTGAAAACAATGGTGCTTTGGTATGCTAATGAAAAGGTTAAATGCATTAAATGAGTTAAGATAACTTTAGATAACACAGTTTCTTCAATTAGCCCTGAGTCACGACACATTTAACTTACAAATGCAAGTGACTGTATCTGTACATTGCCGGTAAATTTGTAATACCGGCCCCGGCCTTGCCTGGTGTTTTACCGGCTAGGCCGGTAAAATACCGGCTGGGTGGCAACCCACCGTGCAAATGTGCAAAAACATGGTGTTTTGTTCACTTTTTTGCACTGTGTACCTGCTTGCTCTTTGTAAATGACATCCCAAAAAGTAAAAGAAAATAAAAAATCAGATTTGTTATAAAACAACTAGTCCATCTTTATGTTGGCCTGTATTCAACCTGAGGCAATCCATGTCTCATCAACTGTTCACAGCTAAAAGACTCACACTAACCAAAGGGACCACTCCAATTCTTCAAACTAATGCTCCTGTAGGGCTGCTAACATATGTTTTTCCAGGTGCTCTGTCTGCAGAGTCCCCACTGTCAATATATACCTAAACCAAATAAGGACAGCACTCTGGTAAAAAGGCAGGTTTATTGCAGTATCCTGCAGATATTATTCACCTTACGTGTTTCGGGAATTAATCCCTTAGTCATAGGCATGTTGCAATTACTATGCTGCATGCCTATGACTAAGGGATTGATTCCCAAAACAGGTGAAGGATATCTTCAGGATACTGCAGGAGTGTTGTCCTTACTTAGTTTTGATATACACTCCTTAACCCTATAACATTGTGATAGGCCAGTGAAATTAATTGGTCAACAAATGGGAGTAGAGAGAAATAAATGTAGAGAAAAAATTCTGGATCATATATATTAAAGGGCAAGTCAGCCCCAAATTAAACATTGCCTAATAAAAGAAACCATAATTCTAAGCAACTTTCCAATATATAATTAAAAAAAAAAAACACTGCTTTTAAAGTTAATTGTAAAACAGTTGCTATTTAAAGCCTTATTTTGCTTAACACCGTTGTAACAACTCTGCAAAAGTCGTAGTTCTCTGTCCCCAGCAAAAAGAGGTCTGTTAATCAGCTTCCTTGTCTTACATAGTAGTAACAGTCTGAACCAATTCAAATAGAATAGAAAGGGACAGACAAACACTGCTTTCAATAGCAATACATCTATGAAATCCACTCAAAGTGTGTAATGAATGTGTATTGCAAAGTTACTTAGGAAAATTTTTATTTTGGTGTTAACTTTCCTTTAAATATAGACTAGTGCTTAATGAAAATGTTATGAAAAAGAAATGCTCAATTATTACCTTAAAAGGGACAGGTTTAACAACAATGCAAAAATTAAACAAGTCAAGGTCTGATGAAAGTATAATGCTGTCATAAATACTATATTTTAATATAATAATAATAATACTAATAAAATGAATAATATATTTATGATAATATTAATAATTCAAACTATTTTACTTAAAAGACATAGAAAGCAGGACTAACTAGAAGTGATATTGTGCCAGACAGATACGAAATGGTGTAAATAACAGATGTGAGTCCAGAATTCAGTTTTTCTTCACAACATAATATTTAACAATTAGGGGCCTATTTACTAATTAATATTCAAATTTCTATTTTTTTCACAAATCAAATTTTTTTCTCTAAATATTTGTTTTTTTAATTTCTCTAAAACTCTAAAAATTGTAAAATCCACAATAAAGTCTAATAAAAAAGCAGTTGAGATCCTATAGAGCTCAATGGGATCTGCACTAATTTCTTTTTTTTTAATTATCTGCACCAATTTTTCTAGTTATTATCCGAAAAATTAAATATTTTTGGTTTTCCAAGTTTTTGTATTTCGTAGCACATCGGCCTGTGCTTTTTTTTGGCTTGTGTGTTTTATATTCAGATTCTTTTTTTGTTTGTGCATTTTATCTTGGAATCTTTTAATAAAATACATGGCATTTATAGGTTTAGAGAAAATTAGTTCATTGGTTGTTTCAAAAACCTCTAACATCACTAAAATTAGAATTTAGATAAATGGGCCTCCCAAAGTCAGATACACAAAATACTCTTTAAGTGGCAGAGTTTTTTAGTCGCCAAAAACCCTAGAAAGTTGTGGAGAAATAAAAGCGCAACTTTTCCGAGATTTATCATGTGACAAAACTTCAACAAATACAAATCTGAAAATACTTCAGTTGAAATTTAAATCTGTTGAAATTATGTAGAAGCCATTGGCAGATGCCCCTTTTACAAATGGAAAATCTTTCCTTGCTTCGTGGTTTTTGAAGCTGGCTTTTGTGTGAAAATATGAAATTGTATAGTTATCATGCGACAGATCGAAAAACCTTTCTGCAACGTTTACTGTTAGAGTTTATTTTAGTTCAGATCTTTTGATAAATGACTGACATTCACAGAAATAAGTTTATTACTGGTTTCAAAAATTTCTAATACCACCTTTAATAAATGGGCCTCAATAAGAGGTTCAAACTGACTGGAATTTTCTATTAGGGATGCACCCAATCCAGTATTCGATTCGGGATTCGGCCAGGATTCGACCATTTTCAACAGGATTCGGATTTGCATATGCAAATTAGGGCCAGGGAGGGAAATCACGTGACTTTTTGGCACAAAACAAGGAAGTAAAAAATGTTTTCCCCTTCCCACCCATAATTTGCATATGCAAATTAGGGTTCGGATTTGGTTCAGTATTCGGTCGAATCTTTCGGAAATGATTCGGGGGTTCGGCCGAATCCAAAATAGTGGATTCGTTGCATCCCTATTTTCTATTTACCAGAAAAAGCCATGAGCAAGATCTGCATATTTTTTTTTAATGCAGGGTAATTTCTACATAACATTCACAAAAGACAAACAGGCATTTTTAGAAAAATTTTAACTCAATTGTGATTTAATATGCAGCAAAATGTGGTGCAAAACTCTAGAAAAACACTCTGAAATGCCTTAGAATTGGTAGATCCATGTAAAACACAGGACTTGTTGTACTTCCAACCCCAGGCAAGATTGTCCGACTGCCAAAAATACTGAAACATAAACACGTGTCCCAGTTGTGTTGGGCTCTTTCATCAGAGGCCAGACATACAGTATCTGAACAAAGAAGCAAGCAATTTAGATTTTCGATTTGCTTATTCCGTATCTGCGATGTTGTTGGCAAAGGTGCAGTGGTAAAAAAACAGGTGCTTTCCTAACTAAAAGGACTAGAAAACATTTATAATTAACTGTAAAAGGAAAATGATGAGGGAGGCATCTGTACAACAACTTTCATACTAACAGAGTTTAAAACCTGACATTATTAAAAATGAATAACAAATCAGAAGCAATGCCAGGAGCTTCATCGTCATTTTTATAATAGTTACACTGAAAGTAATAGTCTATTGACTTGCAATTACACTTGGTGCTTCAGTTAGTTAGATTGCATGGCAGCTGAACAGTTGTGGAAATGCAGTGTCTTTGAATGTAACCGAGTCTGCAATATTTTGAAAGTTTCGCTTAAAATTGTGCACATGATCAAAATGTCTTAAGAGTCTTAGGGGGGTTATGTAATTAAAGGCACTAAGTTTGCCCAAGGGCAGTAACCTATAGCAACCAATCAGCAGATAGAATTTCCTTTTACTACATATGGGGGTTAATACTTTAAAAGGATACTGATACCTAAATGTACACTGAACTGCTATATTAGGGGGTTACCCACCACACTGCAGGTGTGTTTGGCTGCTGTATTTATATGAAAACCCTGTTCATTAAAGTTACCTGCGTCAACATTCACTCTTTGCTCTTCTGTATAGTTTAATTGCTTGCAGTTGTGCCTATTGGTGTAGAAAGCTTTGGGAGCCCTGGTAAACCAGGTTGCAACTCTAGTTTTCCCAGAGAAGACATTAGATATTATGGGGTCCCATGTGACAAAATTTTATGGGTCCCCTGGGCACCCAATACAGGCCCTGCCCCAGAACATGTGCACCCCCACACCACAGTAAAAAAGTCACACAAGCATGAGAGCTAAAACAAGAGCACTGAAACCCCATTGGTGGCCAGTGTCCACCCTACAAGTTAAAAAAGGAACTGGTGGTTGGGACTCCCATAAAATTACAGAGAAAACATTGGTGGCCCTCCTACAAGTTAAACAAAAAAAATTGGTGGTCAGGGTTTCGGCTTTGGCTTCTTTTGGCTAAACAAGGAATTTGAAATTTACAGGACCTTTGGTTGCTATCCCCCCTCTACCCCCCTGATGGCGACCCTGCCTACAGCAGTCTGTGTCGATTGCCGTAGCTCAGTTACGTAAAAAGAATAGGGTGCACATTTCACTCTGATACTGAATGCTGTAAATTATGCCAGTGCAATTGCATCCCATTAACATTGAACTGCAAGCACAACTTAAATTACAATTTTTATGCACTGACTGCAGTTGCCTCAAGCCCTCAAGTCTTCAAGGCAACAGTAACAATGCTGAATTATCAGGGAAAAAACATAGCAATATTGATTGTTTAACACGCAGGGGTTAAAGTTATAAAAAATGATTGCCCTTACATACACAGATGTCTGAACAAAGTTCTGAGTACAATTTTATAGGAACCATATGGTCCTGCATTTGTATCTGATTTGATACACTTCCCACTTTTCTGGACAACTTCAAGGCACAACACTTGATCCCCAGTGCATTGACTTGGAACAACTCTGTGTGCACAATATTGGAAATGTGTGACTTACAATTCATCCCAATATGTCCCAATATGTCATCCCGATATTTAAAAAGGGATTATGATCTCAGATTGGGAATTATATGCCAGTAGTGATGGGCAAATTTATTTTCCTGGGGCAAATTTGCGGTGAATTCCCACGATTCGCCACCGGCAAATACATTTGTGAAATGCCAGGAAAAAAATCACCTGGCAAAAATTCGCTGGTGTCTTGGACACTGGCATCCCTTTTTGGATGCTAGTGTCCATTTTTCCGACTCTGACTGTGTGCAGGCCTCCAAAAACAGACTACCACATCCAAAACGTGATGCCGATTGCATTTCGGGAATATTTCGCGATTTCGAGAATTTCTCAGGAAAAATTCTACAAAGCGAAAAGCCCCAAATTCTCCCATAACTATATCCCAGTTAGTTTGACATCTGTGGTGGGCAAACTATTAGAAGTCATTCAAAATTGTGTCCTAGTGAATGGCATTATGAGCAGCACTCAGCATTGATTTATGAAGGATAGGTCATGTCAGACCAATTTGATTGCTTTTTATGATGTGATAAGTAAGATGCTGGACAGTGAGGGAGCAGTAGATCTATATCTTTATTGGCTAACTAATATAATCATAGCAAGCTTTCAGAACATTTTAGTTCCTTTTTCAAGCTGTTTACAATGAAGCTGTGGTGTTCTCTGGTATATATACAACATTTAGCTCATAGATCAAATGACCAACTTTACCTGCAATTTTGTTGTATTTAATACTGTGCCCCACAAACGACGGCCTTCTAAATTAAGGTCTGTTGGGCTTCATGAAGTAATTAGCACAGGATAGGAAACTGGCTACAGGATTGGGTACAGAGGGTGGTTGTTAATGGTACATTCTCTATTTGGAGTAAGGTTCTTAGTGGGGTCCCTCAGGGCTCAGTATTGGGTCCACTTTTATTTAACTTGTTCATTAATGACTTAGGGGAGAGTATTGTAAGTAATGCATCATCGTTTGCAGATGACATTTAACTATGCAGCCCAATTAATTCCATCTAGGACACAATATATTTACAACAGGATCTTGACAAACTGCCAATCTGATCAGCTAAGTGGCAGATGAGATTCAATGTTGATAAATGTAAAGTCATGCACCTGGGATGTAAAAATATCCAAAAAAGGCAAACCCTAATGGAAAAGGGCATTGGACTCTTTGTAGCTAATAAACTTGGCTGTAGCAAGCAATGCCAGTCCGCAGCATCAAGGGAAAATAAGGTATTGAACTGTATTAAACAGGGCATTGAAGGAAGGCTTTATTCTTCCACTTTATAGAGCACTGGTAAGTCCCCATCTAGAAAATGCTGTACAGTTTTGGTCTCCAGTGCTCCAACAGGATACTATTGAATTAGAGAGGGTGTAGAGGTGCACTAAGCTGGTAAAAGGTATGGAAAATCTAAGCTATGAGGAAAGACTGGCCAAATTGGGGATGTTCATACTGGGGAATGCTTAAAGGGAATCCAACCCCCTGGTGCTAACCCCTCCCATCTCTCCCTGAATCAGTTATACAGGCTGATACATTAGATAGCTTTAAGAAGGGGTTGGATGGCTTTTTAGAAGGGAGGGAATACAGGGTTATGGAAGCTCATAGTACAATCTGACCCAGGGACAGGTCAAATTGCCTTCTTGGAGTCAGAAAGGAACTTTTCCCCCTCTGAGGCAAATTAAGGAGGCTTCAAATGATTTTTTTTCCTCCCTCTTGATCAACTAGCAGTTAGGCAGGTTATATATATATATATATATATA
>CM044433.1:143242126-143261287 GCA_024363595.1 Xenopus borealis | reverse complement strand
AAGTTCGCGAATATGTTCGCGAACTTTTTTTCCGACGTTCGCTACATCCCTATTCACAGCACAAGAAGTAGTTTTATGAATGCAGGTATAGTAAAAGGTGTTCGTAGATACAGTCACAGATGGTACCACAGTAGGAATAGCTTTGAAAATCTGATGTTTCATCTTCAGAATGTCATTACCTCATGAGGTTTGGAACCCCTACAGGGATAGAATATAGCCTGATATCCTTGTCAGTACTGTGGTCCCTTCACTACATGCAAACTGAGTCTAAGGGACGGCTACTCATTTCTATCCTTCTTATTGGACAGGCACAGTGCTGGGCTGAGTGCAACTACATGGAGTGGATGTCAGCCCAAAAAAGCACAAAAGTAGGCATTTTCTTTACTATTTCTTTAATTACGCTAGATAAATTACTTAAATATATGTTGTCTTCAGCCTTGGAATTCACAATCACAGCAAGCAGGCAGCAGCCAATTTGTGAAACCTCTGAAGACAATCTTTGTATCATCCCAAAATCTTGTATACATTCCAGAATGGGGCATCTGATGCCCATGCTTGTGATGACACCTATCCCTGTTGGGAGTTCCAGGCAGGGGGAGGGCCAGTGATGTCACGTAGGGTGGGACATGAAAATTGTGGACGTGATATTGCATGGCCGGATTGGTGGGTGGAGCCATGACGTGGTGGTTGGCTATTTGCCGTGTCAGTGTTGGGGACTCCTTCCCGGTTTTACAAATTAGGTAAACTGGGCTGTCTGGGTCAAATCCGGACAGGTGGCAACCCTAGCCCATGCACTGGTTCCATAATTAGATGGTGAGGATGTAGGAGGAATGTGGGGAATGCAGTGACATCTAGGAAATGCAGAATGGAAAATGAAATTAAATGCCTACCCATATGACTAAGGCATAGAGGAGGGGCAGGCAATATATGATTGACAGCTGAGACTTTTAAACATGTTTATAATAGGAATGCATGTTTTAATATTAAAAAAAAGGATTTAAGGTTCATGTTTCATTTGAAAATGCCATTAATTATACAGCTTTTTATGTCTGGGTAACAGGTCCCCTTTAAGCATTGTCTGTAAATGGGGGAATGAAGCCCATCTAGGGCAGAAATAGTGTTAGGCGAGCCCCCCTTCCCCCTCAGGTACAGCCTGAGTAATTTAGCCTCCCCCACCCCTTCCCAGCTAGCCCCAAGGTAAGAACAATGGAAGGGGGCTGGCAACAGTGGGGGAAAAGAGGGGTGGTCTGGGGGTGGAGGCAGGGGGAGGCGTGTTGGCCAGGCAAGGTTTTTTAAGGGGATGCCTTTGTGTAGGAGCTCAGACTTACTTGTTTTTTGTTTGCCCATGCACTGGTTCCATAATTAGATGGTGAGGATATAGGAGGAATGTGGGTAATGCAGTGACATCTAGGAAGTGCAGAATGGAAAGTTAAAGTAAATGCTTGCCCTTAGAGGAGGCATAGAGGAGGGGCAGGCAATATATGATTGACAGCTGAGACTTTTAAACAGGTTTATAATAGGAATGGATGTTTTAATAAAAAAAGGATTTACGGTTCATGTTTCATTTGAAAATGCCGTTAATTATACAGATTTTTTATGTCTGTTTATTGTCTGTAAAAATGATGTGCTTTGACAGACAGGCATTGCATGACTGTAACAAATTTGTTTAAAAATTCTAAACAGCACTCTAATATACATTTTTTATGGTTTTGCTGTTTTGTATACATGTAAATGCTATTGAAAGTAGATCTGTTCTGTTGGTTCTACTGAAAAAGATGAAGACAAAACCAACTAATTAACAGACCTATATAGAAACATGCAGGGCACTTAAAGCACTGTGTTCCATTGCATAAAAAATATAAAAGAACAAGTCTGTTCTACAAATCCTTTTAACAAAGCACTCCCTGAATATTAATTGTAGTATAGAGAAGAACAATGAACAAAAGTCACCTTTAAAGCAAATAATGAACCAGCCACAAACTCCTCCTAGGTTGGCCACACCTAGGAGGAGTGGCCAGCCTAGGAGGCTGGTCAGTCCATTCTAGCGTTATTTTCAGTATAGCCACAATATATGGAGTGTGTGATGTCAGCCGTGTAACTGGTTCCTTATTTGCCTGGAAGGTGACTTTAATTGCTAGTTTTACTTCACTACTATTAGTCATCCCCTAGTTTTGTGACTGTATAACCTAGCCACAGCTTGTTTTTGCATTCCAGGGGGAGTTGCAACCCTCTTAAAACTTGCCTGTTTATTGCACCTTTTACTTATCCCCCTATTTGTTTTTTTTTTCTTGCTTATTTCACTGTTTAAATGTATAACTGATATAAATAAAGAGTTATTTAAAGAAAAAATGCCTGCTGTAGATCATATTAGGTGTGCTTATGAAGGCACCCCAAGTGAATTCAGTGGAGAGCGCATATTGGCACAATTCATGAAGCTACAGTACGTTTCCATCTTGCCGCTTCTGATGAATGGTGCATAACGAAATCTACTGACACTGGGAAACCATGGAGCTAGCCATGGATTTGCCAGCCAGGTGCCCCAAGGCCAAGTCCCCCTTGGATTGTCCATCTGCCCCTATCCTCCCACTTGACTTGCTTCTGCTCCCCCCCCCCACTAATTTGCGCATGTGCAATACTCTTTAGACGGTATTTAAATCTGCAGTGTGCCCAATTCTACAATATTGGTTTAAAAATAAAAGTGGGCTGGTACCACAGTACTGCCCTAGACCAAGGCCTAGTGGCCTTTCCTCAAATCCAGACCTGGGAACACCGAAGGTACCCTCAACGTTTACCACAGTGTGTTATGTCAGTAGACATGACAGGCACAGTAAACTGGTGTCATTAGTAATGGTTTCGAAAGAAGTGATGCAACCCCACTCTGAAAATGCTAAACACTACATGCACCCAATTGCATCACAATGCAAGAACTATTGCTTCAATTTTCTTGCAGCAGACCCAAATGTGGAGTTATATATACGAGATATACTTTGTAGATATATCAGTAGACCGTGGTGAATGAGAGCAGTGATTGGCTGCTGGGTTTGGGCAGAGAAGTGAGTAAAGTAAGTACCATACAGCATCCAAGCAGTTATCTCATTGATGATGAGCATAACATCATATCCTGCAATTCTGAGCAGTTAGGAACAACAAGAATTGCTCAACAGCAGCCTGTACTTAAAGGGATTTCCAGATGGTATGACTAGTATTAGCAGGAGTCATTCCCACACTGTTTTAGTCTTTAGTGTAAATGGCAGTAAGAGGATGTGAAAAAGATTGGTATTTACTCCATTGCAAATGATCAAAGAGTATAACAAATGAGCACAATATTGTTGAGAAGGAAGCAGTCTTGGCAACATATCAATAATATGATTTTGTCTGTGAGTCTATGGAGTAAATATTGTGAATTTTTAAAGAGCTTTAGTAGTCAGTATTTATTGTTTACAAAACAAACTTCACTACTATATATGAATTATGCAGGATGTTGAAAGCCCTAAGAGCAAGGTCAGCGATTTTACGTTACGCATAAAATGAAGCCCTATTGAAAATAATGGAATATGCACTATAGCAATTTTCATGTGTGCTTGCAAGCCAACATCCACCGTGCAGCTTCAGTATTTGCTTTTTTTAGCAGAAACGTCAATACGCCATGGAAATGCCATGTTTTCAACATGGCAGCCAAACTCTCGCAAGATCGATTTCGCATATACGTATTTACGGCATTGTATGCTGGTGACATGATTATTTTGCATATTGACAAGCATCAGGGCTACGTTCTGCATGTAAATTTTGTTTTACACTTGGCTTTTTTTCAAAAACTTTACTAAAATCCTTAGTAGAATTGTGGAGAATGAAAAAAAAAAAAAAAATACATGTTAGGAAAAGAAAACTACAGGCTGAAAATGCATATTATCATGCGTTTGTGGTTTAATTGGTGTATTTACACTCGACTGCGTAAAAAAATGTAACGTAAAAACTCCACTTGTGACCTTGCCCTAAAGCTATAAGCCAAAATTAGGAATTATTATACAGCACCCAATCTGTTATTCACAGGAACCTATCCTAAAAACTAGCACCGCCCCCAATAAAAGGATCTGGTTACTAACCTAATAGTCAACTGGACCTTTTTTTCCAACCCAGCCTTTTTGAGTTTTTTTGAATGGGGCCCCCACTCAAAAACAAAAAATAACGACCTGTAGATACATGGCTCCACTGCAGTCATTGAACTGTATTTTAACCCTTTAGCATTAATTAGGTTTTATGAACAAAGATACTTTCAAAGTAAATTTCATTTAATTTTGAAATGAAACATATAGAGATAATGTAATACAGTTTGCACCAGGTCTAGTAACCCATAGCAACCAATCAAATGATTGCTTTCAGAAAGATGATCAGTAACAGTTGCTGGTTCATTGCTATAGGTTACATGAAATTTCTTGTTGGCCCAGCTCCTCAGTGATTCCTTTTCCTTTTTTAAAGGGGTGCACACATTATAATGTGTTCACCTTCACTTGCTTTTCATTTTGGAAAACAGGAATTTTGCAGCATTCCCAATGGTAATATAAAATCACCTTTATTCTTTTTGTATGGCATAACAGCAAAGTTTGGAACTAAACTATTTAGACCAAATTTCCTGTGCCAGTTGGTTAAGAAATAACTGAGGAGTCTTTAACTTACAAAAAATTGTTTTTGTAACAAGGGACCTGAACTCTATACCTTTTATCTTTTTCCTGTCTGTCAGTGGCCACATTTGCTCTGGAACCAATACATGATTCACATTCCTTTGAACATAATATGGCCATTAATATAGAATCTATATTGCCAGGAATCTTTTGAAGGTGATGTAAATAAATGGTATGCTGTGTGCACAACTGTAGTTGGAATAATTGTGCTTCCCCCTGGATAGTCTGGATAGTCTACAAAACCATAAAGTAATGTAGAACCTGGTAAGATATTATTTGTGTATTATATTTCAGCACCAACAACGTACACAGAACTTTCTCATTTTGAACAAACAAGTCCTAGAGGTTTAGTGATCAGCCTTTGAGGTGGGATCTCTAGTTAGAAATCCTGGTTTGGTTCACTGTGGCAACTGCTTGTGACTAGGGAGAATCTGCCCCATTTCACTTTGCCGAAAAATTCGAAAAACATTGAAACGCATTGAAATCAATAGGCAACTATTTTTTTTGCCCTCAATAATTTTTTATGTATGCAAAAAATTTTAAATGCATTAAAATCAATAGGTGTTTTTATTGTGTTGACTTTGTCTTAGAGACTTTTGTCCAAATGCATTAAGTCAATGGGCGTTTTTTCTTGCAGCAACTTTTTTGAAATTTTCACAGCAAATTTTCGCCGCTGTTTCATGAAAAAATTTGCAGACCGACAAATGTGGGATTTCACAGCAAATCCATGCCTCACCACTACTGTACTTGTGACCCTGGACAAGTTGCAATCTCCTGGTTACTGTTCCTATAATGGCTGCCTTGCTTGCTGTAAAAAGTCACATGGGATAAGATATATATATAAATTATTATTTTCCCTTTCATTTTCCCCCTTTAAATAATGGTTGTATAATAAAAATAGGATTGGATGGCCCTGCTCTCAAACACTTACAATCTAAAGGGTGAGGCAGCAACTGGCCATGGGCATCACTAAATAAATAGTTCTTTATGGAGTGTCTGAGGTTTGGTGAGAATGGGTCTTTAGGAAGCATTTGGAGGGAAGGAGAGAATCTATTATATGGACTACTGATCATAGTGAGGAATTGAAGAGACAGATGGAAGCTTGAAATAAGTTTTGCAGTTGGGAATGAGATAACTTGGTAACTTTTAGTATGTTGTAGAATGTCCATTTCCTAGCAACTTTGCAATTGGTCTTCACTGTTTAAATGTTATCCTTTTTTAGTTTTTGCCATTTTCTTCTCACCCTTTCCTGCTTTCAAATGGGGATCACTGGCCCCATATTAAAAACAAATGCTCTGAAAGGCTGCTGATTTACTGAAATGCTCTGAAAGGCTACACATTTATTGTTATTGCTTCTTTTTATTCCTCATCTTTCTATTCAGGCCTCTCTTATTCACATTCCAGTCTCTTATTTAAATTGGTGCATGGTTTATTGGCCAATTTGGACCCTAGCAACCAGATGGCTAAAATTGCAAACTGCTGAGCTGCTGAATTAAGAGCTATAAAACTCAAAAACCACAAATAATAAAAAATTAAACCCAATAGCAAATTGTCTCAGAATGTCATTCTCTACATAATATTAAAAGTTCATTCACATGTGACTATCCCCTTTAATGTTCCTGTCTCTAGTTTCTCTGGATCAGTGATCCAGGAGCATCTGAACTGTTACAATTTGCTACATTTAGTTGATACAATTAGTTGATACATTTCTCAGTAGTATCTGTGGAATATTAACAATTATTGTATCAATTCTAACAGCTGCCTTTAATGAAATTCAGGGATTCTGCTCAGCAGAATGTATCGATTTAGGGATGGGGCAGACGGGGAGATTTGGGAAGATTTAGTCGCCTGGCAACTAATCGCCTCTTCTGCGGGGCGACAATCTCCCCGAACTGCCTTCTTCCTGCCTTCCATCTGCGTGAATGAAAAATCGCCTGCGCTAATGCACTTGCGGCGCTTCAATTTCCGAAGTCACCCGAAGTTTCCTTGCGAGGCAACTTTGGACAGCTTCAGAAATCAAAGCCCCGCAAGTGCATTTACGCAGGCGATTCTTCATTCAAGCAGACGGAAGGAAGTTTGGGGAGATTGTTGCTCCGCAGAAGAGACGATTAGTCGTCTGGTGACTAAATCTCCCCGAATTTGCAGGTCTGCCCCAACCCTAAACGTATCAATTTAATAAAGAGTTGGCAGCCCCCCCTCCCTGAGCTGTTTTATAAAGTGAAAAATGACACTTTACACTTCAATATTAGAAAATCAGTCACAAATAGAAAATAGAAAGTAATTAGAAAGTCTTTATTTTTGAGGAACAATCTGAAACCAACTGAAGTGAAAAATGTGTTGGAAGGTGAACAACCCCTTTATAGGCAGTGGTTAGAATTGATACAATAGTTGCTAATATTCCACAGATACTGCTGAGAAATCTATCAACTAATGTAGCAAATTATAATAGTTCAGAATCTGCACCTGAATTACTGAGCTGCCAGTGAGACAGGAACATTAAACTTTAAACTTCAATGTGAAAACCTTTTGATATTACACATTTTATATGTGAGGAATTGGGGAATTTAGTTGTTGAAAAAAGAAACCAATACAACATAATTGTCTTTGCTGACATTTACTCAGATAAAGCGTGTAATCCAATCAAACATTTGGGTATCTTCACTCAAATAAATTTTGTCATAGAAATCCGATGTCTTGTATATGAGTCATTTTGGTGCTGCATTTCTATCTTTATAGGAACAGTTCAGTGTAAAAAATAGATGTTTCTAATATAGTTTAAAAAATGTAATTTATAAAGGTTGGAGTGAGTGGATGTCTAACATAACAGAACACTACTTCCTGCTATTCGGTTCAACAGCACTGAGTTAGTCAGCACTCTAAGGGGGGCCACATGGGACATACAGTAACTGTTCAGTGAGTTTGTATTTGATCCTTAGCATGAAGCTCAGATTCAAAAGCAGGTGGCAAACAGTTATTGCTACACTGATCAATTCCTTTAAACCAAATTTCCATTATTTAATACTGAAAAAGATAGGATTGATTAACAAGAGAGTCCCTGGTTTAGTTTATCTTACTTGTTGAAATCAGAAAATTGAAATAAACTTGCAATACTCCAAATATGGTGACAAATATCTAAGCAGGAAGGAGATTAAGATCTGTTAAGAAGAATATCTTTATTGTGGTAAATCAGCCTGAACGAAAAATTCCAGCATTCCGGTTTGTCTTGCAGTTCAAGATTTTTAAGTTTATCTTAAAAAACAAACAAACCACAAATACTCCATAATGTCATTTTTAAATAACTGGTTTTATTCTGTGCAGTAAATTTAAGGGGACACTTTTTTTGTCAGCATAGGCTCAAGTCATTTGCTTCCATTATTATTATGATTCTCTTCTGATCAGTACCCTATATAATGCAGAAATATGTCTTAAAGGAACAGTTCAGGGTAAAAATAAAAACTGGGTAAATAGATGGATGTGCAAAATAAAAAAAAAATTCCTAATATAGTTAGTTAGCCAAAAAATATAATGTATAAAGACTGGAGTGACTGGATGTCTAATATAATAGCCAGAACACTACTTCCTGCTTTGCAGTTCTCTTGGTTTCCACTGGTTAGTTACCAAGCAGTAACCAATCAGTGACTTGAGGGGGATGTCATGTGGGTCATAACAGTTATGTCCCATGTGCCCCCCCTTCAAGTCACTGACTATTTCATAATTAGAGAGCAGAAAAGCAGGAAGTTGTCTCTATTATTTTACAAGTGTACTTTACTGCAATTATGAAGCCTATTCTGTTCTGTAGCCACTTTATGTGTCCGGTTGAATGGAATCACAACTGTTTCACATTCATTATATTAAAATTGTAAACATTGCTAATATTTTTAAATTTAGAAAGAAATAATGCAAATTACAAGTGCTTAGAAGATCACTCTGAGAATGTTTTCATTGATTTGTTCTAGAGGTTTACATGGCTGACCATGCTGCTCAATATAGTGTCTTTTTCCAACCTACCCCAGCCTAAAAAGCTTATACAAGGAAACCTGTAACTCAGATTCTCTGGGGCAAATTCACTAAAGTGCGGAAATGCACTAGCGACATCTTCACCGCACTTCGCAAGGTGAATTTTCGCAAGAGCTACGCAAATTCACAAATTTGCACTCAGGGAGGTGAACGGCAGCGAAGTAGCGCTTCTGTTACTTCACCAGGCAAAGTGCATTTACGTTAGCAATGCCTAATTTGCATACGGCGTGAACTTAAGCGTATAATTGAGGTCTATGTTGCAGCCACTACATTCCACTACACAAGCCCAGGAAACCTTTATTAAATTAAACAAAGTTGTCCTATTGCCCTAAACAGGTTCCCCAATGTATAATTGAGTTGCCATATGTTAGGAAATTGTGGTGGGGAAGGAGGGTAACCCCAAAAAAAATTTGCTATTTTTCAGACTATCACCCTACAAAAGGTAAGCGTTTTTTGGGACTTTTCGGGAAATTTTCATCTTAGTGAATTAGCGTAGTTATGTCCCTTCGTGCGTAACTTCGCTTGGCATAAGGGCAAGTTTATCTACTTCACTAGCGAATTTTCACCAGGGTGAATTGGCGAAGTTACGAATTGACGTCACGCTGGCAAATTAGCGCTAGCGTTAGACGATTCATGCTTTAGTGAATTTGCACCTCTGCCCCTTGCCGTCTGAGGTGGCTTCTGTGATCCCTCACTCACCAGCGCTCACCATTTTTGCATAGGAGCAGGTTCAGGGGAGGGCCACATCCCTATTGGAGTTCAGTACAGGTACGGGATCCATGATCTGGAAAGCCGTTATCCAGAAAGCTCAGCCATCTCCCTAGACTTCATAATTAAAACCATAAAACAGTATCTTGTATTTGATAACTATATGAATCCATATTGGTGGTTACACAATCCTATTGATTTAAATTAAAGTCTAATGGGGGAATGTAATAAAAATCGCAAAGAGCAAAACAATTTGCACAAATAAGAATTAAAATTAGCATTCCACAATGTAATACTGTTAAACTGTTATTACATTGCGAATTTTTATTGCACATTGCCCACTTTTGAGAAGTGCTTGAAGGTGTCCTGATCTTTTTGGCGCAAATGTAACAACTTTTTCAGTAAGAAGTTTTATTACATTCACTGCACACTGGCACAAGCTATAAAATTAGTAAACCTTCTTCCATTGTTGGAAGTGGTCGCTAACCAGGTTCGCAAAAGCTATAGTCAATTCTTGCAAATGAAAATTTGTTTGCAAAGAGCCATAACTTTTTCCATTGCGAATATTTTTTCTGTTACAGACCATCCACCATATATGCTTTTCATCAGAATTAGGGTAGAGGCACACAATGCTATTTGGGGGAGATTAGTCGCCTGGTGACTAATCTCCCCCAGACTGCCTCCCCGCCAGCTTAAATGATATGAATTAACGCTGGTTATTCATACTGTATTCAGTAGTTTATTTGGTGTTGGTGCCACTTCTGCTTTTTCTTGACAAATACTTTCCTGCTGAGCAGGAAGGTGAGATGTTGCATTTCTGTGTTTTGCTTTTATTGTGAACTTGACCAGTTTTGGTGTCATAAAAATCTTGCCACTCTGCTCTAACCTTTGGTGATGATGCCACTTGGGCTCAATTATAAACTGGGCAAATTTTCACCTGCGCACTAATCCATGTTTCATTGTTCAACCTGCAGCTGGCTGCAAAAAAGTCTCTGATAGGTTGCTGTGGGTTACTACCTGTGGGCAAATTAGCCCAGTGTTTATAAATGACCCCCGTCAATTTCTTCAGACACTTTAATCTTTGCCCAATGATAGAGAACATGCCCTAGGCCCAGAAAATACCTTGATTGTGTATCTTAAATCATTTTATTGCTCTTTCCCTGTTTACTGGGGATGTGCAGGCGAGATCATTCAAAGCAGTCTTTTTCAAGTAGTGGATTAGTGTCTCTAACAATTAACTTTATGAAATTAAAAATGGGGAATGGGTAAATGTATGGGCACTAACCTTGATTGATAGTTTGATGTTTCTTGTAGAGTTCCTAAAATAAAGGCTGACATGAAGGGCAATTTGTATTTATTTTGTAGCACTAGATAACACCAATAAATCCATGTTATCCTGCTTCATAAAAAGACAGATACTGAAAATGCATCAATGCTTGATATTTGAAAAAGAAGATATGAAGTGGACAAATATTGTATTACATATTCTCCATATTTACTGATCCAAAAATAAAATAATTGGGACAATAAATAAACATCACTGAAACCCACAATCCCAGTTCTAATGCATGTAATACAATATCCGTGATTTGAGATATGGAGAAAGTGAGAGCAGGTGGAGAGAACCATAAAACTGATATCTCACATTTTCCCTAGCTATTTCTCTCACATCAGTCACCAGGGGACAGTTCAGAACACTCAGAGCCATGGCAATGACTGTTTACTTCCCCAATTGCTAACTTATAGTAGATAATAAAAATACACCACAAAGATATTTTAGGCCTCGCTTACAATGCAGGATGCAGCTTGCAAAGAAAAAAAAACTTCACAGATATTTGCACCAACTGTGCGGGCTGTGTTAGGCATTACTCAATCTTAGGGTTGGACAAGGCAAAACCTGTATTTGTCTTGCTACCCTATCTGCATCTAACCTGAGCATAATTTACACGCTTTCATTGGATAATGCATCAGGACAAGGCTGTATTGCACATCCTGGTGCTGCTTTATGCACCAGTGGTGTAACTACAGATGAAGCAGACCTGGTCAGCAGGTAGGTGTGTGCTGGACCCCTCCAGGGTTTTTTTTGCAGGGGGGTGGGGTGGCACAGTGTTACTACACCACTGCACCAGTCAGGCACTCAGTGAAGAAACCAGCAACCTGGAGAAGCGAGTGATCTGAAAAAAGGCCTGGATTTGTGGAAAGGCCACCAAGGTCTGGGCAGGATTTTAGAGGGTGGCATGCTGGCCAACCACACCCACATTGCTTCAGAAACACTGGGGATATGCAGGAGATAGGATTGTGTTTTAAATTCCCTGTGCACCAATCCCCACGAATAAAGGAAAGGGGACAGTCTCTTTGAATGGCAGTGGGCCTAGGGGTGCCTGCTATGTAAATCCGGCCCTGTCTGTAAGCAGGGGTGTAACTACATAGGAAGCAGACCCTGTGACCAGTGGCGTAACTAGACCCCCAAGGGCCCCGGTACAGAAATTTACAACTGGGCCCCCTAAAGGGATTGTTCACTTATGAGTTAACTTTTAGCATGATGTAGAGAGTATTAGTCTGAGACAATTTTCAATTGGTTGTCATTTTTATCATTTGTGGTTTTTGAGTTATTGAGCTTTTTATTCAGCTTCTCTCCAGTTTGCAGTTTTAGCAGTCTGGTTGCTAGTGTCCAGATTCCCTAGCAACCATACACTGATTTGAACAACATTACAATTGTATGTTGGTGTTATATTACCTGCTAAGTTCTCTGTGTGGCTCTAAATGAGGTACCTGAACTTGTTGCAGTGGTAGGCATTATAGACCAGACAGATGACAATCGAACACAGTCCTTATTTCAGATAGAGACAGGGGAAGTGTGCACACACATGAATGTGTGCTTGTGCACCGGCAGGGGAGGGGGCAGAGGAGAAAGACCGTGGTCAGCCTAGGGGTGCCGGAAAAAGAAATCTGTCCCAGTGTACAGAATATGAGCAAACTTAGGTGGCTGTTCCTGCTTAATTGTGTTTAGTACAAGGGAATACCTATGGTGCCGTAGGTTTATGGGATCTCTCTGTACAGACTATGAGCAAACATAGGGTACTCTTCCTGCTGAATTGTGCTTAGTAAAGGGGAATACCTATGTTGCCATAGTTTTATGGGATCTCTGTACAGACTATGAGCAAACTTAGGGACTGTTCCTGCTGAATTGTGCTTAGTTCAGAGGAATAAATATGCTGCCATAGTTTTATGGTATTTCTCTGTACAGACTATGAGCAAACTTAGGGAGCTGTCCTAGTAAGATTTAGTATATGCCATCTTTGGGAGAACCATTGAAAATATAATACCTAGGCATCTGTTTAAGCTCTTCCTAAAGTATAAATCTCATCATTCTGAGAATAAAAGCCACTAATGCAATTTCATGTATAATGCCCATAAAAAACCCGGAACTCATAGCAGGATGGCACAGTGGCAAATTCATGTATAAATACCCTCAGACCTCATAGCAGGTAGCACAGAGGCTATGTATTACCCAGAACTCATAGCAGAATGGCATATTCATGTATGAATACGACAGCACTGATAGCAGTATGGCACACAGATTATTTTATGTATAAATACCCTCAGAACACAAAGGAGGATGGCACAGTGGAAATTTCAAGTATAAATCCCCAGAACTCATAGCAGATATTTTTTGTACAATATTCTCAGCACAGAAATTAAAATGAATAAATATCACATTCCATGGGTTAAAAAAAATCAAAATGGCTAATGTCACAATGGAAAGAATAAGCCACATGCAGGAAAGTGGAAATGCATTGTAAATATGCATTATGCCCGACTCTCTCTGACCTTTTCTTCTTTCTGCGCACCGGGAAAGAATATGAAAAGGGCAGATTGGGGACCGCACACAAGCACCAATTCGAGCATGCTCTCCCCAACGCTGCAATCTGGAGATGGGACTGCAGGAGTTGAAGTCTGAAGATACGATTGATTGGAGCGGTGCCATTATCTCTCCGGTTGTGCAGGTGTGAAGGGACAACATAGCGTGGAGGAGGAACAACATTGCTTCCTGGTTCCTTCCATCACAGGACCCGATTTGACACAGAGTACCAGTCCCACCAGTGATGTCTAGTGATGGGCAAATTTATTCGCCTGGGTCGAATTTGTGGCAAATTCCCGCAATTCGCCACCGGCGAATACATTTGCAAAACACCCGCACAAATTTTCCTGCCAAAAATTCGTCGGCTTAATAATAATGGACGCAGGATGTGTTTTTTGCATGACAGCACAGACACCCGCCCGAAAATTCGGCAAAGCAAAATGCCCCAGATTCCCCCATCATTAGTGATGTCACATGAAAAGTATTTTAATTCCTTTCCTGGGACATGGTTGGCTCCATAAAGGGGTGTGAACCCTGGTGCAGCTGCACCCTTTACACCCCTGGTAGTTCCGCCCCTGCCTGCGAATTCAGGAGGTTCCAGGAGGTATAGGAGCCCCATGACGCCCTATACAATTTCAATAAATATTGGTAAAACAGGTCAGCTGCGATACATTTTTGCAGCCTGAAAAAGAATTTGCTCTGGGGCCCAGTAATAAATAGTTACGCACCTGTTTGTAAGTGAGCATTACTTAGTGCTCCTGCACTTGCACCCCTGGGGAAATGAGCCCTAAAAAGTAAAAAAGCAAATGAATCAGTGAATAACAACTAAATAATAGGAAGTAGACAAACAGACAGATCACCTGTCTTTCTTGGTGCCCTGTAATTTTTGTTGCTAGCTTTATGAAAAAGGTTCAGTAAAACATGAACTAAGGTGATGAAATGCCATAAATGTGTATTACAGAGCAAAAAAGGAAACTAGTGATCATCTAATATTGCTATGAAGAGCACAAATCCGGCATATTTTCTAATTAAAAAAATCAGTGTTGCTTTAAAATTAGTTTGTCTGAAAAAGGGTAGAAAAAGATGGGGCATCCCACTACAGCCATTAACTGTAGGTGTATCCGATAATCTAGTTGAGAGTTAAAGGAGAAGAAAAGGCTAAAAGTAAGTAAGCTTTATCAAAAAGGTCTATATGAATGCACTAGTAAACACTCATGTAATGGTGCTCTGCCCAGAGCTATGAGTCAGCAGATAAACTCAGGTAGGATGTGATGTCACACCAAGCTAATATGGCAGCTGCTATCCTAAACAAACAGAGAGAGCTTCTAGAGCTGTTTATTCAGGTATGGTAAAGCATTCTGCAAAATAAATATAGGATTCTAGCTTGCACTATTGTGGCTAATCTATTGGCAATAACCGCATCTGTAGCTTTCCTTCTTCTTTAACTTGTGCTACACATTCTGATTCTGAGATCATAGAAATTAAACTGACTTGTTCTAGTAGTATTTCACTTGTTGAAAAGCTGAAATAGGAAGGTCACTGAAGTTCCTGTTTCATATAATTTTTTTTTTTGCAGAACCCACAAATAAAATGGCTCAAGTGTCTCTTTGGAGTTATGTGTCCAGAATTGGTCCTGGGAAGTTTGAAAATGTGTACCAGGAATTTCCAATTGAAGTTCGGAGCCTCTTGTCTGATTTCTTGGAGAATCAACCCTGGTACAAGAAATTCTAAACAAATTTGTAATGTTCAAACAAAAGTAAAATAGATGCAATTTGAATGGGATTATACACACATTTAATATACATATATCCTAGTGAGAGAGGACCACATTCCTTTCTAATTGTAAAAGTGACATGATTATTTGATAAAAATTTCAATGAAAGGAAATCACTGAATGATCCAATAGGATTTTATGTATCACCTCCAATGCAACCAGCATATGCTGGAAGTGGACCATATAGAAACCTCTTATACAGAAAGCTTGAAATTACAGGAAGGCCGTCTACTATATTCTCTATTTTAAAGGGATGCTGTCATGGGAAAACATATTTTTTTTCATGCTTTTTTTTCTAAATTTAATTAAAAAAAAAAACTGACATGGGGCTAGACGTATTGACAGGTGCCCTCAGTTATGTCACTTGTGCTCTGATTCATTTCAGTCAATCTTTACTGCTGCATTGAGTTGGAGTGATATCATCCTCCGCCCTTCATTCCTTAGTAGCCCAGCAGCAGAACAATGGGAAGGTAACCAGATAACAGCTCCCTGGTAGACATAAGAACAGCACTCAATAGTAAAAATCCATGTCCCACTGCAACCCCTTTGGCTCCATAAGTAAGAGAATTAATAGGCTCCATAAGCAGTTCCATAGTGCAGCACTGGCTCTTTCTGAAAGCACATGACCAGACAAAATGACCTGAGATGGCTGTCTACACACCAATATTACAACTAAAAAAATATAATTGTTGGGTTAGGAATTAAAGTTTACACGGTAGAGTGAATTATTTGCAGTGTAAATCAGGGTAATTTAGAAATAAAAAAAGACATATAAATAAAACACATAAAAATCATGACAGAATCCCGTTAAAACAAATAATTAGCATTTCTAATAAAGATGACCATGTCAGATTTATTTGATGTTTAAATAATTTTTTTAGTACATGTAAAGTATGGTGATCCAAATTACACAAAGATCAATTATGAGGAAAACCTGGGGTCCCAAGCATTCTGAATAACAAGTCCCATACCTATATATATGCACTTATGTCCAGGGGTCTTTAAAAAAGATCCCTAAAAATTTTGTGCCATTCTGAAACTTAAATACAAACTTTATCCCTACTATTAGACATTTCAGTGCCTGTCATCATTATAATGCAATGCATGTTCCTGTTGCTCACAGGGAGTATGTTACTGGATCAGATTCATTCTGCTTGGAGTTGGCAAAAACTTTGATACAGAGTTTATTGGAGGAACTTAATAAGATCTCCAGAAATAGCGGAGTTGCAGTTCATCTGATTCATCAGTATGTACAGGTAATTCATGTTCCCTGCTACTGACTATTTCCTGCTGTTAGTCTGTGCATTACCTACAGTAGGTTCAGTTAATTCTAGAAGCATCGCTTTGCACCTTGACTTCTCATGCACTACTGGTTCTGTTTCTCCATTCTGATAGATTGTGTGGAATTGATATACCGTTTATTCAATTTAACATACATTTTACAATCAATGGGTGACTGGCCAGTCTACGAATTCATACAAATTAAAAATATAATAAGACTATATCATAAAATCATACAAAATTATAAGAAAATTAATTTAAAAATGTTTTTGAAATTCCTCAGCAAGAAATGGAGCCCCCAAACAGTACCCGGAAAATAATAAGCAGCCACAGTACTAGTGTATTCATCAACCACAATTATATAAAGTACCAGTGGAAACAGCAGCCTCAGTTTTTAAAGGTGACAGTGCAGTCAAGTTGCTGTGAGTTAACTTTCAGCAACCTACCATTATCAAGTATCTGAGACTGTGAGTTACAGTCTAACAACCTCTCATTACTTGCGTAGTATCTTAGTTGTGGCAATGCTTAATATAAAACTGATGCAAGTGGTAGTTTATTACAGTTTCATACTGTGTTGTTCGAAGTGCCACTGTACCCAGCGGCCACAATTGTTCAAAATAGCAATGCAAACAGCAGCCAAAGTTTGTTTAAAAGGGAAAATGCAGACAAGCAGCTGATAGTTACAGTTCAGCAACCTCTCATAACTTATATCATACTATCAGCTGACAGAGGTGAATAATTTGCTAAAAACTGGACACCCACTTTAGCACAGTTTCACAGGGGGTTTAACATGTGCAATTTAAATATGAATAAACCTTTTAAATGAATGTGACGTGTACTGCCAGTCTCCTTTGGGGCATCCCTGCCTTAAAATAGTATGGAAAGATACTCACCAAACCCTTCACTCCTTATCATCCCATCCACAAAACCTCTGCCCCCCCCCCCAATGTTTCGTGTTGCTCAAGATCACTTCCTGCTTGTCCTGTGAGCAGTTGTTGTACTGATATATCTAAATGGCCCTTGTTTACCCACAGATACTATTAGGAACATTGTTTAAACCATGCTGCTTTAATGTTTGGTGTTATTTTATATGGAAGCAAACACTTGCACCCATAGTTAGTGCAACAGTGATCTGAGGCTTGAGTGTTGCAGACCCCATTGTACCCTCCTGCCAAGTGGCTCCCACAAACCTATAGTCCATGTGCCACCCCTACATCCAGTAAGCAACTCTATGACATATTTAGCAGTAGATGGTCCCCTGTTGATTGGATTGTTTGTGGTTGCAAATATTCATACATGGCATCTTTCACTTATATTTAAAAATAAAACTATTCATTTTACTATTATCCTTTATATTTATACCTAAATATAGCAATCTGAGGTAAATAGGTTTCCAATAAACTACTTTTGTTAAGTATTGTAAATGTGTTTATTTAAATACAAACAGATTTAAGCAATTCTCATTTGCTGATTGTGTTTTTTATTTGTGAATGCAGAGGATATCAAAGCAGGATCCAGTGCAGACAGTGCTGCAGATTAAATGTCTTCTGGAAAATGAAAAGGTGGTGGTCTTGAAACAGGTAAACATGAATGTTGCATAAATTCACAGTAACAAATGCATTTTAGGAAAGAAATTCTGCAGCTTTTGTGTATCTAACAATATCAAAATATAAAATTTCTATGTAAATTGGATGGGAAAAATAGTTTTAATATACTGTCCATAGATTATACAAGCCTTTAACACATTTTCGCCAAATTTAACTTTTTGTCTTTAATTGTGCTCTGGCATTTAAAGTGCACAATGACAGATTAAATTGTTCATTTTGAATTTCAGTCTAGAGATGCTGAACACGCTTTTATTGCACAGTTCTGATTCAGTTCCAGATTGTCCCATAGAGCCATAAAACCAACGAAAATGTTCTCGCTATTTATCACATGAAACTTAATTGAACCTCCCCATAAGATATAACGTGATAAACCATTTTTTAAGATGGAATTTCTCATGGAATTTAATCTAGCCCAATAGGTAATTAGACCTGTTATTCAGAATGCTCAGACCAGGGGGCAAATTCACTAACGTTCGAAGTGGTGAACACTGGCAAAATTTCGCCAGCTGTTTATTAATTCGATACTTCGCTGATTTACTAAAGCGTGCTGGTGAATTTTCCCAGCGAAGGAGATAGACTCTAGAGCAACTTCGCACTCTAACGCTAGCGAAGTTGCACTCTGGCGAAGGGTGTGAAAATTTGCCTATTTATTATGTTTGTCTTTTTTCTGAATGTTACCCCCTTCGCCAGAGTTGACTTCCCTAGGCTAGAGCAGGCAAAGTGCAATAGAGTAGATAGGAGGTTTTGAAAAAAATGTTGACATTTCTTCTAAGTCCCTAAATTAAAACACTGGAGTTTTTTTGGGTGATAGACTGAAAATGAATGAAAACATTTTTTTGGGTACTCTGTTCCCCCCTTCATTTCCTAACTTATGGCACATAAACTAGACTAGGAGCACATGTGCAAGGCAATAAAACAACACTAGTAGCCTTTATTAGAGTTCCCTGGGCTTGTGTAGTGTTGTGTATTCAGTGTAACACATACGTCCATTCAAAAAGGCTTCGATAGCGCAACTTTGTCAAATCTGATGAACTAACTTTAGCGCAACTTCACTAGCTTGCGCCAGCTAAGCACAAATTTGGATTTTTATGAATTTGCACTCACCAGGCGAACTGCGCTAGATGTATGTGCAAACTTTTATGGGCTCCTTGGGCCCCACCCAAGCCCAAGCACCAGCCTCACTGTAAAAAGGCCACACAGACATCAGAGCTAAAACAGTAAACCCCCTCCTAA
>CM044433.1:143230169-143241663 GCA_024363595.1 Xenopus borealis | reverse complement strand
CACAAGTTATTAAAAGCCACTGGAGGCCAGGACCTTCCATTAAGGTAAAAAAATGCTTGCCAGGTTTCCCATAAAAGTTCGGCTCTTAAGCAGTGGGTTGAGGAGGGGCCGCAGCGCTATTGCAGTGAGTGCTATTGTGCTCGCTCTTAAAGTTTCCAGAGGTGGCTTTTTGCCGCCCCTGGTAACTGGTGGCACTGTGCCGCCTGAGGCAAGATTCACCTTGCCTATTGCCCGGAGCGGCCCTGCTCTTAAGGGGGGCTTACTTGATTAGCTGTTCCCTCATTGGTCACTGAAGTTTTAGTCCTGGTAAAGCTGCTTCGGGATTGGATTGGCTGGAGGGGAAGTTCCTACTTCACCAATCCAATCCCTGTACAGCTTTACTGGGACTTATACTTAAGCGACCAACGAGGGTACAGAGAACTTAACAGGAGAAAAATCAAGCACGCACCAGAGCTCCCATCCTCTCTTCTGGGCCCTCCAAGACAACTTTTGCCCTTATGGCGTCCCTGATCAGTGGGGCAGAGTGCAAAGTGAGAAAAACATGGCAGCTCGCACCTGTTCCCCCACTGATGAATGACCCCTCAAGTATTTTGCAAGACAATCTGCACAAGACATCAATAGTGCATATACTTAAAGGGGTGGTTCACCTTTAAGTTAACTTTTAGTATGTAGTATGTAGCAACTTTTTACTTGGTCTTCATTATTTATTTTGTATAGTTTTTAATTCTTTCCAGTTTTCAAATGGGGGTCACTGACCCCATCTAAAAAACAAATGCTCTGTAAGTTTACAAACGTATTGTTATTGCTATTTTTTATTTTTCATTTTTCCTCTCTTATTCCTATTTCAGTTTCTTTTTCAAATCAATGCAAGGTTGCTAGTTAAAATGAAAAGCTAAATTACTCAAAAACCACAATTATTAAAAAATTGTCTCAGGATATCACTCTCTACATCATACTAAAAGTTCATATCAAGGTGAACAACCCCTTTAAGCCTGGACCAACCGCATTTTTTTGATATCCTAATAGTGTTTCAGGTTCTCACTGTTTTCCACTTTTTCAATTTCTTTCCATCTAGGTTCCACGCTTAAGTGTGAGCCTCAACCAGAGAAAAGAGGAAATGCAGTTCAATGTTCAGATAATGAAGCTAAAGCATAAGTTAAAGCAAATTACAATGGTTCAACCACAGTTAAGGCGTGCAAAAGAGAACATGGGCTTCCACAATCAAATGCATGATGCGGGAAGTCTACATATGGTAACGTTGCATTAAGTTTGAGGTTTTAACATAGAAGAAGCAGTTAAGTTGCATGGTCGAATTTTAAAATTTTAATTTTGGTTTATTCGATGGTCGAAGTAGCCAAAAATTACTTTTTTTCTTTGCATGTCGAAGTAATTCTTGGCTACGTCGACCATCGAATAGGCCAAAATTCAATTCAAAGGAACGATGCATTTGAACGATTCGAACGGTTTTTATTAGATTGAAAATGGACATATTCGATTTAAAAATGTCCATTTTCGATCAAAAAAACTATTTAAAAAATGTGATTGTTGAATTTCTAATTTTTTTCAATTTAAAATTTGACCTTTAGTAAATCTGCCCCTTAAAATACAGCTATGCACAACAATCTGTGACAGGTTTTAGGCAACACCCAGACTGTGATGGTTTGTAACAGAAAAAAAACCTAAAACTCCATTGTGCCGTACTTGTAGTTGCACATCCTTATTATTTTAGAATTGTTGTTATTCTGTTCAGTCATTGGGCTGCTCTTCTTGCTTGTCAGTATTAAATACTGGGCATATAAATAAATATTTATTTTTCTCTATAGCAATGGGAAGTGCTGGTAAAGGAATACTTTCAAATTTTGGAGAGTGCTCAAACTCAGGCCCTTAAAAGGATCAGTATCTGGAAAAGGCAGCAACAGCTTGCAGGGAATGGCGCCCCATTTGATGAGAATCTGATTCCCCTCCAGGAAAGGTAAGCAAGTTAAAATTATTCTGCAAGGCAATTAAAACCATATTAAAGGGGTATATTGCAGAATGCAACAATACCATTATTTCCCTAAATAGTTTACTCTCATTTAATACAATAGAATTGTTTCTGCTCTAATACTAAGCTCCCATGCCTCATTCACTCTAATGTCGAAGAATAATCTATTTAACAACACTCTCATCTATAAAGTCCGACAGAACTGCTGAATATTGAATATGCAGTTGTTTCTCATTAAATGGTTTATGTCACCTTTAAAGTATCACCACTTCTCTCTAATAATTTTATCAGTCCAATTATTTCTCAGTGTTTGTAATAAGGGCTCTTTCAATGTCCTCCATTGTTTATTTAATATTTATCTACCTGATGGTAATAAAGGATTATGCTAAAAAGGGGTCACTGTAAACTGGGAACACTATATTTTTAGGCCTGTTCCCTATTTGCTCCTACCAATCATAGTTATGTTTTATTGCCAACACTACCTTACATTGATAGTCATCTATAAACACATTTAAAAAGCTGAGCCCCATTAATGCTTTTATACCAGCACAGAATGGAAGACAAGGCTGAGAGACCTGAACAAACCAGTTCTTAGAGAAACATTTTAGAATATTTAGAGCTATGCTTGGGTGTGTTTGTTATGCCTAGTACCTTGATTTTTCTCTTTACAGAATGGAAACAATATTTGCAATGTATCAAGATATTGATCGAGCATTGAAGGAATTTAGTTTATTAGGGGAGGAGGTGCCATCAGGGCTTCCTGAAAACATGAACTGTTCCCTTCGGACTCTCATTACAAGGTCTCTTTTTATTTCTGTACAGTATGTCACGTAATCTTGTGTGCCTGAGTATTATATTCCCATATATCAGTGTTATGTGAGAGCAAAAGTGAACATTTACTTATTCTTAAAGTAAAGAAACGTATTGTGTCATCTGCAAATGTACTGTTATAAATGACCCAACTGACAGACTAACATCTGAAAATAAAAGACTACTGATTACATTTGCATCTTATCTTGAGCAGTTATGTAAATTTGTACTGTAGTCTACATAGGTTTTTAAGGCTATGGCCTTTACTATATGCCGTGAATGTCCCAAACCTGGAATAGCAATGCTGCCATTCATATTAAAGTCAAGCACACTTATCACTAGGAACACATTGACCCATGATAAATGGAGACAAGTCAGTTAGCTTGATTTTCCTTTTACCCCTTTTCTGCATACAATATACAATACATGTTTTCAAAGCAACTGTTATGCATGGTAGTGAGCTGGTCTCCTTGTAGAGACCATTAGGTCAAATGAAAGCAGTGAAAGTCTGGTACACACTCACTGTACTCTTTGCTACAGCAACTCAGATCACAAGCTGTTCCAGCATTACTTTTGGCAGAAATCATAGCAGGATGCCCAAAGAGGAGCTATAGATATATAAATGTATAGATTTCCACTATTTAAAAAAACTCAGTGTCAGTAATTTGGGAAATAATCATGTAATGTATAAATTAGAATCAAACATGGTTATCAAGTGTGTTTATCTGAACAGCCATATTGTTAGGAATGTTTAAACTGCTGTGTTTTATATTTGTTCCTTTCTGTGTTGTCTATAGTTCCCTCTTGGTTGACAAACAGCCCCCACAAGTGCTGAAGACACAGTCAAAGTTTCAAGCCAGTGTGAACTTCTTGCTTGGATCTCGACTACTCAGTGGTGCCACCAAAATGCCTATAGTGAGGGCAACTATCATAACAGAAAAAAAAGCACAGGAGCTCTACCTGACACCTATCGGGGAGACCTGGAAGTAAGTATGCAAAGTGTTTCTTGTTTCATTCCCCACTGTCCTTTCAAACATTGGATTGATCCAAATGTGATTTAAAGGCTATTTAGATGAGAATAGATATGTTATTTCTTGCACAAAACTGAACATTGTTTAGCAATGGACTTAAACTTGGAAAAATGCAGATTAACATAAAAATAACCAGTTGGCCCATCATGCTTGCCCTCTAATTACAGGTAAATGATATATTATCTGGAATCCTTGGGGTCATACCTTATATCTGCTAAAATAACGTTTAATCTTGAAATAAATTCCTTAGGATTTTTTTGCTACCATCCTAGATTTATGCAGCTATGCTTGGATAAAGTACAAAGTACTGTCTTATAATTACAAGGTAATCAAAAAATAGAATTGTTTACTTATAATGAGAGTTGGCATTGCTGTAATTCAAAGCTTTCTGGATAACAGGTTTCCAGATACCTATACCTACCTATACCTAAGTCTAATTGTTATGGTCTCTTTGGATCAATCACATGCTTGTTTATAATTTTTTTTAGTTAGTTAGTTAGTTCATCTTAAAATTGCAGGTCCTAATACTGAGAAATTATAGATCAGCGTGACTAATATAAATACATTTACAATTCCAGCTATATCATAACATTTATTTATGAATTCCCTTAAAGGAACAGTTCAGTGTAAAAATAAAAACTGGGTAAATAGATAGGCTGTGCAAAATAAAAAAATGTTTCCAATATAGTTAGTCAGGGAAAAATGCAAACTATAAAGGCTGAAGTGACTGGATGTCTAATATAATAGCCAGAATCCAACTTCTTGCTTTTCAGCTCTCTAAATCTGAGTTAGTCAGCGACTTGAAGGGGGGCCACATGGGACATAACTGTTCAGTGAGTTTGTAATTGATCCTCAGCATTCAGCTCAGATTCAAAAGCAACAGTTAGGGGCAGATATATGAAGGGTCGAAGGATTTTACCATTATTCGATGTATCGAATGATCAAATTGAATTTTCCCCTTTCAAATTTCATCCCCCCAAAAATTGAGGTTTAATAAAAAGACCCCCTAGTACAGTGATTTTCAACCTTGTGCCTCCAGCTGTTAAGGAACTACAAGTCCCACAATGCAATGAAGGAGTCTGACAGCCACAGTCAGGCAAATGCATTGTGGGACTTGTAGTTTCTTAACAGCTGGAGCACAAGGTTGAAAATCACCGGCCTAATATACCTTCCCATATTAATGCTCAGCTCAACTTACTAACAACCCTCTGACCATACTCGTTTCTAAAAGGCTCACTATTATTCTAAGATATGTGTTAATATATTAGGGAGAGTATTTTCTCCCTAGCAAAGATGGGTTTCCTTGATTGCAAAGGCTTGACAGAACTTGCAGGCTATTCTAGCAGAGGCACAGTGTAGGTCCTCTCTCTCCCTCCACGTTCCTATGGCCTTCTTTGTGTTTAGGCAATGACCCTGTTTTTGGTGTTATTAATGATCCTTTTAAACCACCCATGTATACAACAACACCGATTTGCTGCTATAGTTTGACACTGCTTCATGTAAATGGCATCAAGCCAGGAGAAAACAAGTATTTGCTCTGGACACAGAAGAATCCCCGGGCACTAGAAAAAGAGATTTGAAACAGATTGTAATTATTACTGACATAAGGAAGGTTTTAGAATAAAATGCTAAATGTTATATTAATAATAAATGAATAATGATACCCCAGCGTTCTGTATTTCTCTCCAAAGTCAATATTGCTTGACTATCATCACTTTCCTAACACAGCGATAATTTTATGTTTCCAGCAAACGCTAAAAAAAAAATTCTCATTGCAGTGAGGGATCTGGAGATATTGAGAATGGAAAATCTGTCCTGGAGATTGCTCCAAACTCCAAAACATGTGGTGCTGTTTTCAAAAATATGGTAGGATAAATACAAGAATCAACTTTGATATATTCATCCATTTAGAGACAACCTCAGATGAATAACCAACTCCAAATTTTGCTGTATCTATGAAACTACTTGGTTTGTGTGTTAAATTTGTCGTGACTCAAGATAAACTGAAGAAACTGTGTTATCTAAAGTTATCTGAACTCATTTAATGCATTTAACCATTTCATTAGCATACCAAAGCACCATTGTTCATTATCTGTAACAGAAAATATAACAATCTGACCTACTATAATATTATTATATGCCTAAATAATGTGATTTAGTATGATACAGTGGGCACATACCAGCAATTGTTGACACAGTAAAACTAATCAACACATGAAATATACACATTAGCTGCAATGGTGTGTTATATGGGCTATACAGTATGTGCAGTAAACTACACAATCTCCTAGATGCAATGGCACACAAACCCCTATATGTAAAAAAGGCACTAAGTTTGCCCAGGAGCATTAACCCATAGCAACCAATAAGATGTTTGCTTTTAAACAGGTGACCAGTAAAAGCTACCTACTGGTTGGTTGCTATAGGTTGCTGCTCCTGGGCAAACCTAGTGCCTTTTATTACATAAGCCTCTAAGAGATTAGCCAGTTGAAGTAGCCTCACTAACAAACTTCGAAGGGCTTCTGAAAAACAAAGCGCAACATAAGCTTACATGGGCCGCTATTACTTACAATAGTAAGGTACTGATATTACATAAATATGTTTTACACTGAAGCTAGTTAAGCAGAAGTATTGAGCACTTCAGATAGAGCAGAAAACCTGCTCCAGAAAACTGTTCCATGTTCTGCTTTTTTTTAACTTGCATTTTATAAAGCTATTTCTGATATATGTATTTCTCATTCCTCCAGTTGCTGAAGAAGATAAAACGGTGTGAGAGAAAGGGTTCCGAATCAGTAACGGAAGAGAAATGTGCTGTGCTGTTTATAGCTGAATTCAACATGAACTCCATAAACACAACGTTCCACATACAAGTATGTGCCCACAATTCCTGCTTGCTATTGTTATTCTTTTGCTGGGTAAATATTTCTTGCAGGTTCAGAAGAGTGCCTGATCCATGCTTAAATGACAATGCTATTACATAAATATCATCCTTTTTAGCAATTCCATGTCTTTTTTATACTAGATGTATTACTTAAGTATTAGATGCTGGAGCTGACTATAAAGGGGAAGATTTAGAACTAACTGATAATGACCAATCTCAGGGCTATGCAATAATACAGGGGAGTTTTCATATAATAGGAGGCATATTATCGAAGGATACTTATTCCACGTTTCACCATCAGCAGGAAATGTTCTCCATTACCTTGGGTAAAGAAACCACTTTGCGCCGATATACTGTATAGTGTACACGTCAGGTATAAACTGCTTTCTATGCCTTGGCCTGTGGCACAGGTCACAGAGGTGTAGGGGAGACCTGTACAAACTCCCTTGCCCCTTGCATGCCCTGGCACTTCTGACTTGCATGTCATTAAAGTAAAGTGTTATTCATTAGAAGGTGGCAAATTGTTAGATGCATAGTGAATACTATCACTCATACTTCATAATTGCATTGGTTCGAGTTATTATTGCATTGGACACTGACATTGTCATCTTTCTTGAAGGCTCAGTAATCCCCTAAACTGTCCAGGACTGTGCATGCAATACAGTTATCATCAGAGTTTAAACTTTAAGTTGTTTTGTTCTCACAATGAAACAATACATTTAGCTTTTTTTACAGGACATATCTAGCATCTTACCATGTAAATCTAGGCATAAGTTTCTGAGGGAATTTGATTAACTTTATCGAGTGCTTTCTTGGTTAGAGAAGTCCATGGGCTACCTTAAAAAGGCAAAATGAAAAAAGACATAGGAGGAACTGACAAACTTAGTCATGTATATTTGTCCAACTGCAGAAATACAATTTGCAAAAAACGAACTCAGATTTTCGTTGAAAAACAGCTGCTATTCACTGCAGATCAGGAAATGTCATAAGAATAAAAGTTTAATTTTCAAGCTCACTTGCAAGAAATGAACATCATGTGGAAGGCAACACATAGGAATAACACAGGAAGACCATAGTAGAACAACCAGTCCCATTATCCAAGGTACACATACATTTTAACAATAGTCTGTTTTTGGTATATATGTATTATTGACACTTTTTTGATACTGGTGACACAATCAAAACAAATGCATATTTAAGATAACATTTTCATGCTTTTAATATAAATAGTAGGACTGATATCAACATATTATAATACAGATTTAATTATATTTTTAAGGTCAGAAACAGCTCATATATTATTTATTTATGTTATTTTTTTCTTCAACAATTATAAAGTTGACTATATATGTGTATCTCTTTGTTTTGTTCCATGAAAGAGCTACTTGGAGACTCCATTTTGGTTACACCCCCAGTCAACAGAACAAGAGAGCTATGCTCTATCCATCTTAGTCCAACATGTTTTATACCATACAGAAACTATCAAGTATTCTTCACCATCAACTAGGGTTGCCACCTGGCCTGTTTTTTACCGGTGTGACTGGTATTTTGATGGCTGATCCCAATGTTATTAATAGGAAAAAAAGCTGAATATATAGGAAGGCTGGTATTTTTTTTAAAGAAAATGTGGCAACCCTACCATCAACCGACCATAGGATGGCCTATATTTGAACAGTTTCAGTTCAAAGTCTTTATGGGCAATATGCTTTAGAATCTATCCAGGCAAGGCGTACTAAAGAAAAGGCCTCCCTCAAAAAAAAAGTGAGAAGGGAAGATCAAAGCACTTTTGCAATTACGTTGCTTCGAAGATGAGGCAGCATATGCATGAAACGCATTGCCTTTTTGCCAAATCTCTAATCACTCATATAGTACAGAAGGGATTAATGAAAAGACTGTGCAAAAACACATTTACTGTAACCAAATATGACCCTGACCAACCCTTACTTGTCCTAGCTGATATTCTTCTCTGCAACCTTATTTCATTTCAACTCAGCCTAGGGAGGCAAGACTCCTACTGCTTCCCCTACTCCTCTGCTTTAAATAGTTAATACACCACTGATTCTTGTGATCTCTTTTGTGTACATAAAAATTGTAATTTTCACTTTGATTGGTTGTTATATTTATTTCCATTTATGTTTTATGCATTATATTATAATACTGTATGTATTAATTTTTTTGGCCTCTATTTTCACATTATTCAAAGTTAACTTTTGAATGTAAGTTAATGTATAACCATTCTGCTTGGTTTGTTTTTTTACTGAATAAATAGTGTTTTTTTTTTTACATTGCTTTAGTTTGATTTATAATGTTAAAAAATATTGCTAATATTTTAGTAATGTGGTTTCAGTTCCTTGCTGAGCCTTGCCTGAACTTGCAAAAGCATGTTGAAACTGCAGTGAGATATCTGTAGTTTGTAGTCATTTGGATTTGTTTCCCTCAGCTCTCTCAATGGACCCACATTGGAAAACTGATAGCTGTTAACAAGCCCTAGCTTGTTCCATGGCCTTCTCTCAGTGAGCAGAATAGCAAGAACAGTACTTTGTACCTATTTGACTTCTCTCAAAGGGGCAAATTTACTAAAGGGCGAATTTTCTCTTCGGGAAACTTCACCATACTTTGTGCAACACCATTAGACGTTACTTCACAGTGAATACATGCATTTATCAGAAATGTGAATTTTCGTCTCGGCAGATAAATGCTGGCAATGTTTCACTGGCAAAATCCTCTATCAGGGTTGGGCTGGCCCGGCGGGACACCGGAGAAAAAACTAAGTGGGCCCCACCCACTGGGTCTTTAGGTATGCGCGCTGAGTGGAGCGTCCCAGTAGGGGGTGGAGGGGGCCCTTGATGGCAGTTCCAGTGGGCCAAGGCCCCCCCAGTCCGCCCCTGTCCTCTATTGTTGTAGACATGAACCCAGGGGTGATCCTGGCCATTTTGTCACCCAAGGCAGTCTTCTGTCTGCCGCCTCCCCCCCAACGGCACACACCTTTTCAATGCCGGAGGGGGTCCACGTTGCTAGTGCAGAGAGACCAATTGCGCTTTCCTGGAATTTTCTTAACTGGCCTCATGGGCGAAAACAAATGTGGCATGAGCTTCATATGGTTAAAAAAAAAGTTTAAGGCTTGAGAAAGGACTCAGTGGACTCCGAAACGTTGCCCTTTCTTTGTATGCACAGGAGCTAAATAAATCACCAAACTGCATTTTCACTTATATCAGTGTGCCACTGGTCTTTTTCTATATGGATTATTGGACATGAAGGACAGGCGAAGGTCATCCAGTTTGAGCACCTGACACCTTCATCATGGTGATTTAATTAAGGGCTGGAGCACTTCACGACATTAAGTAAAAAAAAGTGTAAATAACATATATTCAATAGTTACAACAACAAATATACTATTACAGTTACAACAACAAACAACAAATATAATCCCACATTAAAATGTGAAAAAATGGTAGTGTTTTGTATTTTTTTCTATTATTTGCCTGGTATAATCTGTTGAAACAGACTCTAGTGCAAAAGAACGGATTGGCACTTTGATAAATTTGTGGAGTAGCAATCGTTTGCCTGAGTGAAACTCCACCTGGCAAAACATCACAAAACTTCTCTGGCGTTTAGCTTTTTCGCTAGCTAATTGTTCACTTCACCATAATTAAATTGATGATGTCCCTTTGAATTGCTTTTTGGCGAATTGTCACTAGAAAAACCCACTTCACTCTTGAGTATTCATGGGGCAGTACAGTGGTGGGTAGTTGGCACTTCTACCTTGTAATGCTGGGGTCCTTGATTCAGTTCTGGTCTATGCCTTTTCTGCATTGAGTTTGTATATACAGTGTTTTTGAGTTTCCTCCCACATTCCAACATCCAATCAGTCAATAAAATACTGCCAGAATATAAAGCAGCCTATGTTTTGAGAGGATGTACAGACAAATCCATTGACATTTGGTTACTCTGGGTTCTGAATTCTGATGTTGATAGTCCTCATATATAATATGAATCACTGCTAATCTGCTGATTGTTTACTGAGTGTTATGTACTGTAACACCCTCCCTTCCCATTTTCTCTACTTTCTCTATTCCTTCCATTTCTACTGTTTTTATTTTCCCTTTTTTTTTATTTTCATGCTCTCTTTTACATGATTTAGATGCTTGATTGGATGAATTATAAATTATGAATTTTTCTTAAAAAGCAAAAATAAAATCTTGAAAAAAAGAAAAAGAAATAATTAAAAAAATACATTTTACCAGAAATTAATGACAGATACAATTGGATGTTATGTCTGGGTGTGTACTGGTAATTAGTTGCAAAATTGTGAGTAGAACTTTGTGAGTAGAAGGATCTTAAAGTGAACCTTGTGCATCACTAGGAAGACAGTACAGGGCCCCGGCAGAGAGAGTGGAAGGAGAGGTGTTGGAGTCTAGTGGCAGTATAATTGATGTATTGGAGTGGGGTCAGTTTAGACAGATGGAAGAGCAAAGATTTAAAGTAATCTAAGTGAGACATTATAAAAGCATGGATTATGCTTTTCTAGGATTATAATGATACCAAATCTATTATCTATTATTTTATTAATTGCTCTCTGCAGTCCTATTTAACCTGTGAATAAAGAGTATTACAACTAATAGCCCTATCATAGGGTAATATTTAACCCACTTAAGTGTAGTCTCATATATTTTGTTTGTTTTCCTTTACATAACTGTGTTTAGTGGGGATTTCCAGAACCAAAAATACCCCCAGCTGGTACTTCTCATAAGTAAATCATCAGCTGGCATTCACAGACTGTTCTCATTC
>CM044433.1:143139211-143174660 GCA_024363595.1 Xenopus borealis | reverse complement strand
GCACTAATTGAGCAGCAAGTACTGCAGTTTTGGCTGGATTCCTCAGTAACTTTTTCTACTAGGGCTAAAAATTGTAACAACATTGAGCATCACTTGAAAAAAACCTCTACTTTATCGACTTGCCTCTGCGAAAACTCGACTTTGATTCAGATTATCAGACAAAACCCCCCCCCCAAATTTACTGAATTATCCTGCACAGTTCACGATGTCAAGAAACAAATTCAGGGGCATCTGCCATTGACTTCATGACTTCAACAGGTTTGAGATGGAGCATTTTCTGATTTGGATTTTTAGCAGCTTTGGGGTATAATAAATCTCTAAAACTTTGAGTTTCCCCTTTTTAAAAACTTGACCAGATAAATTTGAGGTTTAATAAATGGGTCTCTAATTCTACCAAAGAATCTTTTAAACATTAAATAAACACAAAAGGACAGTTTTATTACAGAGAAATGGGAATTCAGTTTTTTTTTTAATTTTACCTTATTTGAGTGGAGTTTTTGGGAGATGGCCTTCCTGTAATTCAGATCTTTCTGGATAACGGTTTTCCAGATCAGATTTCACACATGTACTATGTAACCAAAACTTTGTACCCTATCACAGGTTGCAAAAACTTTACATACTGGGGGTTATTTATAAACACTGGGCAAATCTGAACCTGGGCAGTAGCCCATAGCAGCCATTCAGTGATTAGCTTTTTTCAGCCAGCTGTAGATTGAACACGGAAAGCAATCATCTGATTGATGCCATGGGTTACTGCCCAGGTGCAAATTTGCCCAGTGTTTATAAATAATCCCACTGTGGATTGCCATATTTGTGGTCAATTGTGCATTTAGGGGTTTTTTCTTAACCCTGAAGCCGACCCTACCGACACTCAACCAAACCTGAGCGCACCCACTTCCACACCTCTTTTTATAGGCCCACACGCCCCCCCAATGACATCACAATATAGGTGGCTGTGGCACACACCTATAAAACCAGAAGCGAGAAGCAGGAAGCTGGTAGTTTAAGGTCAAGAGCAGGCAGAAGAGGTCAACCCAAACCCGCTTGAGACCAGCAAATGGATTAGTGAGGTCTGCCTGAGGTTATATTGCCCACCTGCACATCACTAGTACCCCTATGTTGTTATATTAGTGCCTTTGGCCATGGTTTCTGCATGTCTTCTGTTTCAGTGAGATTTCCTAACACGCTACTTTGGTTCCAGACAGTGTCAGGGGAAGGACATGGTTTCAGGAGACTGGAAAATATGAAATGTAGTTTACCCTGAATCTGACGATAATATACTGTAGCTTGTAAAATAAATGGTTATTGTTTCCCTATCTGTACCTAGCATGTATATTTATTCAGCTTATCTGAGAACTTTCATCTGTCAATGTGACCACTGCTACCTGTAGGATAGTCCAAGGTATTGCACTTATTATGGTTTAAATCAGTTATGAACCCCTTATGTGGGGATACATGAATTGCAGCTCAAACAAGGGTTTATTCATAATTTAAGGTTAGTCAGATCATCCGTTTAAAATCTGATAAATGCAGAAGAGGTGTGGAAGTGGGTGCGCTCAGGTTTGGTTGAGTGTCAGTAGGGTCAGCTTCAGGGTTAAGAAAAAACCCCTAAATGCACAATTGACCGCAAATATGGCAAGCCACAGTGGAATTATTTATAAACACTGGGCAAATTTGCACCTGGGCAGTAACCCATGTCAACAATCAGATGATTGCTTTATATTAATTTATAGGTTTCTATTTAACCCGTTAATCTCCCTCCAATTTGTACAGAGTGATATGATGGTGCAAAATTAGCTGGCGAGTGTATGTTAAAGATGCAGTTATTTTTGAGGTCTGTATATCTATTTGTAAATGATAAAAAATAATTTGTGTCCTATGTCTAAACTTACCTTTCTTATCTATCATACTTATATATATATGTGCCAGTCTATGTTACATTCCACACCAGCAAGCTGTGTTGTAAATTAAATTGAAATGGTTCTGATTCTAAGCCTAGAATTCTTGCCATAAAGCAAGGCAGGACTGCTGCAGGAAATTGAGCCAGTTGCATGAGTACCAGGGGACACAAATATCCATTCATAAACTGTTATCAGAGACCGGTTGTTAAATAAGTAGTTAAGCAAGTCGTTTTCAGTGTAAAAGATTAGTTTTTACAATGTGAAGCTGAACAAACCTGGAGCACTTAAGAGATGCCAGATAAGAACTCTCACGGGCAGCTTGCCGCGCAAGTGAAAATAGCTCCACCCTCCGTAGGAGTAAGGTGTTATCTCTCATACAGCATTGGGCCGCTGCTTCATTAATTGTAAGCTGTAAGGGAGAATATGAAGCAGATATTTTAGATAATGCTTAATTACATATCTACAGAAATATTAAAGCAAGTGAGGAACAACTTTAAGGGGCAGATGTATCAAAAATTAAAGCTCACTACAAAAAAATCTTTATTCTATTCAATCTTATGGGGGTCACCATTTATCAAATGTGAACTCTAACTTGCACCCATTTATAAATATGATTCTGTGGATTTTCTGTGATGAGCTCTAATCTTTCATTTTAATACATCTACCCTTAAAGAGATACACCTGAAATTAAACTCTTTTTTACATCTATTATAATATTGCTTTTAAAGCTACTTCTAAATTTGCCATAAAGTATTTGAATGATGCTTTTACATTACCTGTCTGATCCCCCGTGTTCCTGTATGAGGGGGCCGGCATATTTGTGTAGCAGTAGAAACTGTAACTAACAGGCTGAGATGGGACAGTCAGGTTACAAAGTCAGAGTGTCAGACAGTCAGGCTTAGGAACTTCAACTAACAATTATATACAAAAACAAACCTCTCAGCAAAAAATGATCAATATGACCTATAAGTAACATTTAATGTACATTCATGTGTTATAAAGTATATTTTTAGTGCCAGTATAATTTTAAATGAATTATTTCTCGTATCAGGCTGGTGCCCTCATGTCGTGCTTGATACACTGGATGTACATTATAGAGAAAATTTCTGGTCTAAAAAAATGTCATCAAATGACTCAACATATTTGCTAATTAGACAAACACTGATTATGACCTGTGTTACAAATATCTTCAGGGATCACAATATACATGATAAAAAAGGTAACATTTAGTACAGGAGACACACTGTATGGAAAACAAGAATCTGACATTATAGTGCATTATACCCTTTAGTATACAGTATAAGGAAAGTGCTCAAAAAAGTAGTTTGGGATTGATTTATTGAAAATGTCTGCAAAAACCCTACTAGATCCACTCATCTGTTGCATTTCCTGCTGCCTCCTTTCCCAGGCTTTGAGGGGGGAGCCTGCAGCATTCAGCACACTGCATTGTAGGTTAGGAACCAATCAGCAGCTAGGCTGTGCAGAAAGGGAACTGAACCCTGTCTTTGCTTCTATGACTGCAGGGCTGTGATTGGCTATCCTCCTCCTACTGTACTTCTGGCAGGGAACGATAAGACACCCCCACCACTCATTTGAAACAAAGACAGGGACTGTAGCAATTCTCTAGCGAGCTCCGCTTTTTACTTTTTTAAAGGATAAGTAAACCTTAAAAATAAGTGAATGAAAAATTGACAAGGGTGCTATTCTAAGAATTTTTGCTAAGTACATTCATTATTTATTTATTTTTAATTTCAAGATAATAAAAGTTTCATGTACTGTTAACATCAGTGAATTTTGTTACAACATCACCACCTGCTGGTCCTTTTCTGACCAGTCTGACCACCAAAGAGGTTGCATAAGTTCTTACAATAGCACTCTCATCAATTTTACATTCAGTTATTTTTAAGGTAACCTAGTAAGTTAGGCTGAAAAAAAGACACATGTCCATCATGTTCAACCTTTTAACTTTTTTGAAGGCAAAAAACCCCCAAATATTTTAAGCCTCTCCAATTTGCCTCAGATGGAGAAAAAACTGACTTCCTTTCTGACTAGCGTTTTTGATGCGGGCATCCATTTTGGAAGTCGGCGTTTTTTTCGGCACCAGGTGAACTTTTGCCAACGTTTCGCGTATCATGGGAATTCGCCGTGATATCTCCCATAACCCTGTATTCCCTAAATACAGGGTTAAGTAATGGATAAGTAAACCTTTAAATGTTTACTAATCCTTTAAATATAACATAATTTTGTTCCCAAAGTCAAACCAGCACCATTTATTATTCATTACTGCCTACATTATTAGGTTGTTTTTTTATTCCCTAGGCCACATTTGAAAAAGAAAAATTGTCTGGGTCACACATGAAATATACAAATACTTTTGATTTGTAAAAGTAAAGAAAACACACAGAAAAGAACTACAATACCAGTTGGTAACCAGATGGAGCTATACACCAGAATATACAATGGAACCTCAATTTTACATCCCTTGATTTATAAGTTTCCCTCATTTTACATTGATGTTCTGTGGTCCCACCTACAGATGAAGCCACTTTGGATTGTGCATTTGACACAGAAAAACTTAACTCATCTATCCCATTTATCCCACTTAGCACAGAATATTGTGTCACAGCATCCCATCCAATTAAAGAGTTCACCATTGAAAACAATGGAGCTTTGGTATGCTAATGAAAAGGTTAAATGCATTAAATGAGTTAAGATAACTTTAGATAACACCGTTTCTTCAATTAGCCCTGAGTCATGATGCATTTAACTCACAAATCCCAGTGGCTGCATCTGTATATATTATGTACAGTATAATACATTTCCCTGACTTTACATTTTCCTGTATTTTCTTCTGGTCCCCAGAAATATGTAAACTGGAGGTTCTACTGTATTATTATAACTACTAACTGGGTAATGGACAGAGTTCCCCTTCCTGCCTACTCCTATATCCTTTGCAACATTATGTTTCCTTGGAACCAAGTGTTTCAAGCTGGGCTGCATTCATATCCATCCTGGGCTGCATGCAGCCCTCGGGATGCAGGTTGGACAACCCTGATTTATACTACAGTATATGTCTCCTATACTGTCAGAGTACCAGAGGATATCCCAGTGGGCCCCAGTCTTGACACTGCTTTATGACATGGTAAAGTAGCTTTAGCTCAAGACAGCCCAACAATGTCTGATGAATTGGAGCATACAGCTTACATATCAGCTCCTGCCTGCCTGGAACATTTTTATAGTTCTTTGAGACAAGAAAGTGTGATAACCTGGGAAAATGGAATAACCTGGGAATCTTTCAGTATTCTCCAATTTGATATTTGATAAATGTGCCCCTCAGTTGTAAGACAATGTCAGGCCCTGAAGTGACTAGTTTTAAAGAATGGCAATTAAAGGTGTGGTTCACAGTTTCTATGTTATAAAATGGCAAATTATAAACAACTTTTCAAATGGCCTTCATTTTTTTATAGTTACATACGTACCTCAAAAAACTCAAATAATAAAAAATGAAAACCAATTGCAAATATCACTCATTAGTAAATCATACTAAAAAGTGAACAACCCTTTTAACCGCTAGAATGCTGAATAATGATGTGCAGTACTGTACCACTGATGATTTCTTTCTGTGGTTTGTCTATAAATTGTAGCCAAATATTGCTTGGCTGCCACTTAGCCTTTAAAATAGGGAATCACATATAGATGTATGTTAATTCGCTTGGGGCTAAAAAGCTCTTTGCTATTTCACTATAGCCCCTGAGTTAAGGGGAAGTGCACCATGGTCTTATTACTCAGTCAAATGTTTACTGGGGGACTTGATTTTAAATGCACTACAAAGTTGCTAATAGTGTAGGAAGGAAATTACTCACAGGTGTATGTTTGTTGGCTGGGGCTTAAAAGCTTAAAAAAAAAGCTTCCAGTTTTCCCACTAGAGATCCTGAGCTAAGGGTAAGTGCACAATGGTCTTACTACTCGGTTACACTGGTTGCTGGGGGACTTGATTTTAAATGTACTACAAACTTATAATGCTCACAAATAGTGTAAGACTCACGTACAATGAGAGGCCTTGCCGTGGCACGTGAGCTTACATATTTTGGCCAAAGTGTGGTACTAAAACCTCATTTTTTGTAATTTTTTTAAAGTGGACCTGTCACCCCCAAAAAATATCCAAAATCATATTTTAACACATTAGTAAAGCAAAATGAACATTAATTACACTATATAAATTATTTTAATCTTGTTTCCTTCAGTCTGGGAATTCATAATTCTAGCAAGCAGGCAGGAGCCATTTTGTGGACACTGTTATTAAGGCAAGCCTTGTATCATCTCAGAATCTTGTTTGTGCACCAGAATGGGGGACCCAATGTCTATCCCCATGTCCTTGCTACACAATTTAATGGTTAAGAGAACTGGAAGAATGTGTGGGGAGCAGTGGCATCTAGGAAGTGCTGAATGAAAAGTGAAAGTAATTATCTGCCCCGCCTCTATGCCTAAGGCATAGAGGAGTGGCAGACAATATTTGATTGACAGCTGAGATTTTTAAATGAGCTTAAAACAGCTATGAATGCTTTAATAAAAATTTGAAATTGGATTTCATGTTTAATTTGAAAAGGACTTCTATTATACAGATTTTTGTGTCTGGGTGACGGGTCCACTTTAAAGGCAGTGTCATTTCAACTCGTAACACCAATTCAATGGTATAGTACATATACCTGGGTAAAAAAATGTTCCTTCCCCAGAGGTAAATCTTAACATTAAATCTACCTTCATAATGTGCAACCACATTCAAAACTTCCCAACCTTCACCCTTTTAACTCTTAGGGGCATATTAATGAATGATTATTAACTGATGCAAGAAAAGCTGAAGCATATTAGGATCTCTCAAGCTTTCCTAATTTGTATTTGTATTAAATACAAATGTGCATGTGTATATGTGTATATTTACAATATGGGAACATTGAAATTAACTCATTACACTATTACAGGGTGAGGCACATGGCACTTGGCACATATAGCATTTTCTCCACCACACCAGTAACTGTCTGTAACTAGAGTGTTATAAGCTCAATACTTTTTAAAATAAATGGACTAAGGAAATACCATTATTACCTTTATTTGATGATAACCACAGCAAGTATTTTATAAATTCAAGTAAGTAAATTGAGTGGATTCCCTTGAAAGGTCAAATAACAAGGGGATTCTGTCTGGTTTTACATAGATAGCATCTATACGATTTTAGTTTATTAGTTAAATAAGGGAGGCTAGCATTAGAATATTTTAGCTCCAATAAGGACTAGTACTGATATGGCATCCATAATGCCAGAAATTGAACCTTTCCTGTTGTAAAACATGCCCTGGGTGGACAGATTAAGATGTAGTCCATAAACTCTTGGAGAAATGTTTGTTTCTAAAAACATACAATGTTCTGCTATAAGTATAACACACCTAGGGGTTCTGTAGTTCTATGCTGATAAATCCAGAAGAGCTAATTTTCAAGTAACTTTTTCGATCATCTTTTCTTATATTACAGTTAGGTTTATCTATAATTTGAAAATGTACTTTTATAGTCCTGTTATGTTCTCAAATGCATGTTTAGTTAATGCAGATTTATATTCTCTACTCTCAGTCACAGATTATGTTCCAATATACATACTCCTACACTTATCATCATTTTCCCCACATATTAGGAACCACTGAAGCAGATGGCCAGGTAAACTACTCCCTTCCACAGACAATTAAAGTTGCTTTTTATCTTATAGGATCTACCTGTATTAGTACCAACAAACTCCTTAGAAATGTTTAAATATTGGCAGGACTTACACCTGGACCTCCTGCATTTGTAGTTCCCGTTATATCTAATTCACTAGCTAGACCCTTCCGATGTATTCAAACTGTACAAATTCCTAGATACCCACGATGCTATGTCCCTTATTTCTCTTAAATACAAAGGACAGTTTCTCATCCAGGACCTTAGCCAAAACAGGGTCCTGCAACTAGAAATCCCAATATTTTCTAATACTCCCCTGAATAAAGTATGCCCTCTTATTATAAATAGTAAAATATCAAAATTTAGAATTTACTTATTGGCTTTCTATTTTTATTTTTCACATTGACATCAGACAGAAGGGATGCTCTATTAATTTTTCTTTCTAAAGTTCAGTTAGTCCTCATTATAGTTATTTATGATATTTTCTTACATTGTTGTCACCGCTGTCCATATTATGAAATGCATGTATGTAATATGAGATATATTTATACAGTGTACAGAGTACAGAGTACAGAGTATGTAATATGGTATATAGTCAGATATATGGGACAAAGGTGAGACTGCGATGAAAGGGTTAATGTTTTTATGGATTGAGTATCTTTTAGCATTAAATATAGGGAATGGGAGGGCCACCTACAGTATAGCTTCTGAGGAAGTGGTGAGAGGCCTGAAACGAGTAAATCGGATTACCAAAACATCCTGAATGTGGAGATGTTTTTAGTGCTTGGAAATAAAATGTGATTTTTATTCAATGAATGTGCTCTTTGGTACTCTGTGATTTAAGTGTACTGTGGACACAGCCCACTTGTAGCACAGACTGACTACCCTTGCATGTAAGTGCTCCCATACATTTTAAGCTAAGCTGCCTTTTAAAGGGGCTTCTATATAATTGTTAGCTCTTTGTTACAGTAGAACAGTAAAGGAATTATTTCATGACATCTTTTGTGTAACATTTGATACTGTGAGAAGCTCTGTGAATTATATTGGTACAACCTCTGCTACAAATGAGCAGTTAAATACAAGTCTGTGCTATTGCTGACCTCATGCAGGGTAAGTCTTTTTCCTTCCCGTCTCTTGGATTCACTCCGTCCATAGATGGCACTGTGTCTGCGAATCTCACGCTCCTTTCTCTGACCGCTATTACTCATGTGAAAAATGTGTCCAAGTGAACGACCCAACTTCTTGTTTAACGTTAGCACTGATCTGGCTTCACTGATATCTCCTCGAGGCAGTCCTTTCATCAGCCTGTCCACACTATCGGACACAACCTGGACCAGCTCAGGTTCTAGCCTTTCCCCAGGTGAGGGATGTTGATCACCTCCATTTTCTTCCTCCCCAACTTCTTCTTCATCTGCATCATCTAGCTCTGGGGAAATCTGAGCAGTCCACTGTCTCCTGTCCAGCTGGGATGGGGATATTTTCTCAGCTTGTTCTAGAAGAACAAAATTTCCAGGGCTTTTGCTTTGAACTTCAGGGACACTGAGGTGCCCATTAGTATTTCTACCAATTCGTCCCACTGTCTCAGAAATCTTGAACAATGGTATACTGCTGCTGACAGGTATACTTCCCAATGGAGGCTGATTAAACAAGCCTGGGTTGGTCGCCCAGTCTCTCAAGGATTTTTGTAATCGTCTGACATGTAATGGTTTTGTTGCCATGCCAACCAGAGACATGATTTCCAAAAACTCATCCTCACCCGCCTCACAAAGCTGTTGCACATCATCTCCCCCCTGCTGGATGAAGGTGTCATAATAACCAAGCAAGTTGGCTCTTTGCAGGACACGGTACAACTGCAGCTCACCCAGGGTGCGGGGAAGAATAACTGGGTCCGTAGTAATCCTGCAAGACATACATTTGAAAAAATGTTACAAATGTTGTTCCTGGATATATGACTAAATGAGAACCTAAAATGCAAGTCTAACCAGAAAGAAATACTATACACAAACTAAAAGAAAGGATCAAATAGTCCTCAGATTCCACAAACCAAACCAAAACCACAACGTAACAACTCAACTGCATAAAGGTCAGTATCTGGTATAAAAATATGCAAAACTGTCAAAATCCTAAGCATCAGTAAATAATAAAATAACCTTGACCTCCTCTGATGAAGCGCCCAATAGCGCGAAACGCGCCAGGAGGGAGTGGCTGACACAGGTAGGCAGACAGAGGGGTAGCACTGCACTGTGGTTTTTTGTTTAAAGAGATGTGTTTGTAAATATACTTTTCTGTGTTTGCACTAATAAATGTTTTTTCAGTATGAGACTGCACATATTTTGCATATAATAAAATAAGTGTGTCTGGACATTGTAGTGCAGAATAAAAACAATGACAAAGTTCTGTAACTAAGAAAAAAATACCATATATAATTGAAACAGCATTTCACTAAATGCCCACGACAATTCTGATTGGATGCAACAAATATGGCTGCTAATGTTGTATTAAGGGCAAGTAAATAGAATAATGCTGTATTTTGTATACTAAATATAAACATGAACTTACTGCACCGGAATCCTAATAAAACAAATGATTTATGCTTTTCAGCCACAGGAGGCTGTCATCTTGTAACTTTGTTAAACAGTTTTGCAAGACCAAGACTACGCACATGCTCAGTGTGGTCTGGGCTTAAGTTGGGAGGTTAAGCTTAGGGATCCTCATTAATGATCAAAACAGCAAAAATTAAATAATATCTGCCATAGAAGCCAATACAGCAAGACTGATTAATAATCATAATATGCAGACTGCATGGAGTCTTTAGATACAAATCTCTACACAGTCGCCGGCTGCTCTACAGGGAAACAAACCAAGCTGCTCCAGTTCTGGGATGTAATGTTTGCCCCTGCTGTTTGAAAATATGATTGTTTCACTGCAGAGCAGTTAGGGACCGTCTGAAGTTACCTATCAGCAGCAGTCAGCGCAAGTAAATGAAGGGGGAATTTCACTGCATACAGTTAGGTTTATTATAAACATGGTAGACTTTTTAATTGAAGTATATTGGATAGATTTCTTTTTCCTTAAAGAAAGTAAAAATTGGATTTTATTTCTTTGCCTTTACAACCCCTTTAATAAACGATGAACTTAATGTACTAAAACATTGGCCCTGCAGTCCTATAGAAGTAATAATACATGCTATCAAAATTGCCAACAGCTATTCCCCCTATTGGGGTATTTTTAGGACACCTTTTAAGTGTGACACTGCTCATCAGTGTTGGACTGGGATGCCAGGGGCCCACTAGAAACCCCCTAGGCTGAGGGCCCACTTTCCAAACTATTATACCTCCTCGCCTCATTCAACCTCATTATTCTCCTAGTTTCTTTTTTCTACATACTGTACTATATTCTAGTTATTATTATTATTATTATTATTATTATTAATAACCCTCTTTTTCCCCACAAATAAATAGGGAAATAGGTTAAATGGTTAGAAACAAGAGGCCCACTGACACCTGGGCCCCCCGGGAGTTTTCCTGGTATCCCAGTGGGCCAGTCCAACACTGCTGCTCATGCTCATTTTGCTCTAAGCTGCTTGTCATTAGAAATCATAAGAATATAATCAAATAGTCAGGTAACATCCAATGATACGGATCTGATTAGTAATCAATGAGGCAGAATGTGCTGCTTTATACACTATTGTGCAATATAAATACTATTCAGCTTTGCACAGTACACATTATTTAACTTGAGAGTTGGTCCCTAACTGACAGCAGCCCACATCATCTAATGTCAGCAGAAAATAAGATTCAAAGCTACCACAACATTTTTTGAGGCAGAAAATCACTGGTAAATGCACCAACACTCAACACATAAGTTTAACATTCCTAGTAAATCTTTTGCTGAACTTCAGATCTCCTTTAAACACAGAAACAGAATAATTTAATGGCAAATAACTTCCAATGGCCACAGAAAAGCTTAAAAGCTGTTTATTCAGGAAGTGCATAGGTAGACTGACCATTCTAATCACCCTTAGTCTGTGCTTTGAAAATGTCAATGTTTTGTGAGCCATGGGTAATTGGACAAGTATCCCTATTAAGTAAGCTGAGCATATCACCTGCTCACAAGACATTAGTAACTCAAGTCAGTCAAGCAGCTTTATATTTTCTTTAGATTTCTCTAGGCTATGGAGAATAAGCTATATCTCCTTGAACTGTGATTTACAGTCTCATGATTAGTAAAATATTACAGACAAGCTGCTTCCTATCAATAATATATGTATAAATAAATACTGTTGAAACTTTTGCCAAGTTTGCAGCAGGTCTAACACCCAATCAGCATGTAGCATTTACCAGTTATAACACCTAACTGGTTGTTATGGCTTGTTAGACCTGGTGCAAACAACAAGGTCCTTTATACAGGGACAGATAGAGTTTCACAATGCTGACTTTAGAATGGTGGGTGATAATTCTGTGATAGAAAACCTACACGTTGGTCAGAGATCCCCTCTTCACAATGCGAGCAATATTTCCTGTTATGCAGGGTGTCATTATTGTGTTATTATATACAATTTATTGTGAATACGTGCTTGAGATATAAATACGAAGGTGCTAAATTCCACCTACGCGCTGCCTTAGAGGGCATTGTTTATAAATCATTTGACATTTTTATAATTCATTGTTGACAATGCAGTAATGTATCTCTCTGATAAAGAATATTGCATTGACTAAACAGGGCAGGTGCTCAGCAGTAGTAGATATTTTGAAGCATACTCTGCTCTACTGTGTTTGCAGAATTAATTCAATAAGTCTTAGATACTGATACTATGGAACGGTGGTATTTTTTGTCTTGCAGTGTCCTAGATATGGTAATAATCATGAAGTGAATAGATACTGCTTTCCCAAAAAGTGAACAACTGGGGCAGTGGTCACGTGTATATTGCTAGATGAGGTCCTAAAACTCTGTAAGGCATCCTATCAATAATACTGATTCTCTCAGCAGGTTTAAGACTCTAGGTTTTACCCACCTAGGGGAGAATGTAATTAAAGAGAAAAACAATTTGCAACAAGAAGAATAAAAATGTACATCTCGCAATGTAATATTGTTCCTTAAACTGTTATTGCATTGCAAATTTTAATTGCGCATAGTGATGAGCGAATTTATTTGCCAGGTGCGAATTCGCGGCAAATTCCCGTGATTAAATTTGCGAAACCCCAGCAAAAAAAAAAAAACGAATCGCACGTCGTTTTTGACGCAACGTGACGAAAACAACGCAACGCGATGAAAACAACGCAACGAAAACGCGTTTCGCGAATTTCTTTGGAAATTCGCACATTTTTCGCCGAAGCAAAACGGGGTAGATTCGCCCAGCACTAATTGCGCACTGTGAATTTTAAATGCGAACTCTTAAGAAGTGCTTGAAGGTGTCGTAATCTTTTGGAGCAAACATATGTTTTTCAGTAAGAAGTTTTATTACATTGACTGCACATTGGTGAAAGCTGTAAAATTCGCAAACTCACTTCCGCTGTGGGAAGTGGTCGCTACACAGCTTTTGGGTTCGCAAAAGATATATCTAATTCACGCAGAGGCATAACTTTTCGCATTTCGAATAGTTTTTCCGTTACAGACTTTTATTACATCCCCCATTAGACTTCTGCATGGTAACAGCTGGGCTTGTTGCCCAAAATTCTTTGACATATGAAGTAACTTCCAGCAGGACTGAAAGTTTGCTAAATGAACATAAAAATTGAGGCCAGTTTGTTTGCTCCAGTTTTGGAATATGCTAGTGCATGTGTGTGTGTGTGTGTATGTGTGTACATACAGGCATGTGTGGGTGTGAAGGGGAGGACCATCACTGGAACACAACATTCTCATTACCCTTGTTCTCACACTGTCATTTTCCTACCAACTGCCCTTCTTGTTGTTTCAACCTTCTCTTTCCTCCCACTCTCAATGTTTTAATTGTTATCCTCTTCTTGCTTCCTACATTTGTTTAATACCTAAACACCCTCTTTTCCCCACCCCTCCTCCCCCTTTCATAGTCACAAAAACTTTCTTTATTATCTCAATCGACCTACTTAACCAGCCTTGAAATCAGAACACCAGCAGTGTGTGTGTGTATGTGTAAGAATAGGTGTTGCCTCAATCTTTTAACATCCCACATACATTCCCACACAAGAAGTTTGTGTGCCTTGGTAATCAGTTTGGGATAGGAACAGAGGAGGAAGAAAACGATCACTGCAGTGTACTTCACCTTAGTCTTTTACAGATATGACAATTACCGTATTTGCTGGCGTATAAGACGACTTTTTCCCCATGAAAAAAATGCCCCTAAGTGGGGGGTCGTCTTATACGCCGGGTCCTACTTCATCCGACGTCGGTCGCGATCTGCTCCGCTGCTCCAGCCGCACGTCCTGGTTGTGACGTCAGAAGTCTCGCGAGACGAGACTAGACGCGCAACCAGGCAGCAGTGAGTTCTGAGAAAAGAGCGAGGGAGGCAGAGCAAACAGAGTTTGAGCAGCAAGACGCAGAAGGTAGGGCTAAGCACCTAACTGGGACACAGGGAAACATGGACACAGTGACACAGAAGGCGGTCTGAAAGCAGCAAGTAGGGACACAGAAGGGGGGCTGACAGCAACAGTGAAACAGAAGGAGGGCCAACAGCAGCAAGCAGGGGCACAGACGGTGTGCAGAAGGTGTGCGAAAGAGGGGGTAGTCTTATACGGCGAGTATATAACAAACTGTACATTTTAAGTGGAAATGTTGGGGAGTCGTCTTATACACCCAGTCGTCTTATACGCCGGCAAATACGGTAAAATGATGAAATGGTCTATGCGTAAAAGGTATTTCGTATAACTTAATACTCAATCTTTTTTTTCATTTATATACTTTGAAATTCGTGGCTGCTTACAATAATTATCTGCCTTAATTCTCCCTCTGTAAAAAATGTATATGTGGTTCACCTCTAATGTTGGGGGAAATGCTTAGTGATAACCGCAATAGTTTATATGCAAGAATCAAATGTGAGTTTTTTTTCAGTGTACAGATGGATACTAATGAACGGCAACATTCCAAAAGTGAAAGTAAAAGCATGTGAGAGAAGGGTTCCATGATTCAAAGCTAGATTCTTCTGACAGAGCAGGAAAGTAATGTTTTCATGCGAGACCAGGCACTGAAAAACTTTTGGCTGTAGGTTTTAATATAAAGGTGAGCATTCCATTCATATCTATAGATATTTTCAGTAGCGTAATTTGCATGTTGTGGGTGATGCATACAGCAGCAGGGGGACAGCAGTGGGGGTCTTAGTTGGCAGTTGCAATGCCCCAGCACAATGCATGCTGCTGTACATTTTGGTAATAAGGGGTCCAAATTAGCCACAAAAATTCTTTATTGTATATTTTGATGATATTTTTCTGTAAGTTTTTTCTAAATTCTGTATTTTAAGACCTTCCTGCTAAAGCATATTGTCCTATTGCCGAACATGTTCTATCAGCAATGTTCTAGAAAAGTTGTGGGGAAACCAGTCTATTAATATCTAGTCCAGGGATGCCCAAATTACATCTGAGTGTTTAAAGGGCAAGGAAAGTCTAAAATAGAATAAGGCTAGAAATGCTGTATTTTGTATAATAAACATAAACATGAACTTACTGCCCCACAAGCCTAATCAAACAAATGATTTATGCTTTCAAAGTTGGCCACAGTGGGCTGTCATCTTGTAACTTTGTTATACATCTCTGCAAGACTAGACTACATACACATGCTCATTGTGGTCTGGGCTTCTTAGGGATCGTCAAAAAGATAAAAAAACAAAGCTGATTGAATTCTGCATGGCTGGTAAGTAAGGCAGTGGCTCCCCCTGCTGTTCATAAGTATGATTGTTTCCCTGACAGAAGTTAGGGACCGTCTGACAATTCTTATCCACAGCACTAAATGAATGGAGAATTTCACTGCATACGGTACACATTTTTTAATTAAAGTATATTTGCAATAGATTTCTTTTTCATTAAAGAAAGTAAAAATTGGATTTTATTTCTTTGCCTTTCCTTGCCCTTTAAAGTATGCTGTACAGAAGTTTAGAATATCATAGTCCTGGCCGAATCAAAGGAGATGTTCACTATTGATGGGTAGGCTTATTTATAGACCTACCCCGTGGTGATGTCACGAAAGGGGCAGTGGCGGGGCAGACACAAGTTTATAAACTGATGGAAGCTGGGAGGCCAAAGATTTTTTGTGCTAGCCAACCTAAACCACACACCGGCTTCGGCCCGCGCATCACTAATGTTCACCTTCCACTTTTTTCAGTTCAGTTAGTTTCAGATTGTTTACCAGAAAGTTTTTTCAGTGACTTTCTATTTATGACTATTTTTTTAACATTGAAGTGTAAGCATTTTGGAAAAAAATGGTAAAAAAATAAAAGACAATTGAAAAAAATTTTATTTATGGTGAACAATCTGAAAGCAACTAAACTGAAAAAATTGTTAGGATGGTGAACAGCCACTTAAATATAGAGCTACCTTTTATTTGACAGGTCTCAGAAAACATTATTATAATACATTATATCCATTATAATATTCCTATATAATATACTAGTTATGAAAATAAATATAGCCCTATAAACTATGTGTTGTGTTTTAGTAGCTGAGAATGAGAAGGATATAACAGGGCTTTATTAGCAGGTACATGTAGCCATTACACAACAGCAGTACCTTGATCTCTATCACTCCCAAGCTGTACAGAAAGTACTATGCATCTGCATAATACAAGTAATGTGCACAGTGACACTGCAGGCCATTTGTATAAACACCACATCGAAAGCATTTGGACAAATATAATAAACAGTAGCATTTAAACAGTATATATCTTAAAGCAATCATATACATTCTTTACATCACATAGTCCTTGGTCCATGCAGGTAGTTTTCTGATTCTCTCAGTATGTCTGATAGTTTCACTTTCTTCAGGCCTATTGCAGTTGGCATCAGGAGTAGGAGACTGTCCTTTATCAAATGGAACATCTCCAAAGTCATATCTAGCAGGAGCAAGACGACTTGCATTCCATATGCGTCCATCAGACAGTTCATATGTGTATGGTCCTCACTTTCGTATCACTCCAAAGGGGATAGTACATTTTGATTGTCCTTGTTTCAGTATTCCTGGTTTCTTAAAGATCCAGGCTGAAAGTGCACTTCTGTTGCACCACGTTTTCTGTCGGTATAAGCATTGGCTTATGGCTTGTTGGCATCTGACAATGTCAGCAGTAGATTAGTTTGAAGGAATAGTATTTGGTGGAAGTTTGATGTCTGCATTATGTAACTTAGTGCACATCTGTCTGCCATGTAATAATTCAGTTGGATATGATTGGGTTGTTGCATTGCTCGTTGCTTTGTAGTTATGTAGGAACTCTGTTGTAAACACTTCTATGTCCTCATCCAGTGTATCAGAAGCTGCAGGTAAAGGTAAACATGACAAACTATCAGCAGTAACATTTTTCAAACCTAGTTTGTATTGTATTTTGTAGTTGAAATTCCGTAGCCCTGCTGACCATCTAGCTATATGCATTCCAGCTCTTCCTAGTCCCTTTGTTGTAAGCAGTGTAGTTAAAAGGCTATGATCCGTGCACTTTACCCCATAGGTAGGTTCTCCATTTTACTGTTGCCCAAACACACGCTAGAGCTTCTTTTTCAACAGCTAAATACTTACACTCTGTCTCTGTAAGTGTTCTGGATGTAAATGCAACAGTTTTCTCATGATCAGCATGAATCTGTGTGAGAACTGCACCAATGCCATAGTCTGAAGCATCTGTAGTAACCATAGTGGGTAGTGCAGGATCAAATAAAGCTAGCGCTGGACTGTTCACAATTAACTACAGTCTCTGACCAAACCAGACTTGAAGTTCCACGTAGTATTGCTCTAAGTGGTTCCACAACTGAAGCATAGTTAGGAATAAATGTAAAATACCATGAAGTAAGACCTAAGAATGCACGTGAGGTCTGAAAATCAATCAGATGGTGTAGGTGATTGTGTTACAGCGTTGACATGGTCAGGGTCAGGCCGTAATCCCTCTTGTGAAATTATATGACCCAGAAATGACAGGTGGGTTTGTCTGAAAGGTTCAGTTTCAGTCCTGCAGAATCAATGCATTTCAGAACCCTTTTTAGGTACCTATCATGAAGATCCATAGTTGGAGCATAGACAATTATATCATCCAAGTAGCATTGTACACCAGGTATGTCATGGAGTATAGAAGACATCAGTCTTTGAAAACAACTCAGTGCTGAAGCCAGTCCATAAGGTACATGCTTGAACCAAAACAAACCATCATGTATGATAAATGCAGTGAGGTCTCCGCTTTCCTCATGCAGTAATACTTGATGATAAGCACTCTGAAAATCCAGTGTTGAAAAGAATTTTGCTCCTTGGAGTTCTGAGACTATTTCCTCTATGTGTGGCACGGGATGATTATCCATAACAATTGCTTTATTAGGTTCACAGAGATCAACACACAATCCAATAACTCCAGTTTTCTTCTTTGTTACAACAATTGGTGAAACCCATTTGGAGGATTCTGATTTTTCAATCACATCTTGCTCTACCAGTTTCTTTAGTTCACGTGAGACAGTCTCCCTTATAGAGTAGAGTAATCACCTCAATGTCTGGCGTACTGCTTTTACGTCTAGTCTCAACTTAACTTTGTGAACAAAGTTCTTTGCACAGCCCGAAGAAGTGCTGCTTTGTGGTGAAATTTCAGACACAGGCTGTGTTGCAGGTACTGGTGCTGTAGTAATGAGACCATTCACTAATTGTAAGTTTAATGCAGCAAAGAGATCCCATCCAAGTATAGCAGTACCCATATTCACAATGTAAAAGTCACATTTTGCAGTATTTGATTCAAATTCTACAGTCATTGGCAAGCAACCAAGCACAGGGATTGGATCCTTTAAGTAACTGACCAGTCTCAGGGCAGGTGCAACAAGGTACAACATCTTTTGTAAAGTATTTCAAGGAAATATCCTTTGGTAGCATAGAAACAGCTGAACCTGTATCAAGCATTGGGTAATGGAGTGTCCATTGTCAGCAGAGGCAGTATTGACATTGATAGTACATAAAAACTTGTCTGGAATAAATGTGAAATCTTTATCCACGCTTAACACTTTAATATTTGTAGTAGTGACTTCATGAACATGTTTAGCAGAACTCGGACAGGTTTTAGCCAAATGACCTACGTTTGAGCATTTGCGACACTTTACCACTTTTGCAGGACATGTAGCATAATTTGCAATGTGTTGTCTTGAGCCACAGTGAAAGCAGTAAATTAATTTGTATTTGCTGCACAGTTTGGCAGTGAATCAGTTTACTTAGCACTGTATTTTTGACTGTGCATAACTAGGCCACAGTGCTGAAGTCACAGTCTTTACATTCCCAGCAGTTCCCTGACTGAGTTTTAGCCTTTGCCACTGCTGTTTCAATTTGTCTAGCAACTGTAATAGTCTTTGCAAGGGTTAAATCCTAATCTAGAAGCAGTCTCTCTCTAATGCGATGTGAGTTTGTTTTTTCCGCTATTTGGTCTCTTTGCATTTCATCTGTCAGATTCCCAAACTCACAGGTAACAACCAGCTCTCTCAAAGCTGCTACAAATTGTTCTGTGGATTCACCATTACTTTGTCCACGTTAGCAGAATTTATATCTTTCAGCAACCACATTTACTCTTGGCACGAAAAAGTTCTTTATAGCATTAAGAGCAGTTTCATATGTCTCATCAGGTAATGGTAATGTATAAAATATATGCTGTCCCTCTGCTCCCAGGCAGTGAATAAGTAAAGCAAGCTTTCTAGCTGCAGAAATCTCCCATTGGTCAGCAGCAATAATGTAATTATCAAACATACAGATCCAAGCAGTAAAAGGTATGGTAGGCTCACCAGGGTTTGGAAGAAAAGGTGCAGGCTGCTGCAGAGGCAAGAGAGGAATCCTGTCGCTAATCTGTTGTGTTTTAGAAGCCGAGGATGAGCAGGGTATAACAGGGCTTTATTAGCAGGTTCATGCAGCCATTACACAACAGCAGTACCTTGAACTCTATCACTCTCAAGCTGTACAGAAAGTATTTTGTATCTGCATAGTACAAGTAATGTGACACACGCAGGCCATTTGTATAAACACCACACAATGCATAGTGAATCAGGTCTCACTGACTCACTGAAACTTTGTTTTATAAATAAATTACCCCTTAAATAAAAGCATATTAGTAATCACCTTGAAGCTGCATGATCTGTATACACTAAAAGCACTTAAACTGAGACCTTGTGCTCACTAATTTCTTATATTCTACAAAAGCTGTGAATACCTTGAAATTTATATCCTTACAAAGGGTGAGTTTGGTGTTCTATGGCCTGTATAAAAACATTCGGCCTTCGGCCTCGTGTTTTTATATGGTCATGAAATGCCTCATAATGCCTTATAATATCCTTATATTTTACAAGAGAGGGTACTTTACTATATAATACACAAAAGCCATGAATCTCTTGTAAATTATATCCTTATAAACGGTGACTAGTGATGTCATTAGTTATAAACAGTGAGTAGTGATGTAATTTCTGTCACATGACTCACTAAAACCTGTGTATTATAACAACTAACGTACACCTTGTTGGAAAATATGAGGATACTTGAAGTAACTTCAGAGTTCCACTTTACAATAGGGGTACTTAATTCACTATATATTTTACAACAGGGGTACATTATTACTTATATTATCTGCCATAAGAAAAAATTATCTATTTGTAGTTACCAATGGATACAGATCATTAATTCCCAATTCATTCTTTGATAATGACCAGCAGCCAATAATAGAGAGTACATGACCTGCCTAAATATCTATACTATGAAAGTTGCATTTACATTTTCATTGAGTGTTTTTTTAATGACCTTAGCTGTCTTATCGGCAAAAAAAAAGCTTGAAAATGATTTATTACAGCCCAAATATGGAAATAATTTGAATCTGAAAATACTCCATCTATAACCTGTTGCGGTTATGTAGAAGTCAATGGCAGAGGTTCCTTGAACCATTTGAATAGATTAATAGCCCCCATGATGACTTAATTCGGGGTTTAAAAAAGCTCACATAACTCTAAAATTTGGTTTTGATAAATAACCCCCTTACTGCCTACACTACAGTCAACTCTGGCTCCCAAAAATAGGAATTCAGTACCTGGTCAGTTATGTTCCTCTCCAAGAGACGCTGCTTTCATAGGAAATAACTATAAACTGTCCATATAATAATTACAGTTATACTAATACTGTACATACTGTATAATACATGCATTTTCAACAACAGCTGAGCATTATAGCAAACTGCATTTATTTAGAGTTGTTCTATGTGGAGTCTGAGCTTGATGACACTACCTCCGATTGCTCTGTAGGTGCCAGTCTTCATGCAAAAAACACAACTGTAAGCTGTAAGGCCACACGTGCATGGTACTACCTTTCCTTGGTATTCTCCCTAAACAATTGACCAAGATGATATGTATATACCAATGAAATGGGGATTGTTACAATTCCAGTTGCTGCAGGAAACATAGAGCAGTTTTATATTGCTTTTATAACTCTTCACATAATATTATGTTTTTTGCAAAGAAATATTAACGCAAAAAACTCCTTCATGTCAGCTAAAAAGGAACTACAGAAAGGCACTTCATGCAATGAACAAGTTTCTGAAACTATTCAATAGAATGTATAGATTATTAGACTTCACACTGAATACCGTAGTTCTGCACAGTGTTGTGCAGAGATTGTTCATCATTGGTATTAGTCCCTGCCCAGGGAAACTTACAGTATAAGGTGCCTAGTACACATTATGCTATCTTTATGTTTTTGGAGTGTGGGAGGAAATCAGAACACCCAAAGGAAACCTATGCGTGCATGGCGAGAATATCCGTACTCTCTGCAGAGAGTCTGCTGGTCGAATTTAAATTTAGGACCCTGTAGGTTCAGCATGCACTGAAACATACTTATACTGTCAAAATAAAAAAACAGATCCCATCTGCACTTGACCATTTACTTGCAACGGTGGTATGTACACATATATAAAACAAAACAAATGTATCTTTTCTTGCAGACATTGTAGTTAATGTAAAAAAAATTGCACTTGCCCCCCCCCCATCAGTCTAGTGCAGTGATCCTCAAACTTGGCCCTCCAGCTGTTAAGGAACTACAAGTCCCACAATGCAATGAAGGAGTCTGACAGCCACAGTCAGGCAAATGCATTGTGGGGCAATGTGGGACTTGTAGTTCCTTAACAGCTGGAGGGCCAAGTTTGAGGATCACTGGTCTAGTATATGTCAGTGTAGTATAGTAGTTTTCAGACCTTCAGCATTACATAGCACTGGATACTTTCTGAATACACAAACAGATGGCGCTGGCTCATAATTCTCACACGGGACTAGGCTTGATCTATAAAAAGGCTGGTTAATGCAGGGATATGCAGCCCTCTGTACATTGCAGAAATTCAGCTCCAGTTGGCTGGTGGGAAGAATGCTGGGTGTGAAGTTCTGCAACATTTAAATGCCAAAAGTTGCCTATCCATGCCTTGTGTACGTTAAATGTCAATCTGAAAATTACCAGCACTGTTACAGAATCTTGGAAAAGGTTTGACACAGACTGGCAGTGTATCTACGTATGTAAAGTTACTAAACCCAGGGTTTCTAGCCAATGACACAGCACCTGTGACCACTCCATATGAACCCATTATTTGGCTAACTTACTTGCCTTGCTTTGGATGCTCGTTTCAATTCTTCTGCTCTTGCTCCTCTCTCTGCCATGTATAGGGAATTCTTCTGCATGTGCCACAGGATAACCAAGGAGTCCAAGAAAAAGTTTCCCCTTTAAAGCGACAGCTCAGTTTAGTTGTTTCATTGATGTTTGCTCTTTCATTGCATTGTCCTGTTCCTGATTCTGCAGGTATCAGGTTTGCCTTGGGATTTGACTGATTATTTTCAGTTTCAAGTTCAGAACATATTTTAAATCAGTCTCTCATTGCTCTTTTATACTGTCTCACACATCTGTTGTGTCCTTCACATGTGTGCCTCGCTCATGCCTGCCTTTTCCAGTCAGCACTATTCTTTTGTTTCTCTAACTTACTGATTTAGAGGAGTTCTTCCCTGCCTGGGGTTGGCGAGCACTTACTGCTGATTCCCACCCACATACACATTGCATCGAGAGGCTTTCTCTGTGTGTCAGGGTCTGTGTAGGAGGACTGGGGGAAGGGCCACGTTAAAGCTTCCATCACAACAGCAATACGATACAGAGGCAAGACTGGTCCTTCTATAACCATTTCTCTGCTGGAACTGCCCACACAGCACAGCCCCACACAGGAGAGGCAGCATGAGATCAGACTTTCTATTCTGCTATAGACAGAGCTGAGCCAACCGTGAGCTAATCTTGCTGAATACTTTAGTTAACACTTTGGAACTTCGGGTATATATTGAGGAACTCTACAGAGTGGCATGAGCGGAACCGATTCTTCAGTAGCAGCTAGAGAGATAGGCAACTCGTAGAGGTTTGTTTGTTGATGAACTACAACTCCCATCCTTTTATCACTTATGTCATGTGATTTTTTAAACACATTTAGTCAAACAATTAAACTTAGGCAAACCATTGGTATGTAAATGCTATTTTTGCTACCCTGTCAAATCATGTGCTGTTTTTTCATATATTTAAATAGCAGCTGAGGCTCAATGAAGTGCAGCCTTTTGCTATATGGTTGGACTGGGCCAGAGGGACACCAGAAAAAAAACCCGGTTGTCCCCAGCCTCCATGGGCCCCACCGGCCCAGATCTGCTCCCACCTGCAAGACCTGCCTAGAGATTTTGCCCCGCCCCAAACACTAGAAGAATAGGGTGGATGGAGGTTGGTTGTGGGTGGCTACAGAAAGGCAGCCCTTATGATGGCAGGGGGGAATCGGGGGCCCGGAGCAGGTGCATGTGGGCCCTTGATATGGCAGCCCGGTGGCCCTGGACCCCCCCCAGTTAGACACTGATAATTCCTGCTTAACTCACAGATTATCTAAAGAAGAGGTCCCAACCAGTGGCTTGTGAGCAACATGTTACTCAATGACCCACTGGATGTTGCTCCCAGTGATCCTTTATCAGTTTCTAACATATTCATTCCTGGCTTGAAGGCAACTTTTAATTGCATACAAACTTGTCAAACAGAGCCTCCTGTAGGCTGCCAGACCATACAGGGGCTATCAAGAACCAACCACTGCCCATATTTGACACCTCCAGGAACATGTCACATGCTTGTACTGCTCCCCAACTTTTTTTACATTTGAATGTGACTGACAGGTACTGTAAATAAGGTTGGGGACTCCTGATCTAGAGGATGGGAAAAAGTAGATGCTTGTAGTTGAATTCTGCACAGAAAAGTCCCTTCCTTAATCCAAAATGACATGACATCAACACTTGGATCTACCTTGTACTATAACTATTAGGGGACCAGTAACATCAAAAAGTCATTTGAAGTTTGTAGCTGCCTAAAAGTAATCTACTTCCTGGTAAAACACACCCTATTATGGATTAGAAAGGTTTTTTAATTTGTAGTTCTGTTCCTGTATAAGAACTAAATTCATTGTATTCAGCACAGTTTATGTTATCTGCTGTGTAAATAATACTTTTTGCTTGAATGGCTAACCCCAATGGATACCCAGCAGCTTATTTATATAAACTATAGTAGTGTTGGTGTTAACAGACCTTTAATACCAGTAGCCAGCAAGTACAAGTGCCCCCAGGAGACCCTTCCATCTTCACTGTTCTCGCTGTAAAATATAGATTGATGAATCTAGTGCTTATAAACTACAGGTATAGGATCTTATATCTAGAATGCTTGGAACCTGGGTTTATTGGAAAAGGCATATTACAATAATTTGCCACCCATATACATAAAATTAAGTTTGCTAAAACTCATTTAAACAGCTAATAAACCCAATAGCATTGTTTTGCTAACAATATGGATTTACGTAGGTTAGTTAGGTTCAATTACATTTTTTTTTTTTAAATTGAAATATTTCAGGAGATGGTCCTATTGTATTTTAGAGCCTTCTGGATAATATGTATACAGTAGAACCCCGAATTTACGTCCCCGGATTCTACGTTTTCCCGAATTTTACGTTGCTTTTTTGTAGTCCCGCCATTTGTACATACATTTGTATGGGGTCTATTCCCGGGATTTACGTCTTTGTTTCCCGGATTTTACGTTGCTAAATCAGCCCAATCCCTTTACAAGCGATGATTGCAGCTGCATGCGTGACCTGGCATGCTCATGGGAGGGGCTGTGCTGGAGGAGCAGAAGGGACCGGGACAAATGAACACTACTAGGAACAGAAGCGGATTGAAGAAGGAGAGGACGCGAGTGTTTCAGAAAACTGCAAGAAGCCGTTCTGTGTGAGTAGACACAGAAACAGTTAGTGTTTTGGAGAAGGAGGGGTTGGGGGGGAAAGAATTTAACGCTGTCTGGAGAGGCAGGCTGAAAGTTCCGGGGTCGAGAAAAGTGAAGCAACTGCTGTGTAACAGGAGGCAGGGGGAAAGAAGCAGTACAGGAAGGTATAGAAAGGGACCAGGGCACAAGGAAGGAACGAACAGGAGAAAGTCGCAAAGATGGAAAAATCGCTTTAAACTGTTGCTAATAACTAATAAACATGTTTCCCTTATTTTACGTTTTCCCATGTTTTACGTTTTTTTTTCACAGTCCCTTGAAAGATGTAAATTCGGGGTTCTACATTTTTTAGTATCACAGTAGCCTTTGATATTATGTCTGTCCAAAAAATCATCCAAGCCCCTCTTAAAGGGGAATACAATCCCTCGCGTGCTAACCCTCCCAAGTGCCTTTTTTCCAGACAAAACAACCCCACCTCTACAGTCTACCCTCATAATTTAAGTCTTACAACCCTCTAGCCAGCTTAATTGCACTTAGTCTCTGCCCTCTCTCCAGCTCATCTATATCCTTCTTAAGTATTGATGGGTGAATTTATTTTGCCAGGCACGAATTCACGGTGAATTCCGTGAAAAAAAAAACGAGACGCCCTTTTTATGCAAGACAGAGCTTTATTTTCTTTAGTAGCTACAGAATGACACTGCCCAGAATTAGACAACTTGTTATAAAACCCCAAGATCCTTCTCAATTAAGGAAACTCCCAACATACTGCCATTTAGTGTATAACTTGCATTTATATTATTTTTGCCAAAGTGTATAACCTTGCATTCATGAACATTGAACCACATTTTCCAGTTTGCTGCCCAGTTTCCCAACTTAGACAAATCACTCTGCATAGTGTCAGAATCCTGCATGGAACCTATAGTTCTGCACAATTTAGTATCATCTGCAAAAACAGAAACAGTACTTTCAATGTCCACCTCCAGGTCATTAATAAAGAGGTTGAAAAGCAAGGGACCCAGTACAGAGCCCTGCAGGACCCCACTGATAACACTGGTCCAATTAGAAAATGTTCCATTTACCACCACTCTTTGTAGTCTATCTTTTAGCCAGTTCTCTATCCAGGTACATATACTATGTTTCAGGGCAACATTCCTTAATTTAACTAGCAACCTTCTGTGTGGCACTGTATCGAAAGCTTTAGCAAGTCTAAGTAAATCACATCCACTGCCATTCCAGAATAAAGGTCCCTGCTTACCTTCTCATAAAAAGAAATTAAGTAAGTCTGGCATGATCTATTACGCATAAAATCATGCTGGCACAAACTCGTAGTATTATTTGCTACGAAGTCCAGTATCATATCCTTTATTAATCCTTTGAAAAGCTTTCCTACCACCGACGTCAAACTAACTGGCCTATAGTTTTGAGCCTGAGAACGGGATCCCTTTTTGAATAGCGGCACCACATTAGCAATTCACCAGTCTCTCGGTAGCATGCCAGACCTCAATGAATCCTGAAAAATTAAGTAGAGAGGTTTGGCAATCACAGAGCTAAGCTCACTAAGTACCCTGGGATGAATACCATCTTGCCCTGGGCCTTTCTGAGACATGTTCTGGTCTCTTTTTAATTTCTTCATGTGTGAACCATGCATCATTAGATGTATTACTAGAATTGGGACTGTTAATATGAAAACCTTCATTAGCTGGTTCCTCATTTGTGTAGACAGACAAAAAGTATACATTCAGAATCTGAGCTTTTAGCTTGTTCTTATCAACCAGCTGACCCCATCTGATAATAAAGGTCCCACCCCTTCCCGCTTCATTGTTTTACTATTAACATATGTTAAAAAATTATTTTGGATTCTTTTTACTGCTTACTGCAATATCCTTTTCCATATCGATTTTAGCTTGCCTGATAGATTTTTTGCATAATTTATAGGCCTCCATGTACCTTATAAATGATTTGGCTTTTCCAGCTAACTTGAAAGCATTAAAAGCACGTATGCTGACATGTTTATTTATTAAGTAGCATTTTAAAGACTTCCCATTTTTGTTCTGTGTTTAACCCCTTGAAAAGCATTTCCCACTTAATATGTTGCAGAGATGCCCTTATACTGTCAAAGTGTGCACGCCTGAAATTCAGTGTTTCAGTTACTCCCTTATGGAATTGCCTCTGCAACAGAATCTCAAAAGAGACCATGTTATGATCACTATTCCCCAAATGCTCACCCACACAAATGCTAGAGATGAGTTCAGTATTATTAGTTATTACAAGATCTAAAAGAGAGTCATTCCTAGTAGGTTACTGAACGAGCTGGGATAGAAAGTTGTCATTTAGCATATTTACAAACCTACTAACTTTATCTGTCAACCCCATTACCCCAGTCAATGTCCGGATATTGAAGTCACCCATAATAATTACTTCATGTCTTCACAAAGTCACAATCACTTTAATGCAAGAACCCACAGCTATTATAACATATTTGACAGCATTATTGAATATACAATTGTGCCCAAAAAATTTGTCATCTTTGCAATTTTTAAAATGCTAAAATCAAGTTTAATTTTTTCCCCAAACTGTGGTCAGACTTTTATATGTTTCTGTATCATTAGTGGGCTGAGGGTTCTTGGAGGCCCTGTTCTTTGGAGGCTCGAATCTGCCTGGCAGTTGATACAATTTGAAAAATCCCGATTTGCAATTATTTTAAAGGTCATTTACGATAACAAGTACAGTTTGTAAAATGCAATTTCCTATTAAAATCTGCATTTTATTTACCCATAATGCATTGTTTTCCCCATCATACATGTGTTTGCATAGGGACAAGAGCCCACCACAGTTATGACTGATGCATAAAAACAAACAAACTTGTGCTTGAGTGTGGTACCAAATTGAATTCAATGTATCCCTTAATTTCACAGATATTTGCAGATCCCATGACTTTTTGAGTTTTGTGTTAAATGACATTAGCTTAAGGATCAAGTCTGTTGTACCCATTAAGACAACCCGTCATTTGAACCCTGGGATTACCTCCAGGGAGGCACAGCTACATGGTTTCCCAGTGTCAATAACCTGTGTAAATTGTGTGCTACTTTCAGTTTCAGTTTCACTTTTGTTTACAAGATGGCCAGTCTCGTGACATCATCAGGTCAAGGACTGGCATGAAAATTCTAAATAAAAGGACACCAGAATCCCAGGCTCACTGCCCAAATAGAAGGTTCTTCCTAAGTTAGTTCCTGAGTACTTATTTGTGCATTGACTGATCCTTAGTTTATGGACTTTCTGCCTGTTATGGTCCACACAGGCAATCCTCTGGTTGCAACACTATTATGTCCTTAAAAATGGTACTGTTGAAGTGGAATGCAACTGATTATGCAGCATCAATGGAAACAATGAGTTCTCGCATGTCCTTGCAAAGGATTAAAGGGGAAAAAAAGGAAGCCCAGAATATGTCAAACCCACACATATACTGTGGGCTGGGATGATGAGCTGCAGGAGGTGACATCAGAGTGCAGAGCCCAGCAACAGAGTGGGATGGTGGGTGTACCTGCCTGACAGATGTCAGAAAAATTTACCATTTAGCTGCAGATACTGTATCAAGGCATATCTACAGCTATAGTAGTACTGTATATGTGTAGAGTAGTGTGATGTGAGGCCAGAATAATGTACATGGAAAAAGTGTGGTTTATATTGCAGAAACTGGTTTCCTATGAAAGCAGGATTAAATTAAGTTTTCCTTGTCACTTATTTAAAGTACAACTATTATATACAACTGTGATGGGCTCTATCAAGATATGTCAACAATAAAATAGTATAGTAAACATCTGCCCATCCTGATGCTACATAATCTATTGAATACGTGGAGAGGATTCATAGCTATGAGGCTTTCAGAAACCAGTTACAGATTAGAAACTACATACTGTAGAGAATGGTGAAAAATAGCCATTCCAGATGTAAATTGCAGATTTAAAGTTATTTAAATAAATTAATTGTTATAGTGAGTATATTATAAAGGGGAGTCTAACAAAAAATAGCATTTGAGGTAAAGAACAGTTTATTAGGACCCTGGTAGGTGCCTATGATACTGTTCTGCACACAGGATCACAACCCGTTCTACAATCCTTGGCACTATGGCTACTCAGATAACTTTATGTAACTGCTTAGTGTTCCCATACCCTGACTCAATCTGGAGCCTACCTCCTCCTTTTAAGGTAAACAATAGTAAAAATACATATATACATATATAATAAGCAGCAACAGAAAATGTTAAATTCAGGCCTCAGGGTTGTATAGTAAACAAATAAAACAATAAAATTAATTTGGCTTCTGTATTCAAATGTTTGCTGATTAAATCACCTCAGGTCAAAGGTAGCCCTTTTAGTAGTCATTACTGATAAATGATTTAACAGTTTAACATTGCTCATTGTGCCATTTGGCAATCCATTGCCTTCTCCTTGTATGCACTGGGTTCAGTGGAGAGGTGAGTGTGTACCATTAGCCTAAAAAGCATTTTCCAGTATTGTTTTGCTCTTTGTATTATGGATATAAGATATGTATTCTCTCTTTTTGTTATACTCCTTACTTGTTTGTTGTACCGCAATGTTGTTCACTTTCTTTTTAAAGGAAAGGTAAGCCAAGTTAGTGGTATTGCATAAAAAAAAAAGATACAAAATATAACATATAATATAAAGGCATAAACCTTTGTAGACGTTTGGTTGACATTTGGGTGACGTTTGTCCGAAATACATTCTGTATACAAAACTATCCCTAATACACAGAATGAACGGCTCTCATGGTATATAACTATTTCTGACCATATACACAGATAAAAAATATACAAAAGACTTATTACTATCAATTTGTCTCACAAACGCACTTAAATGCAAAGTTACTTACAGAATGAATTATGTAAAATAAAAACTTGGACATATAATAGTGTAAGTAACTAGTGCATGCCAAGCTAGATTTGAATGACAAAATTGTTATTTGTGACAGAAGCAAGATTTTATAATACAGGATTCATTCTTTCAGAAAAATTAAAGTTTTGTTTCACAAAACAGATAAAATAACAATTCAGCCACACCCAGCTGCCATGTTGCAATAAATGTACTGTGCTTGTCTGACTGCTTTACCTGAACTAACACAGCTCAATCATTGAATACACTAGCAGCCAGTTTCTCACACTTATTATCTTGCAGCCTAACTGTAACATCATTATAATAGATCCCTTCCATGATGTCTGACAAACTCTCACAGTCACTTATACATTATGTATGATGTTAGGCTCTAGTGTCTCCTCCTAGCTCTAATCTTGCACCAGTTAGTTTTTAGCACTCTCTGGTTAGCTATAGTTACACTACTACATCATAGGTTTAGCCAAAATATGGGACTGATCACATACCTCCCAACTGTCCTTTTTTCAACGGAACAGTCTCGCTTTTGACAGCTCAACCCCCAGTCCTGCGTTTGTACTGGAAAGTCCTGACTTTCTCTGCACTGAACATCCAGAAAAAGAAACAAAGTTTCTAACATAATTGGCTTTTGGCAGAGAGCCCAGAACAGCCACCAGGTGCAACCATACCTCCCAACTGTCCCCTTTTGAGAAGGAATGTCCCACTTTTAACAGCTCAGCCCGCTGTCATGGATTTGTACTGATAAGTCCTGGGTTTCTCTTTGATTTGCTGCACTGAACAGGGCAATTCACCTTTATTTGCAAAACTGTACAAACATAAAAACCACAGAAATTTTTTCAAACTTTCATAACCTGCCAAATTATGTAAAACGAACATGGTAAGTAAGGAGTGTGGCCACAAAAATGGGTGTGACCAAAAAATTCAGCGCGCTACACGCGCTAATGTTCTATGCAGTTTTTTTGTCCCTCTTTTTCTTACCAAAATGTTGGCAGGTATGTGATCATGTGCACACATTCTGTATAATATGATGGATGGGTTTCATGAATAGTCTGATAGATAGTTGTAGTTCAACTACTACATAACAGTTTTAGCCACAGATGTGGGACTGATCATGTGCAGCCACTCCTGAGTATTGTGCAAACAATATGGGTCATTTAGGCAGGGGCAATTTTAGGGGATCATCATTTATTCACTCTATGGAAAATACTGTTTATCTAATGATATTATTGTATGAGATGCACCTGGATTGCCACTACAGTTCAGATTTGGCAGAATTAATTATACAATGTTTATAAGCGCCATGTTTTCATACCACAATTCATCATATTCCCCATAATGCAGGTGCAATTGCAGTTGCCAGGGTAAGATGTGCCTAGGCTGCCATCTGTCCAGTTTTGACCTGGATAGTCAAAGCTGCCTGCCCAGTTTTCCAACTAGAATTCAAAACAGGCAGGATTCACTATGACTGACGCAGTGATCAGGCAATTGCCAAGACATTGCCTGGCCCCCAGGGTCGGACTGGGGGCCACAGGGCCCACTGGGACTGCTGTTCATGGCCCCCCGCCACCTGTGTGACATGTGTGTGTGACATGTGTGTGTTTGTGTGACATGTGTGTGTGACATCTATGTAACGTGTGTGACGTGTGTTTGTGTGACGTGTGTGTGTGTGACATGTGTGTAACATGTGTGTGGTGTGTGTGTGACATGTGTGTGTGTGACATGTGTGTGTGTGACATGTGTGTAACATGTTTGTGACATGTGTAACATGTGTGTGACGTGTGTGTGTGACGTGTGTGTGTGACATGTGTGTAACATGTGTGTAACATATTTGTGACATGTGTGTAGCGTGTGTGTAACTTGTGCGCAGGGCAGCTCCGACCATGAGGCAAGGTGAGACCCTTGCCTCAGGCGGCACGGATTAAGAGCCGAATCTCCATTTTTTAAAATGGAAATTCGGCTCTTCTAGTGCAGCGAGCGCGCACTAGCAATGCTACCCCTCCTCTCTGCCCGCTCCGACGCTAGAAGTTAGAAGCGCGGAGTGGGAGGGGGGGCAGCATCGGAGGGGCCCTGAAACGCCCACATATTACATGCCCCTGTGTGTGCGTGTAATATGTGTGTGTGATATGTGTGTGTGACATGTGTGCAGTTGTCCTCTCTGCACTAGTTTTGTGCCCCCCTCAACCTAGTCTGATGCGAAAGTGGTAAGTTCTGGGTAGATAAGGGGTGGCATCATTTGACCCTTTTGTTGTAAATGAATGTGCAGCTTGCTGTGTTATATAAATAAATTATGATCCCCTAAAATTGCCCCTGTATAAATGACCCCTTTTGTTTGCACACCGTACTCAGGAGTGGCTGCTCATAATTATTATACTATGCAGAATATTTGTGCACATGATCACTCCCACACTGTGGCTAAACCTATTATGTAGTAGTATAATTATAGCTAAGCATATTATTAAAGGGCACCTATTGCAAAAAAAAAAATTACCCCCAACCAAAGGTGCAGCTGACAGAGCCCACATTCTGGTTGGGGATAACAATACTTTAAAAAAAAAAAAATCCCCCTGCCAGCACTAGCAAACTTGCACCGGGAGGGAGCTCCTGGAGTGAGCCGCCATGACAGTGGAAGCACATGATGCGAGTGTGAAGTCACGGGCATCCGCATAGTGAAAAGCAGCCACATTGGAGCTCCCTCCCAGTGCGAGTTTGCTAGCACTGGCGGGGGGGCTTTTTGTTTTTTAAAAAAAAGTACTGTTATCCCCAAACGTAGTGCGGGCTCCATCAGCCTGCACTAGGGTTGCCACCTGTCCAGTTTTGACCCGGACAGCCCGGTATTTTGAAGGGCTGCCCGGGTCAATGCTTCTTGCCGGTTTTCCAAATAAGGAAAACCGGGCGGGATTAGCTTGATTGACGTCACGGGCCCGTCCCCCCTGTTCGGATAAAGCCACAGGGAAAGGTGGCAACCCTAGCCTGCCCCTTTGGTTGGGGGTAATGTTTTTTGCAATAGGTCTCCTTTAAGAGAGTACTAAAAGCTAACTGGTGCAAGATTAGAGCTAGCGACACTAGTGCATCATATACACAATGTAAAAGTAGGGTTTCCACCTGGCAGATATTTTACCGGCCTGGCTGGTATTTTTGATGGTTGATAATATTAATAGGAAAAAAAGATAAATATTTAGGAAGGCTGTATATTTTTCAAGAAAAGGTTGCAAACCTATGTATAAGTGACAGTGAGAGTTTGTCAGACATCATTGAAGGGATATTAAGCCTATTATAATGATGTTACAGTTAGGCTGCAAGATAATAAGTGTGACAAACTGGCTGCTAGTGGATTCAATAATTGTGCTGTGTTAGTACAGGTAAAGCAGTCAGACAAGCACAGTACATTTTTACAACATGGCAGGTGGGTGTGGCTGCTTCATGTTCCCTCTCAGCTTAGACAGGAAGAGGGAAACAAGAAGAGGAATCATAAGACAATGGAAAATCAGCAGGAATGCCCTTAACCAAAATGTCCACACAAGCCCTTAACCAAAATGTCCACAGTAAGCTTTGTTCTTATTGGTTCAGTAAAGTGACTGACAGTATTGCTTCACAGAATGGTTATTTTATCTGTTTTGTGAAACAAAACTTTAATTTTGTCAAAAGAATAAATCCAGTACTATAAAATCTTGCTTTCTGTCACAAATAACTATTTTGTCATTCAAATCTATGGGGTGCCGTTTGTCCCAAATACATTCTGTATACAAAACTATCCCTGATACACAGAATGAATGTCTCTCATGGTATATAACTATTTGTGACCATATACACAGATACAAAATCCTTTTGTGCACTAACAATATTTTGTTCTCATTCTTTAATAGAAATGTCTTTTGTATATTTTGTATCTGTGTATAGATAGGGTCACAAATAGTTATATATAGTGATGGGCGAATTTGGGGCGAATTCCCGCGATTCGCCGCTGGCAAATAAATTTGCGAAACGCCAACGAAAATTCACTGAAAAAAACGAGTTGAAAACGACGCAATGAAAACAACGTGAGGAAAAAGACGTGAAGAAAACGACGTGAAGAAAATGACGCGACGTGCGTCGAAAATGTCAAAAACATACCGCACCTCGTTTCGCGAATTTTTTCACCATTTTGCGAATTCACTGGAAATTCGCGAATTTTTCGGCGAAGCGAATTCGCCCATCACTAGTTATATACCACGAGAGACATTCATTCTGTGTATCAGGTATAATTTGTATACAGAATGCATTTGGGACAAACGGCACCCCGTACAAATCTACCTTGGCATGCACTAGTTACTTACACTATTATATATTATGTCCAAGTTTTTTTTACATAATTCATTCTGTAAGTAACTTTTCATATAAGTGTGTCTGTTACATGGAGGTTATATATTTGTGAGACATATTGATTGTTAAAATGTACAGAATGGAGTTTGTAATATAATGACATCCTTTTCTGCACTAACAATATTTTGTTCTCATTCTTTAATAGAAATAAGTATTTTGTATATTTTTATCTGTGTATATGGTCACAAATAGTAATTTTATGGTATTTTCACACTGCACTCCCGGATTTTTACTCACTTCACTTCCTGATGAAGGGAGGTTGTACCCCCCGAAACGTTGAAGTTTAAGTTGGTGGTTGAATAAAAAGAAAAGGGGAATTCCCCCACTGCAGAAATAAGTGTGTGCGGATCCATTATTGGGAATTGCTGTCACAAATAGTAATTTACCATGAGAGATATTCATGCTGTGTATTAGGGATAGTTTTGTTTACAGAATATATTTGGGACAAACGGCACCCCATAGTAGACAAGTATCCAATCCACAGTTTCTAGGCTTGCTGCACTGCTACTATGCATATTATTGGAGCCTATACAATAATTCATTTTCTAGGATTCTGTGTGCACATGTAACATATCTGATCTGACCCCCTTCCTCTATGATGTAATTGGGAACAGGGTCATTTTGTAATACTTCCATACTTATTTGTATAGTATTTCAAACATCATGGGCTTGTGCTTTGTAGGTAAATACACAGGAAACAGTCTCAGAGTTCTCATTCGTTTGAGAGATATCCTCATTTCAACTCTCTACAACCGAGTCAGAGATATTCGTTTCGACATTTCATTTCGAGACAGATGACAGCTTTGTTGAAACGTTTGATATCATATTGAAATTGTACCTAGACAAGTCATCTGAATAAGTCAGAGCGGATTTGTCTAATAAAATGTCTATATGTTTCGTATGAGATGTCAAGTTGTTTGAAAAAGGGAGTAGATGAGTGAACTGAGTGTTATAGTCCCATAGTACATTTTAAGCAAATCATTCTAATTTCTTTTAGTAAATTTTCTCTCTAACAATAAAACTAAATCCATATGATTATTAGCAGTTTTAAGGTATAGAGATCCAAATGGAGTCCATATCTGGAAAACCCCAGGTCCCAAGCATTCCACATAATAAATTCTATACCTGCAAACTAAGGTCTGTTGGGCTTAGTGAAGTCGTTTGCACATGGAT
>CM044433.1:143054754-143064836 GCA_024363595.1 Xenopus borealis | reverse complement strand
ATTGGGGGTGCCTAACTTTTGCCTAACTGTTATGTTCAAAGGGGATGGAATTTTTAATAGCTGTATGTACAAAAAGCTCTAATCTAATTATATATGTCTATCAATATTGTGGTCATATCCTCATTACACCTCTGCTTATTTATACCTATTAAGTGGTGAGCACAACTTTCCCATTTGAATAACAGACATCACATTGTTGTTTTCTGTACCCAAAAAAGTGGCACGTGAGGCTGTAAAAAGGGGTGATTTAGCTATAACAATTTGTATAATAAGATTTGTAAAATCCACTCTGGAGAGTGGTTGTAAGCAGAGATGGATATCTGTGAAATACGAAAAAAATGCCTTTACTTGTAGAAGAGTGATTGTTGTCTTTCATATACAAAGCAGAATGAATCCTGCAAGGAAGCTTGGGATTACTCCTAAAATTTCTATTTACATGAAGGCCAGAGAGACTTAACTCAGTAGATGAGGTTGAGCCATAGCAGTATCCCAATCGATTCCCAAATGGAAACTGATTCTACACTTTTTGTGGCTCATCTGGTTCAGTGCAGGGTTTTCCACTCAGCCTACAATAAGCTTATTTCTTATAAAGCAGTTTGAGATCCCAATATGTTTAGCTAAATTTGTGTACAAATATGTATTTCCCCAAATGTATTCTTGTATAGTTTCCTGGAGTTGTATGAACTTTTGTCATGTAATAGTTGCTTTTAAGAACAAGTGAGAGATTGTACTATATATTTGGGGGGGAGGGGTGCACTATTTAAGAGCAGGTGAATCAAGGCTAAAGCCAGAGGAAGCAGAGGCACTGATTCTCAGTCTGCCTGTTTCAGCAAGCCAATTTTCAGCCCTCTGTGGCATTAGCCTAATTGCTAAAGTTTTTGTGGCATGTTTTGGAACGTTTTGGCCTTGCAGTCTAAGGCATGTTTATTTCTGCCATGGTGCTTTCTTGTATTCTAATCCCTTATATGATGCACTTTTGTGTGTGTATTGTGTAATAATTGCGCCAAAAATGAAGGTCACACAAGTAAACTGACCTGAATCTTCAGCCAAGGGAACGGATCCACACCATATTGTAATAAAACGGGTACAGACGTGTAGAAGAAAACGTACTTACGGCATGGCCTTATGCGTTTTGTATTTTTGCAAACCCTAAGGTTGAATAGTAAATTCAAATGTTCAAATTGTTTTTTGGTGTCAAAGTTCACACATTCAAATATTAATCCTCCAATTCAAATGTAAATTCAAATCTGAGATTTATCACACAATTGGAAACCATTCTAATTTGAATTTTCCCCACCTAAAACCTGCCAAGTTCAATTGTGGTGTTTATACAAATGGCCTGTAGATGTCACTGTGTATAGTGTGTATACACAGTACTGTCTATTCTGCTTAAGGTGCTAGAGTTTGTTACTGTTGTGTAATAGCTGCGTGAACCTACTAATAAAGCACTGTTATACTCTGCTCACCCTCGGCTATTCAAAACACAACATCAGTGGCAGTGGTCTGTTATGTTAATTGCCTTCCTGACATTCAAGCTTTTTTTTCAAAGGGAAAACTCGATTAGAATTTTTGGGTGGGGACTATTCGATTGAATATTAGATTCCTCCCATTCGAGTTGTGAGTATATTTATAATTAGATCACATTCGAAAATTTGACCTTTGATCACCCATATTTAATAAGGGTTGAGTAGTGATGGGCGAATTTATTCGCCAGGGCGGAATTCGCGGCGAATTCCCACGATTCGCGAATCAGCAGCGAAATTTCGCCAAAAAAAACGAGTCACGCGTCGTTTTTGACGCGGCGAAAGCGTCGTGCGACGAAAATGATGCGACGCGCCGAAAATTACGCGACGCGCGTCACAAGCGTCCCGCGACTCGTTTCCCAAATTTTTCGCCGATTCGCGAATTTCTCTAGAAATTCGCGAATCTTTCTGCGAAGCGAATCGCGGGAGATTCGCCCATCACTAGGGTTGAGTAGTAAATAAAAAAAAATTCTGTTTGGTGTCAAAATTCACACATTTGAATATTAATAACCCCCCCCCCCCCCCATTTAAATGTAAATACAAATGTAAGATTTATCCAACATGACCATGGAAACTGTTCTAATTTGAATGTTCGCCACCTAAAACCTGCCAAGTGAATTTACAAGTGGATGGCAGAGGTCCGTTGAACCATGTTAATTGCCCTCCTGACATTCAAGGTTTTTTTTTCTGCGGGAAAACTCTTATTTGATCGAATATTGGACATTCACATTTTTGTTGTGAATTGAGTTGTGAATATATTCAAATTTATTACAGTAAAAGTAAATTCAAGTTTTGATAAATCTACCCATAGATCATCATAAAGGATTATCTAATAATTGTAATCAAATTTATGGTTGAACAATATATTCGCTTCAAAAAAAAAAAAATCTAAAAATGAGTAAGACTGCTTTTTACATAGAAATATGCACCAAAAATGTGTTCCGATGACTCTACATGGATGGAGTAAAATAAAAACATGGCATTAGTCTGCCTTAACGGAATTGTTCAGTATAGAAATAGAAAGTGGATAAATCCTGACATAATACTACTTCCTGCTGTGTAGCGCTCTTGGTTATCCCTGATTACCAGGCAGTGACTTGATGGGGGCCACATGGGTCATAACTTGCTTCTGAATCTGAGCGGAATGCTGAGGATCAATTGTAATCTCACTGACCAGTTATGTCCCATGTGGCCCCCCTAAAGTCACTGACTAACTCAGAGTTAGAGAGCTGAACTATATTCGAAACATTTTATTTTGTACAGCCTATCTATTTACTCAGCTTTTTTTTTTTTTACACTGATCTGTTCCTTTAACCAAAAAAATGGAGAATACACACCTGACAAATTACATTCAATTATTCAATCTACGGTTGAGTGTAAAGGACAACAGAGCCTTGAAAATATGCAGTTTGTTACACTAACTTTTGACACCATTTTTCCATTAAATATAGTAAAGTTGTTTTACGTTGATTAATGTACTTTTTTTTTTTTGGTTGCCCTTTTGTCTGGGGATGACTAATTTTACTGCACTCACTGAGAGTACTGAGTTCACTCTTATCTGCTGCTGATGAGTGTTCTACATACTGTACTCGCTGTTATTCTGCCCAGTCGTTACCCTTCATCAGTTTAACAGGGACTCTGCCCAATGGGTTTCTATAAGGAAAGAAAATGCCATTTCATAAAAATGTTGTTTTAAACGATATTGTGTATATTGGAAAGTTTTATACAGCATTTTCTCTATCCGCGTGTGTGTTATACTCAGCCATGTTGTTTTTCAGTAACTGTTATTTATGGTGTCTGTGTTGTTATGCTTGGTTGTAAAACACTGGGAGGTTGTCTTTAGATTATCATGTGCTATAAAGGCACCAGGCACATAAATAGTTGTATTATGTGATGAGAGAGAGACTGGCCAACAATTTTAAAAGACACATTTTATTCTGAAAAAATAAATATAGTAGAACCCCAATTTTACCTTTTTCAGGGGACCAGGGACAAATTATGTAAATTGGAGTAAGTTGGAGTTGCATGAACTGAAAGGAACACAAGTCTGTTTTACTTTGAGACACAATATTAACTGTATTAATAATAAGGGTTAAGCATTGCAGTGTTAATGTTACACTATGGGGGGCATACGCAAGACTGTCAGTCACATACACAACCTAAAGCAATAAGTGATGGGGCAGACTAATTGGAAGATACCATTTACAATCAGAACCATTGCAAAAATTGCATCTGGTTAGTACATTACCTCTTTATTTCACATAACATTCACAGAGGGCAAAAATCCATTTTTAGGAACTTCAGGACAAAATTTTTATGTAAAATCTGGGAAAACATTACTTAAATTCAGGGAAATGCACCCACTGAAATTCATTATAGATTGGTGGGACCACAAATTAAAAATGTAAAATGCAGGAAAACTTAAAATCAGGGAACTTAAAATAGAGGTTTCACTGTACAGGTATGGGATCCATTATCCAGAAAGCTTCAAATTACAGACAGGCCATCTCCCATAGACTCTTAATCAAATAGTTCAACTTTTTTTAAAAATGATTACTTTTTCGGTGTACAGGTATGGGATCTGTTAATCAGAAGGCTCTGAATTACAGAAAGGCAAGTAATCCAGATTTTTATAAACTATTTACTTTTTCTCTCTAATAATAAAACAGTACCTTGTACTTGATCCAAACTAAGATATAATTAATCCTTATTGAAAGCAAAACCAGCCTATCAGGTTTATTTAATGTCTAAATTATTTTTAGCAGGTATGGTGATCCAAATTATAGAAAAGTTCCCTTATCTGGAAAATCCCAGTTCCTGAGCATTCTGGATAATGGATCCAATACCTGTAAATAAAAAGGCAAAAGTTAAACATTCACATGCAATTAGTTAACCATTTCTGTTTAATTTTTATAGGAACAGCAACTCACAAAGGATTAAAGAAGAATACTGGCCTTATTCGGGATGACTCTGGGTTTCTTAATGATAATCAATGGATATGTTAAGGTGCTACATTGGAGGCAGTGTATACAGGAAATGACTGCACTGATGCTTTTAATTTTAAGAAGTTTTGTTACTGTGCTTTCCTATGTTTTATAAAAAAAATGTAACTAGAATTATTTATTTGCTCTGTAATCAATTCATGTGACAATTTTTTGTGTGCAAATAAAGTATTGAAGTATTGTTTTGTTGTGTAAGTGTTTCTGTAACTGCACCCCGATCCCTGGCTTATTTTGTTTACTTCATACTAGTTCCCCTCCCACTGTCAATGCCATATAGGTAATTTCCTTTTTGCATTTTTTCAACAGTACAGGTATGGGACCTGTTATCCAGAATGCTCGGGACCTGAGGGTTTCCAGATAACAGATCTAGTCCACTACAAAATCATGTAAATGTTAAAAAAACAAAAAAACTGGGTTTGCTTCCAAAACTGATTAAATATATTTTTTGGCTCTAGTACAAGCTACTGTTTTATTATTAAAGAGAAAAAGGAAATCATTTTAAAAAATTTGGAAAAAATGGAGTCTATGGGAGGCCATTCTGCAATTCGGAGCTTTCTGGATAACGAATCCCAAACCTTTAGTGATATTCTGAGACCATTTGACTTTAATGTTTTGTTGTTTGTGGTTTTAGTTATTCAGAACCTCTCCAGTTTGCAATTTCAGCAAACTGGCTGCTAGGATCCAAATTACCCTAGCAACCATGCATTGATTTGAGATTGGAATATGAATAGGAGAGACCTGAATAGAAATATGAGTAATAAAAAGCAGCAATAATAATATATTTGTTGCACTTTTTTTATTAGATGGGGTCAGTGACCCCGGTTTGAAGCCAGAACAAAGAAGAAAAAGGCAAATGATTCAAAAACAATAAAAAAAAAAAAATCACTCCAACTTACAGTACAACAGTAAAGTCACATGACTGGGGCAGCTTGGAAGCTAACAATGTCAAGCCCCATGTCCGATTTCAAAATTAAATATAAATAAATCTGTTTGCTCTTTTGAGAAATGGATCTTGGTGCAGAAGTCTACATTTTCCAAAGACCGTATCGTTCGCTGGCATTTGATGTCATTGGACATGTGGATGGGTGTGTGTATGATTAAGCGTATATGGTAGGGAGATTAGATTGTAAGCTCCATTAGGGTAGAGATGGATGTAAATGATTAAATGTTTTCGTTAATGCTATCTTGGTTATATAAATAAAGGCTGATAATGTATCTAACCCCTCTAATATGCTTGTATACTTTGCCTTTGCCCAGTGTCCATCCTGTGACTTAGTTAACAACTAGATGCTTTAAAGGGATTCTGTCATGATTTGTATTGAGTAGTTTTTATTTCTAAATTGCACAGTTTACATGGCAAAATAATTCACTGTACCATATAACATTTCATTCCTAAACCAACAAGTGTAATTTTGATTTAGTTTTAATGTTGGTGTGTAGGCAGCCTTCTCAGGTCATTTTGCCTGGGCATGTGGTTTCAGAAAGAGCCAGTGCTGCACTTTGGAACTGCTTTCTGACAGGCTGTTGTTTCTACTACTCAATGTAACTGAAGGAGTTGCAGTGGGACATGGATTTTTACTATTGAGTGCTTTTCTTATAAACTACCAGGGAGCTGTTAACATGTTCTGCCAATGGGCTGCTGTGGGAAAGGTGGGGAGTGTAATATCACTCCAACTTGCAGTAAAGAGTGACTGAAGTTTATCAGAGCACAAGTTACATGACTGAGGGCAGCTGGGAAACTGACAATATGTCTAGTCCCATGTCCGATTTCAAAATGAAATCTAAAAAAATTGGTTTGCTCTTTTGCAAATCAGATTTCAGTACAGAAGTCTACCGGAGCAGCCCTTGGGAAAAATGTTTCTCGTGACAGTATACCTTTAAGCTGCCATTTTACAGACAGACTTTCCCATTTTAGCCATCCCAGTTTTAAAATGGGTCTTGATAACTACATTGTAAACATCTCGCTTTCACCCTTGGCATTGAAATGCTGAAAAAATGAGTAACACCCTAGTAATATTGCTGTTCCTATGCAATGGAAATGGTTAAGTGGCCATACTTCACCCTATCACTGTGAAAGCATGAGATAATGGAATGCTATTTCACTTTTGACCTTGATTATATGAGACTTGTTGGGATGGTGACTTTTCCATAATCAGTTCATATAGGAACTTTACCTCTGGAATGTATGGATATATAGATTAAACTAGAACCTGGCTTTGCATGTAATTTGCAAGTCTGTTCTTTTTTTTTGAAGAGCACCTACCTGCCTCATATTCTACCTCCTCTTGATCTGTAGGATCATGCAGTTCACTCTCTAGGTAGGGCATCCGTGCTGATACCAATACCAGTGCCACCAGGCTTTTATCTAGAGTACATGTTCAGATATATGTTTGGTCTCAGTGCTGTAGTTCTATCACGTTAGAAGGACCAAACTTATATCTTATGCATAGCATTATGGCTTTAGATTCAGCCTGTTTATGGGGTGATAGTTGTCCTTTGAAATTTTCCCTAAAATGTTGGGACCTTAGTGACTTTGTCCTAGAAGTTCAGACAGCTGCCACATAGAAATTAGGGTGTTGTTGCACTGGAAATTTGATCCCTGTACCTCCCCAATTAAAAGAAGGAAAGTCTAAAGCTGGACATGTACGATTATTGAAGCCAATTATCTTTGCAATAGCATGTATGGTGGGCTGCTGATTCTGACCAATATCTATGTACCATGGATTGGTTTGAAGATTTATCGGTCAGTATATAGGGTGTATCAGAAGACTAGAGGACTATAACAATCTGTTAACACGGACCCTTGTGGTAGATCGCTGGTCCAGGCAATGCAGAAGGCAACTCTGGCAACCCTCTATGTCTCCGGTTTTCACCGACGCCCTTTTGGTGCTCCGGACTTTCTGCGGCGGAGGCAATAAAGGACCAGAGTGTGAAAGGCCAAAAGTGAAGTACCAACAAGGATCAGGCAAAGTCAAATACAGGCGAGGATCGGTTCAGGCAGCAAGGTTCAGAAGTTGAAGAAAACTGGCCAAAGGGTCAAAAACAGGATACAGACATGAACTCGGGCTTGAGCAGGAACTGTAGAAACAGAAGCCAGCTTGGGCAAGGAGGGAACACCGGAGGGAGTATTTAAAGGACAAGGAACCAATCAGGAGGAGTTCATCCATGATGGACACATAGGCAACAAATAGAAAATAGGACGCCTAAGAATGACATCATCATGTGCCACAGTTTTGGCATGAGCGTCCGTTCCGATGCGGAAGTGGACGCACGTGACCATCTAAACACATCTGACGCAGACGAGACGCGCACACAAATGACATCACTGCTCCCTGTCCTCGGGACTGACAGGCAGGAAGGGTTACAATCATTTTCCCTTTCAATCTTTCATGCACAAAGATCGGAAAAGTAGAGAAATGGCTATGACATGTGATGCCCGTCATGTGCGCTCTGTCCAAACAGCCCACAGCAAAGTTTATCTGGTTGGACCCCCTGGACCCAACAAAACCCTCTGGACAAGGACAAACTTCGCCCATAAAGAAATGAAGCTAAAGAATTATTGATGCCCCATACAGGTATGGGACCTATTATCCAGAATGATTGGGACCTTGGGTGTAAAGATCAGGGATCTTTCTCTAATTTGGATCTTCATACCTCAAGTCTACAAAGGGGCAAATTTACTATTATTGCTTATCGAATTGTTTTAGGCTATCATTTTGCTCGATATTCGAATTCTCTATGAATTCGTATGATCGGATACCGATACTGATTCGAGCAGGACTTAGTCTCAGAAGCCTATGGGGGGTTTCCCATAGGCTTCTATTACAATGCGGTAGGTTCAATCTGGTGAAGTAGGCAGTTGAACAATTTTAAAAATTTGAATCTTTCGATCATCAAATTATCGAATATCCGATCATTCGATCTATTCGATAATTCGGTATTCGATGATCGAAGAGGCCAAATTAGAATATCCAATTTTACGAAAAATTGATACGATCGTTATTCGATCGAATTTCGATCATTTCACGTGAATTTCGTAAAGTTTAAAAATTAATTAAACCCAATAGGATTGGTTTGCCTCCAATAAGGATGACGGATAAAGTAACACCAAAAAATGAGAGTTTTAAATATAATGTACTGATTGCGCTGCACTGGTAAATCTGGGGCGTTTGCTTCAGAAAGACTATGTAGTTTACAGTCATATTACAAATATTGGGAACCCCCCTCAGCCTGCATAATAATTTACTCCACTTTTAACAAAAAAGGTAACAGTGGTTTGTCTTTACATCTGAGTTCTGGTGTGTTTTTTGAACAAAGATTTTTAGTGAAGCAGTGTTCAGTTGTATGAAATTAAATCAAATGTGAAAAACTGGCTGTGCAGAAATTTGGGTACCATTGTAATTTTGCTCATTTGAATGCATGTAACTGCTCAATACTGATTACTGGATTACTGGAAACACCAAATTAGTTGGATTAGCTCATTAAGCCTTGAACTTCATAGGAAGGTGTGTCCAATTTTGAGAAAAGGCATTTAAGGTGGCCAATTGCAAGTTGTGCTGCTTGATTCTCCTCTGAAAAGCGATTGCATGAGATCCTCAAAGCAACTCTCAAAAACAAAGATTTTCAGTATCATGGTTTAAGGGAAGGCTACAAAAAGCTCAGAGGTTTAAAAGAAAACAAAATACCAAAAATGAATGTGGCTGAAAATGCCATATTATAAATACTGAATTTATTGCACCAGCCTAAAGTTTCTGCTTCTTAATAGCAGCAATGATCCAGAACTTCACACTTGTCACAGGGGGTCACCATCTTGGAAAGTGTCTCTGAGCAGCTGTTGAGATCAAAAATAATCATACCCAATTTGGTAGCGAACTAGATGGTCGAATAAAAATTAAAAGGGGAAGTACTTCGACCATCGAATAGTCGAATATTCGAATACAATTAAATTCAAATATTTGATGGTCGAATTTGCGTATTTGCATATTTGACGATTCGAATTCGAATCTATTTGAAATTTGATTGAACTTTGAATTCTTCATGTGAATTTAGTAAATCTGCCCCTTAGTGTAAAACACAACAGATTGACATGAAAAATGACAGTGTGGGAGTAACCACAAAGTGCTGATATAATGATTACTGGATACCTTGCATGCTTCCATCTCACTAAAAATAGGCCAGGAAAACCCCAGAAATTTCAGAGGATGATGTTCATCAGTAAAAAGCAATTATTGAAGGGCACTCCCTTCATACAAATTTAGCAGAGGGTGCAAAAGTCAAGGCTCAACTCAATTAGAACTCCTACTTGGGTATTCTCCCACACACCTACTTGTCTGCCTTACTAGCCTGATTTCTGTTGTTTGGTTTTTTTTTTAATTATACATTGTTGTAATTGTATGCTTTATTAAAGGAGAACTAAACCCCCCTAGTGTTGATTTTTTTTTTAATTATACATTGTTGTAATTATATGCTTTACTAAAGGAGAACTAAACCCCCTTCCTTCTGTTGTTTTGTTTTTTGGAATTAAACATTGTTGTAATTATATGCTTTATTAAAGGAG
>CM044433.1:143041663-143053046 GCA_024363595.1 Xenopus borealis | reverse complement strand
AGATGACACCAGTGAGCTCTGCTGCTCTCACTCTGCATGTGCAGTCACTATTTCAAGAGAGGACAGAATTCATGTGTAAGTCTGTACAGGGGAGAGTCAAGGAAGGGGGACTTAACATCATGGAGGGGGTTTTAGTTCTCCTTTAAATAATTTGTTTGCATGCCATAAGTGTCTGTACTAATGATGTGGTGTGCAGAGTAATTCTTGTAGCTTTAATGATGTTCATCAGTATCTGTGCCCGCTGTATTCATATTTATAGATTTCTTAACAAGAGCTGATATCTGTATAAATTCCAACAGTTATTTAAATGTTAGGAGATGAGAAGTCAAGGAAAACAGTAGTGATTCAGACAAGGAAAATGTCACATTGAGTCAATCAACCTAAAAGCCAGATTTCCCCAGGCTTTAGCTTAACCAAGGCTGATTTATAACCAATCCTAATGCAATGATATCACTTCTGTGCAAGGCCTTCATAAAATAACCACGCTATTTACTAGTGCTGTCGGATACATTCATCTCTTTTACAACCACGGGGTTCCCTAACTCTGCCTTATCTAAAGAACACAACCCCTTCCCCTTATATCATATTCATAGGCTACAGAGAAAGGACAACTTTTTCCTGATTTCATGTAATCCATCTAATTTGTAAATAAAAAGGATTGTATTTTCTCAGTAATGCTATTAACATAATAAGAGTAGGATATCCAAGTTTGTCAATCAATGGAGGAGGCATTTCATATATAAGTACTTTTGAAGGACCAAATAGACAGATGAAACGTTTCTTGAGTTTCTGCATTGTAGAAAAAGGCTTATTTACAATAAAAGCAGAATATAAACACATTCTGTCACTTTCTTAGAGAAGAAAGTAGGTGAGAAAAAGCTTACCTCTTGTAGAAAAAGGCATACTGTATTAAGTGGTAAAAAAGAGGTAGTGCCCCTGTACAGAACCACATAAGAGAATATTCCATAGAATGGGCAAGGTGCTTATATTATTTGCACGTTGCCTCCCCATCATTTCCAACCAGTGCTCATAGTGATGAGCAAATGTTTTTGCCAGCTGTGAACATTACACACTTAGGGGGTTATGTAATAGAAGTCACTAAGTTTGCCCAGGGGCAGAACCCCTTAGTAACCAATCAGAAGGTAGCACTTACATACTGGTCACCTGTTTAAAAGCAAACATCTTATTGGTTGATATGGGTTACTGCTCCTGGGCAAACTAAGTGCCTTTTATTACATATGGGGGTTAGACTCCAATGGGGGGGGGGGATGTTGCTCGTCAAATAAATGTTATCGCCCATAGACTTCAATGCATTTGGGCGAATTTTCACGTTTTACAAATTTTCGGCAATGCAAACTGGGTCAGATTTGCCCATAACTACTCATAGTTGCTATCTGCGCTTGACTCTGCTGCATATAGAAGGTGCGGGACATGGCAATCCTCTGGTATGCTCTTAGCTTGTCATGACTCCTGCAATCAGGTAGCAGTTGCAAGCTGGAAATAGGCAAATACAAATAATTAAAAAAACCATAAAAATGTAATACCAATGAAACAATTCCTAAGAAAAGATCAACTTAAAACCTAGTTCAAGTTAAGTTAAAGGTATTTTCACCTAAAATCAATAGAAGTCACATGTATACTGTACAATAATGGCACATGGGACAGATCAGACAAATGTTTCACCATGGTGCGTACCATTACAGGTATGGAAACCCATTATCCAGAAAGCTCCAAATTGCGGAAAGGCCCCATAGACTTGATTTTTACCAAATAATCTAAAATTTTAAATATTATGTTTCTTTTTCTCTGTAATAGTAAAACCGTACCTTGTACTTGTTCCAAACAAAGATATAATTAATCTGTATTGGAAGAAAAAACATCAGAGGTATGGAGATACAAATTACAGAGATATCCATTATCTGAAAAAAAATCCTGGTCATGAGCATTCTGGATAACAGGTCCCATACCTGCAAATATCTGAAATCAACAGCAGTGGCAACCATGAATACTTTCCATTCCCAAACTGACTTTTTCAGGCATTTCACATTTGCAAAGTGACAGTGGATGGTAATGGGTACTTTGGTGCCGTGCTGAAAAGCTATGCGTCGTAGGCTTTATATAAATTAATTGCAGAAAATTTAAATTCTAAAGAGAACAGTCATTCAGTGGCCCAAAAACATGCATAATAACCCATGCCATAAATGCCTGTGGTAGTATTAGGCTGGATAAGATGTGTAATACAACATGTACCTTACCCTTCAATAATATAATTTGCTGTGCCAGTGGATGCCTGAATAAGAACTTTGCTCCAGCCTTGGGTGCTGTGATAACCTTGCAGCCTGTTTATTGCTGTGTGTGGACCCTGAACTACCCTTTATGTTCTGATGGGAGGGGCATAGTGGGAAGCTGAGCAAATGTAACTATAGAAAAATACATTTGTGTATACATTAGAACAGCCCTAGAACCTTCACTGAAACTTATGATAATCTGACATTTAGGCAGGCTCATAAAGTTCAATAAGCTAAGTTGCTTATGATCTACTATCTCTGAAAATTGCACATAGAAAAGCAATCAATCTTTTATGCATGGAAACCACACCAAAGCATATATGTAGCTGCAGGCAATGCAATTACTTACAACTGAATGAAAATGCCAACTTGATATATCTCCTGCCAACTCACTGGGTCTCCTGCAAAGTTAGTGCTGCATTTATAAAATCTGGTGCAGAATCATGGCAGTGTGACTGCCCCCTCCTAGAGAAGCTTGAGACACTCGTCATCCAATGGGTAAGGAGCAGCAAGACCGAAGGGTTTAAGGCTGGAAACAGCAGTAGGCGTGGGTGGAGGGGGGGGGTTCGACCAAGCAGTTGGTTTGATAGGACCAGAGGAATTGGCCAGGGACCTATAGACACAAGAGAAGAGATTTAGTGGAGTGCAGAGGAATGGGGGACTTTGAAGATTATGAGATGAAGGAATTTTTTTGCTATTCTTGACAGTGGTGTTCTATTCAGAGAAGGAGAGAGATAAAGCAATGGATAGTCCCAGACAATGAGTTGACAGGGTTAATGGGTAGAGCCATCAGTAGAGATAGTGGAGTAGGGGCAGTAGGGCCAGGTTTAGGTACAAAGAAGAGCAGTTAAGTTTTTGGTTCACTTTGACATGGTATTGATTCATCCAGTTGTAGATCGTTAGGTGCTTTGAGTATCAGTTTCATCTGTTAATGAATGGGTTGATAAATATATTTGGATATCATCAGCATACAGATGACATTTAAAGAAGAACTAACCCTCCAAAGAGAAAAGCCCCATCCACTACACCCCAATCGCCCCCACCCCGCTTCCTCCCAACATAGTGCATTAGTGTAAAAAGTGTTCCTGATTGTCAATCTCTCTTCTCCATGCAGAGTAGTGCAGCAGAGCTCAAGGGCACCATATTCCGCCTCTTTGGTTTGGAAAGGGACTGGCAACACTATCCACAGGAAAACTCCGTAAAATGCTGGAGAAGGGAGACTATGGTGCTCTTGAGCTCCACTATACTACTCTGCATGGAGAAGTGAGACTGACAATCAATCAGGGACACTTTTTTCATGAATGCACTATGCGGGGAGGAAGCAGGGAGGGGAGACTATTGGGGGTAGTGGATGGGGCTTTTCTCATAGGGGGTTTAGTTCTCCTGTAAAGCCAAGATAAGATACTGCTAACAATTCTGTTCTAATGCAAGTTTCCATTCAATTGGTAGCCATGATCAAGCTGCATCCTGGTTCTCTTACTACCTGACCGCTCCTTCTCTGTTACTTTTGCAAACAAATCTTCAACTCCTGTTCATCTTAATGTTGCGTCCCTCAGGGTTCTGTTCTTGGTCCTCTGTTGTTCTCCTCCAAGATCACAGACTGCCTAGTAGCTATCTCTTCCTGGATACGGTGCAATTCACTAATTGGATATTTGTCTGTGAAGATCACGTGTTAGTTGGACATTTGCTTGTGAAGATCACGTTTTGGCTCTGAACATTTGTTTAACTGGTATACAGAGAACTGTGTTTCTGGATACAGTTACCTTAAAACCACATATCAAATACGTTGGCGCTATAGAAATACATGTTATTAATAATAATAAATGTTAATTTAACAGTGAATTTGCCTTTTAGCACATGAGATGTGGTTACATTTTACATATAAATAAGTCTGCACACTTGCTTACCTGCAGTAGAGGACATGGCAGTTATCCAATAAATATCCCATTTGTGCTCCACTACTAATGCCACCAACAGCATACATATATTATACAGTGCCCACAGCTACATTACAGTAATTGGGCAGACTCCTCCTTTTCTGCTCTTTTTTGTGTGGCTGGTCCTGTCTACATGTACAGACAGCAGTGGTTATGTGCAATAGATGACAAGGTAATTATGTGAATCAAGCCACAACTTATAGGGGTGTTTCACTTTTAAGTTAACTTTTAGTATCTTATAGAATGGTTAACTCTAAGCAACTCTTCAGCTGGTCTGTATGTTTTTCTTTTTTTTTATAGTTTTTGAATTATTTGCATTCTTCTGACACTTTACAAACTTTCAAATGAGAGTCACTGACCCCATCTAAAAACGAATGCTCTTTAAGGCTACAAATGTATTGTTACTGCTACTTTTTATTACTCCTATTTCTGTGCAGGCCCTCTCCCATTCATATTCCAGTCTCTTATTCAAATCAGTGCATGGGTTCTAGGGTAACTTGGGCCCTATCACCTAGATTGCTAAAATTGCAAACTGGAGAGCTGCAGAATAAAAAGCAAAATAAACAGCAAAATAACTCAATTGCAAATCATCTCAGAATATCACTCACAATACATCATACTAAAAGTTAACTCAAAGGGGAACAACCCATTTAAAACAATGGTCAGTAGCAACCTGCTACAAGTTAAAATCTGCACTTCTTTAGATGTTAGACAATGCAACCTTAGACAAGCCACAAAAGCAAGGAGTCATACACACCGTGGGGCTTATACCCCATTTATTCAAGCCACCAGTGCAAAAGATCAATGCTTTGTGGCAGTACTGATGAAGGAAGGGAGTACTACCCAGAAACATTGGTATGGTATGGAATAAATGCTTCCTAGTATTTTCCCCCCCAAAATGGATTGAGTTATGAAAATGGACGCTATGTTAGAAGATGAGTATGGATGTCAATGTCAATATTACCACAGTACATTTATGAATCTAAATTCCATTGTAACATCATAATTTTAATATTTAATATTTTGAATTCACCATCCATTGTCACTAAGACATCACATAGATATACAGCTATCCTATTATGAATTCATAATTAAATTTCACTTTGGTACTAGTGATCTCACAGTCCTATCACTAAAGCTGGCCATACATGTAGAGATCCGCTCCTTTGGCAAACTGGCCAAATGAGCTGATCTCTCCCCAATATGCTCTCCTTGAGGTGGGTGATATTGGCCTGATCCGATTGTGGGCCCTAGGACCCAACGATCAAATCACAACGTTGAGCATACGGGTGGTCCGATTGAGGACTACTTTAACAAACCGCTGCAGCCCTTGATCCAATGGGATTTAACCCTGCCCAATCTATATCTGCATGACTTTTGGCCAGATATGGATTGGAGAAGCCCATTGGAGGGCCCCATACACTGGGCAATTTACAGTATATACACTATAGGAGGCTTATCTATGTCTGTTTATTGGGGCCTTAAGGTGTCACAATACTAATTTAGTTTAACAGCATAAAGACACAACCATGATATCATAATCACTATAGAACATTACAATGATACCAAAATAATATCACGAGCTAATAGCAATTATATGTCAGTTGAGCTGTGACAATATCAAACAGCATTAAGACACCACAATAGAACTTTTTATGGAATTAATCATGGCATTGTTTGGTCACATCACATTAGGGGTCTGTGCAGACCCATGGGGAGAATACTCTGTGCATGGCCTGAGAAGGTCCTCATGCATTTAGATTTTCATACCAGCTTGATGGATATGTGGCCAGGCCCAGTTATCTACTAGGAAGGCCAAGAATATCAGAGCATGCATGGGCAGCATTAGCCACAAAAAGTGATAGAAGCAATATTTACAAAAGTGATACCCCAATGCTGATAAAGCAAAATCAAACCAGATGACATTGATAGCTAGGGAAGCAGCAGATCCATAGCAGCAAACATCTACTTATCCTAAGTAAACAAATGAACAAATGTTATAACACTATAAAGCAAGACCTCACACAGGGTGTTTTAGTATGCATTCCCATGGTATGGAGTGGTGTAGACTACTGAGAGCAAATAAGACTCAACAAGCATGACAATTATTTTGTATTTGGTGCATTCATGTGCTGTGTTCACATGCACATCTGGCGTGGGCAATAAAAGAAATAAAAGCTAAGCCTTCTTCCATATGTGATAACAACAATGGCATATTTTCCATTTAGTATTCCCCAACAAAGTCTTCAGCTGCTAGAGTTAGATATACATGTATAGGATCTGTTATCTGGAAACCTGTTATGCTTAAAGCTCCGAATTGCGGAAAGGCGGTCTCCCATAGGCTCCATTATAATCAAATAATTCAAATATTTTAAAATGGTTTCTTTTTTGTCTGCAGTAATGAAATGGTACTTGATCCAAACTAAACTATAATGAATCCTTACTGGATGCAAAACAATCTTGTTGGGTTTAATTAATGTTGAAATTATGTTTTAGTAGACTCTGAAAAATTTGGGTTGCTTTTCTTTTTTTAAAAAAACACAAATTTTTCGGAATTTATTAAACCCCCGAGGACGAAAAACTCTGAATATCAAAATCCAGCATCTCAAACCTGCCGAGGTTATATTTAAGTCAACGGGAGAAGTCCCATTGATTTTTTGATGTGTGCTGGGTTTCGTGCAATTCCACGGTTATCAGATCCTTCAGGGGAAAAGAAACAAATATTTTGAAGTTTTCAGAAAAGAAATCTTAAAAAAATGTTATAATAAATAAGCCTAAAAAAACCCAAGTGGACATGCTCTGAGTTTGTAAAAGAAAATAATGAGATACATTCTGAGCTTGATAAATAACCCCCTTAAGGTATGGAGATCCAAATTACAGAAAGATCCCTTATAGTGATGGGCGAATTTATTCGCCAGGGGCGAATTTGCGGCGAATTCCTGCGATTAAATTCGTGAAACGCCAGCGAATAAATTCGCGAAACGCCAACGAAATTTCGTCCAGACGAAAATTCGCCAAAAAAAACGAGTCGCCGAAAACGACGCGACGTGCCAAAAAACGACGCAACGTGCCGAAAAACGACCGCTGCGCACCGGCGAGGCTTCAAAACGCCTGCGCTTATTCACACGGAGCGGCGCGATTATTAAAATCGCTCAAAATTGTGCCGCTCCGTGTAAATAAGCGCAGGCGTTTTTAAGCCTCGCCGGTGCGCAGCGGTGCCTAGCTATTCGGGGATATTCGGGGGCGATCCGTCGCGGCGAGAAGTCGCCAGGCGACGGATCACCCCCGAATCTCCCCGTCTGGCCTTAGCCTAAAAAACTACTTTTTAAAGTATGAATGTACATTAAAAATTACCTATAGGTCAAGCTGATTCTTGCTTATTGTTTTATTGGTTTATTTTTGTAAGTAATTGTTAGTTGAAGTTTCTAAACCTGACTGTTTTGCCGACCTGACTGTCCCATCGCGAGGGCCTCAGGCGGCACAGAGCAGCCAATTACAAGGGGCGGCAAAAAGCCGCCTCTTGTAACTTTAAGGGCCGAATTCCCGGGTTTGAACCTGGAAATTCGGCTCCACTAGCGCAGAGAGAGCGCAATTATGCTCAATGCACTAGCGATACCGCCCCCCTTTGACCCACTCCAACGCTGATTTTTAAGTGTGGAGCGGTAAGGGGGGGACGGCATCGGGGCTGCTTAGGGTTGCCACCTGGCCGGTATTTTACCGGCCTGGCCGGTATTTTTGATGGCTGATCCCAATGTTATCAATAGGAAAAAAAGATAAATACTGTATATAGGAAGACCGGTATTTTTTTTCAAGAAAAGATGGCAACCCTAGGGCTGCTGCCTCAGGCGGTGGCAGCCCCAGAAACGCCTCTGCCCATCTCAGCTGTCAGTTAAAATTTCTAATAATAATGGACTCCTGCTGCATAAATATGGCAGCCCCCTCATAGATGAACACAGGGAATCAGATAGCGAATGGAAAAGCATTTGGCAAATACTTTATGGTAAAGTAGCATGCAAAGTCAATTTTATGGTAGATGTTAAAAGGCATAATATCTCTTTAATTTTAGTGGTTTGTGGGATAATTGCAGTTTCAGACCTTTTGGCTCAGCAGTTCTGTATGAAAGGCAGAGTGTCAGTGGGCCTAACCCGTGTCACCTCCGTAGTCAGGACTGGACTGAGAATCAAAATAGGCCATGGCATTTCAGGTACACAGAGGCCCAAACAGTCCCCACCAGCCCACTAAATACTGACTTTCTATAGCATCTTATAGCAGCCCCTCTGGCATTTGCCCTAACCCACAGATTGCCAGTCCGGGCCTGTCCGTAGTCACATAACCCAAAAGTTGCTGCTATTCTACCATTCAAAGAAAGCTGCAATCCTGGTATTGTCAGTCTAAAACTGCTATGTAACCATGTAACTATATGTAATATCTCCGAATCATCTATAAATAGAAAATAAATGTAAGGAGCAAAAGTGCTCAGAGCAGGACAATTTTTTATGGTTTAGATCCCTTTTCAAGTCACCCCATAGACTTGCATTACATTAAAATGAATGCAGTGCTTGTTCTCTTTCAAACTGGTTCCGTGCTAGAATTCTGCTCAGCCTTGCAAGTTTTGTGTCATAGGGAACAATAATATCAGCTGCACAAAGCTGGAGAACACTTTCTGCCAAAAAGCAAGTGGGGGGGAGGAAAAAAATGCTTTAATAAATAAGCAACATTGTTCACAAAATTCCACAACGTCAGGAAAAGGTTAGTGGATGTGAAATATTCAGACTGCTTGGGATAAAGCCAGGGGCCCCAATTCAAACGTTCATAAATCTCGGCCTGAGTTCGTGTCTGTTTAGATTTTTACCGAGGGGTCATTTCCCCTTAAGAAGGCATTACTAGCAGACATGAAGCATGGGGTCACTGGCCAGCCTTTTCAGTGGTTTGTTTGAAATAGCAATGAGCAAATATTCCTCTAACGCAAGCTATTTATAACCCATTTGTTCTGATGTACTGTGCCATTATTCTTTAGCCAGTTCAATAAAAGCCTTGGGTTGTGCTGTGTTAGTCATTAAGACAAGCAGGAGAAATGTGATCCCCTTAATGACTCAATGAGGTTAAATTGCAGCATTACTAAAGTTCCTTTCAAAGGAACAAGTTAACAGGCTGAGAAAAGTTTGCAGTTCGACATGTTTATTTAACAAGGGGAGGGGGGTCTCCTATTTCAATCAGACATTTGATGTATGTCATTTCCTGCTTTTTTAGTTCATTAAAAAAAATGTTATTTACCTTTAAAGGAATGGTATTTAAAAGAGGGGGTGGTGCCTGTGGTTTAGAGGGATAGGGTTTAAGCACAGAGGCAAAGTAGGCAATTGCTTTAGTTTCTGCTACAAAAATAGTAGTAATGAGTAGCAGGGAGCAGAAAAGATTATTGGTTCAATATATGTGCAACATATGTGGAACTGATCTGGTGCCCTTTAACTGTTGCTGAATTACAACTCCCTGAAGCCTAATGGCAACAGAAAGGGGTTGCTAAATGGTGTGCATTAAAAAGCATTACTGTGATGATGAGTGCCTGCCCATATGGTTCCATGATTTTCCACATGGGTGTTTCATTGGTTTAATTATAGTCCCTCTTTGTTCGTGTGTCAGGAGCAGGTTTCGGGTTTCTGTGGCACAAAAGCTGTAAATCTCAGCGCACAAAAGCTATATGTCGTGCACAGATTTCCTGCTTTGTAATATTGTGATATATCAGGCAGGGGGTGTCCCAGGCTCACATATACTGGGCATGAGGAAATAGGTGTGGTAAGTGTAGGAAGTGCTGTGTGAGTGTGGCTTTTTACTTGGGCCAGACAGTGAGTCTTGCTGACAGTCACCATGGACAGCTCTTGCTGAGCACACTTCGGCCTTTGTTCTGAGAAGCATTGGGTTTTCTGGGACTCCAACGCAGAACCTGGACATATAACAAGAACGCAAAGCCCTGCTGCCTGGTAAGAACATGATCACTGTACTTTTCTGTGCTTGGCATTTTAAGTCAGTCAATGGGGACTAATATAAAGGATTCACACTGCCCTGATTGGGGTGGGGGTTGGGTGATCGCACCTCTGTTTGCTTTTGCCATGTAAAAGTTGAATACCGCAATTTAAACAAGTCTCTGTCTGGGCAAGTTACTGGAAACCAAGTTTTCTTTAAAACAAAAAAAAAACTATATACTATAATTGTGACTACATGGGCATTGTGTCTGTGAGAAAGATATTGCAATATCCGCAATGAGTGAAGAAATTAGTGAAGTTTTTGTGCATTTTAGGGCAATTTTGTAACTTGTAAAAATGGCAGATGTATTGTAAGAAACCCGAGATCGATCTGTCTGCTTCTTGACCTTTACTTTCTGTGCCTCCCGAACTGATATTAGACTTTGAACTCCATGTGGAATTCTGAATGTTTGTGTATATCGACCACTGCAAAAATGTGCTACTTTGTTCTGCACAAAAAAAAAATCTCATGCATGGCTCTATCCCCGTTCACATGGGGAACGTATGCGTTGTTGCCAGATCTAGATGCACAGTTAAACCTTTACATCTTCACCAATTGTATTCTTTATCTAATTAGAAGTACTATGGTTACAGCAATTAACACAGCCCCCAGGGAGCAAATACATTTCTGTATAAGATACACACATCTGTGCAGCAAGTTACTCTGCACTATTAAATACCTTGTTCGTGCAAGAATAGATTATAGGGTGATTTGTGGAAAATGATTCTCCGGTTTGCTGAGCTTGTTAATCATTTCGTGAATTTGAATGGAAAATTGGACTGACACCACTGTTGGAAATAGGGAGTTAGAAGGAGGGTTAATTGGAAGTGACTTCATCACTACTGGATGGGCAACAGTAATTTCAGAAGAGATGCACTGAATTCAGGATTCGGCCGAGCACTTGCAGGATTTAGATTTGGCCAAACCCTTAGGGGCAGATTTATTATAGCTGAAAGTAGGAAATCTAGAAGGATTTCTAGCACTTTGATTTACTTTTTACATTGATGGAAACTTTCCTAACTGTCTGCAAAATTATAAGATAACTGACACATTTGGCAAAACTGATGCCTGTCTCAATTTTTCACAATGGCCCAAATTCACTAAAGTGCGAAGCATCTAATGCTAGTGCTAATTCACCAG
>CM044433.1:142995723-143020765 GCA_024363595.1 Xenopus borealis | reverse complement strand
TATCACTCTCTACATTATACTAAAAGTTAACTCAAAGGTGAACAACCCCTTTAAGTCATTCTTTCCATCTCTCTAAATACAGACACACTTCCTTTTTGCTGTCTATAGTTTACCCGATTACCCTTGTAAAGGCTTATATATTTCTCCCATGGAATTATGGCTCCCTAAATTGGTGTATTGGTTTATATGTTAAGGCACTGATGGGCAAATCCTATGATACTGTGTAGTACAATAGTATTGCAGGTATTGGCATGGGTGCTGATGATGTATGACAATGTCCAACAAGAGAGGTGATGTAAAATATTACTTATGAACAGTAATGCTGAATGCTGCAAATGTACTAGATAGTAGGTCCTTTCTGCACATCGGAGCCAGCCAACCTACTTGTCCAGTACCCTATCCATATAATGGCTATGGCATAGGGTTGTATTTTATTTGCTAGTATATGTAAAGGCATTGCTTTCCACTGACATAAATAGAAAATGCTGTGGGATTACTACCATAACCGTTATTTGTCATTTTTAGGGATGCACTGACCCCTGCTTTTCAGGGTTCGTCTGAATCCCATTGTACAGATTCAGCTGAAAACCGAATCTGAACCCTTCTCCTGCATATGAAAAGCTGGAACACATGCATTTTTATAGGTTACTTAGGACTCAGATTCAGTTCAAACAGGCTCTAGGATTCGGCCGGATCCTGATAAAAATAGCTTTGATTTGGCTGAACCAATTCTGGGATTTGCAGCATCCCTAATCATTTTCCCTAAGGGTTAGGTTAAAATGTGGATATTTGTAGTTTATGTTAAGCACATTGAGATCCGTGGATATGGTAAGCCAAGCAAGAGGATCTCTATATGCCTTATTTGGACACCCACATGATGGACCAAATTGGGCTGGTTATATAGTTGGTCTATAGAGACTTGTCAGACAAGGAATGCATCAGGGTGTCAACGTGCTCTTCACCCAATGAGAATAACAACCTGATGGCTATCTGGGCAATTTCTTCCAGATGTAAGTTGGGCAAACCCTCCTGGGGCCTGTGATTCAATAAAAAAACAGATATTACAATCCTTGTCTAGAGCAATTCCTGCCAACCATCCTGCTACCCCACACATGGGCTGATAAGCTACTGACTGATCTGGTCTGATAGGGCTCTTATCAGCCAATGCATGGCCAGCTTTAGAAATATTTACAATGGAGACAAATTGCTGCACAGAAAACAATCAAACCTGTTTCTAGATTGCTACAAGTAGGTGCTACTTTCTCCCAATGTGACAAAATACTTGGGTGGTAATGTGTGTGTGTATAAAATTACTATTGAAAGAAGTGCCAAGGGCTTTACAAGAATATAATACTGGCGGAAAATAAATAAGCATTGTGCATAAGTAATAAATACAAGTGCATTTATAAAAAAACATTAGGAAGAGATTCCTGTCCCAAAGATTTTGCAGACTAACTAAATGTACTCGATGGGGCAAGAAACAAAAGCAGCAGATGTTGATTTTAGTACATACATCCGCTAAGTACTGTATAAGGTGCAGAACTGATCTAAAATGAAGGAGAGAATGGTGAATGAATGAATACTGCAGCCCACAGAGTTCCAGATATAAGGAATTTATAATAGGTAATATTATATTCTAATATGTAATCATGTAATATATAAATTGGCATTATTTCCAAGTTCTTTTTGATAATAGAAGCAGCGTTATTCCTATATTGCACATATTGTAAGAGAAGCGTTGAATCACTGGAAATTCCCTTGGCAAGACAATAGTGATCATGTGCACTCAGCTTTCATAGTTCTCCTATACTTACACTCTGGACTGTAACACAAAATAACGGACTTGCCTGGGACACCTGTATCTAATGCCGGGAGACATGCAAATATCTGTCTGTATGACCCAATAGCTCATGCACAGATGATTTGCCTAAACAAAGTAAGCCCAACTGGCTTTTAGAAGCCCCATTATATGGCAGTTGCCTAAATAAATTAATTTAAAAGTGAGCATGTACACAGCTTATACAGAGGTGCAATTTTGGACACATTTCACCATGTTTTTTTAACCACAATGCAGTGTTTTTAACTGACTTTTCCAGCATTATGACTGTTTAATGTGACACTTTAGAAGCAATTCTACTGTTTCTACTAATGTATATTGCTTCAGAGCGTGTCGAGCTGCAAGTACCTTTAATAAATGGTATTGATATGGGATAAGTATTGTATCCATTTTTGCACCACCACAGCTGCTGCATTTATAAAGATCTTCAATCTATTAAAGCTTTGGTGATTTTCAGGTCATTTAAAATGTCCAGACTGATGCATCTAATAATTATATAATGTATTATATAAAGCCGGCACTCACATAAAAAAGTAGTAAACACTGCCTTGGTGCAGTCTCAAGATTAGAAGATATATAGGGGAATGTAATATACGTTGGTAACATGACTATGAAGATTTTCATTCATCCAATCACAATGGCACATTGTAACTCTTCAGATTTGGACCAATACTTACACAGAATCAAATTCAGATGTCACCTCTTTGAAGAGTTACAATGTGCCATTGTGATTGGGTTAGTGGAAGAGTTTATATACCGAGAACTTCCCATACCAGTCAGTTGAACTGAAGAAGCTGCTCGGATGAGTAGTGAAATGTCTTTAATAATTACTCAGCAAATATCAGATATGTTGGTAACGCAAAAATTATTTGCAATGCGAAAAGTCAAGACTTTGCATAAAGAAATTTTGCTTTGCGCGAATGCAATAACCGTTTAAGGAACAATATTGCATTGCGAGATGTGGATTTTTACTCTTATTGGTGCACAATGTTTTGCTCTTGGCGATTTTAATTACATTCTCCTGAATGTCCTCAGAAGGAGTCGCACTCACAGGACTTAGCATAAATCAAAAACATTTTTATTGTGGACTAATGTGTTGGCTAACTCCTCAGGCTTTGTCGAAGTTTCATTTCTTTTTTATTTATGCCAAGCCCTGTGAGTGCGACACCTTCTGATGAATTTATATGTGTGAGTTGTTATGATAATAGAGAAATGGTGCACTGCTATATGTCCATTCAGTAGGGGCCAAAAACTAAAAAGTAGACATGCGTTTTATGCCCCTAGGCACTTAGTGCTAGTGTTAGACGCTTACCGCTTTAGAGAATTTGCCCCTAATTCGCCAGTGTGATGTCATTTCACAACTTCGACGATATACTAATAGTGTCCCTGTTGAAAATTCGCTAGCGAAATAGATGGACAAGCGCAACTTTGCACCCTTACACCAGGCAAAGCTGCGCACTGACAAAGGGACGTAGCTAACTACGCTAATTCACTAAGATGCCCATTTTACTGAACGTTGCCTCTTGCGCCAGACTTTACTTCACCAGGTCAGACCTGGCGAAGTCCAATATATTAGATAGGAGGTTACAAAAAAAAGTTACATTTTTTCTAAGTCCCAAAAAAATGCTGGCGACTTTTCAATTTTGAAGGGAGGCTGAAAAAGAGCGTAAATTTTTTTTTTTATGGTACCCTAATTCCTCCCTATAATTCCTAACATATGCCAACTCTACTATACAGTGGGGACATGTGTAGGGCAATAGGACAAGTTTATTTTATTATATAGCATATACATCCATTATACTTTTAAGTTGGCGCCGTATGCACATTAGGCATCGCTAGCATGACTTTGCGTTGTCTGACGTAGTAAAGATAGCGAACATTTGCTACCGTTCACCTCCATTTGCGCAACTTCGCATTTTAGTGAATTAGTGGCGTGCTGTTCGAAAATTCGCCTGTCAAAGTTCGGCGAATCGGTCACTGGCGCAACTACACAGGTTAGTGTATTTGCCCCTTAGGGCCTTAGAGTACTGGGGGCACAAAACACATCAGGGAATTTTTGTTCATTATGTGAATAAAAAAAAAAAAAGCATTGCTTTGAGTGTCTGCTCTTTGTTTCCTGTTTTGTGGGATTAAAGGAGTTGTTCACCTTTAAATTTGCAATTGCTTTTCATTTTGCTTGCATTTTTGAGTTATTTAACTTTTTAATCAATAATAAATATAATTATAATAAAATGTGGGTGACAAGGAATGAGTTATGGTAGGGAAATGCCAGGCTGGGGGTGGAGAAAGACAGGGATGTGATGTCAGTAGAAGAAGCAGTTCACTTCCTTATCTTGGCTCAGCTGTATATAAACAATGTTAAACAAAGCTTCCACAATCAATAAACTTGTGTAAAGCATCAGTAGCTTACATCCTTTGGTGTCAAAACTGTGTAACTTTTATGTGCATAAAATAGATTGCAGAAAATATGAAATATGAAAAGAAAACCTTCCATTAATAAGACTGGAAAGACGAAGGTATCCTGCAGCACAAAGTGCACAATAAAGTGCAGTTCTTGTAGATCCCGGGCACCTCCCAGTCACTAAAACACTTCCTCTAGGTGTTCAGGTGAAGTGAGATATCAGGATCCGGTGTCACAATTCTACAGCTCTATTATTACATTTCATTCAACTTACTATTCCCTTGAGAGCAGTGGTTTGCATTATATATATAGGAGCACTTAGCAGCCATGCAGGGTCACAAAATGAAATGGATATAAGAATAGAAAACATGTAATTTTCTTCTTTATATGTCCATAGGGAATTAATGATGCAAGTCGCAGTATGTCTCTACAGGCTACAGCACCTTTACTTAACAAGACCTCAATTTTGCTCACTCCAAAGACCCTGGAATGAAATGGTGCTGAGCAGTTTTGAAACAAAATCGAAATAGCACAGGGTTTCTTCAGTATGTGCCACCGTTTGTTGTTTTGGTCTAGGTAGAACTTGGCTTAAAAGGGTGGTTCACGATTAAGTTAAATTTTAGTATGTTACAGAATTGCCTGTTAATTTTTTCAATTGGTCTTCATTATTTTTATTATAGTTTTTTTTTTTTTAAATGTTTTGCCTTCTTCTGACTCTTTCCAGATTTCAAATGGAGGTCTAAAAAAAGAAATGTTCTGTAAGGCTACACACTTATTGTTATCGCTGCTTTTTATCACTCATGTTTCTATTCTGGCCTCTCCTGTTCATATTCCAGTCTCTTATTTAAATCAATGCAAGTGTAATGCTTTTTTGGGCTCGGCAAGCACAAATAGTTAGTGTCCAGCTATTGGTATCAGCATGGGTTACACTGCGACACTACACACCAGGGCAGGGCCTTCTCCAGGTGGAAGCTTTCCCTTTAAGAGGTAGTTGAACTACAATACACAGGCACTGTACATAAAAATTGATTAATTGGATGCCAGGAGGTTCTTGGTGAAAACAGAACAGGTGTTTATTAGCACATAAACATATGAGTTTATGCAGGTATAAGGCATAATAGGCAGAGTACATCAACTCCTTACAAGACACCACTGGCCAGTGTGGGAATCTGGAGCATCAGTGTAGGAACCGGAAGCTGCTGCTAAACCTAGTTCCTAACCACAATGAAGTCCCTGCACTAAAGGCATACTGGGAAGCCTTGTAGGAAGATCTCTTCCTATAGACACTCCTTGATGGAACACATAGCTGTTCATACTAATATAACACTGACTCACTCTCCTAGAGAGTCTATTAAAGATCTGTCCTAATGATAGCAAACCTCGTTCATGGGATTTCCTGGTTCCGACTCAGTCACTGAAGGTAAGGTCCCTTCAGGGCACGTTGCTTTACCAGCACAGACACCAGAAGCCAAAGAGGAAGTGGCCACTCCTTTCCAGCACTATAAGGCTGTGTGGCAGGAAGTGGTCATTACACTCTTGGCTATAACTATTGGTTAGAAATATACATTTGAAACATAGGCCTCTGCCTAGTTACAGCAGAGATAGGGATTTAACTCCATAGGTGCAGTTGCAAAATCTATGGGTCGCTAAACATGGTTGCTAGGATAATGGACCCTAGCAACCAGGTGAAATGTCAAACTAGAGAGTGACTGAATAAAAAGCTAAATAACTAATTACAAAAAAAACCACAAATAATAAAAAAATGAAAACCAACTGAATATTTTTTATGAATATCACTCTCTACATCATAGTTAAAGTAAATTGAAAGGTGAACAACCCCTTTAATGTAAGCAATGAGCTGAAAAGTTAGTTAGACCCTCTGTACAACAAGACTAGGGTACATTTCAATTCTCAATATAATTCCGTATAATGCACTTTATCCGAGTAATGCAAGAGTTTTTATGTGTCGGAATGGTTTTAGATTAAAAAGGTAACACTTTGTAAGAACAAAAGATCATTGTACAATCTAGCATGATTGCTAGGTCATTTTCATTTCTGTGTGTGGCTTTTAATCTGTACTGAATTCATACCTCCCTATTGTCTCGTTATCAGTGGGACAGTCTCACTTTTGATAGCTCAACCCACAGTCCTGTGATGTACTGAAAAGTTCCAACTTTCTCTGCTCTGAACAGCCAGAAAAAGATACAAAGTCTCTGCCAAAAGCCAATTTAGTTAGAGAGCCCAGAAAAGTCACCAGGTGCAACCAAGACACTTTTGTAACAATTTAGATAAGGAGGTCCCTTGGGATTACTAAGACTCGCCACTTAAAGGGCAATTCACCTTCATTAGCAAAACTGTAATAACTGGGGGGAAAAACAAATATGTTCAAACTTTCATAACCTACCAAATTTTGTAAAAAGGTTATGGTAATTATGGAGTGTGGCAACAAAAAATGTTTCCAGAATGTTGAGAGGTATGTTGCATTCACTGAACAGGCAGCATGGCAGCTACATATAATAGATGAATAAATAGTAGTAAGTAGATAAATAAACCTTTTATGTAGTAATTTTTGTTCAGAAAGGCAGCCTTTGTCTTATACCAATGATACAATGATTGGCTCAACAACAGCTGGTGGTTCTCTGTTTAATCCATGCATTCCTTTGCTTCTAAACATTATTCCTGCTACATTAGGGTTTTAAGAGACTGGAGGCTATTTATCTGCAAAGCAATACATTTAATAGCTCCTATAAAGCTTGTTGTGAGAGAGCGATGATAGCCAAAACTCGTGTACCCTGGAGACAGGCCTATATGTATGAGACTTGTTTTAAACCTCCACTGTCTCGGCCACAGGCCAAATCCATTAGAGACCCGATTATAAGGCTAACTCCCTGAAACTAAAGTGCTCCGCAACAACAGAATTCAATATATAAACTTCATTAATTGCATTGTGCTGTCTGGCCTCTCTCCCCTTTCCGATATATATGAAGTCATGGTCCCGGAATTAAAGCTCTGCTAAGGTAATGGGAACACCATGCTTTTTTAAAAGAAAAGATACAATGTCAAAAAACACTAATGCTCAAGGCTTGACTTGATGTAGAGATAATTCTGGGGATTCATTAACAAAATATTTGGGCCTGTGATGTGACTAGGGTTGCTACCTTTTCCTGAAAAAAATACCGGCCTAACTATATATTTATCTTTTTTTCCTATTAATAACATTGGGATCAACCATCAAATATACCAGGCCGGTAAAATACCGGCCAGATGGCAACCCTAGATGTGACTAAACCTCTATTGGGCCCACAGCTAAATTATTTTTCCCTAGGCTAGACTAAGGTACCAAAGCATAGAGCATGAAGGTAAAGTTGGACTGGGTAAAATAATGTTTTGTGGGCTTTTTCCATCATAGCACCCAGGTCCAAGTCTTTTCTTTGGAGTGACCTCCTGTGCAATTCTTGGGCAATTCTTCGTTATAAAAAATATGATGTAATAAAGGTGTCGTTCCCCTTTAAATTAACTTAACTTTTTTAGTATGCTGTAGAAAGTGATATTCTCAGACAATTTGTACTCTGTTTTCATTTTTTTTTTATTTGTAGTTTTCGCATTATTTAGCTTTTTATTCAGAAACTGTCCAGTTTGCAGTTTCTGCGATCTGGATACTAGGGTCCAAATTACCTTAGCAACCATTTAGCAACCATGCACTGATTTGTATAGGAGATTGGAATATATATAGGAAATGAATAGAAAGATGAGCAATAAAAAGTAGTTCTAACCATACATTTGCAGCCTTACAGAGCATTTGTTTTTAGAAAGGTCAGTTTGAAAAGCTGGATAGAGAAGGAAAAAAGATTATACAAAAAAAAAAAACTATAAAAATGAAGGCCAGTTGAAACGTTACTTAGAATTAGAGATTGTAAAACATACTAAGGGGATTTACTAAATTCACATAAAGGATTCGAAGTTCGATCGAATTTTCAAAAAGATTCTAATTCGAATTTTCTAATGTTTTTGAAGACCACTTCAACTAGTGAATTTAGAAAATTCAATCGAATGAATCGAATAATTTGAATAAAAATCTATAGAATTACTTCCCCTTTAAAAAAAATTTCGACTGCCTAGTTCGTCAGATCAAAGCTACCGAATTGGGTTTAATTATATTTGATCGAATAAAAAAATTCTATCGAATGGTTAAAATCGTTCGATTCGAACGATTTTATCGATCAATCGAATATTTTCTATTCAATCGTTTGACCAATCGAATTGCGGTAAAATCATTCGAATTCAATTTTTCGAATTTGAAGGATTTTACTTCCCTAACAATTCCCAACTATTCCCATGGTTGATTTTGAGGGTTTAATTCGACCCTTAGTAAATCTGACCCTTAATGTTAACTCAAAGGTGAACCACCCCCTTAAAATCACTTATTTGAGGTAAACAATGAATGGTATCTGTGAAACATTCCATCCTCGCATAAATTAACATATAAATGTTTCGAATTGCAATATAAAATGGTTCTAATCTTTGAAATGATTGTTTTCTAGCTATGCTGTTGCTGATGATGCCTATCAGTCATTACGAGACAGAGACAGAGACCAGTGCATCTTGATTACAGGAGAGAGTGGCGCTGGAAAAACAGGTAATAAATCACAAAAGCTTTTGCAAATTAATTACATGAATTTAACACAACACATACTCTGGTCTTCTCTACTTTCTTCAGATATTCAGGGCTCAAAGCCATTATTAGAAGACTATGAGCTCCACACTTTTTAGTTCATCTGTGGCAAAAAAAACCCTTAAAAGCAGGGTTTGGAATACAGTGCTGTAATTAGTGTAGAAGTCTCTGTGTCATGTTTATTTCATCTCATCTACAGCGCTTTCAGCTGACTTAAAAGTATACGTTCTAAATTTATTTTGGTTCAGTATAAAAAAAGATTATACTGTATTATTATCTTGTGTCTAAAAATGTGGAAATACAGTTTAGGGAAAATAAAAGGGCTGCTCCTTCCATGGTTATAAATGATCTGTTTTTTCAGAAAGCGCACAAACAGAGACACAGGTATCAGATCCGTTATCTGGAAACCCATTATCCAGAAAACTCCAATATGCGAAAACCATCTCCAATAGACTCTTATTTTATCCAAATAATCCATATTTTTAAAAATTATTTCTTTTTTCCCTGTAATAATAAAACTGTAACTTGTACTTGATCTCAACTAACATCTAATTAATACTTATTGGAAGAAAAACCAGCCTATTGGGTTTATTTAATGTTTACATGATTTTCTAGTAGACTTAAAGTTTGAAGATCCAAATTACTGAAAAATCCATTATTCTGAAAACCCCAGGTCTGGAACACTCTGGATAACAGGTCCCATACATGTACAAGTATAGGATCTATTGGTAGTGTAACTAGTGTGTGCCCCCCAGCACACAGCCTACCTGTCCTACACCTGCCAACGCCCCACCCACCACCAACACACTCCCAGTCTCTGATAGTCCAATCTGAGCTGGACTCAGGCAGGGAGAATGCAGAGAGGCAAGAAAGGGAGGCGTTCTTTATAACTTAAGAGGAAGTGGGCCCAGTGATTCTGGCCCCCCTGTTCCCTTGGCCTCTCTGGGCCATGGGGTCTGCTCAGGGGCATTTTAGGGGCTGATGCCGCCCCTCCTCCCGCTCCACACTTCTAACTTGTAGTATCGGAGCGGGCAGAGGAGGGGCCGCATCGCTAGTGCTATTACGCTCGCTGCACTAGAAGAGACGAATTTCCATTTAAAAAAACAGAAATTCGGCTCTTAAAGTTACCAGAGGCGGCTTTTTGCCGCCCCTGGTAACTGGCCGCTCGGTGCAGCCTGAGGCCCTGGGTCTGCTTCCTCTGTAGTTACTACACTGAGGTCTATTATCCACAATGCTTGGGACCTGCGATTCTGTTGATAAGGGATCTTTCCATAATTTAGATCTCCATACCTTAAAGGCAGAGACACACAAGGCATTTTGGGGAGATTTAGTTGCGCGGCGACTAATTGCCTCTTCCAGGTCTGGACTGGGAGTCAAAAGAGGCCAATGCATTCCAAGTACAGAGAGGCCCAATCAGTTCCCCACCAGCCCACTAAATAGTGACTTTTAATGGCAGCCCCTCTGGCATTTACCACAACCAGTCCGGGCCTGGCTTCCTCTTCGAGCGACTTATCTTACCGAACTGCCTCCCTCCCAGCTAGAATGTAAATCGCCGGCAGGATGGCACTCGGAGAGCTTCGTTTTCTGAAATCACCCCTGAAGTTTCCTCATGAGGCAACTCCAGGCGACTTCGGAAAAAAATAAAAGATTATTCGCCCAAAGAAGAGGAGATTTGTCACTGGGCGACTAATCTGAATATCCGTGTGTGTGTCTGCCCTAAATCTAATAAGAAACATTTAAATATTAAATAAACCCAATAGGATTGTTTTGCCAGATGGATGGATGGATTCACGTTACTTGGTTACCATCAAGTAAAAGGTACAGTTTACAGAGAAAAAGTAAAACCTAAGTCATACATTAGAATTACTTAAGAAAAGAGATGCCCTTCCCATAATTAGTAGCATCTGTATCAGGGGTTTCTGGATAAGTGATCCCATACTGTGCTACTTCCAGATGAGCTTAGGATGGAGTTTCTTGTAAATCATATCTGCTGAATATTTCTGAACAACCCGTTTATTTTTTTTCATTGACTGCTTTTATTAACATGGATTTTTAGAGCGCCAACATTTTGAGCAGCGCTTTCAACACACAGATTCTTATCACCATGCCACTATTTGATTTACAAACTAAGCAGAGCAAGTCATTTCTTCCTTTGTGTGCTTTTCTCTCTCTTTTTTTTCCCCTGCTAATTATAGTGGAATGTGCCAAGAATGCTATAAGTTAAACATACAGTTCAATTCTTTTCCCACAGAGGCCAGTAAACTGGTGATGTCCTACGTGGCAGCTGTATGTGGGAAAGGGACAGAAGTGAATCAAGTAAAAGAGCAACTCCTACAGTCCAATCCTGTCCTGGAGGGTGAGTATTTCTGGAAAAGCTAATAATATCCAGAGTGTGGCTTCCCACATCTGTATTCTGTTAGCAACAGTTTATGGCTTTGCAGGCTGTAGCTGAAGCCTGGTAATGTTCAAGGCACCTCCTGTTTCTTTATTAGGCTGAGCTACCATATCTGTCATGCAAGAGAGAGGCACCAGGGGAATAACTACAGAGGAAGCAGACCCTGCGGCTGCAGGGGGCCCAGGTGGTAAAGGGGCCCCATGAGGCCCTAGTTCATATACAATTTCAATAAATATTGATAAAACAGGTCAACTTTAGATATTCCTGGGGAATGAAAAATAATCTGCTGTGGGGTCCACTAATATCTACTTATGCCACTGGGTGACACCAAGCAAAGATGGACTATGAACCAGAATCACTATCTCTCTTGTCAAATATAGATATGGCAGAACATTATCATTCCTGTATCCAGTGTAACATGGGAAGGTCACTTTGGTTTGACTCAACTTTATCTATGATACGTAGAGGGGATAGCTATGAACATGATGCACAAAACGCAATCAACGCTATTTGTCCCTCTGTGCAACTTTAAGAAAGGCAGGCATTTTTTTTTAATTTTGCTTGACTATATTGTGTAACTGCTTTACCTAATGATACAATGATATCGGACTTTCTGTTATCAGTGGAAAGCTGATACTGTATAAGCCACTTTCCGCGGAAAAGCTGCCAAAAACACTACTGCCTTTGAGTTGGCTGCTAGTGTAGTGAAGTTGTCTTATCATGTTCCGACACAAATGCATTGCAAATATTGCAGTGCTGTGGGAATATTAAGGTCAATTACATTGGGCTGAACATATTGATATGGTTTAATGAAAAACACCCATTTCTCAAGTTACAGCCTGAGAATACAGCTGAAATAACGGAGATGTTTGTAGGCCTCTTGTAGCTACTAATCACACCTGTGGGCCAGAAAGCATTTAAAGGACATATAAAATAAATAAATAAAATAAAAAAACAGCTATCATACCTTCCAGCATTCTAAATAATTTTTTGTTCGACAATAGTAACCCCATTCCCTTCCCAGAAGGCTCCCTTCCCCTCATTCGTGTCCCAGCAGCTGGCAATCACAGAAATGTCTTAAATTATACTTAAAATGAGATCCAGACTTCATAGGAAAAAATATATTTACACACCACTGTTAGAGTCCTCGAGAAACCAAGTAATAAGACAGGAAAAGCCTGCTGGTTTTTGCCAGGAAAAAACATTCCTATGACTAAAAGGAAGTAGATATCCACAGACATTGCATTGCACCTCACTATAATTTCTAGAAATGTAGTAAATATTTTTCCCACCACAGTTCTATGGTATTTACAGAACACATTGTTTAGGCACGCTTCCAAATTTGATCTTTAGGTCAGAGGATCCATTTAAAACCATTTATTGCAATAATGAGTCAAGCTGAGAAATCTCGGCATTTCCTAAAGTCAAACTCGCCAGAACCCCAATGACAAGAGTTTTTGTTATTGCCACTCAGATGGGACACTGATGTTTGCCTGCATGTACCTATTTTAGGCACTGTCCCAGCAGCAGTGATCAAAACACAATTATTGGGGTTAGTGGGACATATATTTATGAAAATGAGGTGCAGATACTCGTGTGACAAGCCAGAGTGAGGGTTTAGCTGGGTATGGCCTGACCCACTGACAAACCACTAAACCACAGAGTTTATTTTGTGAAGCTGCACTCCACCATACAACCTCGAAGTAAAATAATGCCAGAAAGCAGACCAAGCTGGAACCAAAATGTATTGTGCCAGTGCCCAATGACTCTGCAAGGTTAGGAAATCCAAACTTTTTCAACTGAACCAACATGATGTTGGCGAATGTGCCTTGTCCTCTCTTGACCAGGCTGGCAGCTGATGTGGGATGGAGCCCTCAGCCAGATGTACAGTATGGACTACCCTCATGACCTTATTTTTGCCCCTAGGAGTGAACTTTCTGATTAGGCCAATTTGGTCTAACAAATGGGTGCTTGTGTGTGGTGACCTGAACAACAAGCAGCTCATTATGTATAAAGGCAGTCTATTGCTCAACCTCATCTGACCCCTGGAGTGTGACTATACTGAGGGATCAGTAGAGCATAATAGGTTATAATCAGTGCTTCAGGAATGCATGCATAATTGTAAGGTACATAAGCATGAGTTAGAAGGACACAGGTTCTCTTGTCATCCCTATGGCAATACCTCTTATGTTAAATGGTATTTTATAGCAACCACTTGTATCTGCTTTTATTGTTTCACACAGGGAGAGCAACATGTGCCCACAATGTGTGGCATAGTTTGCTCCCAGTGTTGGGTGCCTGGAGCTGACAGATTCAGTTTGGCTATACAGAACTGGTTTAGGGGGCCTGGGGTACTTTGAGAAAACAAAGGTCTTCTTTACCTCCAGTCCTGAAGCTTCTATTGGAGAGCTGTTAATCATGCAAAGCTGCAATAAAGCATGTCACCCATTATTTAAATACAGAAAAGTATTGCTTGCTATTTATTATGTTGCCACAGCTGTTATCAGCTCAGCTGAGAGGATAACTGCACTATATGATCATTTGTGTTATAAAACAAAGGCAGGTCCCAAACTGCTGGCAAATAAAATGTAAACAAGCTCAAAGATGCAAGTTAACTATTGACTGGAACAAATATAAAATATTTCATCAAGGCCATAACCCATGTGTCCTGTTCTGAAAATATGATTCTATATAATCATGTCTGTTTACATGGCACAAACACTGCAGTACTTTCTGAATAGTTGGAGATACTAGCTGTTTTTGGACTACAGCTCCCAGAACTGCCCTACTGCTGGAGATGAACAATGGTTAAAAGGGATGAAGGTTGGACATCCACACACTTATTTCTGGGCATCTCTGCCCATTCCCTGGACATGGAGGGATCCCCAAACTTTTGAACCTGTGAGCAACATTCAAAAGTAAAAGGAGTTGGGGAGCAACACTAGCATGAAAAATGTTCTTGGGGTGTCAGATAAGTGCTGTGATTGGCCATTTAGTAGCCCCTATGTGGATTGTCATTCAGTGGCAGTGCACCTGGTTTTATACAACCAAAACCTGCCCCCAAGCCTGGAAAAATAAGCAAATGCTTTGAGGCCACTGGGAGCAACATCCACGGGTTGGAGAGCAACATGTTGCTCATGAGCTACTGGTTGGGGATCACTGCTGTAATGGATACATGCCAATGATAAAACACTGGATGGACAGAATCAGGCAGGGGGTGTGGGCTTGCATTGGAAGATTGGTCAGCCTCATTTCTGTGTATGCAGAGTGCACTGGGAGCCCCTTGATGAATTCTGTTCTCAATCTAGCCTTGGTCACTAGTAACCTGGCCTTGAGGGCAGAACCACCTGCTTGGCTGTAAGAGCAGCCCTTTGTTTTTTTTGTGCTATGGAGCAATATCTTTTTTACAAGTCTAGGGGTTATGATTCTCTGAGTTCAGAATCCACAGACCTCATGTCAAATAAATGTTTTGTTTCACCTAAAGTGCTCTCCAGTAACTGAATTTCCTCAGCAGTCTCTTACTTTACTCATATCATAGGGGTGACAAGGACTTGTTTTCTCTGTGTGACACCTGTTCGATAACACATTTCTTACGCTTGTTTTCTCTGTGTCATTCTCCGCAGCCTTTGGAAATGCCAAGACCATCCGCAATGATAATTCGTCCAGATTTGTAAGTTGCTACAAATGTAATTATTCACTTTGCTATTATGAATGCCATTTATGGTGAAGCCTTTTAATAAGGAAACGTATATATGGGTTCTTGTTATTTCTTGGTTTAAACGGGGCACACATGGAAACTGAAGCTACTCCATGTTTCCAGTATTCTGGTTATTGCTAGTTAGATGATTAGATTACTAGTGCAAGATAACCCCCCCTGCATAATGCACTTCTGCTTATTTGTAAGACAATACAGTACAATAATGGAATGAAGGGAAGGGATTGTTTATACAGAGCTCGATATTTCAAATTAAACTAAAGGAAAAATGTTGTCTTTGCTGAGAAAAAAAAAGATTGCTACCTGTTAAAGCCATTCACACCTTTATCCAGCACATGGATTTTAATTAATTGGAAGAAAACTCAGAGGACCGCAACATTGTGCTGTGAACTACTCTTCTGTACAAAGGCATGTCTAACTGGCTGTATATATCTGCAGAGTTTCCTTGATTTATGGATTTACAGGGTTTTTTAATTGCACTGCATTGTAAAGTTTGCCATATCATTAACATTTAACAACCTTCAACTGTGCTGTTCTAGCCTGTCACATTATACTGTATTTGTGTATTTTCAATGTTCAGTAATTTTATATCTTCTGCCAAGCCTAGGGCACGCTCTGCTTGCTGGGGAATTGCTTATGGTAGGCTAGAAGCAAGTCAGATTTTCATATGGAACATATGTATCTTGTCTTGTAGAAGATGGACTTTCCATTATCAGTTATAAGTACAGGTATAAGGTCCATTATCCAGAAACCCATTATCCAGAAAGCTCTGAATTACATTTTTAATCAAATAATTCACATTTTTAAATTTCCTTTTTCCACTGTTATAATAAAACAGTGCCTTGTACATGATCCTAACTAAGGTATAAACAATCCTTGTTTGAGACAAAACAATCGTATTGGGATTAATTAATGATTACATGATTTTATAGTAGACTTATATGGAAGGTTATGGAAGTCCGAATTATGGAAAGATCCATTATCTGAAGAACCCCAGGTCTAAAGCATTCTAGATAACAGGTCCTATACCTGCAGTCTGTTTCAGACCTACATGCTATAGAAATCACAATTGCTGAACCCATCATAAAGAATTCTGCACCTTACAGTATATTAATCTGAGCTTCTTACTTTACAGGGGAAATACATGGACATTGAATTTGACTTTAAAGGAGATCCTGTGGGAGGCGTAATCAGTAACTGTAAGTGTACAAGCAACTGGAGACATAACATTGTGGTTTTATTTTATAGATGACTTGCAGATTCACACAGGGAAATATGTCCCGACGGCCTTGAGTAAAGATCTTTTTTTTTTATAATAAAAAAAATGTTTTATGCAAGGTATTAAGACGTACAGTTGCTATCACAGGGCACAATTCATTGTGATAACTAACTGAAGTTTTTTTTTTATTAATATGACTACATATTAAGTATTCTTTTCATTGTCTACATTCCTTCAGTCATAATCATTTCTACCCCACATAAGTCCCTGCTCAGGCTGTATCCAACTCTGAAGGAAGCATTCTGTATAGGGGTACATACGTATGTGCATTGTGACCATTCCCAATGTATCTTTGATCTGTAAGAAAAATGTGCAGGCCGTATGTGCACAAAGACGCATGTTGCACAGGAACAAGGAAGCTCAATACTGAGGCATTCTTGGAGAGATTGCTCCTATAAAAAATCTTCTGAAAAACACTTGTCCCAAGATTGAATGATCCTCATCCACTCTTATCCAACCTACATAAAACCATACAACCCAAAGGGGGCTGTCATCTTGTAAACATCTTTGCAAAACCAAGACTTTTCTCAGTATGATCTGATCTGATCAAAACAGCTTAAGTCAAATAATATCTACCAGAAACCGATAAAATATCGATTAATAATCAGAATATACAGACTGCACTTGGCCCTGTGTTGTCATGTGATCTGATGTGGATTTTATATTGTTTAATATAAACTTTCTCCAACTCTACAGAACCAGTGACTACAGAAAAATAATCCTCCAAATAGAATCCCAGTTTATCTGTTTAAATCTGGCTCCATGACCTTTGTCCCTGCAGCTGGAGTTGGAAACATTAAAGGGGATGTAAAGGCAAAAATAAATTCCAATACAAATCTCTACACAGTCGCTGACTGCTCTACAGGGAAACAAAGCTGCTGGAGTTCTGTAAGGCTGGGAAGTAAGGCGGGGGCTCCCCCTGCTGTTCATAAGATTGTTTTACTGCACAGCAGTTAGGGACCATCTGACAATTCCTATAATTATAATTAAAGTATATTGGAGATAGATTTATTTTTCATTAAAGAAAGTAATTTTTTGCCCTTTACATGCCCTTTAACAATACCCCTGGCAGTATGTACACATTTCTCATGTTTAGCGATGAGCAAATGTATTCCTCTGCTACAGTTTCATGGAAATTTACATTTTTGCCAGTGGGGAACATTTTTTGCTTATCCACACTAGAATTTTGCCACGTGTTTGTTTCGACGGAGGTTTTTTCCACAGGAAAAATGGCAATGGCATTATTACAATTGATTCATGTGTGTTTTAATTTGCTGGAAGAATGCTTTTTTTAATGGAAAAAACTCCATGCCAGTGGCATTATTAGAATTTCTGTATGTGTTTTGTTTTGCTGGAACAAAAAAATTTTTTTTGCACTGGGAAAAAATACAGAAAAAAAGGAAATTTTCATTTTTCTGCAGTTCTATAAATGAATACTGTTTTCTCATAATAATAGAGCCAGAATCAGAAACCCACTTGGCTCAGTGGGTCCTCGTTCATGGCAGAAATGTTACTCTGTCATGGGGCATGAAAGGCATCAGTAATAGTTGCTTAATGCACTAACGTTCTAAAGCTGACATGCCTTTATTATATGCACACAAGACGTTTTTTATTTATCCTGAGAATGTGTCAGAGATGTCCGTAATTGTGATATTTGGAGGAATGTGTTACCCTGTGTAAAATATTAGCGGTATGGTACAGGTATGGGACCTGGAAACCCGTTATACAGAAAGCTCTTAATTATGGAAATGCCATCTCCCCTAGACTCCATTTTTTTCCAAATTTCTTAAAATGATTTCCTTTTTCTCTGTAATGATAAAATAGTACCTTGTACTTGATCCAAACTTAAAACATTATTAATCCTTATTGGAATCAAAACTAGCCTATTGGGTTTATTTAATGTTTGAATGATCTTTAGCAGACATAAGATGTGAAGATCCAAACTGCAGAAAATTCCAGGTCCCAAGCATTCTGGTCCCATACCTGTACTATAACTGGGTCCTGGAACGATGACACCATACCTGTCCAGTTAATTTTGCTGTCCATCTTTTTCTAGCATACAATAACAGAAGGCTTTATAAGGGCTTTTTAATCAAAACAAAATAAGAATAAACAGATTCCATTTTCACTTAACCCTTTATACACCTACGCCAGATTCTTTCTGACAACTCAGTTTCTCTCATTTGCCTTAGTCCTTTTTATTTCCAAATAAACAGGAGCAGGAAAACTGCCCCCTTTCCTCCTTGTGAGATCAGAGTCACACAGAGAGTTGTGCTTCAGAGGATGGGGTTAAAAAGCAATATGCAGCAATATGCATTAAAGAAACCCTAATGAGCCGAGGCCGCTTCTCAAGTTCCAGCTGTATCCTGTCTTGTAATGTGAAACATGTGGGATATTATTAAAGTTTCCAGAGCAGAAAGAACAGAAATCAGCATTCTTTTTAAGCCTATTTATGGAATTCTTAGAAGCTGATAATTCTTATGTTGTGTTTGATACTCACTATATAGGAGCATTATAGGGTGTCCTATATGACTGTATCTTCCTGATGGCCTGTGTTCCTAGTTTTCTTTTATCACAGTATCAAAACTCCACACTGGATGTATGATTCTTACATGCAGCTCTCTTGCCTTTAGTCCTCAATTAACCAACTGAGAATGGCCGTTTATTGGGTGCTGATGGTGTCCATGATATACTCACAGTAGTTGCCAGCATTTTCTATCGTTATTTTTGTCTAAGGAGAGTCCCAGTGAACCCATTCCACGAGTGATAGAGGTAGTTACCCCTAGACTCTATTTCCTTAAAGTGGAACTATTGTAATAATGAAATTTTAATATAAGCTTCAGTATACTGAAATAATGTTTTCTAAATATAATCAATTAAATATTCTGTACCATTTTCTGTAATATTACGTTTTTCACTATCCCTCTCTCAGCATCCGTTTCTCTTCATTCGCTATTCATCATGCTATTAAAATCACAAAAAATCCTGTCTCTCTACATGCAGGATTTGTGCAAAAGGCAGTTATTTTATTATATTTTGTTTGTACTGGAATCAGTTTGCATGTGTTTAATACATCTGCTAGGAAAGGGAGCCCCTATAATATTCATATTGGATCATGGAGAGACAGATGCAGAGAGGGATAGTGAAGATAAACTTTATTATTTCAAAAACAATGCAGAATATTTAATTGATTGTCATTACAAAGTTTCTAATTTCAGTATAATGCTGCTTATATTATATTTTCATTTTTACAATAGTTACCCTTTAAACTATCATTATTAGGGCTCCTACACACGGGCGTTTTTGACCTGCGCTCCCCTGCGTCGCGTTTGGCTGCGTTCAGCCGCAGGGGAGCGCAGGTCTAGACGCACCTCATTTTGTTCAATGAGGTTGTACCCACGAGACGCGTGTAAGCGCCAAACGCAGATTCAGACGCAACATGCTGCATTTTTCCTGCGTTCAACGCTTACATGCGTTAGTGTGAGTACAGCCCCATTGAAAATAATTGAGTGCGTCTATACCTGCACTCCCCTGCGTTTGAACGCAGCAAAACGCAACGCAGGGGAGCGCAGGTAAAAACGCCCGTGTGTAGGAGCCCTTAGAGCAACTTATTATTGAGGTTCTTGATTATCAAGTTGGCAGCCGCATCATTTCACGCATATAGAACATCTCCACTGTGTGAAGATGAAGACTCTGTTTATCTTCACGTTGAGGCCCCAACTCCAACCCTAAGCTTGAGCTAAGGAACTGCCATCTATGGTCATTGCTGTTTAGCCTTCTGTAAACGAGTCAATCATCTAATCAAATCCCATATTTCCTTTGTTCTCTCCCTCAACAGATCTACTGGAGAAATCCCGTGTGGTCAAGAATGTAAAAGGAGAAAGAAATTTTCACATATTCTACCAGCTTCTTGCCGGAGGGGGCACTGAGCTCCTAGGTGAGGATCTACCCCCCAAACATCAATTAACTAGGGGAAAATTCTCCATAAAATAGTTAGTATAGTTTGCATGGGATTGCATGGAAAGCTGGGACTAATTTATCACTGTGTTCCCTCTCTAACCAAGGTTAATTTACTAACATAGTTGCTAAAATGCACAAATAGAATATTCAATAGCAATTAGTTTAAAACAATATACTGCAAGTTAAAAATGGAAGCAAAAATCTGGTTGTTTTGGGTAACATCACTGTTACACTTAGGTATCCAGTTAAGCCAAACAACTTCACTATTACATCTCATTTTATGAAGCCTGAGGACTTTTCCACATTAAACTCTGCAAGAACTAATTTGAAGAACATGCTCAATAACAGGACCATTAATGAAATCTGAACTTCAGTTTGCTCAGGCACCCACTGCTCCAGGAATCCTGTTTTTCCAAAGAGCAAACACGTTTTTTACTCTGTTCCTGATGTACTACAAGAAGGTCACCTGACATATTATGGGATGGTCAGCTTAAGACACTTGTATACTTTATTAGTAGACAGGTCACATTAATAGGAAATTATAAACAAAGCTGAATAAAGGGAGTACCTTCCGTCAGACAAAGTAAAGGCATGTTAGTTTTCTCTATGCCTGTTCATTTATACATGAAACCTCAAATGGTGGGACAATTGTAGCGACTCCTGCCATACATATACTCATTGGGGGATCAATCGCTCTGGTTGCCTGACTCCCTGACCTATACCCCTTGTTTTATTTGTATTTTTGCTTTATTTTTCTGGATTTTAATTACTACAATAAAGGTTATATTTTATTTAGTATTCCCTCATATATTTTGAAACTCACTGGATGGGGTGGTGCACATTAATAGGAATTCTGTCCAAATATTATGTAACATTATAAACTGTCTTTTAGGAAAACTAAAACTGGTCTCCGACTGCAGCAAGTACAACTACTTGAATAATGATGCCATCAGCCTTAATGGAATGGGAGACAATGAAAACTTTCAGATTGTTAAGGTATATATATGTATATTTATGTGTGATGGATAATGACCTCTTCAGCTCCTAACCTTTTACATTTGGTCTTGTAAAGAATTGAAAGGAAAATGTAGGGGCTATTATAACAGTATTTTATTCAAGATGAATCTCTTTATGATAAAAGGACACATTTTTCTCTGACGGAGAACTTTTGTAAGATTCCAATGCTGTCTTTAATTTGAACCATAACTTGTTTATGATGATTAAACCCCTATACACCAACCATATTTGTGAAAGTATAAAACAAAACCACAGAAATATCTGATATAAGTAATTCTAAAACAACTGTACTTGCTGAGTTTCACTACTCATCCGAGCAGCTTCTTCAGTTGAACTGAAGAAGCTGCTCGGAAGAGTAGTGACACGTCTTCAATAATTACTCAGCAAGTCCAGTTGTTTTAGAATTACTTATATCAGACATACCATGACATGGATGAATGAAAATCTACATAGTCAAAACCACAGAAAGTGGTAACAAAGTAATCTTGGGACTTTATGTGACAGAATGCCATGGAGATTATTGGACTTTCCAATGCTGAGGTGACCTCAATTTTAGAAATTGTTGCTGTGATACTGAAGTTGGGAAATGTGGAGCTAAAGGGACAATTTCAAGCCAATGGGATGGCCTCCTGCTACATTACAGACACAAAAGGTAAGTTTGTTCCATTTGATCCTTGAGATGTATGTGTAAAGGAAATATGTCCAGAGCAGGCGCAGTTATTAGTAATGGATTATGCAATGGCACACAACATTTTTAATAATAGCTAATCACTACGTAATTTGTTGAAGAGGTAAAATTGTGTTAAATTGGTCCTGTGTCGTACAGTGATGGGACATGTTATCAAGAATGCTTGGGATCTGAGGTTTTTTAGATAAGGGATCTTTCCATAACTTGGATCTCCATACTCCATAAATCTACTAAGATAAACACAAATCAAACCCATTGGGATTGCTTTGCTTCAAATAAGTATTAATTATAACTTAGTTGGGATCATGTACAATTTAAATTTAAATAATTTAAATTTAAATAATTTGATTAAATTGAGTTTATGGGAGATGGCCTTCCTGTAATTCTGGGCTTTCTGGATAACCGGTTTCCAGATAACCGATCCCATACCTGTACACAGAGCCATGTTATTGAACAAGCTTCCTTAGAGACATACATTGAATAAGTTAGGTACTACGTTTCAGTTAGTGCTTTTACCAGTTATGTTTTTATGGGAGAGACAATAGGTATATCATTCTTGAATTTCACTGAGCCCTTTGAGAAAGTGTTGTTGCAGGCTAAGCTTTCTATATAAAGAATGGAGTTTCAATTTGCTGCATAATTTGTGATCCCTGTATTATGGGGTGCACAAAATGTATACTATTTGTACTATAAGTTCATGTTCTTTTTATTTCTGTTGATATAATACTGACTCATTCATAGACTGCATTTATGTTATGGAGAGAAATAGTATTCATATTGTTGAGTGGTAAAGACAAGTAACAGAATAAAAGGAATAGCAACACCAAAAAATGTAAGTGTTCCAAAGTAATTCAAATATAATGTACTGTTCCATGCACTGGTAAAACTGTTGTGTTTGCTTCAGAAAACCTATTCTAGATTGTATAAACAAGGAGCTTGTAGCCACGGGGGAAGCCATTCAAACCTTTGTCTTTTCTCCCTTTTCAGTTTAAATGGCTGTCACCATGGCTACACAGCAGCTTGTGTACATAAACTATAGAAGTTTTTCTAAAGCAAACACATAACTTTTAGCAATACAGGGCAACAGTACATTATATTTTAATTATTTGAAAATGCTTTAATTCTTTGGTGTTACTGTTCCTTTAAGGTCTCAAGGGGCAGGGAAAGGGGAAGTGTATTGCCTATGAGTCATAAGTCTATGAGGGGTTAAAGCAGAAGTCACCACAAAGAACTGAACCAAAGTCCAGTCACCTCTTTGTAATGCTGGGTTTTAAAAATAGAAATATAAAAAGCCTTTTTTATTTCTACGTTTGGGGCTCTTTGACTCAGATGATATGTATAATAATGAATAGATGAAAGTATTATAATTTAAATCAGATTTTCAGTTCCAAACAAATGAATAGGAATAACTGGCGTATTTTCCTTTTACAAAAAGAATGTGACAGGGTGATAGAATTTAATTGTAGAATGCAGTTACCAAACTTGAATTTTGTCAGCCAGATTAATGTGTTCCATGTTGCAATTTATTAGGCATAAAAGAGATTAGCTCTCTGATTGGCCTGGATGCCTCCATGCTGGAGAATGCTTTCAGTGTACGCACTGTAGAAGCCAAACAGGAGAAGGTTGTGACTACGCTCAATCAATCCCAGGTATGGTGTCATCTGTTAATGGTGTAAACTCATACAATAATTGTGATTTGTAAACAAAGAATTATGAAAGGCAACCACAAAAGCCAATGCACAAGATAAGTACCACTAGCAAGATAATGCATTCATTTTATGATTCAGGAACACAGTTCCCAAGCTTCTCATATAAGCAGTGTCGGACTGGGCCGTCTGAACATAGAGAAAAAAACCCAGACCCCACCTAGACTGTCCACTTTCTCCTATCCCAGCCAGACCCAATCTAATTAAGGAGCAAGGAAGTATGTGTTGGGCACGTGGGAGGATCCTTCAGTTCTCCAAGAGGGCCCTTATATTTAACCCCTGTTGGGCTCTTTGGTTTAAGAATGATTGATTATAATTTTTTTAATTATTTCTGTATTTTTAGTTATATATTTAGCTTTGCATTCAGCAGCTCTCCTGTTTGCAATTTCAGCATTTTGGTTGCTTAGGGGTCCAAATAACTAGCAACCATGCATTGATTTGAATAAGAGACAGGAATATGAATAGGAGAGGGTCTGAATAGAAAGATGAGCAATAAAAAGTAGCAATGACAATACATCTGTAGCTTTACAGAGCATTTGTTTTTTAGATGGGGCCAGTGACCAGGGGCGTAACTACAGAGGAAGCAGACCTTGCAGCTGCAGGGGGGGCCCAGGAGCTATAGGGGCCCCATGAGGCCCTAATTCATATACAATTACAATAAATATTGGTAAAACAGGTCAACCACTGGACGTTTTGGAGACCTAAAAAATTATCTGCTGTGGGGCCCCAGTAAGATTTAGTTATGCCACTGCCAGTGACCCCCATTTGGAAGCTATCTATCTTTATGTATGTATGCATCTATCTAGCTGTATGTCTGTCCTATATCTGTCATCTATTTTTTAAATTACATTTTTAATGTAATACACTGCTTTGATAATTAATAATACCTGTGTGGGATCAGTTATCTGTAAAACCATTATCCGAGCATTGTCCCAAGCAATATCTAGATAACAGGTCCCATACATGTGCATAATAAAATACAAAGTATAAAATGTAAGAAAACAGTCTTTTGTCAGGGTGTGTACTGATGTTTCTTTCATATTCAACATATACTTAAGAATGATGCAATGTGTGTTTCAGGGAATGTATGCTCGTGATGCCCTTGCTAAGAATCTCTATGATCGGCTTTTCAGTTGGCTTGTTCAGAGGATTAATGAAAGCATAAAAGTGGGTGATTTTACTTTACTATTGTTATTTTATTATTATTAGAGGTGTAATTAAAAACATATATATATCAGCAAAGATCCGCACTCTCAGGTCTTAAAAATAAAAAATATAGTTGTTTTATTTGTAGGTACAGGGACTGACGTTTCGGCCCCCACTGAGGCCTTAGTTTTTCGTGAGTGCTGGCTACTGTGTGGATATATATATA
>CM044433.1:142970443-142993811 GCA_024363595.1 Xenopus borealis | reverse complement strand
ATATATACCGAAAGCTGCTGGCACAAAAACATGTAAAAATGTATATAGTGCCTGGGTGCAGAGCTATGTATTAGCATATACAAGAATTCAATAGAAGCTTGCACTCGCAGGGCTTATACTGGGGAGAAAAGGTTTTATTGGAAACAACAAAAAACAGATGTGTCGGCTAGGTCCCTAGCCTTTCTCAAAGTGAGTGAAACAAGCAACCACAACCAATTTAAAACACCTATGGCAGGAAAGAAGATATGTGTGATGTCATAGACATGGGAGGGTAATGCACAACAAAACAAACAGGAAATGCAAATGAGGTATAAGGTTTACAAAACATAAAGCAAATGACCAAAAGCATAATGTAATGTGCAGGAACAATGAAACATACACACAATTGCCACTGCATGTGGCAACAAAGATCACCAAACGAAGCGATGTGTATCTAACATATATGGGATTTCCTAATTTGGCAGTATCGTTCATAAACAATGCACTATCGCCTGTGTACTATATTGGTCAAAAGACTGAAATAGTGAAGATGTTTGTAAAGGTACGGCAAGACACTAATATGAGGCAAAGTGTGGATGCTATTTTAGAGAAAGCACTGCTCTGAGACCTGTATTGGGCTCAAGCTGTGACCTACGTGTATATTGTACATTGTCAAAGCTGCCTGATAAATTCTGCTTACACTTACGTCTATGTAAAGAAGCCGGTTCAACATGACTAGAATGTACATTGCTCATGTGTTGGTAACGATCAGAGGGGGTGTGGCTTAACAGGGGTTTATGTGCAGAGCAACACCGGAAGGTCTGTGTGGAATCACAAGTTGCGCAAGAGAAGACCAGTAGATGGTGATCAGGGGGGGAAAAGACCAGAAGTTGGTAACCATGAGTGAGAACCATGGCAAACCCCAATTGGTTCTGAGGTAGATGTGATAGGGAGGCCATCAGCTGCAGATGAAGTTATACAAGGCCCATGAAATGCAATATATCATGCCCATAAATAGATAGAAAAAACAGCTTAAGAGAAGGGAGAATAAAGCCAATTGTCTTTATTGTCTTCTTATTCTATTTGATCTGTTTGTTTCTTTGCTGAACAATCACTTTTGAATGCTGTTTCAATATCTATTGGCTTTATTGCATTGCATTTCATGGGCCTTGTATAACTTAATCTGCAGCTGATGGCCTCCCTATCACATCTACCTCAGAACCAATTGGGGGTTGCCATGGTTCTCACTCATGGTTACCAACTTCTGGTCTTTTCCCTCCCTGATCGCCCTCTACTGGCCTTCTTTTGCGCTTGTGTTTTACAAAATTCAATAAAAAGGTGGCATAAAAATGTGATCGGTTTTCAAAAAACAAACCAAGAGGAAACCCTGTTCCTTATGGTTATTTATGTGCAGAGTGCAGCCATTTTTGTGCCCCTTAGTGATGTTGCACTTGTATTCGGGGTCTCTTTAAGACACCCCCAATAATACGTTTTGCAAGTTTCATTTATTCAGAAGTGACAAAGTTAAAAAAAAATTTTCATGAGCTTGTTTTCATTTCAGGTTTCAGAGTTCCAAGGGAAAAAGGTCATGGGTGTGCTAGATATTTATGGCTTTGAGATTTTGGAGGTAAGTAAGAATCTCTCTCTTTTGTAACAAAAAGCCTTTGTTTTTTTTACTCTTAGTTAAGGCAAATATGGTATGAATCATTCAAATACAGGATCAGTATTAGCAGTAGGAAGGGATTTAGAAAGGACTATATTCAAATATCCATAGCAGCTGAAATCTCCTGAGGGAAAAGACAATGGTCAACACTATATACAAACAAAGAGTAAGCAAACCATTAACTTGTACAACAAAGTTTTCACTGTCAGCTCTAGCCCTTAAATCAATTATAAGGCAACCAACTTTATATCAAAGGAGAGAAACTAGCTCTATATCAATCACTAAACAGCTCACCCAGAAATTTAAGTGACTCAGGTGTGGATACCCAGAGTCCAACTTTTGAAATCACAAATCTGATAACTCCATTAATAGATGTTTGTCAATAGATTTTGCAATTCACCAGCTCTGATCTCTGGCTCGGGTGCAGTGCCCCAAGCCCGTAGCTTAAGTGGAGAACCAAATCGAATAATTGAACGCACTCCTGCAGCGAATCGGTGAGGTAAAAACTTAGCTTTATTCCATCAAGTTAAAAATCAAGCGTCCTAACGCGTTTCGTATCAAATGATACGTAATCTACATATCATTTGATACGAAAATCGTTCGGACGCTTGATTTTTAACTTGATGGAATAAAGCTAAGTTTTTACCTCACCGATCCGCTGCAGGAGTTCGAACCATTGACTTGGCCTTATAAATACAGTTAATCCGCTGTTTTACATGTTCTTACAATGCCTTTATTCTGTAACTAGGACCTATATATTACAACTTTGATGTTTTTCTTTCAGGTCAACAGCTTTGAACAGTTTATCATTAATTATTGTAATGAGAAATTGCAGCAGATTTTCATTCAGATGACACTGAAGGAAGAGCAAGAAGAATATACAAGAGAGGTAATGCCGTTTCCCTTTCAAAAAATGTTAAAACCATTCTCTTACTCGTATTATTTTAATTGAATTTTTATTACTTTCTGAAGATACATTTGAAGCTACAGTGGTGGCTGGTTTCAACTTTTTCTCTGATATATATAGTGGATTATGATCACTGTTGAGTATGTACAGTAGATGGCAGTGTGGCTAGTAAGCCTGTCTAAAAGGTATGAATTCTCTGTGTTTTCGGACAACCCTGGAGTAAAACGTTGTAATAACTGTTATGTCATTATAAATAGAGATACATTTTAGAAAACTTTTAATAATATGATTTTCTAACTACCAATTATTTGCAACCATGCTAATGATATCTGTAAGATGTCAGCTTCCCCAAACATGCATTTCACTTTGTGCCTAAGCAAGGACTTTTGCAGGCTTCTCACAGTTTTCCCAGTCAAATCTTTCCCTGATTCTGTAACCAGACACACATTTATAAACATGAACAATTCATTTTGTGCTCGCTGTCAGTGTCTGTAGACAGTTGTTATCCTGCAGCTGGTAGAGAGTCATGGGACGATGACCCCTGACTTAAGGAAATAGTATGGGAAGTTGCTTTGTTGATATTCAACTGGGCTGATGATAGAACCACATTTTCCACTTAAAATAAACTACCAAAACATAAACAAACCTAAGGAAAACACAGATGTTCTCATTTTGATTTTTTATACCAATTACCTACTTATAAATCTTTAGTACTTTGCACTGTTATTTGAATCAAAATGAATGGGTAGTGTCTAGAGACTTGGTCATACTTAGGTCTAAGTAATGCACATAACTCCCATCTTTATGTTACACAAATATTTAGCAATATATAGTAGTGACTGAAAGGCAAGGTTGTGGCATCAAACTTATTATCCCAGGGCACAGCACAAAGCCCAACCACAGCATGCACAAAGTCAATACCCCTGTTTGTAGATAGGTTCAACAGTAATAATGACTAGAAAACAGCAGCAGTTTGAAAAAGTGTGGCAAAACTGTCTTTTACTAAAATGTGCCACATGCTGGCTGCCTGCTCCATGTTTTTAGAAGCACTGAAGCAAAAAGAAAGCGTAATTAAGTCAAGAATTTAACACTGTAGCTGAATGTCCCAACATGATCAGCCAATGGTTAGGATAATGGTAGTTGTAATTCATAAACAGTTGGGAAGACCAATATTAATTTTTGATCCTTATTGAAATTAATTTGATTCTATTCATTTTTACAGGGTATTAAATGGACACGGATTGTCTACACTGACAATGAAGTCATCTGTAACCTCATAGAAGATGTAAGTCAATTTTTATTTTTAGATCATAGAGCACCAAAGTTATTGTACAGTACATTTATTGTACAAACGCTGAAGATTGGATGTTTGCTGGTCCTTGTGATAGAGGATTTATTGCACAGTATTTCTGCTTTCTGTTACTCTGAAATCCTATTTGCTTATATTTAGTGATGGGCGAATTTATTCACCAGGGGCTAATTCGCGGCAAATTCCCGCGATTCGCCGCTGGCGAATAAATTTGCGAATCGCCAGCGAAATTTCGCTTAGCGAAAATTCACTGGAAACACGAGTCGCCCCGAAAACGATGCGTGCCGAAAACAACGCGACGTGAATTTTTCGGCAAAGCAAATCTCGGGAGATTCGCCCATCACTACTTATATTTTGTTTTAAATAACAATTTTTACAAATGGAGAGACCTTTGTAGTAGCTTATGCAATTTTGTTTGTGTTATGTTCCATCAGAGCACAAATGGAATCTTGGCAGTGCTAGATGAAGAGTGTTTGCGCCCAGGCAAGGTGTCTGATGCCACTTTCCTTGCCAAGCTTGGTACACAATTCAAAAATCACAAACACTTCCAGAGTAAGGTCACTCAGAATGAAAAGCGTATTGCAGATCTAACGTTGCCTGATAATTGCTTCCGCATTGAGCATTATGCTGGCAAGGTAAGTTGCATTGATGGTTACTGAATATTTGGTACACCAAACCAATGGTTTATTTTGTAGATAGGATTGGATTTGTTTACAAAGCACCATCACTTCTCTTTGCAGGTAACATACAACACTGATGGGTTTTTGGACAAAAATAATGACCTTCTCTTCAGAGACCTTTCCCAAGCCATGTGGAGTGCCAAGCACCAACTTCTGAAAACTCTTTTCCCAGAAGGCAATCCAAAGAACTCTTCTCTGAAACGTCCTCATACTGTTGGATTCCAGTTCAAAAACTCTGTATCAACTCTCATGAAAAACCTATATGCCAAAAACCCCAACTATATCAGGTGACTTTTTAAAATGCATTTGTATATACATCACAGCAAATCTACACTCAAAACAAAACCTATGGTTTGATAGAAACATTGGTATTGAGGTTGGTAAGAAAAATACATTTAAGGAATTGAAGTTATCTGGGACAGCTGAAACATTTATCAGGTACAAGGAGGCAAATAAAGCATGTAAAAAACAGACAAAATTAATCCAAATAAATTTTTTAAAGGGGTGGTTCACCTTCAAGTTAACTTTTAGTATATTGTAGAATGTATATTGTATATTGTAGAAGGGCCAATTCTAAGAAAGTTTTCAATTGGTCTTCATTTTTTTTTTTTTTTTAATGATTTGCAATTTTCTTCTGTTTCTTTGCAGCTTTCAAATGGGGGTCACTGACACCATCTAAAAACAAATGCTCTGTAAGGCTATAAATGTATTGTTATTGCCACTTTTTATCACTTATCATTCTATTCAGTCCCTCTCCTATTCATATTCCAGTCTCTTATGCAAATCAATGCAGGGTTGCTAGGGTAATTTGTACCCTAGAAACCGAATTGCCGAAACTGCAAACTAAAGAGTTGCTGAATAAAAAGCTAAATAACTATAAAACCACAAACAATAAAAAATGAAAACCAATTGCAAATTGTCTCAGAATATCCCTCTCTGCATTATACTAAAAGTTAACTCAAAGGTGAACAACCCCTTTAAATAAGTCATAGAAAAAAACAAAACAAAGCAAAATGTAGGTTAGCTGATTGAGAGCAGGGAAAAACAGAGATTCTAAATTCTCATTTATCTATCTTCACCATTAAGGCATTAAATGATGATGGTGTCCTTATTAACAGACCCTGTTATAATAAAATAATTATTTATAGATAGGTCTCTCAGGAGGAAATTCAAGATTAAAACATGTAAAGATAAACAAATGTCCACTACCATGTGGTATCCATCACAGTGTACTAAATGCTCTGTGATTGCCCAACCTTGCACATGTGATTTGGTGTTTAATTTTACTCTGTCCTAACAGTATCACTCCCAAACACCTAGGTCCCTAAACCCAACTAATTACTAAATTCCTTCATATATTTCCATCTATATTTATTGCCCATTTGTGAATGGGTACCTTTAGATTTTTGTTTTTCCTCCTTGGTGAACAATCAATTTATTTGTGTCCATGGGCAAACAAGGCCAGGTCTTACTGCAACCCCTACTACTTGGGTAGCTATAGCCTGCATTCAGAACATATTGCCACTTCATTTGTGTAAAATATATTCTGCATGGCATCATGCAATCATGGAGAATTTGCTCCTATTTGAGGTCAAGGTATCAAGATGGTTTAGATGGTTATTAATACACATTGTGGCAGTTTACATTCAAACCCTCATAATATCAATATCCTAAGTTCCCATTAAAAGGCTGCTATAGTTACTTATAATGAAATAATAAATCGATAGTATATTACCAACTGATGAATATTTTACTTTTGGCTCCAAAGCCAGTTTTTCTAAATGCCAGTAGCTACAATTATATTCACATGCAATTAATGCCCCCTATAAGCCATGTTTAATTGTAATGACACAGGCCTGGCAATTGCCTACAAGTTGTTAACACTGCATGTGCATTAAAGCAGATTGCTACAATTGTTGACAATGAAAATGGCTGTAGGTATGGCACAATTGTACTATTTGCCCCTGAAAATGTAAAAGTAACTATAGCAGCCTTTAATGGGAATTTAGGATATTGATATTATGAGGGTTTGATTGTAAACTGCCACAATGTGTATTAATAACCCTCTAAACCACCTTGACATATTTTCCTAACTTGCCAGTTAATGTGTCTGCACATATTAATAATATATACATTTATATTGTAGCCATCCCTAGGGGAATAGGTAGTAAAATCTAGTTATTTGCTTGTGATCTATCACTCACATACCTTAAAGTTTGCTAACTGGATATTATTGTTTTACAAATACTGTACTTTGTGCAGGTTATCACATCTCATGGGTTCTGAATTATATACTGTATATAGGCTGTAATCAGACATATATATATATAATACTTGAGAAAAATGCTGCTGCACACCAGGATTTATCAAGAAAAAGTTAATTTACTAGATCAACGTTTCAATCCTAACCCTGGAACTTTATCGCCCACCTTGAGGGCGATACCTTTGTATACCTTTGTCAGGTGCCAAAAATGACATCACTACTCACGGTTATAAAAGATGGCATCACTAATCACCGTTTTTAAGGATATAATTTACAAGATATTAATGGCTTTTGTGTATGTTTAGATATGTATTTATATATAAATCCTGGTGTGCAGCAGCATTTTTCTCAAGTATTATATATATATATATAAATAAAAAAGTTTTATTGGTGAAAGTCACTTTCACCAATAAAACTTTTTTATTTTTATTTTAAGACCTGTGAGTGCAGACCTTTTTGCAGCTGTTTTGTATTTATATTTTGGAACTGCACCCAGGCATATTTGATTATTTTTTCGAGAGTGCCGACTTCTGTACCGTTGGAGATTTCTATATATATATATATATATATATATATATATATATATAGATTCACAACGCATAAAAATGTACTCACACAGTTCCATAGCTTTGCACTTGACATCTTAAAGTTTAAATTTGCCCATGAATTTTCCATAGAAGTGTTGCTCCACAAACATTCCTTGACTATAGCTCCCAGCACACTAGAACATACCAGCCTTGATTTTTCTTCTATATATATTAAAATTCATATATCATGCATGTATCTTTTGTCAACAGATGTCTAAAGCCCAATAGTTCGAAGAAGCCATCCTTATTTGATGATGCCCTTGTGAAAACTCAAATACTTTACCTGGGACTGCTGGAGAATGTGAAAGTCCGCCGGGCTGGATTCGCCTACAGACAGTTGTACAAGCCTTTCCTGGAACGCTATAAAATGATTTCCAAGCAAACTTGGCCGCGTTGGGCAGGAGCACCACGGTATGAGTGTTTACAATATCTCTTGGTATAATGATGATATGTGTCTACAGTTTATGATACTTTAAAAACTATAAATTTCCTATAAAATATTTCTTATAAGGTTGCCATACACTGAGAGATACGCTCGTTTGGCAATGTTGCCAAACGAGCAGATCCCTCCCCGATATGCCCACCTTGAGGGCGATGTCGGGCAGATCCAATCGTGGGCCCTAGGGCCCAATGATCAGATCACAATGGTGGAGATACGGGCGGTCGGACTGATTTTTAGTCTCGTGCGACATCTGGCCTACTCTCGGACAGATATTGATCAGGAATCCTTGTCAGAGGGCCCCATACACGGGCCAATGAGCTGTCGACTCGGTCTGTCACCAGCTTTTATTGGCCCGTGTATGGCCACCTTTAGTGATGTCACCATTGGTGCATTTTATTGTTATTATTCATTGTTTTGTTCCAGGGATGGAGTGGCAGCAATAATGGCAGAGTTAGATATTTCTTCTGAAGAAGCAGCACTTGGACGTACCAAAATATTTATCAGAACTCCAAGCACAGTAAGTATTTTCTTGTTGTGAAAACAGAAAGAATTTCACTTACCAGAGAGCACCACAGCTTCATTGTAATCAGCTTGAAAAAGGAACTAAAATGTTCTGAAAGCTTGCTATGATTATATTAGTTAGCCAATAAAGGTATCACCTTTATACCATTTTGTTATTTTTTATTTCAAAAGGGTTGCCCAATAACATTTTTACTGGCTAACACGGTACAGCAACTTTACCTGCAACTTCATGAAATAAAGTTACATTTTAGAAGAAGTTCCAGGAGTGCGCTGTCTAATAATTGTTTTTTGTTGGATCTCCCTGGAGGAGCACCCGGGCGTTTGCATATATTTTAACCCATAAGGGCCCTTACACACGGGCGTTTTTACCTGCGCTCCCCTGCGTTGCGTTTCGCTGCGTTCAGCCGCAGGGGAGCGCAGGTATAGACGCACTCAATTATTTTCAATGGGGCTGTACTCACACAAACGCATGTAGGCGCCGAACACAGTAAAAATGCAGCATGTTGCGTCTGAACCTGCGTTCGGTGCTTACACGCGTCTCGTGGGTACAACCTCATTGAAAAGAATGAGGTGCGTCTAGACCTGCGCTCCCCTGTGGCTGAACGCAGCCAAACGCAACGCAGGGGAGCGCAGGTCCAAAACGCCCGTGTGTAAGGTCCCTTAGGAGTGCGGATCTTGCAGATCAGTGATATATATATATATATATATATATATATATATATATATATATATATTGCCCTTCCTAAAGCTCATTATACTAAAGTCAATTCTGCAAAAACCATTGGCACTTATCTATAACAAGTGCTACTTACGCTTAATGAAATTTCATATTCTTGCTGATCCATATAATGTAGAAACCTGGATATTCGTGCCTTTAAAATGACCATATGTATCATTTATTTAGTGTTTACAGACGTACATTGAGATTGTGTGCTTAATTTATATTTCACTGTATGGATTTCATTCATAATTTTTTTTAATGGTTTCTGAAAGTTATGTTGTAAAGAATGGCTCATTAAACACTGCAAGTTAGGCATTCTATATATACAGGGTGTGATTATTAGCACTGACTGAAAATATTTGCTGAAAAGTCATACTCAGCATGTGCAAACCATTACACATATTAATCAATTAAGCCCAGATGGCTCTTTATTGCTTAATTTAAGTATTCAGGACTTGGGTTTTATTAATCTGTTTCCCTCCAGCTGTTTGACTTTGAGGAAAGGCGTAGACGTCGATTGGATGAGTTGGCGACTGTGATACAAACAGTTTTCCGTGGATGGAGATGCCGCACTAATTTCTTGCTCATGCGCAAGAGCCAGATTATCATCTCTGCATTTTACAGGGGGCATGCTGTAAGTTTTATTTGTATCTGAAGCAATGGGTCTAGCTAGGCACTGGTCATAATAAAGAACACAGACACAAAGATTTGCTCATGTCGTCCCGTACATTGGATTTATCTAGTTGGCAATTTAGTCAATTCAGTATGACATAATTATCCACCAAGCCTGGTTAGTATATAGTCACAAGTAATATTAAAGGAGAAGGAAAGCTACCAAAGCAGTTTATTGCCAACAGATTAGCCATATTATAAGGACTAGATTTATTCTGCAGAATGCTTTACCATACCTGAGTAAACGGCTCTGATTGTTTAGGATAGCAGCTGCCATATTAGCTGGTGTGACATCACTTCCTGCATGAGTATCTCCCTGCTCACTCATAGCTCTGGGCTCAGATTACAGCAGGGAGGGGGGGGGAAGGAAAAGGAGAGGCAGAGAGGAGCAAACTGAGCATGCTCAAACCCTAGCCCTGGAGATTTATGCTAAAAACAGGAAGTCTGATACAGAAGCCTATGTGTACACAATAAAAAGAAAGAAATGTGGTTTTTCTTTTGACAGAGGACTCAGAGCAGCATTACTGGTGTATTTATATAGACCTTTCCTTCTGGTATTGATCAATGCTCTAAGCCTATGCTCCTTGTATTAGAGCTAACTGTCTTCAGTATAACTGACTAACACAAAGCTCCACGAAGAGAGATTGCTGAGAGTGGGAATAGTGAAGAGTAACATGGTTTATTTATTTCAGAATAGAAACAGAATTTGTAATCAATAATATTTAGAATGTTTCTTATTTCTGTCGGGTGAAGCTTATATTAAAGGGGTTGTTCAGCTTTGAGTTAACTTTTAGTAATGATGTAGAGAGCGACATTCTGAGACAATTTGCAATTTGTCTTCATTTTTTATTATTTAAGTCTTTTGAGTTATTTAGCTTTTTATTCAGCAGCTCTTCAATTTGCATTTTAAGCAGTCTTGTAACTAGGGCCCAAATTACCCTAGCAACCATGCATTGATTTGAATAAGAGACTGGTATGTGAATAGGAGATAGTCTGAATAGAAGAATCAGCAATAAAAAGTAGCAATAACAAAACATTTGGAGCCGTACAGAGCATTTGTTTTTTTAGAAGGTGACGGCGATGCCCATTTGAAAGTTGCAAAGAATCAGATAAAAAGACAAATAACTATAAAACTATAAAAAAAATAAATAATGAAAAACAATTGAAAAGTTGCTTAGAATTGGCCATTCTATAACATAATAAAAGTTACCGTAAAGGTGAACCACCCCTTTAATTTAATTTATATTTTATAATATTTTCATGTAAATTTTTATATTAGTTTAACTTGCTCAGTCTTAAAACAGTTATGGAACAGACAGCATCCCTCTAGCTGTTCCATTTATACTTAGCTGACTTTTCTAGAACAGAGGAAACTGATATATTAGCAATGAGAATGGATTAGGTGCAGAGATAGGAAAGGCAGACATAGGGCCCATACAAATAAACTGTTATAACTAAATGTATTCTGTATTTGAGATTAAGCTCAAAAGACACTTACTAACCGTAAAGAGCATGTTGTAACCCTACCTTTGCATCTCTTTTTGTGCTTCTCGCAGCAAAAGAAAAAATATCAGAACATTAAGTTTTCAGCATTACTACTCCAAGCCTATGTTCGTGGCTGGAAGGTAAGTGTGCTTAATGCTTAAATCACTTGGATTATTTTGGCTCTACATAAATAAAGCATACCAATAATAAGAAGTGCAATAAAAATTAAGAAATGTGTATCCACAAACTCCTTCAAATGGTAATCATACTGACAGAATGGCACAGTCTTGGAAGACTAGATTTTTGTTTTATAACAGGCAACTATACAGTTACATTGTCTTTATGAACTGTTATCTTGGGGATGCTGGCATAGGTTTGTGGAACAGGTATGGGATCTGTTATCCAGAAAGCTCCAAATTACAGGCTCTCCCTTAGACTCCATTTTAAACAAATATGATTTCCTTTTTCTGTGTTAAAGGAGAAGGAAAGCTACCGAGGTATTTAATTGCAAATAGATTAGCTGCAATAGTGCAAGCTAGAATGCTATATTTATTCTGGAGAATGTTTTACTATGCCAGAGTAAAAAGCTCTATAAGCTTTCTCTTTGTTTAGGATAGCAGCTGTAGTATTAGCTTGGTGTGACATCACTTCCTGCCCGAGTCTCTCCCTGCTCACTCATAGCTCTGGGCTCAGATTACAGCAGGGAGGGGGGGAAAGGAAAAGGAGTGGCAGAGAGGTGCAAACTTAGCATGTTCAAGCCCTAGCCCTGGAGATTTATGCTAAAAACAGGAAGTCTGATACAGAAGCCTATGTGTACACAATAAAAAGAAAGAAATGTGGTTTTTCTTTTGACAGAGGACTCAGAGCAGCATTACTGGTGTATTTATATAGACCTTTCCTTCTAGAAGCTCTAGAAGCTTTCTCTTTGATTAGGATAGCAGCTGCAGTATTAGCTTGGTGTGACATCACTTCCTGCCCGAGTGTCTCCCTGCTCACTAATAGCTCTGGGCTCAGATTACAGCAGAGAAGGGGGGTGGCAAGAGGAGCAAACTGAGCATGCTCACTCCTGGGACAAGGAGGTTTAAGCTGAAGGCAGGAAGTCTGATACAGAAGTCCATGTGTACACAATAGAAGGTAAGAAATGCAGTGTTTCTTTTGACAGAGGACTCAGAGCAGCATTACTTTGAGAGTTTACTGGTTTATTTAGGTGGACCTTTCTGGTAAGGCATGCTTAGTTTTAACCTTCTCCTTTCTAATAAAATAGTGCCTTCATCCCAACCAAAATATAATAAATCCTTATTGGAGGCAAACAATCCTATTGAGTTTATTTAATGCTTAAATGATTCTTTAGTGGACTTAAGGTATGGAGATCCAAATTACAGAAAGATCCCCTTATCTGGAAAACCCCATAACCCCCGAGAATTCTGTTTAATTTGTCACATACCTGTATTTCTCTGTACAGACTATAAGAATAATTATTGAGTTCTCGCATGAAGAGTTTACAATATATAGTTTTGTCTGCTTGGCCGTGCCCCCACTGATGTCATGTTATGTCCTGGACTGATAGGCCATAGCCCTTTTTGGGTACTTTAATATTTGACATGCTTCTCCCAAATACTAAGCAGCTGTAAGTTAGCAAAGTGCCATTTGGAGTGAAATCACAATGAAATGTTTTTCCTCTATTCCAGCGCTGTTGCTGTTGCAAGGATGCATTGTGTCTGATATAATTGAGCATAAGCTTGGCATCATTTTGACACAAGTGCGTTGCACCTACTGACATTGATCATGAAAGGAATCCTGGAGCTACTGGCTGGTATTGAGGTGGTGGTAGCTCCAGGATTTCTTTGTGTCAATAGGCACAGCAATGCTTGGTTTGTTATGGCAGGAAGAATAGGGTGGCATTGAGCACAACTATATGGAAGGACAAGGAATGCATTTTGATAAAAGTACCTTTAATGAAAGGGGTTTAACGTACAACTGACTGGAGGGAAGATTGCATGAGCACAACTGTGCTGGCAGTTGTGAATGGCCCATGTAACAATTTTGGTTAGTACAGCTAATAAGTAACCCATATTTTAGATGTAGGCAGTGTTTCTTCCTATTTTAATTAACCTTATTCCTGCCTCACACATTTTATGCTTCATTTATTAAAGGAACAGCAATAAAGAAAAGTGTTTTAAAGTAATAAAAATATAATGTAGTGTTGCCCTGCACTGTTAAAACTGCTGTGTTTGCTTCAGAACGCTAAAATTGTTTATATAAATAAAATAAGCTGCTGTGTAGCAATGGGGGAGCCATTCAAAGGAGAAAAGGCTCAGGTTAAACAGCAGATAAGCTCTGTACAACATATCCACTATTTAACCCTTAGAAGGGAGTATAAGAAGAATATTCTTGCAGGTTATATGTTTTCAGAAAGTTTTTTTGTTTGAGAGTAATCTGTGCATATGCCAACATTTCTAACTCCACCAAATGCAGAAGTTGTGCCATATTAGTTGTATCCCGTGTAAAGGCCAGCCTGGAAAACCACTTGGCATACCAGGGCTTAAGTTCTATTCTTTAAACAGAGCAGAGAAAAAGTATTGGTTTCTGATGTAGCTATGTCATGTTAGTGTAAATAATCCATTTTAAGCAAGCAAGTAATTAAGTGGCCATGATAAAGAGAATTATCTGTTTCTTGTCAGCTGCTAATTACTCAAAAGCAAGTTTACATATACTGTAATTAACACATATCTATATAGGGTCTTAACAGCAACAGTTTTTACCATATTAAATTTACCTAAATACAATAAGAAATAAAATCACAGTTTAGAAAGCATGAACAAATATATGATAATAATCATTCCCATACTTATTCAAACTTCCTTATCCTATGTTGCATTCAGTCTACAGTACATCCACTCTGCTTCTAAAGGCAAAAACAATTCTTATTTGTCCGCTTTCCTCTCATTTTCTCTTGGCTTATCAATAACCTGAAAGGCCACTCCAAAGATCCCCCAGGTTTCTCCAACACATGTTTAGCATTGAAATATCTTTCATGAACTATTTCCATGACACTCATATATTCCAGAAATCTGACTCAACCTTCTGCATTGCCTTACCCATATGTTAGATCAAATGTACCCAGGTTAGAGCCTGCATGGACTAGCAACCAGACCCGCACCTGCCACCCAATAGGTTTCCCTTCTTAGGCCGACTTCCCAGTCCAGCCCAAAAATAATTAAGTTACCTTCTGATCTGGGGGCCCACAAAACAGGAGGTGACATAACTGAAGTGTCGTTGCTCTAATGAAAGTTTAGTAATGAAACAAATTGTGCGATAACTTCAGGGGAGGAACGGACCAATCCCACACCTTAGCTGGGTTACCAGACAAGTAAGACAAGGGAATATGAACTTTTTGCCCTAACCACATTTTTAGTGTTCTGTGGGTACTGACCTGATGCAGGACTCTAACCCAGGTATGTAGCTTCAGCTATAGTATAATGAATCTAAAATTTAATGATATTTTTTTACTACTATCGTTCAAACTCAACAACTGTTGGGATATTTGTTCTAAGGCACATGATTTACACTTGGATCTACTGTATCTATACATACCACCATGTTTAAACCACACCAGATTGGTGCTTTTGGGCATAGACTTCACATACTTAGAGACGCCAATACACAAACACTATTTTGTGTTCAAAAACCTTCAACCAAAGCCTCCCATTAGTTCACTATTGTTATTGCAAAGGTAATATGCTCCTTTAGGGACAAGGGGGATGTTGTCTCCTAAGTACAAGTAACCAGCAATGGCTAATAATGGTGTGCTACTGTGTGATATAACATTTAATGATTTCTTACTCCAGCTTAAGAAAAAATAAATATTTTTGCCCTGCTAGAATGTAAATATTTCACTGCTTTTCTTCCAGGCACGTGTACTGATGCGTAAGTTGAAGCTGGAAAAACGCAAGGAGACCGCATCATCAACAATATGTGCATACTGGAGGGGGTACAAGGTAAATTTGCCTGTTCAGCATGTTTTAGTATTTATAAATTAGGTACCAGAGGGATATGCGGAGTTCCTAAAATATTTAGAAGGGTTCAGTAAGTCACATATACCTTTCTTGTATAGGTATCAAGTGACACAAATGACCTTCTGTTGGTATCTCTGGGTTTGGTGTCCCTACTTTGTGTCTGCTTGTAGGCAAACTGAGTAACCAGGCAAGTGAACCTGTTCTAGCACCTTATATTTACAGATAACACGAAGCATGAACAAAGTGTTCCGGCATTTAAAAGGTTATAGTGTGAGGGGGGAAAAAACCCCAGAAAATATTGTAATGAGGGGGGGCCAATATGTTAAATAAAGGGGCAGATTGAATTCTGATGTAAATGCTAATGAAAGATTAATCTTTAATACAATTCTGCAAGGTTTTACCATAATTTCCAAGGTATTTTCTAGTAATAGTTGAAATGATTTGAAGCCCTGCTCTTCCATAAAAACTACTCCCAAATTCAATATATTGGAGAAGCTGATGTTTGTTCTGCAATTGACTCCACCCTGTATACACATACTGCACTCACATAAATGTAAACATAAAACTCTATGGGCACACAAACTGCAAAAATGTCCATTTGAAAAACACTTGCATAAATTTATGCTCGTGTATAATTACACCTTGCACTTTAGGGGGTCCCACTATTACACTGCAACTGTGGGAATAAATGCTACACTGTGAGTAAAAAACAGCCATCTTTGTTCTCCAAGCTGTTTGTAAATTAACTCTTTAGTCTTTATTGAAGTCGAATGTTTCAATGATACAATATATATATAATATAAACATGTATTTTCCTTTGTCTTATCTGTGTCTGCTCTTTCCAAGCTACCTGTTCTAACTGCTTTCCTCCCCACTTTCTCTTACTATGGGTGTTTGTTAACTTAAGTTACATGTTCACCTCATTCACGCTTCCCCTTACTGATCTCATCACATCTTTTGAATTCAATTACCGCCTCCATGCAGATGACGCACAGCTCCTTATTGCTCAGACATCAGCCGCTCTGTGCCGTGCCGATCCTCCATCTCACAGAAATAGCAGGCTGAGCTGCATCATACGGAATCCATAAAAATTGCTTATTATATAAATAAATCCATTTCTTGTTACAGTCAGTAATGCCTCACAATCGCCTGTTTCTCAAGCCATTCTTTAGGTATTATATTTAGCTCCTCTCTATTATTTTCCCATCACATACGCATTACTGATGCTTCTAACGGATTCTTTCTCTGTAACATTACTGTAACTAACCTTCATCTTTGTCTATATACACGTGTGTCAGCTATTCTCCAGTGTATTTTGTCTGATTACAGCTTTATTATTCTGTAATGTACTGATTTCTGTTCCCCTGGTATCTACCTCCATTATATCACATATCAGCTTAATGTTCTACTTTCCAATCATTAGCACTAATTTGTTTGTTGAAATAGTGAAACTGCTTCTGCATATAATAAATATATATATATATATATATATATATATATATATATATAATGTTGTATTGTTGTATTAGGTGTGATAGGCAAACAGTTTCTGTATTTTCTATATAATCGAGCACTATTTCCATAAAAAACATCTCTTTTGATCTGTTGCTCCAAGGACTGTTGTTAATGACAGGGAGCAACGCTGGTTTACCCTTCTCCACTGAAAGCCTTCCTGTAAGCACAATGATTAAAAGGCACACTACACTTCACACTGTGCATTTACATTACACTATACAGCTCCCTATTTATGTATTAGGGAAGGTAGCCTGTTGCTCTAAAATAGGGTTTCCTTTTGCAAGGGGTTGTGGGAGAACCTGTGGTGGCTCCCGCTGACCTTTCCTACTTATACTGTAGAACCTTAAAGGAAAACTAAACCCCCAAAAAGAATTCTTGAGTAATAGGTAGTTTATATCTTAAGTGGCATATTAAATAATAGTACCAATCTGGTATATATATTTAAGTAAATATTGCCCTTTTATGCTCTTGCCTTGAACCACCATTTCATGATGGTCTGTGTGCTGCCTCAGAGATCACCTGACCAGAAATATTTCAACTCTAACTGTAACAGGAAGAAGTGTGGAAGCACAACTCTGTCTGCTAACTTTATAGTTTGTTTGGTATGTTTATGTGCACCATTGGATCCAATGGATCCCGGGAGGCTGTCCTTATTTTTTAAAATGGCTATTTTCTATTTATGATTACCCTACTGAAAAAGTATATTATTATGAAATGGTTTATTTACATGAAACAGGGTTTTACAATATGAGTTGTCTTATGCAATATCTTTTTATAGAGACCTACATTGTCCAGGGGGTATAGTTTTCCTTTAATTAATGTGGGACAGCACAATCCTCTTCATTATATCATGTTAAAAAGTGTCCTTAGGATCTCGCAGTTCTAGATCTCGCACTGTGCTGTCAAGGCTGATGAGATTTCAGAAGAAGCAAACCTCATTATACTATTTTTCTGGGCAGTGTCTGTTATCAGAGTGACATCTATATTGGTATAAATCACTGCAGATATGTCACATTGTACTGAAGTTTACACTCTTCACATACAAAAAAAACCTGTCTGGTTCCATTCTCTCTGGTGATGACTGGGGGACTGTGTGCAAAATCTGCCCAGCTAATACTGTACATTCCAACCTAAACAAATATATATATATATATATTATAGTGTACAGTGACACCCTTAAGTTCTCCATCTTATTGCATGGACTTTTAGTGAATTTATTATTATTGTTATGATGATTATTATTGTTGTCGCCTTTCCATTTTGTCGCTCTCTCCCATATAACGCCAATTCCTTCCCATATCTACTTCTTTTTCTTATGCCTCTCATTTTACATTTATCCTTCTTTTCTCTTTATTCCCATAAATGTTACCCAATTCTACCTACTGTCTCTCCCATTCCTATTCTCTGTAAAGTTTCTTCAGGAAAACTTCTGAAATGAGGGTCGCAGGAGGTATTCCTGTGTAATGTCTTATTATTTCTGACACCATAAAAAGCAGCATTTAGAATTGTTTATTAAGCTATAGAGCATTAATGATGCCCTACTTGTGCAGGAAATAAAGTGGTTGAGTATCTGATGGTGGTTTTGCTCACACCTCCTTATTATTATTATTATTGTTGTTTTATTATTATTTATATGGTAGAACTAGGTTAAGGTAAAGTATTCTTTATAGGTGTGCATTGCCTTGGGCCAAGTTGTTTTATAAAAATGCAAGCAATTAAATCTATGCATTAAAATTACAGGTGAGAAAAGAATTCCGAAAACGGTTTAGGTCCACAGCATCAAAGAAGCTGGCTAACTTTATCTACCTAAGAATTGTAAGGCTTTTTTTATTTTCTCTAATTAATGTGTAGATTGGAAAATGTGAATGATAATGGTCATAGAGACACTTAAATAGCTGCTAAGAACTAATATCTACTGATATGTCTGCGTTTTCAAAGGAAATCTCTCTCTTTCATCTTCTTTAAAACAGCTGCAAATGTATTTTCTTGGCCTGAAAAATAATATGCCGCCAATGTCCCCAACAAACAAAACATGGGCTCCACCAAAGTACAAGTTTCTTGCACCTGCCAGCCAAGGACTCATGAGGATATTCCACCACTGGAAGGTTAGAAGAAGTGCCTCTGCCTTGCTATTCTATCCAATCATATCTCCTATCTACACACATCGTTCTCTCTCTCACCTTCAAATGATATATTGATACTTTTTTTCTTTTTTGATCTGGTCAATCAGACCATTGGCCTATGAGTAACCCTATAGGGGTTTCCATTCAGTACAACAGGCAAGTCTAATCGTAGACTGGTCTTTTTCACATGACTTTCATAACTGTGCTTTATGTTACCAGCCAATTGATGTGCATTGCTTTACTGAACTGATTTGCTACCTCAGATGTGCTTTCTGGCATAAGAGTTTTTCATTATTTTGGATAAGAAATGTTAAGTCCTGATTTGTCCATTTTATGTAAATTTATGCATTTCTGCTCTTTGCTTTTTGTGCCCTGCAATGAACACCAACTTATCTGAACTAGTCTCTGCTTTTATATTATATATATAATGCAAAATGACAAAAAAGGGCAATAGCAGTAAATAACATTACAGTAATAAGCTCCAGTATTGAACCCAACTATATTGATTGTAGGCAGCATAGCAATGATATTCTGCATAATCGCTCCAGTTTATTCATCCCTGACTCATCTCAGTTCATATTTTGGGAACCATAAAAGCACTTCTCAGGATAGGAAATGATTCCTGTCTGAGTTAGTTTTTTTTGTTGAAAGTTTAAAACCTTAAAACCCACAAACCCCCTTTAAAATGGATTTAGTGGTTTGACAACTCTGCGTACATGCTGCTTAGTCAACTGTGTCTGCAAATCACGATACCCTTTCCTTTTTTCTTCCACAGTGTAAGAAATACAGAGAAAACCTAACACCCCAGAGGAAAGCTATTCTACAGGACAAACTATGTGCCAGTGAGCTATTTAATGGCAAAAAGAAATGTTACCCTGCAAGGTCAGTGTTATTGAGTTCTGCCATGACTTGGGTCCTGCTCAACATGTTTTTGGTGCTACAGTCAGGTGGGAGGTTTAATGTATTTAATTTGAAGTAGTACTTTTTGCAGTAAAAAATGGTTATTATAATGTGCATATTATAACTACTGCACAGGAAACCATCCTGAGTATTTATATGCCTTTTGGTAAGGAACTGCAGGACTTGAATGTGTGCTTTAATGTATAGATATTTACAGTACAGGACTGGCATGACCCAGTCCATAAATCACTCTTCTCTCTTCATTCACCTTAATCTTTTCTTCTTGTATTGGATCTCTTCTTTCCATCTCTTCACATTTAACTGCTATATTTTTCTCTCCTCCTTTCTGTACTGACCAGTTTATTTGAGCTTATATATATCCTTCATCCTACCACTTCTACATTCTACTACTTCTGTCCTCTCCATTTGTCTCTCCGTCATCATCTCTTTTACTACCCATCTCTTCCTCTTCCTTATCCCTCTCATTTTACCTTTATCCTTCTAATTTTTCCTCTATCCCCCTTCAGTATAACCCAATTGTATCTACTGTCTCCCCTCTTCATTTATCCATCCTTTTCTCTGCATAGTTTCTTCAGGAAACCAGCTGGATGTATTCCTGTATAAATTCATATTATGCTTCACACCACAAAAAGCAGTATTTATAATTGTTTAGTAAGGTACATGACACTAATGATGCCCTACTTAAACAGGAACCTAGAGTGATTATTGGATTTCTGATGGTGGCCTTGCTTAGGAACACACCACCTTATGAGGTTCAGCTTTAAAACCTCTGTAATGGACTAGGTTAAAGGAGGAGAGTCATTCTGTTGGCTGGGAATTTGTCAACTGAGTAAAGCTCCCATTGAAGCTTGGTCAAACATATCAAGTATATATTTTACATATATTTGTGCTTAATATTTTGCATATACTAATTTTGGGGGCCAGCCCAAAAACTCTTGACATTGAAGTAAAAAATATAAATATATATTTCAAGATATATTTGAATTTCAATATACTACAATGATATATATATATATATATATATATATATATATATATATATATATATATATATATATACACACACAATATAGTAGAACATATGAGTACACGGGTGCCTAATTATCGTCAGAATACAAATAGACAAAAGCTGCTGTGGCATAAGGACCTTTTAAAAGTTCATGCAAAAATATCTGTTCTATGGTCGACATTTTTAATTTGACACACACAAAAATAGTGTGTACTCCCACACATATATGCAGATAGAGAATGTATAGTTACACTTTTACTTTATATTCTAAATCATAAATGATTTATTCTGCTGTTGCGGCTTGATCTGGTGATAAAGGAGGGCAGATTTTGTTCACAGCCCAGCTATTTCTAGCTTCTTAACCTCTACCCCATATAGTAAAACAAATACATATAACCATGTTATCTTTGCAGCCTGCAGGTTGCATAAGTAATTCATCTTCTAGAATACTAATCCCACATGTATTCACTACTAGAAACTCAGGCTGCAAATGCCGTTTGCCATAATTGTCTATAAAAAAAACTGGATTGGTATCTTGTGACTTCATAAAGTGAATGTTTCACCATTTTCCTGTGATTAATGATAATTTTTTTCATTAAAAGGCTATAATTTTAATATAACTGTAATTGATTTTTTAGTGTTGCCAAACCATTCCAGGGAGATTATGTGGGTGTCCAGAAAAATCCCAAATTACAAAAGGCTGTCAGTGGTGTTTCTGGAACATTGCTGGTTGCTGCCAATGTTCAAAGAATCACCAAAACTAATGGCAAGGTAAGCTTTTTCCTCCACTTCATTGAGGCATAATCTCTATAGAAACCAGAGTGAAAAGTAATTTATTAACACTGGGCATATTTGGCCATGGGCAGTTACCCATGGCAACCAATCAAAAGGCTGCATTCATTGTTCTACTTGCAGCTGGCTTTAAAACTCTAATCACTATAGGTAACTGCCCATGGGCAAATTTGCCCATTGTTGATAAATGAGCCCCAGTGTCTTACATAGACATCATGTATCTACTATTGAACAGTATATCATCATTTTGTTTATGCCGCTTCTCTTTGGTTTTCTATCTGCACATGAAACTCCTACTTATAGCAGGATATCTAGAATCCCCATGATTTTGACTGATTTCTTTTGCTCTTTGCTGTTGTTTGTAAGTCATTTATTCTGCTGCTTGCTCTTTCAGGGATCCCCTATGATGTTATTGTTGACAAACACTCATTTAGGCCTCGCAACGGCAAAAGGCCAAGTAAAATCACTAGCCAAGTTGGACGAGATTGCCAGTGTTTCTGTCAGCAAGTTCAACGATGGAATTTTTGTAATCCAGTTGACTCCGGTACTGTAATTTATTATTCTTCTGTTTCCTATTTTTGTTTAGCCATGCTGAATATTGTCTACAATAGTGTCCAACCTTTTGCTTACCCACTTCATGAAGTTTCATTGTTTCTCCATTTAACTTCAATCTTTCAATAGGCTGCCATGTCTTTCTCCTTGAATCTTGTAGACATCCTGTTTTCTTGTTTTTATAACATAATTTATTAATTACTGACTTAGTAAAAACAAATGCTCTTTAGATTATTGTCCTTGTCAGTAACATATTGACTCATTGTCTTTATGTCTTGTCACAGAATACAGATTCAATACTATTCAATACTATTTGTGCATTTATTTCACAGACTGCTACTGCAGGATTAAAAGGAGACTTCCTACTGTCCAGCGTAAATACCATTGAGATTCTGGCCAAGCTGTACCAATCTGTACTGGAAATAACAAAAAACAAACTAAATATTCAGATCAGCGATGAGTAAGTATTCATAAATCTAGAACTGTAGCCTCTTCGGTCAGAGCCCATTTTGAGCATAATAAGGAGATTATATAGTATATTATATCAAAGTTATAGATATATATATATATATAATGCAAAACTATGTCTCCTGAATGGTCTGTTTATGGGACAAAGAATTGCTTTGGCTCTGATTGCATGTAAATAGAGCTTGTTCAGATTGAATTAGGCAGGGAATCCTGTTGGCTGACTGGTTTATGTTTTGTTTTCTTTAAAGAGATGCTGACACCAGTATCTCTGGTCTTTTTACATCTATCGTAATATTGGCTTTGAAAGCTACTTATAACTTTGCCATATTACCTGTCTGATCCTGTATGAGGATACTGCCATATTTGTGCAGCAAGTATGTTAGTATTAGAAACTTTAACTCACAGGCTGAGATGGGACAGTCACGTTGGCTGAACATGATTTAGAAACTTCTACTAACAATTATGTGCAAAAACAAACCTCTCAGAAAAAAAAAAGATCAACATGACCTATGTCATTGTCATGTCATAGGTAACTTTTAATCTACATTCATATTTTAAAAAGTAGTTTTTATTGTCCGTATCACATTAACAATATTTGTTACTTACAGCATATAATAATATGCAGCTAAACCATATTACAGATTTAAGCGGGTTGTTTACGAAACTCAGGTCTGGCTTTTTGGGGCAAAACCCAATTTTAGTTATTAAAGCCCTACGGAGCAAAAAGCCAGAATCTGAAAAT
>CM044433.1:142922211-142937186 GCA_024363595.1 Xenopus borealis | reverse complement strand
GAATGTAGCTTAGAAATGAAATCAAAAGAGTCCTTAATATAGGATGGAATCCTCATAACATGTGGTTGTAGAAATGCATCCACAAACTGGGCAATCGGTTGACAAATCAAGCCAGAGGTAGATATAATTGGTCTCCCAGGGGGATTGCTTAAAGATTTATGAATCTTTGGAAGAAGATAGAGACAGGGCCGATGTGGATGTGTCATAATTACGAATTTGCTTTTTCATCAATCACATTCAAGTCATGGGCCAATCCCACCATGTCCTTAATTTTATTCAACTATGGAAGTGTAGGATCTGTGTCAAGTTTCTCATAACAGACCCCATCTGACAACTGGCAAAGTGCCTCTAACCTATAATTGGCATAGTCCATTATGACTATTCCACCCCCCTTATCAGCGGGTTTAACAATCCAGGTTGTGTCCCAAGCTAGTTCATGTATGGAAATTCTTTCCTGATATTTTAGATTTTTGCCATATTTATGTTTCTGTTTGGTGTATTTATAAACTTCACGCCTGACATTATTTGCAAATGTACTCACGGACTTATTATGTGTTGGTGGCATGAATGTGGACTTTAATTTTAACTGCTTCGACATCATTGAGGCCTGTGAATCAGCTTGTGAGTCAGTGGTATCCTCCGCTGGTCTGGAGAGAAAGAAAGAATTCAAATTAAGTTGTCGACAAAATTTAAATAATTCAACCTCAAAATTAAATGGGTTGAAATTCGTCGTAGGTACAAAACTCAATCCCCTGTTGAGGACACAAACCTGTCTGTCAGTCAGGGGCTTAGATGATAGATTAAATATTATTTGTCCCTCTTGCTGCGAGTTTTCACTGGGCTCGCAGCTTGTGTCTGTATTTCCTCCTGTTGTGTGTTCCTGTCCTCCCTTACATTTTGGCCGTCCTCTCCTGGTTTTTTTCTTTGGTAATATTTTCTGCCTTTGGCTAAAAAAGTCTTTTTTTGATGTTCATTAGGAGAATCACTGTCAGCAAGGTCCGACCCACTCCCTGAGGAAGAAGATCTACCACCTTGTTGTCTGGGTGTGAATTTGCGTGATCTCCTATGTGGAGTCTCACCCCTCAACCATCTATATACATTTGTGGTCTTATAATCCTGGATTACTTGCAAAAGTTTTTTCTTTTTAAAAGCTAATAAGTCCCTTTTAAACAATTTATTAGACAATCCAGAGTTAAAGATGTCTCTCTCCTCTTGGTTTGAAACCCTATGCAACTCCAATTCTGTTTTTAATATTTCAGTCCTAACCTTTGACAAATTATTGCTTGTATGTTCTATAATCAATATCATTAAGTCAAGTGATGCTCTATTAAGAATAGCACACCACTTCTGACAAAATTCTTGGTCATCACGACCAATAGTAGGTATATTTGGGATCCTGAAACCACGAGGAATCAGTTTTTGCTTAAAATATTCACTTAAAGTTACTCCATGTAAATGGAGTTCTATTTCTCTTTTTTTCAATCGTTCCAAATCTCTCGTTAAGTCCTGAGGACTGTCAGGCCCAAATGCCTCAAGAGGGCTACTTTTGAATAATATTGCATTAATTTGATTATCAGAGAAAGATAACGTCTCAGCTCTATTTTTGATATCTTTTTAGAGTTTCAATTTGTTCCATGAGGAGAGATTACATCCACTATAACATAACTTGCAAGAATACCAAATATACAATAATCTCAATGATAGATACCAAGATGTTATTCAAATATATACACAAATAGTCAATTATTTATATAAGAAAACAGTTAATTATTAAACCAGGGCCCTGGTGAACAGACAAAGACACACAAAACATATAACATCAGAAGGGGGTTCAAAAACAAAAATTAAAAAGTAAAAAAAGACCGAAAAAAGTTTAAAATGCTGCCAAAAAAAAAAGAAAAAAAATCACAGTATAAATACCTGAAATTATGTAGAGGTGCCGCCAAGGGTTGATGCGCCTGTGGGCTGCCAGTTGAACAGCATTGCATTATATTATCAGTGTACAAAATTTTACTATCCTGAAAACTAGAAAAAAATGCAATTAAATGGCAAAAGTGCTCAGAATAGTGCTGTAAACAAATTTACATGAAATTTAGGTTAGTTCTCTTTTAAGCTGGTAAAGAATTTTTTACTGGCAATTTAAAATATACTCTGTTAGATCACCAATCACACATTCTTTGGAGATAATTTCTAATTCTCCTGTTTCATTCTGTAAACATTTTACGTTAATACTAATAATATTTTAGGGCTATAGAAATAAATGATGATAAGGTGTAAACAATCAGGACTAATAATAACTGCTTATATATAGTGATGAGTAACTGTTCTGTTTCGCTGAAAATTTCACAAAACTGCTGAAAAAAATCATGAAACGGTGAAAAATCTATGAAACAGTCAATATTCAACAACTGTTTTTGACGCACTAAAATTTTTTTATGTGAGTGAATTTTTTTCTTATTTCCAATGCATTAAAGTCAATGGGCGTTTATTCTTGTGCTGACTTTTTTGTCTTGGTGACTTCTTGTCCGAATGCATTAAAGTCAAAGGGAGTTTTTGATTGGGGTGACTTTTTTTGTCTCGGCAACTTTTTCATTGCTACGATTTCATGGAAATATTTGCAGATGGGGAAATGTGGAATTTTGCCACAAATTCATGCCTGGAGAAAAAATGTGCTCATCACTACTTATATAAGAACATTTGGATTACCTGTGATTTTTCCCTTTCAGAGTTTTCTGAAATGTTTATTCACTTTCATTGTTGACACCTCTTTGGTTTTCAGGTGGTTCAGAAGTCTTAGAGCAAAAGAACAAACTAAATCCAATACGTTTTGCCGGTCTACTCTCCTATGTTTTTAGTGAATACATTATTTTAACCCTGTATCCTGCAAAGTTTGAAATCAGTGCCGTCTCATGATAACATCCTAGCTACCTGTGGATTGCCCTATAAATAGAGCCTGCTACATCCTCTCCTCATCTCTTCCTTGTGCTTAATGTTGTGTATTCTTTTTAATTGTAGGAAGCAGAGCTGACAGATAAATAGGAAAATAATCCAATATGTAGCAGGAGGTTGCAGCTGTTAAATATGGCATCTGCAAGAATGTCTTTCCTACCTTAAGGGGCAGGAAAGGGTCGAGGTGAATGTTCAAATTGAATTCGAAATTTAAAAATTCGAATTTCAAAGTATTTTTTGGCTACTTCAACTATCGAATAGCCCAAAATTCGATTCAAATTGAAATTCAAATTTCGAAGTACTGTCTCTTTAAAAAACTTCGAATTCAACACTTCGCCACCTTAAATCTGCTGAATTGGTATTTTAGCCTATGGGGGACCTCCTAGAACCTTTTCTGCAAATCGCTTGAATCGAACGATGCAGTCGAACGATTTTTATTTGATCAAAAATGGACCTATTCGGAAAATGGCCTTTAAAAAAAATTCAATGGTCGAATTTGAAAGTTTTTAGTGTTATTATTATACACTGATGCTGCAAAAAGCCAGCATCTCAAACCTTTCGAGGTCATGTATAAGTCAATAACAAGAAAAAACAAAAGAGACCACTCTATCTCACCACTACTCCCTGGACCAGGTGCTCAGTCCTTTGCTTGATAATGTGTTACAATCCCTAAGCTTAGCTTCAAGGTGGCAGTGATTATAAACTGGGTGTAGTATACTTATTATTATATAAATATAAGTATTCATAAGGTGCAATAGAAGGGTAATATAAAGATAAAGATGAGATAAAGGGGATCCTGTTGATTAGAACTTGTTTATTTAAGTTAAATGCATGCAGTCTGAGGACACCTTTGTTCTGATTCTGATGTTCAGGTAATCTTCACTTTTAATGTATAATGCAATCAGTATTTATGTTGCATTAATACAGAAACTGTGCCTGGGAAACGAACAAATGCTAAGGTCCTCAGGTTTGTATTGAACTCCCAGGCAGTACTGTAATTAGCCACTACACAGCGATGAGAAGAACAATTCAGCTGACCATTTTATACTTATTTATCAAAATCAGAGTTTAGAAAAAAATCCACAAACAAAACGTGTGCAACTTTTTTGATGAATGCTAGCTTATTTAATAAAAAAACCACAACAAAATATTCCTGTGCGTGGAAAAAAAGTTGCATGCCAGTGAAAATCTCATTGTCCCATTCATTTTCAATGAGGCTGAAAATCTTGAATGTTTTAATAAACTGGGAAAAGAAATAAGGTTGTTAGAGAACATTCTCTTTGACCTCTATATAACCTCGCCAGCTTTTACTTGCTGAGTTTTTCTGGCAACGTTTCACGTTTCTTTTATAAACTCCGTCTATTTCCAACTGGAATTTTTTCCACATCTACGATTTCTCTGTGATTTTCTCGAACTGAGAAAAAACTCGATTACAATGTGGATCTTCCTCCTGGTTGATGTTTACTACATATTGTTCCCTCTTTCATTCCATTGCTTGTATTTCACCATGTGCTAATGTTTAATAATTATATTAAAAGCAACAGATGCAAGTTCATTGGATTAGTGGATACAACTAACCTGATTCAGAACTCTTTTTTTAGTTTTGGTTCCTTTAGGTCTGATATTTACAAAAGCTGAAGTGATAATATTTTCTCATGCTCGCTATGTGATATGCAAATTTCTATAATGGTCTACAATTATTCTTAACTTTTCATGGATGACATTAAAACAGTGACAGAATAATTTGTGTCATCAAAGGCAATTGTTAACGGTTCTCATTTTCTGAATGTCTTTTCTGAAATTGCAACTTTTATCTTTTCATAAAGCTATTTTGACATTACAGTGCATTAAATATTTAAGAAAATAGTGGGAGAAAACTAAAGTATCACCAAAACAAGTGAGGCTTTATTCATTTGAATTAATCTCTGGTCTTTCTTTTGCCTCATCTTACTTGACCTTCTGGACTAGGGAACTCCATGGGGCATGATCCAAACTTGAGAAATGTACTGACCCAAGCATTTCTGATTATCTGCAAAAACAAAATAAAACCCTAAAAAAAGGGGAGGATGTGGGCGGACATCAGCATTTGTGGTTAAATATCATTATCAATAGAAAAGTGTTTTGCATATAGTAGAAACATATTTGGCAGTGCAGGTATAGAATCCATTATCCGTAAACCCATTATCCAGAAAGCTCTGAATTATAGATGGTCTTCCATTGACTCCATTTTATCCAAATAATCCTTGTTAGGAGATATTTTGGGCAATGCACCTTCTGTGAGGTTTTTTCCACCTCGAATAAACTTTTATGAAAGAACCCCAATGTAAAAAACTCAACTGAATGCGATTGGGACGGAAAAACTGGAATACTCTAAATTGATCGAGTTATAAAAAAAAAACCTTGAATACTTCCAATTGATTGAGTTTTTGAGTGCAAGCCATGCTAAAATGATTAGTAATCATGAAGGAAAAACATTTTCAAATGGTTAAAGGGGCATCTGCCATTGACTTCTACATTACCTCAACATGTCTTATCTGCAGTGTTTTTGGATTGGTGCTTTTAGCAGCTTTGGGCATAAGAAATCTCTAAAAATTTGAGTTTAGTGAAACTACCCTTGAAAAAAACACAAATTTTTTGGGAAAACAAAATTCGACCCCTTAAGTTAAAGTTAACTGCTGCATTAACAAAGCTGTTGAGAGTTCTATTTAAGTATCTAATTATTATGCCATCTTTCCAGACGTGCATTTAAAGGACCTCAGCTGCCCAATTAATGGTTTGCACGCCAACTACCAGGATCTAGCCCTTATACTAAACCAAGGTTCAGCAACCATTTACTTCAAGAGAAATCTACTTCAATTTATGCTATTATGCAGAGAGGCACTAGACCTTTTTACTATGACCAGAGGTAAATAAGTTAGGAACCACCATGTGGGGTTTACCTTGATGTGGTATGGTGGCTTATCAACTTTATGATCATAACTTTGTAACAAAAAAACCCTGTCTTTTTCAAATTATGCATTTGCTTATCTACTGAATTACTTATTTGACAGGGGACTGTATACTTTAATACATTTCTACTTAGCCTTAGGAGTGCTCCCACAACCCCCTTGTTTTGTATGTGCATTTAAAGGACCTCAGCTGCCCAATTAATGGTTTGCACGCCAACTACCATCCTGCCTCGGGCTATCTATTTGACTTTTGGTTTGGCCCTTTTCAGAATCCTTCTGTGAACTGCACCTGATCTCTCGCTCTCTCTCTCTCTCTCTCTCTCTCTCTCTCTCTCTCCCTTCTGACCTCAGACTACTCTATCTATTTATGTGAGATGATTTCAAGGTGTTTATTGTGGTCACCACCTCCTTAAATCATGGCCTCCCTAATCCTGACTCCATCCCTCAGACATTCCTTGACAATTTCCCTTTACAAACAGGTAAAGATAAAAATAAAGCTAGATGTAAGAGGATAACTTGAAACTTACATCAAAGCAGTAAACTGATATTTAGCAGTGGGAAATTCTGGTGATTGGTGTCTTGCATGATTTCTTTCCAGCCACTTCTCCCCAAGCATTCAACCTCACTATTTCCACTTTGCAAGGGAGCACCAATAATACATTATGCAGCAGACTTAAATATGGCCTTTATTATTTCTTAAAATTCCCATATCTACCATCTTGTGAATTCCCCATTGGGAAAATAGGCTGAAGGTTGAATTTCTCTCCAGCTCTTCACTACATACAAATGTCACACTGTAAATAGCTGTGAAAAGGTTAATTAAACATCTAAATCCTGTCTATAAAAATAAGTGATTCATATGCCATCAACTGATAAACTCAGTTTCCTCTTTTTGATAAGGTTTTCAGGGGATGAACAATCACAGCGTGACAGATCAACAGGCCTGCTGCTTGTAATACATGAATCTGACCAAAGGGCTATACATGACAATAAGCCAGAACAAGGGATTGTAAACAATTTCCCTTACTAAGGTTAATGTAAAAACCCTTAATTAGAGAGAAATGTGTGTGGTTAGCGTGAGTGTTAAAAACCAGATGGGATCCTTTGCCTCAAGCTCAGCTCAGTGGCAATTGGGCTATTTGCTTATACTTTCAGTATTCTACAGTATTCAAGCTATTGCAAAAATAGAAATGTAATATGAGCTTCATCTCATGGAAATAAGAAAATGTCTTAATACAATATATGAAAATTCTGTACTGTTTTTCAAATAATGAAATTATTATTTAGTATCCCCCTCTCAGCAATTTCTCTTTATGCAGTTTTGTGTCAGAGTTGGTCATTTGGAAAGACTGTTAGCTGTAACACATAAGGTTGTCATTTACTTCTGCTCCTGATTTTGTGCCTTTAAATAATGCTCAAGGTAGGGGGTGGATGAACGCCTACTTGCCTTGACCCAACCACCCCATTGAATTGAGTGCTGCGACTGCTTACACAATGTAGTAGCCATATTGTAAAAGACCCCAATTGTTTAGGCAAAAGGAGTGATTGCCAATATATGTGACCTAACTATCAATCAACATCTGACTCCTGCATCAAGGGATCCAGATTGCTGAGAGGACATACCTCCTTGGCACCACTTAAGTCACAAAAAACGTAAACCATGGGTGGGAATTCCAGGAAGTTTTTGTACGAGATGTCTGATGGCAACATGAACTTACTGCTTGGACTTAAAACAGAAAAAAAAGAAATATAACCCACACCATTAAGGGTCAAATGTGGTTTACAACACTAATTAAGGGGTGGGGCTTTCTGTGTGGATGCACAGTAAACGTTTAAGTCATTCTGCTTTCTGCCTGTGATTTTCATAATATTCACATCAACTACCAAGGGTGTAGCAGTGAGTGATCATACCCAAACCCGCACCCTCCTTGGGCCTGCCAGAGCCACAAAAAGGGGAAATTGTGGACAGGAGGACCATAACATTTTCATGCGAGAAGGGCATTTGTCTGGAGATACGGGAGGTGGGGGTGGTCGCTCCTTGGCTACATTACTTACACCACTGTTGGATACTGATTTGATTACCTTAAAAACAGAACTGCATTTTTAATTTGTTATATTACATTCCTTACAGTATGTCCATTAGATGAAGCTTGTGTTAAATGTTCATATTTGTAAGTTGATAGTTCCCACAACATCTAAACTTAAACCTTCTAAAGGCTTGTAGATTTAGATCCAGTGACGTCATACAATAGTTTCATGTTTCAGGGGATAATATTGAATTCTAAAGCCAAAAATAGGGCAATGCTTTGCAGAGAGGCATTGTGTTAGGGCAAATGTGGGATGGAGCTGGGGGCTCATTTGATTGTGGCCTGAGTGCAACAGGAGCATGAACATGCAATATGTCGGTGCTCTATAAATACATGTTAATAATAATAATAATTGTTGTGATTTTTTTTACTGCAAATGCTGTTACAATTGGAAGACAAAACATGATAAAAAATATAGTGGGAAAGACTGAGGCATAAAAATGAATGGTTATTTCCATAATTCTTATTTGTGTATTGTGATAATTACCTGTATAACTGGCACAAATACAAGTAGACTGTTCCAGCATATTTGCCTGAAGCACAGCAGCGTTTCTCCTAGTTGACGTGTTTGCATGGAGCTTGTTCCTCCGGTTAATTAAACAGGCCCCATGGAGTTGCGATTGCATAAATAAGCCTGTATCACTCACTAATCTCTGACACAAAGTGACTTCTGATGATTAAGAATAGGGCTGTAAGTTTTGTCTAGTATTGAAACTAATTGATTAACTGTGACATTTTATTAATGTTTTTTCATTTGAAGATTTCAGTAAATTACCCAACTGCACCGAGGGTTCAAATTTAAAGCTCTAAATGAAAGTATTCATGGCAGTAGTTCACTGGATATAGGCATATTTAATTAGAAAATATTAAAGGGAATATGGCCATACATGCAGCCTTTAATTAATTTAACATGCGAAACAGCATGACATGACAACACTGGATATAGTTTCTGTCTTTCTGAAATTGTTTGAGGTTTTTTAAGCATAAGGCATCATTTTACTAAATACTTTATAGAAAATTTCCCTAATTTAAACTCAGTTATGAAAATTTATACAGCACCTACACAGCAATTCTAATAAGTTGTCAGGACCGTCTGGAGCACCCAGCGGTGCTTCTTACCTTCCAGGTGGTCGAGGCGGATCCAAGATGGCGACGCCCTTCAGTTACATGTGGGTAGCAGCGATGGTACAGTGACGTCGGCGATGGAACTTCGGCAAAATGACGTCAGAGCCAGATTCAAATAAAAGGACGCCCAGGGCGCTGGTTCAATGCCCAAGTATAGGTTCTGTTTCTAGCATTCCTGGGTGTTATATTATTACTATTTGATTGATTCCTGGACTTGACCCTGCCTGAACTTTAACCTTGTCTCCTTCTGCCTGCCTTTTGATCTCTACTTGGATTTTCACTACGATTATTCCTAAACCCTTGCCTGGACTTTAACCCTGAAGCTTCCTCCTTGGTCCTGACTACTCCCGCTGGGAGCCAATAGGCCCCCCTGACGTAAGTATCAGCCATACCCAAATGATAATGGACTTGTTGAGGAATTACTGCAAAAAAAAGAAATGTAATCTTATAAAGAAACACGAGGAGGCCGATGTATAAATTTTTAGACAATTCTAAGTTGTTTCTAAATTCAAGTGTGGGGATAAAATCACAATTAAATTCCTCCTGACTTCTATGGAAGCTTGCCTGAGTTTACTTGCAGAATTTTTTGATAGATAAATTTCAACTTAGAGTTTGAAGAACTCGAATAAAAAAATATTTGAGTTTTGCATTTGTGAGGATTTATAGCTGCTGACAGATGCAGTGACCAATTAATTCCTTTTTGGTCACATCACACTGAATTAGATGACCAGTTGTTCATGTATTCTATACATTGATCTATTACACTCTGATACAGTCTCACCATAGTTGATCACCCAAAAGTAAAAATCTGGAATTGAACTGGCACCTATTCTAATCAATGTTTGGTCATTTTGGTCAGTGCAGTTTGGTGCCCAAAATGTGGCCTATTTAGCATTAGCTTTTAGACATACACATGAACAGCTATCACCTAAAACCCGTAGCACCCTGCTTACTGGTGAGATATGGTGATACTAAATAGGGATGGGTCAGATTATAGCAGCTAAATGTGTATACAAAGCAATTCATACAAAGCATAATTCAGTGTACCTTATGAAAGAAGACTTCCGAAACAGGCTTTTTCAGTTTAAGCAAGATTCATCATGATTTCTCAATTCACATATTGTGCTGGAAGCAATATACTTTCTCAGCCTGCATCTGTCTACAGCTCTCTCCTGCTGTTCTAGTTTTCAGCTTGAGGAACTACCCAGACAGGAGCCTTCACAGGGCCGGATTTACATAGCAGGCGCCCCTAGGCCTGCTGTTGTTTGTCGCCCCTGTCCCCTCCCTTTCATTTGCTCAAATTTTTATCATCGGGACAGAGCAATGGGAATTGGCACATGGTAAATTTAAATTTCTGAACCAGTGTGGGTGTGGTTGGGCAGCATGCCGCCCCCTAAAATCCTGCCGCCCTAGGCCCGGGCCTAGGTGGCCTCTCCACAAATCCGGGCCTGAGCCTTCATTATAAATATTATCAGGGGTATTCATAAGAAACTAAAAAATCTCAGGAATTTCCATCATTTCCATTGCTATTTCATTTAATTTTGATTTCCCACAACCCATGTTAGAACATTAATATTATACAGGAAATATTCAGAAGCTTGTCTAGCAACAAATTTGTTTTTGTTCATTTCAGTCTTTCATTGAGCTATATAGCATTCTATATTCTGTTCTGTATGTATGGCTTATATTTATTTCCTTATATTAATAAAATCATTTAAGGCTGAGCCATGCGGAGATACCAAAAGTATTAGGCAACTTATGGATGACTTAAAATGCCAAGAAACTCCTATTTGAAGGCATTAGTGCCTGTCCCCTTTAAAATGAATGGAAAGTGGTTGCTGCAAAGTATGGTTTCCCCATGATGTTTTCCTGTGTTCCCCTTTAGAGGAAGATAGTCGTAGTCAATATGCTCCATGTACAAATAGCCTAATACCTTTCCTCTGTGAGTCCTTTGTACCTGTACATGGCTGAGCCTGTTTATACAAAGGAATTGCATTTGAACATTTCTCCACCATCTGCCATTATTTTAAAGTAAAACAATTGAATAAACTGGCATATACATGGTATTTGCATTGTAGAAACACATTTTTGAGAATAAAAATACATTTTCAAAACAGTCTACCTTAAAGGGATTGTTCACCTTCCAACACTTTTTTCTGTTCAGTTGGTTTTCAGATAGTTCAACAGAAATATAGAATTTTCATAATGAATTATGGCCTACATGGTGGAGGGCCGATAATGGAAACCGCTCCCTGTTATTAAACCACACCCACTTTAAACCACACCCATGTTAGCACAAGACCATGGCCACATTAATTGTGGTAGCACACCAAAAAACCAAATAGTTAGTGCTCACTGCAGGAATATCATTCATATGTGACAATAATATATATCCTTAAATACATATGCCTCCTCCTCCCCTGTGGCTAAAACATCACCCTCCAGAACATGATTAAAGACCTTAAGGGGCCCAAACAATAATTTTCAAATGCTAACAAACCCCCAGAACAAATATGTGTTCCACATGGTGCACACAGGCAGAGTATGGAACACACAGGGAGCTTATGGAAGGCATAGTATGGCACACCCAGGGAGCATAGGACAGGCAGAGTACAGCACACAAAATGAGCATAGGTCAGACAAAGTATGGCACACACAAGGAGCATAGGACAGGCAGAGTATGACACACACAAGGTGTACAGTGCAGGCATAGTATGGCACACACAGTCAAATTAGGACAGGCAAATTAATGCACATACAGGGAGCATAGAGCATTTTTCAACCCTGGAAATTCGTCTCTTCTATTGCAGAGAGCTCACTTTTTTGCCGCCCCTGGTAACCAGGGGGTGCTGCCTCAACGCACCTCATTGGCGGAGCACCCCTGGGTGTTACAAGTGTGAACAGGGAGGTTACATGTGTGAATAATACAGGGGATTACAGTCTGATTTGAGGTATAAACAATGCAGGGGCCAGTTTATCTCTGTAGTAATACCTTTTAAATTGTACACATCGTAAGCAGACACAGCAGGCAGACTTTCGTGTGGGGGGGCCACACTTGGGGGCTCAGGGCAGCCAGTTTGATGACCCTGGACTAAAGGAACAAAACTTTCATGTGAAGCAATGTAGGTGCTTCTTCACAGTGAGGAAAGTGAGGTTCTTGAATACACCCTGCAGGGTGATGTTGTGATGGCTGATTCTATTAATGCCTTTAATGGATGACTTCTATTATAAATATAATATCCAAGGCTATTGTGATCTACAGATCTACAATTAGTTTAGTAATGGTATTGGTATATAGGATATATATATAAATATATATATAGTTTATATATGTGGGTGTATAGATAGGTCTGTTTATGTATGTGATACATGTGCATTGGGATTCATTTATGGGGGTTTGAACATGATGGACTTGTCCTTTTTTTCCTCAAAATGTGGTTCAGACCAAAAATAAAAATTACAAAGTACTATAGCAATATATTATAGGAAGCCTTAGCTCATGCATATACACTACTGCTCATTTTATCACAATCTACATTCATATACAGAATGAATTTTCCAGGACCCTTTTGGAGCTGTGTCACAACCTCTCACCTTTGTAGTTTGCTCACTTGGGAAACAAGATTGCTTGCCAAGAATCTCATCTGCAGCCTAATTACATTGGAGAGACTGAGAGATTTTCTGCCAGGTCTGCTTGTGGAGTTGTCATTGATCAGTTTCCCCCCTATTCCCTGACACATCCGAAGCGAATACAAGAATTTTGTTAACATGCAATAGCATGGTATTACTCCTGTGGGAAAACAGCAGCTTAGAGAATCCATTTTGTATTTATGACAGATATATTTCTTATGTAGCAATAGAAATTTTGAACTTGTGGTTGGTCTAAAAAAACACAAAGCTTCCCAAGGCAGTAGAAAGCAAATTGTTTGGTTTGAATATATGTGGAGTGGTATCTATTTTAGTGTGTACATTATTTTATATGCTGCTGTATAAACATTTGATATACGTCCATTCATGTTACAGGGGTAGCATACCAGTGTTTCAGATGAGAATTGTTATCCTATTCAATGAGTTTGGCTTGCTTTGTGACAGACAAGAGTGTATCACTGTAACTAAACATTAAAAACTATTCAAGATCACATATACACTAAACATATACATTGCTACATACCTGTGCCAGGAACAGACCATTGTGGAATCATTACGTCATGCAAGTATAGTATTTGCAGATCTCTGTACCAGTGAGTTGTAGAATTGTTCTTGATTGTTCTGGTTGCATGATACAACTACAATCTAGTTGCAAATAATCAATCAAAATTAACTCTGCTTTCACATAGTATTAGAGAAGGACATCCTGGGATACCAGGAAAACTCCCGGTGGGCCCAGGTGTCAGTGGGCCCTCTTGCTTTTAACAAATTGGCCTATTCCATGTATAGTAAGTAGATCTAAAAGAACAGGAAGATAAAGAAGTGAGGAGAGAAGGAATAATAGTTTGGAAAGTTGGGCCCCTGGTCTAAGGTTTTCTGGTGGGCCCCTGGCATCCCAGTCCGACACTGGTGGCAACTACAAAAGTGATGAAGGTGAAAAGTGGGGCTGTGAGAGCAGAGCGAGTTGGGTATGGGGAAGCAGGTCAAGAGCAGGTTGGGAGCAGGGGGGAAGGGTCAGGTGCAAATTGAGAGCAGGAGGCGGAGTGGGTTGGGTGGCCTTTGGGTACACAGTTTATAAATCCAGCCTTGGTCTTGTAGCATTATTATTATTAGGGATATACCAAATACAGGATTCTGCCAGGATTCGGCTTTTTCCAGCAGGATTCAGATTTGGCTGAATCCTGGTACCAGGCAGAACCAAATTAGAATCCGAATTTTCATATGCATATTAGGGGCGGAAAGGGAAATCATGTAATTTTTTGTCACAGAACAAGGAAGTACATTTTTTTTCCACTTTTTACCTTCCTAACACTTATTTGTATATTCAAATTAAGATTTGGATTCAGTTCGGTATTCGGCTGAATCTTTCATGAAGGATTCAGGGATTTGGCTAAATCCCAAATAATGGATTTGGTGCATCCCTAAATATTATCATTTATTATTATCAAGTCCTAATGCCAAAAATGTAAAAAAATTCAAGTGTTTTTACTAAAAACTTTAACTTTTCAGGATTTATTATACCCCGAGGATGGAAAAAGTCTGAATCCGAAAATCCGGCATCTCAGGTATGCTGAGGTTGTATATAAGTCAATGAGAGAAGTCTTGAAGATATCCTGATTTACACTGGGTTTTGTGCAATAATCTGAAGATTTTGTGGTTTTACGGGCAAAAATCCAAAAAAAATTGCGTTTTCAAAAACTTTGCAAAAAAATTGTGCAATTCCATTTTTTCCCCGCATAGGACATTTTTGGGGAAATGTATTGATAAACAAGGGGAAATAACCCATGCGGATTTGGTCAGAGTACATTTCATAAATGCAATATTTTTGGATTTTGTTAGATAACCCCCGTCGTACCATGGTGTTAAATTGTAAAAGCATGATATATTCTGATGCAAATTTTGTACACATCTTTCTAAATGAACCCCCTTAGTCATGTTGTGTCACAGGTCTTAACGACTGCCTGTTCGCACAGATATCATTTGTTTTAAGCTCCCCATAGACCTGGAGATCTTTCTCTGCTGAACAACCGATCTTAGCGAAGTCCGACCAATCTGTCAAATTATTGTGCGGTTAGTGGGATTCGATCGATCATACATTTTACGATTTTTCATCCGACATCGGTCTGAAAATTGATTTGTCAGGTTGAAAAATCTTTATCGGTCCCTGTGCAATCTACCTATGTTTGCAGGGCCAAGCAGGCAGAGACCCTTCAGTTTT
>CM044433.1:142796316-142806510 GCA_024363595.1 Xenopus borealis | reverse complement strand
AGAAGTCTACTGGAGCAGCACTATTAACTGATGCGTTTTAAAAAATATATGTTTTCCCATAACAGTTTCCCTTTAAGATAAACAGGTCTCTTGGGAGAACTTAAGGGCAATTCACCTTCATTAGCAAAACTGTAATAACGGAAAAAAAACACAGAAATGTGTTAAAACTTTCATAGCCTTCCAAATTTTGTGAAATGAACATTGGGGGTGTAGCCACAAAATGGGCATGGTCAAAAAAACTGAAAGCTACGCTTTGACTTTTTTTCTCTTTTTTTATTTCCAAAAAGTTGGGAGGTATGAAAACCAATATGTGGCTGAAATTTTGTGATATTGATACCATCTCTCATTTAAACCCCTGCCTGGTCACCAGGTTAAAGTGGACTTTAGCAGGCAGCAAGCTGCTGAAATTCCAAACTGGAGAGCTGCTAAACAAATAGCTCATTACTTTCCAAACCACAAAAAATAAAAAATGATGACCAACTGTAAAATTGTCTCAGAATCACTGTCAAAATGAAAAACATTTAATCCTGTAACATTATGAAGGAAAACAGACCTTCCATTCGTTTGACTAGTGGACTATGGGAAATAACTGGGAGATAAAGGGAATAACACCCCTTCCTCCCATAACCACTGCCAACACATTGTTTTATTGAGACTATTCTAATTTTAATTACAGGGTACACCGTTTTATAACTAGCCATCACAGAAGGAATATAGTACCAGCAAGCAGTCATATTCCAGTTTACAGGTTCACCTATATTGTTTTTAATGGGTTATTAATAAAAGTGAGGTCTAACTTATAAGTATATGCCCCAATAATAGTTCAACAAAGAATTGAAAGTTTGCAAAGAATCTCATCCAATTTATTAATAGTTATTGCTGTAATTGTTGGCAACAGTTTGCTAGATTATTTAATCATATATTGAAGACTGTATCAACTGTGCTGATGTAATTGTTGGTTTGCACTGAACATGTCAGAAATCAGAACAATGAAATATGAATGGAGACAAATGGTAGGCCTGCAAGAAAACAGTGAGAGGCCAGGAGTTTAGAATGATGAAAATTCAACATAACCCATATGTACTCTGCTCTAAGTTTCATATATGATGCTTTGCCTGTGTAATTATCACTTTACCAGCCATACTTTTATCATGTGATGTAGTTTACTGATACAGTACTATGGACCTCATTCAATATTAATAACAACAAATATTTTTACATATCATCTGCTGTGTTTATTTTTTTCTTCTCTCTCTCTCTCTCTCTCTCTCTCTCTCTCTCATTTCTAAAAGTATTTTCAAAGACTGAACCAAAAAGAATACGAAAAAGAACACTGCTAGCCAAGTATGATCATGGTATTACCATGCTCTGGGGCAACTATTTATCTGCAGGTACTGGGTACCACAGAATGAGCAATGGATAGTGAAAAATATAGTGTTATATATATATAGAGAACCAGCTTCAGGCTGCTAAGGACTAAGTAAGGAGAATTCTTTCAGAGGGACAATAATCACAAACATAAAATGGTTACTATGACCCCAGGCAGATATAGAAGAGCAAAAAAGGGTGCAAGAGTGTGCCCCATGGTGCCAGGCGCATTTTAGGGGTTGCTGCATCAGGTGGCCGCCACCCCTCCCACTCCGCGCTTCTAACTTGTAGTGTCAGAACTGGTTGAGGAGGGGCCACATCTAGGGTTGCCACCTTTTCTTGAAAAAAATACCGGCCTTCCTATATATTTCTTTTTTTATTAATAACATTGGGATCAACCATCAAAAATACCAGCCAGGCCGGTAAAATACCGGCCAGGTGGCAGCCCTAGCCACATCGCTAGTGTAGTGAGAGCTATTGTGCTCGCTGCACTAGAAGAGCTGAATTTCCATTTTAAAAAAAATGGAAATTTGGCTCTTAAAGTTACCAGATGCAGCTTTTTGTTGCCCCTGGTAACTGCCTGCTCTGTGCCGCCTGAGGCGAGATTCTCACCTTGCCTCATGGCCGGAGTAGCCCTGCATAGTGCTCCTGCAGAGAGCACTCTGTCCAGGGTCTGGCTCAGACCACGGACTGGCAATCTGTGAGATCTGGCACTTTGCTCTAGCAAACTTCTGCATGAATTGCTGGAAGGTTGACAGAAAGGAGCCTATGTGCTGGATAACTTAAGCAGTTTATTACTGAACAAAAAATTTAAATAAACAGCCCTTTGCAGGAATACAAACAAGTGCAGGGAAAAAGGCAGCAACACAAGTCCAAGTTCAGGCTTAAATTCAAAGGCAGGCAGCAGATAAACGGAATCAGATTCAGGCAGAATGGTCAAGATGGGCAGAATTCATGCAAAAATCCAGGTCAAGGTCAGAACCAGGAGATCAAGTACAAAAAAGGATCAGGGACAAGGCAAGGTTAACCAGATAACAGGATACAAGGATTCACAGGATACAAGGATTCACAGGATACAAGGCGTGGATACAGCTTTTGAAGCTAATAATCCAGCAAAGGGGGTGGCTGGGGAAACAGGCTTATGTAGTGCTCTAACCAGAAATTGCCCTCAGTTGGATTGGAGGTGTGCACTACGACCGGCTGACCTGGAGCAAACCCATAGTCATCATAAAGCCAGGCCAGCACCACACCACCTCCTGTGGCTAGGGTTCCCACCTGGCCAGTATTTTACCGGCCTGGCTGGTATTTTTGATGGTTGAATGTTATTAATAAAAAAAGATAAATATATAGGAAGGCCGGTATTTTTTTCAAGAAAAGGTGGCAACCCTACCTGTGGCTCAAACAGAAGGAGCAGTGTCTGGAACCCAACAGGTCCCTGGTTCGAAACAAGGGAGTTCCTTACATGCACTGAAATCTATTTCTCAAAAGATCACACAGATTTTTTTTTGTGTTTTATTTATTATAATTTTTATTATATAGTTTAAAATAGTACAAAAATGCAAAAGTAAATTGGGGTACAGAAGGAAAAAGAAAGGGGGGAAAAAGGTAAGTATCGCACACTGTCATACCGTGTAACATCCTACGGTATGTAGAGAACAATAGAAACATGTTATCCACTCCATCAGCTCATTACATGTTAACATTTTACCTTAGGAATCAAGCAGTTGTTTATATTCCTCTGTCTCTCTGAAGCGAAAGCATCTAAGCCAGATATCCCTAAACTTTGTTTTCTTCTGAGCGAGAGTTCCTCATATCTAGCCAAGTCATCCACCTTTAATAGCCAATCCTTAAGGGTTGGGGGGGAAGTGGTATTTGTAGCTTTGCCGAATTCAATAGATGTCTTTACAATGCCATATCCGCTATGTCCTCCGCTTCCTCCCCTTCCCAGAACAACAAGACCTGGGCTGGTGAGTCTGGTATTCCATGTCCCAAGACTGTTTTAAATATCTGCAAAATGGCCTTCCAATATGATTTTATTCCAACACATTCCCAGAAAGTATGTAGCAATGTGCCTGTGGATGATTGGCTCCGCCAGCATATATTACTTGCCTGTGGGAAGATTTGTTTTAGTTTGTGGGGTGTGTGATACCACCTAGTCAAGATCTTATAGTTCATTTCCTGTACCCTGCAACACCTTGAGCTAAAAAGAAGATTGCAAAAAACCCTCTTAATAGTTTCCTCTGAGAGATCCAGTTCACAATCTCTCTCCCATGCTCTTATGTATAGCAGGTGCTTCCTATCCCCTTGTGGGAGTAGGAGTTTGTACAGGGTCTAAATGGTGTGTTTCGGTGTCTGTGAGGATGAGCATAGTGTTTCAAATTGGGTAAGACTTCTCTCAAGCCTAGTGTCCCCTCCTAAGCAAAGGGTAAAAGTGTCTGATCTAACAGAATTGAAATTTAGGGAGGTCATTATTAGGTCTTGCCCATTGTAGTAGCTCCAAGTCTGCTAGTTTGTTATGTGACATCAGGTGGATAAATTGTAGGTGGTCATCTACTAGCCACTCCCTGTAATTGGTTGTGTGAAGTGCAGGATGGAAGGCTGGGTTGTTGGTAATAGGCATAAGCGCGGAGGGAAATTTTGTAAACTTATCATTCCCTTTAACCGAGTCCCAGACTTTTAAAGTGTAATTTAATGTGGGATGAGTGCAATGTAATATTCTCATATGTGTCCTATCTATACAGGGAAGGTGAATCAGGTGAGTGCAAGTGGACTGTTGCTCAATTTCAATCCAAGCTTTAGTATCCAGACAATGGGACCAATCAACCAGCCTATTCAAGATAGATGCCTTATGATATTGAGTACAATCTGGGAGGCTCAGCCCCCCGTCTGTTTTTTTTCTATGTACAGTAGAGCTCCTAATTCTCGGAGGGCGATCTCGCCACACAGATTTGGTAATATATGTTTGGAAAGATTTCAATATAGAAGGTGGAAAGGGGAGAGGTAGGCACTGGAATAAATACAATAGGCGAGGCATCACATTCATTTTAATAACATTAACCCTGCCTAACCATGAGATGGGCTACTTAGTCCACTTCTGTAAGTTTCTTTTTAGTGTGGTTAACAGCTTCTTGCTGTTATTCACTGCCCATTCTGTATAGTCATTGGTGATTGTTATCCCTAAGTACACTAGGTCCCTGTTGGCCAAAAACTTCCCATATAGCTGGTCCAATTCATTTATTGTCGAGTTAGGTAAAGATATATTTAACGCTACAGACTTGCTGTAGTTTATTTTCAACTTTGTTGAAGACTGCGAAAAGTGTATTTAAGTTAGGGATGGTAATTGTGGGGTTAGTAATGAAGAATAGTAAGTCATCTGCATATGCTGCCAGTTTATAGCACTTGTTTCTCACCGCTACTCCTGTTATCTCTTGGGATGAGCGTACTTGCTCCAGGAAGGGTTCCAAAGCTAATATAAAGAGGGCTGGGGGCAGTGGGCACCCTTGTCGCGTACCATTCCTTATTCGTACCTGGTCTGACAGTGTGCCATTTATCCTAATTCGGGCTACAGGTTCAGTATACAGAGATTTTATCCAAGTTTATATGCATGTTCCTATCCCGAACTCAGTCAGACATGCGAACATATACCTCCAGCTTACTCAAAATGTCAAATGCTTTTTCAGCGTCAGTTGACAGTAGCATTAGGGGTTTTTTTTTAATTTTGGAATAGTGCATAGTGCATCTGGTTGCTATAACCTTGGCCAGCAGTTTTAAATCAGAGTTGATGAGTGAGATTGGTCTATAATTGCCAGGTTCCTCTGGATTTTTGTTGGTCTTAAGCAGCAAGGAGATGTGGGCTTCTAATGAATGCTGTGTAAAGTGCGAGCCTTGCTGTAGTGAATTGAGGGCTTCAACTAAGTGTAGAAGGAGAGAGCCAGCACACTCTTTATAGTACTGGATGGTGAACCCATCTGGCCCGGGCTTTTTCCTGAGGGAGTGGATCTAATAGCTTTTGAGACCTCCTCAATAGTAATTTCTGCATCTAGGACCTGACTTTGTGACTCTGTTAACCGAGGGAGCGAGGTAGCTTCTAGGAAGTCCTGGATTCTTTTTATATCATCTGGTGAATTCTTGTCTGCTGGGGATCTTAACTGGTAGAGATTAGAATAGTATTTATGGAATTCTGCTGCTATAAGGTTATTATGAACTACTCTATCCCCTTCTTTTCTTCGAATGCTAAGTATATGGTTTTTTTATATCTTAGACCTAAGGAGACGGGCCAATAACTTTCCACACTTATCTCCATGCTCGTTGAAATGATTCTGGATACAATTATTTCTACATATATTCCATGCAAATCAGTTAGTTTTTTCTTTAACAAGGCTAGCTGCATGGAGAGTTCTTGTGTAGGGTTTTGTTGATGTGCTCGTTCAGTATCTCTAATCCACACAGATTTTTTTATATTTAATTTTGAATTTTCCCAGCTGCCCCAGTCATGTGACTCTTGAAAAATGGATTTCAGTGCATAATTCTGCTGAAGCAGCACTATTAACTGATGTGTTTAGAAAAAAACATGTTTTCCCATGTCAGTATCCCTTTAATATAGTGCTGCCAATACATGCAGGTATGTATTCAATTGGGTGATCAATTGCTTTGAAGCAATTTAAATAAAGTGGAAGGCAGATGCATGGTGCAAATGACCTACACTTGTGTTTCACCCTGCCTTTCACTTTGTAAATGATCTCTAAAGTTATGAGTGGCTCAAGAACAAACAGTAGAATGTACTACATTGTCTATATGTGTGTGTCATTCAAAGTCTGTATCACAATCTACCTGAGAATATGCCCTACTCTTTGCCTGGAAAAAAGACCAAAATCACCTTCAAACAGTGTGGAAATCTGTAACTTACCCAAAAGACAACCCAATTTTTCATGCAAAAGGTGCTTCAAAAAATTAAATATGAATATTTATCAAAACAACCTATTTTAGTTTATTTTTCGTTTTTTTTTTTAAATGTAAAATTAATACAGCTTGACTTAACAACAATATTTTACATTTTAGTGTTTTTAACATTTTATCATTCAATTTGTTTATTCAAATGGTCTGTGATACAACATAGGTTTCCACAATTAATCCAAAATGTATATCCTGTACAAGCCAGAGGCAGTCAGGGAAAATAATACCAACACCACCAGCTCAACTGGTAAACACTGAGAAAGGCCACACTTGCTACATGGTTGACATTTTAATCTTATCTAAAGACTTAATAACAAATAAATAAAACAACAAATACAAAAAGTATTGTAGAAGTGAGACCTATATTGGCTAACAATAAAAATATATTGCAAGCTTACAGAGCACCAAGGCCCCTCCGTCAGGCAAAATACAAATGAAAGCTATAAAGGCACAGCATATAGACTGTTAGATCAGTGAAAAGTATTCATGGGCAATAAATGCCAATAGTGATGGGCGAATCTATTGTGATTCGCTTTGCTGCGGCTCGTTTTTGCCAAATTTTTGCAGGCGTTTCACGAATTTATTCACCGGTGGTGAATCGCGGGAATTCGCCGCAAATTCGTGGGTGGCGAATAAATTCGCCCATCCCTAAAATGCCAATATAGGTATCACTTCTTTATTTGATATTTTTGCAACTGGCTAACATGGTAACACAGTTTTTGTTTTATATAAAGACTTAAAAAATTCAGCACCATACAAAGGTTCCATACTGATCACTATGGGCTCTAGTTATCATGGGCCTGACTGTAATCTCCCAGAGAAAGTCTCACTCTGCCCACATCTGTGGACTAAGCGAGTATTGTATCAATTCTAACAGCTGCCTTTAATGGAATTCGACTCAGTAGGGCCAAATATAAGAAATGAATCAACTAACGTTTCATTTTAGAACAGTTAACAGAGTTGGTGACCTCCCCTCCAAAGATGCTATTGAAAGACAAGAGAAGGTGAAAAGTGGAAATTTCAATATCAGGAAAACTTTTGCAAATAGAAAATAGAAAGTTATTTAAAAATATATATGAACAACATTGGTTGCAGGATACTGAAGTCACTGAAGGTTTGCCACATCAGGGAAACTGCAAGGCATCTACGTTTTATTTCCTTAAAAATGTTAGTACACATTACAAAGTAGCTTCAAATATATGACACCACTGATACAGATATCATTCAAGCTTTTAAAGTGCAGTGCAAACAGTAGTGCCTTTATACACAATTAAAGGGCAAGGCCAGACGGGGAGATTCGGGGGAGATCTGTCGCCTGGCGACTTATCGCCGCGACGAATCTCCCCCGAATAGCTAGTTAGCGCTGCGCACCCACTAGGCGTAAAATCGCCTGCGCTTCTTCACACGCAGCAGTGCGATTTTAAAAGTCGCTCAAAATTGCCTCGCCAGGCAATTTTGAGCGACTTTTAAAATCGCGCCGCTGCGTGTGAACAAGCGCAGGCGACTTTACGCCTAGCGGGTGCGCAGCGCTAACTAGCTATTCGGGGAGATTCGGGGGAGATTTGTCGCGTCGATAAGTCGCCAGGCGACATATCTCCCCCGAATCTCCCCGTCTGGCCTTGCCCAAAGGGTGTCTCTATCAGCATCCTAGTCTTCTCTAAGCCTTCTGGTGGGGCCTACATGTAGATGCATGGAAGGCTGCACCTTAATTCATCTCATTTATACAATTAAGGTTTCTCATAAACTTCTTCAGACTATTTCCTGTAAAACCCATGTCTAACTCGGTACAACCATCCTGAGCTGACAAAATGCTCATTCAGCAAGCATCTTATTGTCTGCTTTGGAGTATAATCCTAGGATAAATGTTACCTAGTTGGAGAACTCCTTTTTTGCTTCTATAGATATAAATGTTAATGCAAGTTTTTTTGGGGTGTGCTAGTAATTTATTCACTTTTTGTGGATTCTAGCACCTGTCCCATAATGTTCATTTGCCTTGGAATTACACATAAAACCTTGCTGTGGTATGCAGATAAAAGCAGAGAGATGCATAACTCTGTTGAACATGTATTGCATGAATACGACTTGCCATACGAAAGCTGGAAAGTTCAAATACTTCCTATTGCCATACTACTGTACTATACTTATAGTATTTATACTAATATTCTGACTTCATTGTTTAAAGGGCATGTCAACCCAAAAAATTACTTTTTGCCTAATAAAAGTAAACACAATTATAAACAACTTTCCAAAATTAATGTATTAAAAATTGTTGGTGCTTTCAAAGTTATTTGTAAATGTAATTGTTATTGAAAACAGCATTTGCTAAATTCCTGGTTGTTACATTTTAAACAATGTTGCAAAAGCCAGTGCCCTCCAGCAATACAAGTCTGTTAATCAGTTGGTTTATGTTACATTGTTTCAAAAGCCAGAGCCACCAGTACAGAGAATTGAAAGGGACAGACAAACACAGCTTTCAATAGCAATTAGGGATGCACTGAATCCAGGATTCGTTTCGGGATTTGGCCAGGATTCTGCCTTTTTCAGCAGGAATCGGATTCGGACGAATCCTTCTGCCTGGCCGAACGATTCCTAATTTATATATGCAAATTAGTGCCAGGGAGGGAAATCACATGACTTTTTGGCACAAAACAAGGACGTAAAAAATGTTTTCCCCTTCCCATCCATAATTTGCATATGCAAATTAGGGTTCAGATTCGGTTCGGTATTTGGCCGAATCTCTCGGGAAGGATTCGGGGGTTTGGCCGAATCCAAAATAGTGGATTCAGTACAACCCTAATAGCAATACATGTGCAAATAACTTAGAAACCATAGAAAATGTGTAATAAATGTATATTGCAAAGCTGCTTAGAATCATGTTTTCTTTTATTAGGCAAAATTTTATTTTTGGGGTCTCTGATGGCAATTACAAAAAGCCTTTTGCTATCAAATATTCATCTATCTGCACCTTGGAAATATATCACACCTATCTGGAGATTTTTCATACCAATAAACCCAATTCTATATTCACCAAAACAATTTTTTATTCTTGGAATTAACGGAGCATAAGTGAAGTGTACTGTGTGCAATCATGCAGAGAAAGGCTGCAAGTAACAGGAAAACAACCCAGCAATTCACAGAAGGAGTCTTAATGAGCTCATGCTAGGAAAACTGTCCATATTTAAGATCAATATAAAAGTGATTGAACATACATTTTCTGCACATTGTCATAATGCTGTGTATTCTCCGCCAAAATTGCCTTAATTGAGCTTCTCTACAATACTTCAGACATGAGTAATTCAACAAATTCTTTAAGTTAGAGCCACAGCTTTTTTTTACTCTTGTGCTTTTACATTCAGATCTGTACTCGTTCCAAATTGATCCATAATTGTGGTCATTCTAAACTGCAGAGAAAATGTCTGTGCTGCACTTGCTAATTATATGGGAATACAGACAAAGAGTTTCCTTCAAGTTAGTAGTGTACGTTCCAGTTTTCTTCAGTTAAGAAGTTTCTTCAAGAAAGAGTAGCTACTATGTTCACCAAAGGATCAGTTCATTTAACATCAATATTTTCAGTTCATAGCAAAGTGATCAGGATGATTATTTGCAATAGTTATCTCAATGAAACACTAACATCAGAAACTGAAAGTGTTTTAAAGTAATTGAATGTAATGTACTGTTGACCTGCACTGGTGTGGTTGCTTCAGAAACTCGAATATAGATATATAGTATATAAGCTGCTGTGAAACCACAAGGGCAACCATTCAAAGGAGAACAATTTATGTAGAAACTTAGGTAATTTATGTATCAAGCAATGACAATACAGAGCAACCTGAGAGGGGCAGGCAGGAGTGTAGGGGTTAATCCCAATGAATT
>CM044433.1:142768732-142780085 GCA_024363595.1 Xenopus borealis | reverse complement strand
GTTAATTTAACGGGCTTAATGTCTAGTGTATAATAAATTTCCCTGATTTAACATTTTCCTGGAATTTACACCATTTTTTCTGGTCCCCTTAAAAACATAAAATGGCAGCTCTACTGTAGTTTTAAAAGCAATGAGAACTTTTAATATGTGTATATTGGAAAGTTGTTTAGAATTAAGTTTTCTTTTATTGGGCATTTTTTTTATTTTGGGGTTGACCTACCCTTTAAATTAATACTAACCAGCAATATCTCCATTTGCAAAATACAAAATGATCATTTATTATATTATACTAATTTGTTCTACCTATTTTACAAAGATTATACTTTATTTTGATGCAAACCCAATTTTTTTTTTGTCTTGTTAGTTTGTAAGGCGGGTTATTCTTCATTTACAGCCCACTCGTGCTTGGTTGATTAAGTAGGTTATATGTACAATTGTTAAGACATACCAGAACTACTTTCCCTGAAATGGCAGGCAAGTTGTGGGCTATTGAAATGAATCACATAGATTGTACTAGACGCATGTGCCAGGTCTAGTAACCTATAGCAATGGGTGGGTAGCGTTTGTTTGTCACCTCTTTGAATGAAAAGTCTAATTGTTTGCTGTGGGTTAGTAGATGGCTGGAGACTTTGCAACTTTCATTATCCCATGCATGACCATATAGTATGGCTAAACCCACATGATGAATATAAACTGCTGGAGAATTGTGTATCAATGAAAATGTAGCTTGGGTTAACTTAAAGTGGAAAATTTTACCATTTCTGTGAATATTTATAATAATAATTTTATAATAATATTTATAATTGAGGCTGCTGACCAGTTACTGGATTGTTTTGCCAGAATATGTCTGTGCAGGGATTCGGTATGGAACTGCTTTGTTTTTTAATTAGTACTTTTTACTATTTTTAAAAACATTCTATGAGTAATATGACTATGAAGATTCTCATTCACCCACGTCATGGTATATCTAACACAAGTAACTCAAAACAACTGGACTTTCTGAGAAATCTGAGCAGCTTCTGTAGTTCACCCTGTGGTGCAGAGTTCTGTCTGTGCACCACCATTGTTGGAAGAGTCTATATGCTGACAACTCCCCACACGTCAGATGAACTGAAGAAACTGCTCGGATGAGCAGTGAAATGTCTTCATAAAAATGTATCCGCAAGTCCAGTTGTTTTGTTACTTGTGTTAGATATTCTATGAGTAACAACGTTCTAGTTAGTCTGTTGTCGGGCATCCCAGAAAAAGTCAGACTTTGTGTCTAGAGTTCTACAGTTGTTGACCTTAAGGGTAGGGACAGACAGGGAGAAGGAAATTCGGGGTGATTGTCTCCTGCTAAAAACGCCAGGCGACAAAATCTCCCCGAATCTCCCTGTCTGTCCCTACCCTAATAGCAATTGCAATTCACTGCAATCATTCTACCTGCAACTAACCATTCAGATTAATATAAAGTAGTAGTAGTAAAGAAAGTAGAAAAGGGTTCTATTCCCAAAAAATGTCTTGTTAAATTCATTTTGCAGTCATATCCGCTGTGGCTTTTTCCTACCTACCAAAAAGGTTGTCACTGGATTGGACTACTGAATGGGACGTGAAAGGAAAATCCTTGCTGGAAAGTACTTGTGTATGGGAAAGCATTTGTTAAAGGAAAGCTTTAATTTTTTTTAGGGATGCACCAAATCCAGGATTCGGTTCAGTATTCCGTCAGGATTCGGCCAAATCCTTGTGCCTGACCAAACCAAATCCGAATCCTTAAAATCACGTGACTTTTTTCATCACAAAACCCTCCCCCTCACTAATTTGCATTAATTTGCTAATTAGGGGTTGGTTTGATATTCGGACGAATCTTTTGCAACAGATTCTCTGACTCTGAGGTTACTTCTAAAATCCTTGTATTATGCAACAAGGGGTTATTATATTATAATACACAAGTTTTAGTGAGTCTATATAGTGAGATATATATAGACATCACTGCTCAATTATATCCGATGACATCGCTAGTCACCATTTATAAATCACAGAAGTGAAGAGCTCAAACTCCTCATAAATGACAAAAAAATCTTTGTGTCCGGTGCTGAACTGGAAGACTCACACCTGCCTCAATGTCAGAATTTCACCAGCGTCAAGTAACCAGCAGCACACAAGAAAAAAACAGTTTTGGTCGTGCAGAAAGTTTTATTGGCCCAAAAACAACACGCTCACTGGGCAACATCTCAGGACCCTTTCTCAAGCTTTGAGACTTGAGAAAGGGTCCTGAGGGCCTGAAACGTTGCCCAGTGAGCCCGAAATGTTTTTTCCCTTGTGTGCTGCTGGTTACTAGATGCTAGTCTCCATTTAGAAGGATAAAATTTACAGGATATTCATGGCTTTTGTGTATTATATAGATAGATCTAACCATCCACACATCCATCAAATTCAACCTTTTAACTGTATTTTAACCTGCCTAACCGCTAGTATGGAATAATCGAATGTTAATAAAGTTTTAAAAGAAAACTATACCCCCCAAAATGAATACTTGAGCAACAGATAGTTTATATCAAATTAAGTGGCATATTAAAGAATATTACCAACCTGGTATATATATTTAAGTAAATATTGTCCTTTTACATCTCTTGCCTTGAACCCCCATTTGGTGATGGTCTGTGTGCTGCCTCAGAGATCACCTGACCAGAAATATTTGCACTCTAACTGTAACAGGAAGAAGTGTTGAAGCAAAAGACACAACTTATAGTTTGTTTGGTATGTTTGTGTGCACTGTTGAATCATACGATCCCAGGGGGCTGTCATTATTTTTTTAAAATTACCCAATGACACATTTTACCAAAAAAGTATATTATTATGAAAATGGTTTATTTACATGAAGCAGGGTTTTACATATGAGTTGTTGTATGTAATATCTTTTTATAGAGCCCTACATTGTTTGAGGGCATAGTTTTCCTTTAATTGCTTAACACTTGGTAAATAACGTTATGTAATTGTTTTACAGGTACTTCTCTTACTCTGTCAGAAGGGGGATGAGTTTCTTCTTCGTTCATAGAAAAATTCATAAAAGTAAGCACCCACGTGTGAAGGTGGTTTGCAGGGGTTCCCTCCTGCCACTGGAAACTAAAGATGGGTATGAGGATTAAACTAAACAGCAGCGACCATCCCAGCAACTTGCTGCGAGAATTAAACAAAGCAAGGCTGTCCGAGACATTATGCGATGTTACTATTGTTGTGGGGAACCGATCCTTTGCGGCTCACAAAGCTGTGTTAGGCTCAGCAGCAACTTATTTCCACAAGCTGTTCTTAAGCACTGAACTGGATGTAGCACGTACATATGTTGTGGACTTCATAACCCCCACTAACTTTGAAAAAGTGTTGAGTTTCATCTACACTTCTGAGCTGTTCACTGATCTAATAAATGTGGGTGTCATTTATGAAGTAGCAGAAAAACTTGGAATGGAAGATTTACTGAAAGCCTGCCATGCAACCTTTCCAGACTTAGAGGGTTCCTCTGGACAGAAGAATCAATGTTCTGTGTCCTCAAGCGAAGGCCGCTCGAGCACATTGAGTGTTGCCTCCACAGAGCAAAGCCATGGTGAGTCAAAGCGCAATGGATTGGATAATCACCTATCTAATACTAATAAAAGTTTAACTGGGCAAGGAGATCATTTAGCTTGCTTTAAAGATGAGGAACAGGAGGCTAATTTAAACCAAGCAACAAACATTGTGCTACATGCTAAATCTGAAGAGCAAAGCACATCAGGGAGATACCAGTCCTCTCAATGTTCAGTTAATTCTGGGTTTGTCCCAACAAGTACATGCCAGCAGTACAAACCCCAGCATAATGGGGAATACAACAAAAGTGGATACTTTTCTGGGGATACTTCCATAAATGTAAACCCAAAGGAATCTCCGGGGGGCTTTGAGGCAATGGGAGAGCTACACCTTGAAGAGCTAGAAGAAGAAGATCTGCAATTTGATGAGGGTGGAGATGAAGATTCAGGCCCTTCTGGAGAAGTGATTGAACTTAGTGATGGCAGTGAAGATGAGCTGCTCATATTTGGACAAGGAGAATCACGAAGTAGCAAAGCAATGCCATGCCAAGTGTGCAAGAAAGTACTGGAACCAAACTTGCAGCACATTCGGCAACATGCAAGGGAACATGTAGACCCCCGCACCGGCAGCTGCAAGGTGTGCCAAGCTCGCTTTCATGACCGTGGTGCTATGGTTACTCATGTCTTGTCTCACATAGGTATTTTTCTGTTTTCCTGTGATATGTGCGAGGATAAGTTTTTCAGCCAGTGGCAGCTCACTCTCCATCGTGGACAAGAAGGAGCAGTATCCGCACACAATATTATTGTACAACCAGGTCAGCCACTTCCAGGTGAAGTAAATGCATTTGTTGGGGCAACGGGTACTGAACTACCTTGTGGAGCCTGTCACAGGACAATGCCAAGAGATTTCCACTCTGTACGATCTCATGCCCTGGAACATCTTAACCCAAAGGGATTATCTTGCAGTTTGTGTGAACAACGGCATTTGACACTCTGTGGACTGATGTGGCATGTCTTCTCCCACATGTCTATATCTGTTTTCTCATGCTCACTCTGTGCTAGCAGCTTCCTGGAACGGCACCTTTTAGAGAAGCACATGGCTGTTCACCAAAGCCTAGATGAGCCTCTCTTTCGCTGCCACCTCTGCTCTCAAGGCTTTAAAGTGGAATCTGCACATCGGCAACATTTAGCCCAACATCGATGTGGCAGCATTCCTTCAGACCGCCCTGGGTTTCCTGAATTTGCTTCCGTTCAACTTGGAACTTCTAAGAGAAAATTGCCAGAGGATTTTTCTGTAGATGAACATTCACTTTCAGGACAGACAGGCCACAGCAAGTACACTTGTAAAGTGTGTGGAAAATCCTTCTCCCACACCAGTGAGTTCAATTACCATCGGCGCATTCACACTGGTGAAAAGCCGTACCAGTGCAAAGTGTGTCACAAGTTCTTCCGTGGTCGTTCAACCATCAAGTGCCACCTGAAGACACATGCAGGGGCCCTTATGTACAGGTGTACTGTTTGTGGACATTACAGCTCCACCCTAAACCTTATGGGGGAGCATATTGCAATTCACCGGGGCAACTTACCTGCAGACTTCACTATTGACCAAACATTTATGTACACAATTCACTCCAAAGAAACAGATAAGAGTGGTGAAAGCTGATACTTTTACAGGTGAACTGGGTAGAGGGATGTAGTACTCCCCACCTCCCATTTTAAACCTATAATGGTCCATTCATGTGAAGTGGATTGATGACTTAGATTGAGTGTATTTCCCGGTTTTAACTATTTGCTACTCTCTTCTTTTTAATGGTGTTCAGTTTGCATTTCATTGTTTTGTGTATTCTAATATGTCCATATCTTTGGTTTTGAGTCCAGGTCACTTATTTAATATTTTTATTTAAAGTCATTGCTTCTTCACTGCAGATAAAGGAGAAATAATGCATTGCATGTGTTATTTATCTCACTGTATGTCTAGTTTTGGGCACTTTAGACCACTTGATAATAACTTCACAGGTTACGTGGGGCTACAGGAGAACATCTCTGATGGCATGGCTTCATAGTGTATGAAAAGAGCAAAAGCTAAGAGGAACTTGCAGAGAATTCAAAGGTGAATGTTTAGGCTGACATTAAGTGGCCCTTGTAATATGTATTGCTATGCGAGAAAAAGAGATGGAACAGACTTTATAGAAAACATTCACTTCATATTGTTGGAAAAGGCTTTGGCTGTTTGTGCCAAATACTTTAATATGGTGTGCCCCATCTGCACCATTCAGTATCTTACAATTTCAGATTTAGTCACGGTAACTGCAAACTTTTTACCAATTGGACATATCTGTCGGGTAGTCACATAAATACTGTTTCTTTATTTTAAATTTATTAACATATGTTTGTTGCAATATAGTATGTCCCACGAAGAGGAGTGCTACTCCAGGTATATACACACCGGGTTGGTGTCGGGTGCTTCACAGATTTCGGGCCCTCTGCCCATCAAGGCCCAAAGACAGTATAGCGAACACAAGAATCTGTGGCACAACTGTTGCAGTTGAATCAGTGGTTGGTGTTTATTAAGCTCATAAGCAAAATGGCAACGTTTCGGGCCACCACTGGGCCCTTTGTCAAGCCAAAGGCCAAAGGCTTGACAAAGGGCCCAGTGTTGGCCCGAATCGTTGCCATTTTGCTTATGAGCTTAATAAACACCAACCACTGATTCAACTGCAACAGTTGTGCCACAGATTCTTGTGTTCGCTATTGCAATATAGTAGGAATGCACCGAATCCACTATTTTGGATTCAGCCGAACCCCCGAATCCTTCGAGGAAGATTTGGCAGAATCCGAATTTGCATATGCAAATTAGGGATGGGAAGGGGAAAACATTTTTTACTTCCTTGTTTTGTGACCAAAAGTCATGCAATTTCCCTCCCCACCACGAATTTGCATATGCAAATTAGGGTTCGGCTGGGCAGAAGGATTCGGCTGAATCCTGGATTCTGTGTATCCCTACAGTATAGGCACCTAACAGTCTGTTCACATGAAAGTGCCTTCAGGTGTTGTGTAGCTTGGCACTGTTTAGAAAGATGTATAGAGGTGCATTGTGTATTTTAACTTTCAGGAATTATTATTCTGCTGCTGTCTAGTCACTTCTATCATTGGCATTTTTGCTTCTAATTTATATATGATGACAGAAATACTAGCAGTGGGTTGCTTTAAAAGGCAACTACATATTGTGAGCATCAAATCACTACAAGGCCTAACTGATGTATAATACTAATACTGTGATAGACATGGAAATGCATCCCTGCTCCACGGTAAGGAATGATTAACTGCTTAGGTTGGTACAGATTGTGAAGGGTGGTGTTCTGCTCTACTGTATCTGTAATGAGGTGCTAATGAAATTGTACTGCTTCCTTAACTTAATAAAATGCAAGAAATACTTTTTTTCCCAATTGAAAATCTGTAAATGTCACAACTACACCTTTAAAGGGATACTGTCATGGGGAAAAATGTTATTTTCTAAATGCATCAGTTAATAGTGCTGTTCCAGGCGAATTCTGCACTGAAATCCATTTCTCAAAAGAGCGAACAGATTTTTTTATATTTCATTTTGAAATCTGATATGAGGGCTAGACATATTGTCAATTTCTCAGCTGCCCCGAGTCATGTGACTTGTGCTCTGATAAACTTCAATCACTCTTTACTGCTGTATTCCCCCCCCCCCCCCCCCCCCCCCCCCAGCAGCCTAACAGAATAATGGGAAGGTAACCAGATAACAGCTCCCTAACACAAGATAACAGCTGCCTGGTAGATCTAAGAACAGCACTCAATAGTAAAAACCCATGTCCCACTGCGTACTATTCAGTTACATTGAGAAAGAAAAACAGCCTGCCAGAAAGCAGCTCCCTCCTAATGTGCTGGCACAAGTCACATGACAGGGGGCAGCTCTAAATTGACAAAATGTCTACCTCCATGTCAGATTTCAAAATTGAAAATAAAAAAATCTGTTTGCTCTTTTGAGAAATGGATTCCAATGCAGAAGTCTGCTGGAGTAAACCTGTTTTCCCATGACAGTTTCCCTTTAAGGTGGCCATACACGGGCCGATAAAGCTGTCAGATGTCTATTGGACTGGACTAAAAATCCCGTCGGATCGCATCCGCATCTGTTCATTGATGTGGTACTGCGATCCGACCACCCGTACCTCCTCCGTTGTGATCCAATCAAGGTGGGCATTAGGGGAGAGATCCACTCATTTGGTGACATTGCCAAACGAGCGGATCTCGCCGTGTATGGCAACCTTTAGTTAATTCAATAAATACGTTTCAGATTTAATTACTGAAATTACTGATTGGTATGCTGTTGCTTGGCTCTAGGGCAGGGGTCCCCAACCTTTTTTTTTTTTCTTTTACCTGTGAGCCACATTCAAGTAAAATAAAAAAAAAAAACACAAGCATGCTAAAAGTTCCTTGGGTGTTAAATAAGTCCTGTGATTGGCTATTCGTTAGCCCCTATGTGGACTGACAGCCTACAGGAAGCTAGTTTGTCAGTGCACCTGGTTTTTATGCAAACAAAACTTGCTTTCAAGCCAGGATTACAAAAATATTCACCTTCTTTGAGAGCACTGGGAACAACATATTGCTCCAAAGCCACTGGTTGGAGATCGCTGCTCTAGGACAATAGCACATACAAGTATTTTGAGCACCACTCTTTGTGTTAGCTATTGCCTGACTGTTCTCTTGAATGGAAAGACCTGAGGTGCTTCTCAAGTGAATGGAAAGTGGTTGAGTATATAGTAGCATTTTGACTGTTTCCGCAAGTTGAGGTGCTCAAAGTCCTTGCACTTCCTGAACACACATACTTAAGATAACCATCACTCAAAAACAAGGCACCATCGGTGTTCTTCTGCAAGAAGAGCTGTACAAATTTTGTTTCTAAATCCATTATTGGTCAGTAGAGCATCCCTTAAAGTTGATGTAAAGGCAAAAAAAATAAAATCGCATTTTAACTTTCTTTAATGAAAAAGAAATCTATATCCAATATACTTTAATTAAAAAATGTGTACCGTTTTTATAATAAACCTGGCTGTATGCAGTGAAATTCCCCCTTTGTTTTACTTGCTCTGACTGATGCAGATAGGAAACTTCAGACGGTCCTTAACTGCTCTGCAGGGAAACAATTATACTTTCAAACGGCATGGGGAAGCTCCTTTGCCTTACTTCCTAGACCTCTAGCAGCTTTGTTTGTTTCCATGTAGAGCAGCCGGCGACTGTATAGAGATTTGTATCCACAGACCCAGTGCAGTCTGTGCATAATCAGTCTTGCTGTGTCGGCTTCTATGGCAGATGTTTTTTGACTTGTGCTGTTTTGATCATTTATGACGATCCCTAAGCTTAACCTCCCAACTAAAGCCCAAACCTCACTGAGCATGTATGCAGTCTTGGTATTGCAAAGATGTTTAACAATGTTACAAGATGACAGCCCCCTGTACCAACTTTAAAAGCATAAATAATTTGCCTTATTAGGCTTCTGCTGCAGTAATTTCATGTTTATATTTTGTATACAAAATACAGCATTTCAAGCATTATTCTATTTTCGATTTTAGTTGCCCTTTAAAGAACGTTCTAAAAGCAAATTGGTTGTGATATCCATGTGAAATTGTTTTGTCTAGAAGAGATCTTCACTTTAAGTTTTAATGTTCTAGCGCCAACTTTTATTTGTTGTCCACCAATAAACAGATTTTTACAGTCTTCTATAAAAAATAAAACAGGAGGGTGGGGAGGATTATCACAGTTTCTGGTCATATTTTGTCAAATGAAGGATGAAAGTTGTTTTTTCGAAGACCATTACATTCTATATATATTTTTTTAGTCTATTAATGGTTGAGGACACCGATTGGAGCTGCTTTTATAGATTGGTGAGCTCTCAGGTACAACATCTAACAGTTAAAACAAGGTCACATATAAACTAATGTTGACAAATGTTGCCCAAAGTTTTGCAGCATGTAACCATGGTGACTTATTTTTTAGTAAAAGTTGTATTTTAATAGTTTCTGGCTTTAGAGCAGTGGTTCCCAGACTGTGGGCTTACTATCCTGGTCTGGTGGTGCATTTTCTTAACTCCAATAAATTAGAATGTACTCCTAACTCGAATGGGGGATTATTTATGAAAAAATTACCATCTAAAATATAGTCGAATGGGAACGAACCAAAAATTTGTTTTGTATTCTAATTGAATCTTCCTCAAATGTCAGGAAGGCTATTAGCATATTCAAATAGGTCAATGGATCATATCTGGAGGAAGATCTTATGTCTGTGATGTAACTTTTTTTTAATTGAGTAGAATCCATTACAATTTAGTTTCTCTTAAATATAAGGTGAACAGAACGTACAGAGATCTGTTCTTCTTAGTACTGTTTATGATCACATGGTTTTATAGAAAAGAATAGCAATGCTAATGCGCAGTAAAAACACTTGTGGACATAGTATCATAAAATAAAATTGGAAGCAAAACCAGCCTGTTGGATTTATTTACGTGATTTTCTAGTAGACCTAAGTTAGGAAGATCCAAATTATGGAAAGATCTGGAAAACCCTGCGTCCTGAGCATTCTAGATAACAAGTCTCATACCTGAACCATAAAATCCAATAGCCACAGACATTGCCCTGTACTAAACATTATTCTGTAGGAAATATTTAAAGGAGAATTAACCCCTAAAAATGAATATGGCTAAAATATGCAATGTTGTATATACTGAACATATTGCACCAGCCTAAAGTTTCAGCTTGTCAACAGAAGCAATGATCCAGGACTTCAAACTTGTCACAGGGGGTCACCATCTTGGAAAGTGTCTGTGACACTCACATGCTCAGTGGGCTCTGGGCAGCTGTTGAGGAGCTAAGCTTAGGGGTTGTCACAAATTATCAAGCAGAGAATGAGTTTCTCCTGTAATATAAGCTGATGCTACAGGGCTGATTATTAAATTCTGATGCTAATTGCACTTGTTTCTGTGCTGCCATGTAGTAATTATCTGTATTCATTAATAATCAGTCTTATACTGTGACATTTCTATTCTATGTGTACTGTATATTGTGAGTGGGTCCCTAAACTCAATAAGTGACAGCAGCACAGAGCATGTGAATCAGTGAATCAGCAGAAAATGAGATGGGAGCTACTGGGGCATCTACTGGGGAAAAACAGATCTTTACTGCTAAAGGGCTGTGGTTGCTTTGGGCTGGTACAGAAACCCAAAATATAATATACAGCACTTCTAGCTACTTCTTTAGTTAAGATTTAGTTCTCCTAAAGTGGACCCTTAAAATAATTTCATGATTTATTGTATATGATTTTATTTTGCTACAAGCTAGGTTGTGTGAGCAGACTTAATGCCGAAGGCACTTGCTTGTTTGGCAGTATTATCAGATTGGCGTTACAAATGTACCTGTCCAAACAGTACTTGATTTGATCACATCCAGAAAGGCTACATTAAGAAATAAATCATTTTTCATTACTGAATGGTATTCTGTACTGAAGGAAATGCAGGACTGGTACCACTGTGAAGAATGGTTACTTTCCTGTTTTAATAGTTGCATTTATTTTACAAGGCATCTTTCTGCCATTTAAAGGATATTTTTATTCTTCCTCTTGTCTATACCCAAGATCCATTTCTGTTCATTTCAATCCCTAATCTGGTATTTGTATTATGACTGAATTGTTCCTATAATTACCCTTCGTTTTGTTTACATTTCATTCATTTTGCCTATCTGAACAACTGGACTTGCTGAGTAATTATTGAAGACGTTTCACTACTCATCTGAGCAACTTCT
>CM044433.1:142714653-142729448 GCA_024363595.1 Xenopus borealis | reverse complement strand
TATAGGTAACATTTAATGTACATTCATATGTTAAAATTAATTTTTTAGTGTCAGTATCACCTTAAATTCGCCTATACACTTTGGCTATAAGCCTACTAAGCAAAGGAGGATGCTCGAGGATTGCTTCCAGGCACTGTTCAACTACAAAGCCCTTTGAGAATGTTGGAAATTGTAATGTTGAGGTTGAAAGCCATTTCCTCTTTCCATAGCATGATGTCATTGACCTGGTATAGGAGGATGTGCTTTATTTATCCGGATAACAGGATTCAAGGTAATGTTTCTAGAAAGTGTGGTTAATGTTTCATATACATACATTAAGAGATAGAGCGCCAGTATGGTGGATTATATAAAACTGATAAGCAACAAATAACCTGTTGTCAATTATAATTTTTCTGTCTTCCAGGATGTGCTGTTCATGGTATAGGGAGTGGGTGCATATGATTGGTCTGTTGAGCACCCTCCTTGGTAATTACTATGGAATGGTCAGTGGTGGAAGTGGAATGCTCTGCTTTCCCATCTCCGGTTATTTTTTCCTTGGGAATATACTTAACCACTGCATTTATGAACTTGCCTTTGAAGTCCTTGCTCAAGAAGTTGTAGAGGATTGGGTTTACCACACAGTGGAGCAACGAGATGCAGTCAATCACCTCATAGAAAAAATAGAGAATATGGACCAACTGGCAGTGAAGGGAAATGTAGCTCACATGCAGTGTTAATACGAACAATGTCACATGGTATGGAAGCCAGCTGAACAGGAACGTCAATATATAGGCATAGATGAGGCAACGGTGCTTGCGACTTTCTGGTCTTCCAGAACAACGAATGTGGTAGGCAGTCATTAGGTTAAAAACAAGGATTACAGAGAAGGGAATCAGAAACCCTATAATAACAGTCAATAGACTCACGGCTATAGCCCATTCATCATAGGATTCGAGTGGTGCCATGAAAACACAGACAGGTTCTACTGCATCCATCAGCTTCATATGAACCACCTCTGGTAAAGGGAATATACCAGCTAGTACCCAGATCCCAATACAAAGAGCACGACGTATCCTTTGCTGATTTTGCCTCCAGAAAACGGATGAGGATACTAGAGTCAAGTAACGATCGACACTTAAAGCCATCAGGAAAAAGATGCTGCTGTACATGTTGGCGAAATAGAAGTAGTGAGTAAATTTGCACAGGAACCCACCCCACAGCCAAGTGTATCCCAGCATGGTTTCTAACATCCAAAAAGGTAAGGTAAACACCACTCCAAGGTCTGCAACTGCCATGTTGAAAATATAGAGATTGATGGAACTCTTGCTTCTTTGCGACTGCCAGTTGACCCATATTACAAGGAGGTTTCCAGCCAAACCCACAACAAAAATAACGAGATAAAGGATGAACAGGAAGACCTGCTTTACATTTTCATTTAAATCAACATCACATGTTGAAAATGTATGATTGAGAAAGTACTCAAGGTCTGTCCAGTTGTGGATGTAATCATAGTTGTCTTCATAGTTATGCTCATCTTGGTGCATGCTAAATTCTTCGGCCATTTTCAAAGCTAGAAGGGAAAAAATATTGTAGCATTATTCTTATGCCTTCTTCCCTCTAAAAAACAACAAGAACAGTGTAATAACAGGTGCAAAGTTTACTCCAGGGCTACTAATTCTATTTTCAGGTAGCATTAACTGCTCTGCTGGTTGGAAGCAAATATCTGCTGCTGTGGATTAAGAGACCTGGAGCAAAAGTTATCCCCGTTAATACATTGCCCCAAAAAGTGGAACATAAAGCACTAACATTAACATTAACAACATTGCTAATACACATTATATTTCTTTGAACATTATTGCTTTATGTGACATTATGAAGCATTTATACTGCAGGGATAAGTATGTTTAAGAGTCATCATAGATTTAGGGTAGAATTACACGAGAGCTTTTGTAGGGTGGTGTCCGATCGACAAAACGCATCCTACAATTCTGATGTTATTGTGTGGGTTAAAACATAATGGGACTGATACAAAAATCGGATGCATATACTACATGTAAAATTTTCCATCCGACATGGCATAACTGTCAGATGTGAATGCTGCATCTTCAACCAACAAGATAAGATCGGATGGTGTTGGCAAGACTTTTTTTTCCAAAGACTCAATCAGACTTATCTGATACAACCAGGGTTGTATATAGGTCCGATGCTGCCCTAGGCATTGGACCTAAATACGCCCCCTACATGGCGGGACTGACGTCAGTGCGCCATGCACATGACATCACTTCCATTCATCCAGGTTTGCCCCATTGCGGAAGTGACGTTAGAGCATCGCGCGCATGACATCACTTCCATTCACCAAGCTTGACCCCCATTAGGGAAGTGACGTCAGAGCGTCGTGCGCGTGACATCACTTCCCTTCACCAAGCTTGACTCCCATTAGGGAAGTGACGTCAGCCCCTCTACCCCTCACTTTTTTTTGTAATAACAATAATAAATAATTTAATAATAAAGCAGTACCTGGTACTTGATCCCAACTAATATAACTAATCCTTATTTTAAGCAAAACAATCCTATTGGGTTTATTTAATGTTTAATGATTTTCTAGTAGACTTTAAGAAACAGTAATATCAAAAAAGGAAAGTGTTTTAAAGGAATGACAATATTATGTACTGTTGCTCTGCACTGGTAAAACTGGTGTGTTTGGTTCAGAAGCGCAAATATAGTTTATATAAATAAGCTGCTGTGTAGCTATGATGGCAATTGGCAACTATTCAAGCACAGGATACATAGTAGATAACAGATAAGTTCTACATACTACATAGCTGATGTGTTATCTGCTGTGTATCCTGTGCCTTTTCTCCCTTTTCAACTTTGAATGGCTGCCCCCATGGCTACACAGCAGCTTGTTTATATAAACTATAACTGCACTTCTGAACCAAACACCAGTTTTACCAGTGTGGGGCAACAGTACACTATGGGGTAAATTTACTAACCAGCGAAAATTCACCAGCGATGGATTCACACACTTCGCCAGATCAAAATTCACTGGGACAACACTAATTTAGTAAAATGCAATGTTTCCTCATAGCCAACGAACGCTGCAAATTTTCGCTTCCGTTACTTTGCCAATGCGAGCAAATCAAAGTAAAGATGCGCTAGCATTCAATACTGCCTAGCGCAAATTCATTAGAGGTCTTGCGCACAGGCTAATTTGCATACGGCGGGAAATTTAAGGTTGAATGGACCTCTTTATGGGGGAAATTCACTAAAGCGCAAAGCGGCAATTGTTAGCGCTAATTAGACAGTGTGACATCATTTCATAACTTCGCCGATTTACTTATGCTCCCTGGCGTAACTTCGCTAGCGAAGTAGACAGACTATAGCGCAACTTCACACCCTAACGCCTGGTGAAGTTGCGCTCATGCTGAGAGACGTAACTACGCTAATTCACTATTTCGCGGATTTTTACTGAATGTTACCTCTTGCGCCTAACTTGCCTTCGCCACCTCAGACCAGGCAAAGTGCAATAGAGTAGATAGGAGTTTAAAAAAAAAAAAGTTGAAACCGCTGGCATCTATTAATTTTTAAAGGGTCAAAAAAAGATTGTCAAATTTTTTGGGGTACCTTCCTTCCCCCCTACGTTTCCTAAAATATGGCAACTAAACTATACAGTGGGGACCTGTGGAGGTCATTAGAACAACTTTATTTTATTTTAGAATGGTTTCCCAAGCTTGTGTAGCATTTACATCCATTGGATTTGAACTTGGCTCCATATGCAAATTAGGCATCACTAGCGTAACTTCGCTTTGCCTAATTAATGATATCGCAACTCTGCTACCGTTCGCCTCCCTGAGCGCAACTTTGGCTTTTAGTGAATTGGCGCAGTCCTGGCGAATCTACGCCTGGTGAAGCCATCGCTGGCACAACTCCGCAGATTGGTGAATTTGTCCCTATGTGACATAGTGCATCTAATACATTACATTTACACTGATAACTAGACATGTCCAGGGAACCTTAATAAAGTCAGTAGAGTTGTTTTAATGCCCTACACATAAGCCCACTGTAAAATAATGTTCTCATATGTTAGCAAATGTATGGGGGAAACTGTTTACACAAATAAAAAATATTTAGGACTTTTGCAGCCTATCACCCTGAAAAAAGGAAAAAAGGGTTTTTTGAACTTAGAAGTTTTTCCATGTATGTAAGTAATTGAATGTTTTATGAAGATTAAGGATGTTTCCATTGCACTTCACCTGGTCTGAGCTGAGTGCGAATCATCTCTAGCGTCTATCGCTTTCACTAGCGAAGTAAATCATTGAAGTCCCTGCAAGCAGTAATGCTGGCGCATCGTCTCCAGCATTAGTCACTTTTCAATTTAGTAAATTAGCCCCTTTATTGTCATACCTTTAAAACACTTTTTTCACTTTTTGGTGTTACTGTTCCTTTAAGACAGGGATCCCCAACCTTTTGAGGGCATGAGCAACATTCAGAAGAAAAAGTAGTTGGGGAGCAAAACTAGCATGAAAAATGTTCTTGGGGTGCCAAATAAGTGCTGTAATTGGCCCTTTGGTAGCCCCCATGTGGATTGGTAAAATGTATTGAGACTCTGTTTAGCAGAACACCTGGTTCTTCTACAACCAAAACTTTCCTCCAAGCCTGGAATTCAAAAATAAACTCCTGCATTGAGGCCACTGGGAGCAACATCCAAGGGGTTGGAGAGCAACATGTTGCTTACGAGCTACTGGTTGGGGATCACTGCTTTAAGATATGAAGATCCCAGGCATTCTGCAGTAAAACTACCTGTAACAGATACCTGTACCTATAAATGTCTTACATAGTAATAAATATCTCTAAGGTTCAACCCTATAAAATTTTTAAATATTTTCGTGTGTACCCGAAAGTTTGTATGAAAATAGGTAGGAAAGTAAGAAGACATTTTCTGAAAAAGGTTCTACAACAAGCAGTCAGACATGAATAGTGTATATGGTTTAGTATGGGATAATGGGGGAGGTGAGAGTTTATCTACCGAAATAATACTCTGTGCAAGAGAATAGGCTGCATGAGAAGCGATGGTGGATTTCATATTATGGAAATGTATTTTTGGTACCATAAAAAAATGAAAAGCTTGGGTGACGCATTTGTATTTTTAATAAGAAATTATTAAAGAGGTAACATTTGAGGGATAAAACTAGTAAAAGGAAATATGTAGTGAGTTGTTGTTATGAATGTGATTATAGTAAAACATTTGAATGTATTAGAAATGTGATGTTTAGGAAATGGATGCACAGGTGCAATACAGAATAGAACATGCACAAAAAAAACATAAATTACTCAAAGTCAAAGGTAATTTTAGTTTTTATGGCAAGTCCATTTAACCTAAGGCTTAAAGGAAATATACATCTAAAATGCAAGTCAATCAACTCAACCCTTCAGCCAAATGACAAGAGCCTGAGAATTTTAAACTCAATTCATTCAACCAGGGCAATGTTCACATACATTTTCTGACCTTTTTTAACTTTCACATAGGAACACCATGGGCAGATTTACAAAATTCACATGAAGAATTCGAAGTTCGATCGAATTTTAAAAAAATTTGAATCTTCGAATATGCAAATTAGACAAAATTTTATTCGAATATTCGACTATTCGATGGTCGAAGTACTTCCCCTTTAAAATTTTATTCGACCACCTAGTTCGCCACATCCAAGCTGCCGAATTGGGTATCATTAATTTTGATCGAATAAAAAAAAATTCGATGATTGAAAAAATCGTTCGAATCGATCTATTTGAACGATTCATCGATCGAATTTATCCTATTCGATCGTTAGTTAAATCGATCGAATTGCCATAAAATCCTTCGAATTTGATATTCGAATTCGAAGGATTTTACTTCACCCACTATTCCCATGGTCGAATTTCGATTTTTTTTTTTTTATTCAAAATTCGACCAATAGTAATCTGCCCCCATGTGTTATAGATATAATCAGCAAGGCAATGATTTTTCATAGTTGGCCATCTTAAATATATTGCAATATATGGACAAATAATCCCTGTTTTGTTTAAAGGGTAAGGCATTTTTTAGTAGCTGTATGCACAGAATGTCTCAGTGTCTTAAATATATTTTTAATGGGCTGAGTGCAGAGGACCTCTTGTATTTGTCTATAGATATAATCAGTCCATCATTCCAAACGCAGTTGTGAATAAACACGGCAGCCTCAAGCAGGAAAAAATGACTTGCCAAACACCTACTGGTGAAGGTACTGTGCTCCCCCTCTGTCCGTCCGTTAGTCAATAATGATCACAGTTTGGAAATAATGGAAAGGGGAATCTCCCTTCTCTTACAATATGAATTCATTTATTTTTACATTTTAATTGCGAAGAGGGTATTAAGATTACTATAAAATTCCTCTTTAATTCTAACATATAAATGATTAGATAGCAAGGCATAATGTGCAAGAAGTAATTGTGTTGTGTACTGTTTAAAACATAATGCCCTCCTGCTGTTCAACGTATAAACAGATGATCTAATAAAATGTACTTATGTAACACTACTACTACACTAATGTGCTGTACACAGAATGTTTCATAAACAGTGATTCCCCCCAGAGAGAAATAGTTGTACTTGATCACATGCAGTGACATAGGAATTTAATCCTTGAATCCCTAAATCAATGGCTTACAAAGGAACTGAGCAAAACCACCTAAGGATTTGGACCTGTCGTGAAAATGTTATTTTATATACACCTACAGGATCAATCTTCAAATGACCATATCAGCCTTAATTTATATATCTGGATTGAGAAGCTCTCCATGAACGAAAAACTATTGCCAAAGGGAAAGGTACCACAAAACTGGATGTGTTGCAGGAGACTGATGAAAATCCTATTAGTCCCACAACTCTCACACTACTAATAAGGGAGCTAAAGAATGCAATCCTATTTTACAAATAACACAACCAGGGCATGATGTGAACAAAGAAGCTAAACAATGAAACTGATGTACACACTGCAATTGATACAAAGATTTTCAGATATACATACTGTGTAGTTAATAGTGAAAATGCACTTGCAATCTCATAAGCACAGTCGATATGTGTTACACATGCATCCCTTTATCAGACATTAACTGAGAATCACAATAAAAAATAATAGCATGTTTTCCTAAGGTGGCATGCACTGTTTTTATCAGCAGTAAAATTGAACTCACTTTCATTTATTCAGTTAGAATGTGACCTAAATGATCACTTACCTGACAATGAGAGATTGCAAGCTCAAAACAATCACCTAGTCCTGGCTCTGTGCAGAGACTTTCCCCCTCAGCTGTAAATGAGGCTTTTTTTTCCCCTAAAACTTGCTAGTAATGCTTCCATTCAGGAAACGATCCACAATATCCTGATATTCCAAACATTGCTTCTAGGTCTGCTTCCCTGGATATCCTCCAATGAAAACACAAACACCTTCTAGGACCCTCCAAGCTACTTAATGAGTCTGTTGCCTTGTCAAGAGGAGATATTAAGAAAAGCAGCTAAAGTCGACTCAGAGTGTTAATACGTAGTTTGTTTCTCCTAGGAGACCCACTGTGTGAGAGCAGCTATTTATTTTCATAGCATGTGCTTTGATACAGAAAGATTAACACAGAATTGTCCAGTTTAGCTACAAAGCCTCACATACAAGAAAAAAATATAAAATTCAGTAATTCGGCTCTTGATGTTACCAGGAGAAACTTTTTGCCACTCACTGTACAGTGATCCAAATTACAAAAAGATACCTTTTACAGAGTATCGGATCATAGGTCCTATACCTGTACTGGCAGATTAAACATGGGCAGGCAAATTGAAAACTCATCTGGAATGCAGCGAAATCTGATTTTATCCATTATTTTCAACGAGGCTGCCAAATTTTGACTTAAATTTAAAAACTCAAATTGAAAAATAGCTTGGTCTGTGAAGTTCAACTCCTATTGAGTTCTGCGTGAACTGACCAGCTTTTAGATGCCAGCAAGTTTTATTTGCTCTTTCAAGTTTATTCTGAATTTGAAATTTGCATCTTTTTTCCACAAAACACTTGTATGTTGATACATTTGCCCTTTAATGTGGGAGCTGAGGGTCAGGCCCGGACTGGCAATCTGTGGGTAAGGGCAAATGCCAGAGGGGCTGCTATAAGGTGCCATAGAAAGTCAGTATTTGATGAGCTGGTGGGGACTGTTTGGGCCTCTATGTGAGCTGATTGGGCCTCTGTGTACCTGAAATGCCAAGACCTATTTTAATTCTCAGTCCGGACCTGCTGAGGGTTGTTATAAAGAAATAAAAGGCTTTCCATTTGGATTTATTTTTATATTAAGTAATTGTACTAAAGGAATGATAGGATTTGGTTGAGGATTCAGCCAGATGCTAGCACTTTTTGCAGGACTGAGCAGTTTTGACTCACACTGATCCAAATCTACAATGATATGTGATATTGCAGCTCTAGAAAATTAAAAGTGATGATTGTTTTTGTGGTGTTTATACAAATGGCCTGCGGGTGTCACTGTGCACAATACTTGTACTATGCATATACACAGTACTTTACTTACAGCTTGAGAGTGATAGAGTTCAAGTTACTGCTGTTGTGTAATGGCTGCATGAACATGCTAATAAAGCCCTGTTATACCCTGCTCATCCTCGGCTATCAAAACACAACACTTTTGGTTCACCAACATGAAAATTAGTGTTAGGATTTAAAGAATGGGAACTTCCACTTTGTAAATGCTAAAAGCAACATGCACCTGATCAGCACCGCGCCAAGCCGCGCTCCTACACCGAGCACCCGCAGCCCCCCACTCCCTGATCACAGTGTGAACACACATACCCTGGAGGGGAGGGAGGTAGAGCTAGAAATCTGGAAGGGAGGCAGGGGGAGAGCATCGGAGGGAGGGAGAACTTCAGAGGGGAGGGAGAGTGTCAGAGGGAAGTGGAGGGAGAGTGTCAAAAGGAATGGGAGGGAGAGTGTCAAAGGGAAGGGTAAGGTGAGCGTCAGAGGGAAGGGGAGGGCAAGCATCAGAGGGAAGGGGAGGGCGAGTGTCAGAGGGGAGGATGAGCGGCAGAGGGAAGGGTGGCATATGGGGGAGCGCCGGAGGGGAGAGCAGAAAACATGAACTGGGGGGGTAGGCGGAAGTCAGGTACTTGCCCAGCGCCTCCTTTCCATTGCACCCTCGGCAGGTGCCTCTTCTGCCTAACCCTAGTTCCAGCCTTGCACCTGATTTGCATTAAAACCAAGCCAAGTAGCATCAATTTTGACATATTGGGCAAAATGGTGCCAGGCACAGCTCATTGGGCAACCACAATTATGCTGGAATTATGGAAAAACACTGCATTATGGGTTAAAATTGCACTTTGCTCACTTTACCTGCAATTATAAATGACCCCTATTTTAATTTTTTTATATAAGCCCAGGGCTGACTCCCAGGTCCAAGGTCATAGCACCCACTTCCGTTGGCTCCCCCACCCTCCGCACACGCATATGCCATAGAGCTGTGGAACTGCTTGTTCTTAATGCACATTAGGATGCGGTCTGGGCGGCATGACACCGCAAATCTGGGCCTGGGCTTGCTTAGCAAGAAGCCTTGTAAACCATGCATTTCAGGTGAGGCTGGGAATTTAAGTCTATGGAAGGTGCAAGGTTGTTTATCTAGAAGACAGTGACAAGAATTCTTACACAAATGCATTGCAAGGTAGTTTGAGTTATAGATTGGATTAAATCAATATAAATCAACTCTAAATAGTATAAAGAAAAATACCAGTGGAAAATAAGAACATGCATAATATAATGTAAATAAATTACACAACTGTAGCTAGTGATGGTTACAACAGTCAGCAAAAAATAAGGACAAATTTACAAGGGACTGGGTGCAACTGCAGGGATGCAGGGAACTACAGGACTGTGAAGTTGCACCCCATGAAGTAAAGAGTTGTGCTTAGCCCTTTAAGTGCTTCTAGTGTGTCCTGCATCCTGAATGGGTCTACAAATCTGGAGCAAAGTGCAAATAATTGATGCAATGGGTAAATGAGCTTGATGAGTTTATGTATGGGTGTATATATGCAATAAAAGTGTTAGCGCTAACTAGTCCTTATTCTCCATTTACAGTGCAGTTTTGGGGTCCAGAGAAAAGGAGATTTCAGTAATAAAGCCAGGTTTATGGGTGGGATTCGTTTGTATTAACGCCTAAGGAGGATATTATCACCATATATAAATATTTTTATTGCCCATACAAAAAAAAGTCCCCTGAGAGACTAATCACTACTTATTGTCAGAAAGGACACAAGGTCATCCCTCATGATTAGAGGAAATGATATGTGGGTTTTGTGCAGTAATAATAAAGCAGTGAAATGCCTTAATGTTTTTAGCAGATACACTGAATGGTTTCACTACATGATAGTACTCAATTATTATTTTAGGGGAGCTTTACATTGAATTGCCAATAGGAAACTGTAAATGGTCTTAGGAGCGCTTATGGTCCCAGCTGTCCCTGCAGAATACCATGTAGTACATGACATCCTTCAATTCATATTTTAAAGTACTGGATAAGGTTCAAGTACTTTGTTGGAGCCTGATTGGACTTTAACTCATCTGGGACTAATTTTATGTGTTTGTTTTATTCTGGATAAAGGAAATTGATGTGTTAGGGAAGTGGGGAAGTCGATGATGCTGAGTTTTGTTTAAACTTTTTATTGTAAATGTTCTACTGCCTAAAAGAACTAGTAGATTTACTCCAAAGGTTCTTTGAATTTCTTTTAGATTTTGAGTTCAAAATACTGGCCTTTCATTGGTTGTTTTAAAAGTTGTGTGCAGAAAGGGGCGGTCAGGCCCAAGCCAATACTGAATTATGTGTGTGCATACAACATGTTCTGGGTACTCCACAATGATTTGTGTACATTAGTGTGATAACATGCGCAGCTCAGGGCGAACATTGCCAAAAACCTACAGTTGGCTGCCCATTTATCCATTTTATCCTACTATATCAACTTTGTTCTTTTGTTTAATCTTATTTGTGTTGTTTGTTTCTTTGTATTGTCAGCTATATTATTTCTATATTAATTACAGTACAGTGAGTGAAGGAGAATATCAATTAATCAATCAATGTTGTAAAGATGATTTGGCCTTGAATTGATGCCATTGCTCCCTTACTGGAAATTCAGTGCCTTGTTTGCAATTATTTACTAATGTCACCACAGTGAGGATGCCAGGTAATGATGCTAAATTACATTTAAAGGAAAACTATACCCCAAAAATGAATTTTGGAGCAACAGATAGTTTATATCAAATTAAGTGGCATATTAAAGAATCTTACCTACCTGGTATATATATTTAAGTAAATGTTGCCCTTTTACATCTCTTGCCTTGAACCACCGTTTCATGATGGTCTGTGTGCTGCCTCAGAGATCACCTGACCAGAAATATTTCAACTCTAACTGTAACAGGAAGAAGTGTTGAAGCAAAAGACACAACTCTGTCTGTTAATTGGCTCATGTGACCTAACTTTATAGTTTGTTTGGTATGTTTGTGTGCACCGTTGGATCCTAGGATCCCAGAAGGCTGTCCTTATTTTTTAAAATGGCTATTTTCTATTTATAATTACCCAATGGCACATGCTACCAAAAAAGTGTATTATTATGAAAATGGTTTATTTACATGAAGCAGCATTTTACATTTGAGCTGTTTTATGCAATATCTGTTTATAGAGACCTACATTGTTCGGGGGGTATAGTTTTCCTTTAAGGGTTGTTCACCTTTAAATGAAGAGTGTAATTCTGAGAACATTTGCAATTGGTTTATTTTTTATTTGTGTTTTTTTAGTTATTTAACTTTTCAGTCAACAGCTCTCCAGGTTGCAATTTCAGTAATCTGGGTGCTAGGGTCCAAATCAGTGGCGTAACTACCAGGGGTGCAGAGGGTGCAATTGCACCGGGCCCCCACCCCCTTGGGGCGGTTCTCCCGGGGGGAGATTTTACAGCACACATGCTATCAACACTCCAGCATCTGATTCATAGAAGTAAGGGCCCGACAGGGGGGCCCAGGTGCCCATTCTATACTGGGGCCCACCATGGAGTAGTTACGAAACTGGTCCAAATTACGCTAGAAACCATGAATTGATTTGAATAAGACACTGGAATATAAATAGGAGAGGGCAAGAATAGAATATGAGTAATAAAAAGTAGCAATAACAATAAATATGTAGCCTTACAGAGCATTTGTTTTTAGATGGGGTCAGTGACCAAGCTGGAAAGAGACAGAAGAAGAAGGCAAATGATTAAAAATCTATAAACTCTAAAGTTGCTTAGAATTATCCATTCTTTAACAGACTAAAAGTAAACATAAAGGTGAACCACCCCCTTAAAAGCCCTGCTTGATCCCTGAGGCAGCCTGATTGTAGTTTTTATTATGCTAAATTCTTCAGTGTGAGTTATCTGATATTCTGGTTTATTGACTCTTAGGTGCAGATTTACTAAGGTTCGAATTGATTCAAAGTGAAAATTCGAATACAATTTGAATTTAAAAATTTGAATTTCGAATTTAATTTTGAGCTTATTCGAACAGCCCAAAATTGGATTCGAATTGGCCAAATTCGAACTCGATTGTCGAAGTACTGGTCCTTTAAAAAAATTCAATATAACAATTCGGCAGATAAAACCTACCGAATTGCTATATATCCCTATGGGAAGGTCCCATAGGATTTTTGCAAGTTTTTTTGATCGAATATAAAGAATTCGATCGAATGGTTAAAATTGTTCAAATCATTTGAAATTCGACCCTTAGTATGTAGCATCTCCTAATCGCTGCCTGCCCTTAATCCTTACTTCCTGGTCCTAACAGCCATTCAAGCTGTCTGTAACATGGTTCACAAAGCATGAACATAATATTAGATCAAGCTCTGGTTCCTGTGCTGCCAATAACAGCTATTCTGAGGCTGGTAAATTGAGGTTTCACTGGACTCCCAGTGTCAACACAAGCAGAGCCTCAAACTAACCCTGAGGTTTGCAGCTTTTCAGTGTCCATACAGCAGGTGTTATGGTTATCACCGTACTATTATGCTGCTGTTTTCTCAGTCTAATGTACTGGTTACCTGTTAGTGTTGGTACTGACATCCTTCTGGAACAAGAAACTACTACTGAATGTTTTTGAAAGGATAATGGAAATCAATTCTTAATAGTTCCATAACATTTCTAACTTAGGCCTTGTTGTTCTTTAGAGAGGCCAGTTTTATGCTAATTTATAGCTTTTTTGTAATGGTTGTGCAATCTAAATATGGACAATGAAATTATTTTCTCAACTTTCCTCCATCTGTAGGAAATGATGGCTATAATGGAAGGGTGGATGATCATTCTAACACAATGTCTATTCAGAATTCAGACTAAGGATGCACCAAATCTTTGAGTTGGTAAAGGATTTGTTTCGCTTTCAGCAGGATCTGGATTCAGCCAAATCCAAGAGCCTGGCAGAACTGAATCAAAACCCTTAAAACACATGACTTTAGGTCACATGATTAATGGAATGACATTTTTTTTCTGTTTCCTAATCAGCATATGCAAATTCAGATAGAATTCAGCTGAATTCCTCTGGAACGAGTAGGGGTTCACAAAAATATGGATTTGGAACATTTCTAATTCAGACTTGAATTGAATACACAAGATAGAGTGAAACTAAATAATTTTACCTAATGTGTAAAGATTAAAATTCTAGGCAAATGTAATCATTTATCCTAATATAGCCCTCAGAAATCCTTGCAAATCCCAGACTAAAATACTGTTTATGCAAGGTTGTAAAAATGACACATGAATGGAATTGCAACGGAGAGTTGTTTAGTGATCACATTATATCAGCACGTCTCAACTTTTGCAAGAGTCCAGTATTCATTTCTCTACATGTAATGCAAAGCATACTTATAAGGCTGAGCAGCTGCCAACCAATCAGAACTGCAGGCTCTATGTGCAGTCAATAAATGACCGAGTGAAACCGCATCTGCGTTAGAAAAAACTTAAAGGAATACGCATGAACCTGGATTAAACGCTTTAAAATGATAGTCCTCCCAAGTTACATATTACTTAAAAATTATTATTTCTCTGCTAACAGTTGTAAGGTTAGAATGATTTCTAAGTGGTACCAACTAGCAGTCCTACATGCTATATGCCCCGATATAGACTGGCAACAGAATATACAAACACATGACAATAGATCAAGGATTACTGTCCAGTAAAGGCTACAGCAGACTGACGAGAAGCTAGAATGTAAGGGAAAGGGACTGATTGCAATATTCGTTTAAAGGAAATATAAACTGAAATACTGGGTGTGTTTGTATTGGTTATCATTACAAAATGTTCTTTTGCAGAATTAGAGTTGTGAGGGGTCAGGGTGAAAAAGTAAAACCATGAGAGTGAAAAACAATTCCTGGAAGCTCCATTTTCAAGACAGTGTGAGGAAGGAGAGAGACAGGAAGAAAAAAAATCAATGAGACAAGGAAGCCGCCAGCAAAGATACAATACTTCCTGAAAGGATACAATTTAGCAGTGACCCTAAAGAATAACATAATCCTGCTGACTAAAGAGGGTTGAAGCATTGATTTAGTACATATGGCTACACAACCAGGGCTGATAAAGTGACCTTGGTATTCAGAATAACTCATGATAATTCTTTGTCCTCCCATCATTCATAGATCACGAGTAGTGATAAAAACCTGTTAGAAAACATCCAACTAGCATCTGGACACTGAAGATATCTTAAACAAGGATGACTAGGTTCCAATAGTGAGAAATCCACACAGAGAGCAATGCCTTCTATCAGCCC
>CM044433.1:142687327-142697448 GCA_024363595.1 Xenopus borealis | reverse complement strand
CTTTTATAGTTCAGCCTCATCTCAGCTATTCAGATTATATACTATCCCTTATGGCATGTCTGACCTTCTGGGTTTCCATATTACATGTCAATATCGTGGGATGAGGAATTACATTTCAGTGAGTCACAGGTTGCTGGTTCCAATTAAGCCTTTTTTCGTGCCTTCAGCTCTGCCTTTGCCCAAATCAGGCGAATGCAATTAGAGCATGTTTTGGAAAAGCTGAAAAACTTGAAAAAGGGCTTTGCCCGAAACATGTCGTGTGAATAAAACTTGTTGCAGTAAATCTGCAAGTGCCTGGCTCTATTTCCCAATAAGAGGAATTCGATTTGTCAAGCTAGTTCAACTCATTCATGTGTATAGCTCTTGCAAGCTGTGGCTCTAGGGCAAGGAAAAGCTCATTTCATTCTTATGCTGTGTTTCCATGTATTGTTTAACATAGTAGGCCTGAATATTAGATTATGTATCACTTTATAACTCCAGTTTAACGGATGCTGATTGTAGCAAGAAAGCTTCTTTTATTCATAGAATTAATGAACAAAAGGCAATGGTAGTTTATTCAAATGAACTTTATAATACAGTAGAACCCCCATTTTACATCCCCTGATTTTAAGTTTTCCCTCATTTTACATTGTTGTTTTGTGGTCCCACGTATATATTATGTATAATACATTTCCCTGATTTTAAGTTTTCCCTCATTTTTTTCTGGTCCCCTGAAAAACGTAAAATGGGGGTTCTACTGTATGTTGAAAATGATTGTATCCCTTCACTGGTTAAGTTCATGCCTATCAATTTTTACTTGTGCCATTTCTGGCCTCATTAATAAAAATAACATCTTTTGAAACCATTGTTTAACATAGGCTTGTATTACCCCTTGTTATAAACATCCTTAATCTCTGCCAGGAATCTGGTTGCAGTTCTTGTAAGCATTAAGTGCATCATTACTGTGATGGAAGTCTAGCTAAGGTTAATATAAACACTTTTGTAGTAAACATTAAAATGAGACTTCTGCTTATTCATACTATGGCTCATCTGGGAATATGTGCTCTTTGTTTTACTTATCTGCTCTGTGTTTGAGACTTTAGAAAAAAAGGAAGAAGAGGAGCTCTGAATACTTTCCATTGCCAATACACAGTATATATAAATATTAAACTCTTTGCCAATTTCAGCCTCCCCTTAAACGAAATCTGTTGGAATGAGATTCCATGAATTTACCACCTCTTCCGTGAATAGATACTTCATCACCGTTCCCTTGGGAATCCTGACCACCAGTTTCAAAGCAGGAATTCTTGTTTTAACACTTCCCACTGAAAGACATTTCCTCCCATTACCTTGAGGTATAAAACTTTCCATCCTCCTTTTAGTCAGGCTGAACAACTAGGGTAGCACATTAGTTTGCTACTTGGGAAATCTCTCAACGCGTTTCACCAAATCTGCATGGAAGAAGCATAGTGTAACCGGACATTCTCATTTGTAAGTATTTTCATTGGATGTTGGTAGAAACACAAACAAATGTGTATGACATATTTTCATTTAATGTACAGCAAGGAATAGCCTTACTGTCATCACATAATTTCCCTCTTCACTCAACCTTTGTGTCTTTTTGTCACACGTACTGTGTAAAAAAAGTGTGTTTTGTTTCCTTTTTAGCATTTATTTTGCTTTTCTTAGTAATTCTCCATACTATCAGGGCCGCTTTAATAATGCAAGTTAAGGGGCGTCTGCCCAGGGCCCACTGCTTTTGAGGGCCCATTGTGCCGAAAAATAGAGGGGGGCGGAGTGAGATGTAGGGAGGGAGATGGAGGGAGGGAATGCACACAGGGAGGGAGGCGACACGCAGGCAGGAAGACGGAAGGACACAGGGAGGGAGGAAGGAGGGAAGGGACACACACAGGGAGGGAGGGGACTCACACAGGAAGGAAGATGTAGGGGGGAAACACAGGGAGGGAGGGGAGGCGGGACCGGTTTAAAAATGCATGTGCCAGGGGTGTCGGGGGCCCCCTAGTTGTATCTTTGCCCAGGACCTGGTGTTTACCAGCTGTAATTTGGATATCCATACCCTAAGTCTGCTAAAAATCATGTAAGACAGTGCTGTCCAACTTCTGTGGTACCGAGGGCTGGAATATTTCTTTCCTGCATGGTGGAGGGCGAATAATGGAAGCCATTGTTGACCATGCTCTGTTTTAAACCACACCCACTTTCAACCACACTCATGTTATCACAATAACTTGTAAGACCGCATCCATATATGGTGGTAAGTACACCAAAAAAACCTAATGGTTGGTGCTCACTGCAGGGGTATCACTTATCATTCATAAGTAAAAAGTTTAATTCATATTATAAACATATGCCTCATCCTCCCCTGTTGAAAACAACCCCTCAGCACATGACTAAACACCTTAGGGGCCCCTAACAACAATTTCCAGATGCTAACAAACCCTCCGGCAGTTTGTATTAGTGTGAACAGGTGAACAGGTGAACTCTAGGTCTGAGGTGTAAACAGCATAGGGCTTTATGGATGTGAATAATAGAATTGCTGGCCTCCAGTTGGACAGTACTGATGTGAGCATTAAATAAACCCAATAGGATTGTTTTGCTACCAATATGGATTTGTGCAGCTTAGTTTGGATCAAGTATAAGATATTGATTGATCTGAGAGGAAAACCTAGAGCCAGAAAATATGTTTCCATAGTGGAGCAGCAGATATATAGTATACATTAGTCAGGTACTTCCCATGTTGGTCAAAGTTAGAATCTACATGCATGGAGGACTTGCATCATAAAGTCCCAATAGTTAGTATCCCTGAACTTGTGTAATGTATTCCAGTGATTTAAACATTTCTAATTTCAACCCAGAAAAACCTAAAGCATACAATGGCCACGAGTAGTACCCGTATTATAAGGGCGCTTTTAACTTTAGTTCTCAATTGTCACAGGGAAACACATACATTACTCATAACAAAATGACTCTTTTATTCATTACACTGAATTATAGTTGGCAGACCAGGCTAAGAACTATTCTCCCCACATCCCCAGGGCCCTTGCTGATGACACAATGTTCTTTGTGTTCTTTGAAGCATCTTTGCCAGTGGTGCTTGTAAGCATCCTCACAAATGTATTTAGCTCTCACATGCAATACACATCTGGAATCCTTGATTTAAGGCGGGCTCAGGAATGCTGTTGGGATTGCCAAGAAGTAGCTGGAGCTTTTCTTTCTCTAGTTCATTGTCTAGTTTGCAGCCCAGGGAGGATCATTTAGTCCAGCCATTCTGTTCTCCAGGTAAATACTTTCATTTGAAGTAGCGTAGTTGCTTCTTCATGGTGAGGGCAGTGAGGTTGTGTGTGTCCTGCCAGGTAGTGTCGTGATTCTAGATTCTATTAATGCCTTCAGGAGTGGCTTAGATGATTTCTCGAACAAGCATAATCTAATCATAAATCTACAGTTAGTTTAGTATAAATAATTATTTATATATATATATATTTTATGTATGTGAGCATAAAGATAGGTCAGTATATATGGGTACTGAGGTTTCATTTGGAGGGGTTGGACTAGATGGGCTATTGTTTTTTTCAACTCAAATTAACTATGTAAAACAAGAGCACCAATTTCACATTATTCTACACCACTACATACAGAATACGCAGTACAGACTATAGGGGTTATTTACTTATGCCCTACCTAAAGTGCAGCTTGAGGGGAGAAGTAAGTAGGGCTTCCCTTTCCCTACCCATTCCCTAAGATGATCGTCATTCAAATGCACAATTCAGGGAGAGTTTGCAAACCCAGTATGCAATGAGGTCCTATACTTTCATTATAAAGCACCGCTTTAACTAAGAGACTGTATTTATTATACTGTCAGTCATTCGATATCATCTGTGGTCTATCCGATGTATGAAAGCATTTGGGAAAGACAATGAATTTATGGACCAAACAATAAGAAAAATTGTGTTTATTAAGCACAGGGTTGGACTCAGCCGGCGGGACACTGGGAAAAAACCCGGTGGGCCCCAGCTCTTTTTATCCCCACCAGCCCAGACCCGCTCCCTGCATTTCCACCTTACCTCCCAGACCCCGGTCATTGCAGGAAAATTGTACGTGCATGTGCGGGGGGAAGGGGCACTTGCCCAGACCAAACCCTGCACTTCCTCCTCACCTAACGCAGCCCGCAAAAGTTATATGCATATGCGTTTCCCGGGAGATTGGATTTTGCGGCTGGGGGGCCCGGGGACATCCGACACTGATTAAGGTCAATGAGGTTCAGAGAAAAAATGCAAATGAAAAAAATTGGATTAACTTTAATTTCTCTTGGTCAATTTCTTGTACTTATTGTATGTAAATAATGTACATATTGTAATATAGTGTCATTTTGATAAGCTTTGATTTTGTTTTGCTTTGTATTGTTTTTAATTTTAAATAAATAAAAAATCTTATACTTTCATTATACTTGCCCTATAACAGGTTGTACGGACAGGGCTGGCCTGTGTCCACTGCAATTTTTATCAGTCCATTCAGTCCTGGGCAGAAATACATAAACAATATGGAGCACCCCTTACTTCTCCCCTTGAAAATAGTAAATATCCAGTTGTTCAGTATTCATCTGTCCTACAACTTAAAAATTACAATTTTGTTGAGTTTTTTTTAATATGTTAATTATGAAGAATATATAAGAATTATCAATAAAAAGTTTTGAGAAAACTGTTAATTTTTCAAAATGCAAAGTTAAACTTTAGTTTTCCTTTAAATCAAATTTTTTTTTTTTTTTTACATACATGAACTAGCTCCTGCCTTCAACATGTGGCTCCTTCTGCTGGTGCTTTTGGCTCTTGCCTTCCTATACAGGTGGAGCAGACAGAGACAGACGCTAAGGATTCTCACAGATAAATATGTGCTAATCACCGGCTGTGACTCTGGTTTCGGAAACCATTTGGCAAAGAGTCTGGACAAACGGGGGATGCGGGTACTAGCTGGCTGTCTGACTGAGATAGGGGCTGAGGCGTTGAAGAAGGAAGCGTCAAGTAGACTTCAGACAATGATAATAGATGTTACTGACAGCCAAAGTGTAAAATCTGCTGCTCTTTGGGTCACTGGTATAGTAGGAGATACAGGTAAGTGAACCCCACAGGTTACAATGATTAATTGCTAACAGCTGCATAGTACAATAATCCATGGTACCTATTTAAAGGAAAATATCTTATTAGTAGTGATGGGCGAGGGTCGAATTCGCGGCGAATTCCCGCGATTCGCCGCTTGCGAATAAATTCGCGAATCACGCAAAGTCAAAAGCGTCCCGCGACTCCTTTCGCGAATTTTTCGCGAATCACCAGTGAAATTTCGCCAAGCGAATTTTCACCGGAAAAACGAGTCGAAACGACGCGACGAAAATGATGCGACACGTCGTAATCGACGCGATGCGCGTCAAAGTTGACGCGACGCGCGTCAAAAGCGTCCCGCGTCTCGTTTCGCGAATTTTTATCCGACCCCCCAACTGTTCTAAACTGATACATTTAATGGATACATTTCTTATCTTTGTCCCTGCTGAGCAGAATCTCTGGGTTTCATTACAGGCAGCTGTTAGAATTGATACAATAGTTGCTAATAGAGATGTTGCTGTGAAATATATCAATTAAATGTTGCAAAATTGTAACAGTTTAGAGCAGTGGTTCTCAACCTGGGGGTCGGGACCCCTTTGGGGGTCGAATGACCCTTTCACAGGGGTCCCTTAAGGAGTTCCAGGAGCAGGTTCATCTCTCTCCCAACTAGCCCAGGGGCAAGGTTGTAGCTATCCGGGTGTTGGTGCTGGGAGTTGTAGTTCAGTAACCTGTGTAGGGAAGCCAGTTGCACTACAACTTTCTATATCCCCTTAGTAGGGACTGCCATACAGCTCTCCCTGCCCATTTAAAATTTGTAAAATTAACATGGTAATTGGGGTGTGGCAAAAATATTTTGCTGCACTACGCACGGAAAACAAACCTTTATGCAGCTATGCTGTCTCCTGTACTTTCATAACATTCCGCTCTGGGCTGGCAACGAAAATATTTTAATATTTTATGGTTGGGGGTCACCACAACATGAGGAACTGTATTAAAGGGTCGCAGCATTAGGAAGGTTGAGAACCACTGGTTTAAAGTCTGCGCCTGAATTACTGAGCTGCCAGACTCAAACACCAGAGACACCAACATTCAACTTTAAACTTAGATTTTGGAAAAACAGTAAAAAATAAATAATGGAAAGTAATTGAAAAAAGTCTTTATTCATGGAGAACAATCTAAAAATCACTGAACAGAAAAATGTGTTTGGAAGGTGAACAACCCCTTTAAATAATAATGGTGTCACAGTAAACAATACAAATCTATGGAGCTTTTGAGAAGCCAAGGACTACTCTCCCACAAATGGTATTTTTGGCAGGGGGGGTTCTGCACACTCAGTAGGGAAAAAAGCCACAGTCACAAGCTGAAAGAGAGCCTAAGCCTCACACATACGGTTGCCACCTGTCTGGGGTTGACCCGGAAAGCCCGGTAATTTGAATGGCTGCCTGGGTCAAAACTTCCTGCTGGTTTTCCAAAAAAAACTGGGCAGGATTCTCCATGATTGACACGGCAATTGGCCAATGGCCGATCAGTGCATCGTAGCCCTGCCCCCAAAATGTCACGGCCCCGTCCTGTTACAGCCTCACCCCCTCCGTGCACAGCCCCCTGCCAGGCCTCCAACAGGAGAAAAGGTGGCAACCCTATATACTCAAGACTTTACTGTAGCTTGTTACCATGGCAAGAGGTCATCTATATACTGTTATTTCCCCAGTCCTTTATACCACCTGACTTCCATAAATACGTATAATCAACACCCACAAAGATGTGAAAAGAGTTTAAAAATCCATACAATCCATAAAAAAATCCACACAAAATTCTTCTAATGAGGTTTTTCATCACAGGGCAATGCATTGGGTTCAACAATTTAATAGCAGCCATGTTCAAAGTTATTTACAGGTCATATATGTAGTTTTGATTATTAAACACAGTTAGTTGATTGCTATTTCAGAGTCAGAATATACATTTTAGTTAAGGTGCATTTTTGCTTGCCCCCTTTGTAATAACTTGGAGAAGGAGTTAAATTGATGGGTTTCTTTACTAATGCAGCTTGTTCACTTATTTACATTACCATTTAACATTTACAACTAGTGTCTTGTTAAATAATTTAACCCTTAATTTTACATGTGACAGAGAAGCTAAACACATGTTCCCATACTTGCTACAGATTTGTTAGAGGCGACAACAGTTACGATCTCCTTTGACATCACAATTACCCCTATTAAATTGGAACTGTAAGCTGTAAGTGCAAAGATTTTTCCATAGTTATTTTTCCTTACCTTGGCCTCTGGTTTTTTTCCTTATATGCCATTTTATTTGGTATTGTATATATCTTCATCAGAAAACATATTTGCTATGTCAAAAATAGCAATACATTTCCACTGGATGAGACCTTAACCTCCGAACCCCAGCTCCCCCCTATTTTGAAAAAAAGTTCTGTTCCGTAATCCAGGAAACCTATAAAGTCTTAAAAATCATAATTGTGCAGTATATTGTATCTTTAATTATGAGATATGTTGGGCTAGGGTACAGTGGAGAATGCAAGCTGAACTCTGCAGACCTTTTTACTAGTCCCACACATCAACATTATGATGTTATCACTGATATGTGGATGACACATTTTCTTAATATTTACTGTAACCCCTCAAATATCTCTTTTGCTTTCCCCTCAGGTCTCTGGGGTTTGGTAAATAATGCTGGCACTGCGATTCCATCAGCTCCAAACGAATGGCTAACAAAGGAGGATTTTTCGAAAGTTCTTAATGTAAATCTGCTGGGTACTATTGATGTGACACTGGGTTTGCTACCACTAATTAGAAAATCCAAGGGGAGAATCATCAACATGTCCAGTGTCATGGGTAGATTAGCTTTCATTGGAGGCGGATACAGCATCTCCAGACATGGGGTAGAAGCATTTTCTGATTCCTTAAGGTAATTCTATAAAGCATGGTATTTGTGACTGATTAGTGACACAGGCTTTATCACAGTCCCAGGCTTTATCACAGTCACAGGGACATTGTTGCTGGGGTTTGCCGTCATTCAGCCACAAGAGTAGTTGGACACTGGCCAGGTTGGACTGTTGGCATTCCAGTTCATACCACAGGTGTTTAGCTGGGTTGAAGTCATGGCTCTGTGTAGGCCTAGGAAACCCATTCTGTACAGACCTTGCTTTGTGCATGGGGCATTATTGTGCTGAAAGGGGAAAGGTTTAGCACCAGGCCAGGCCAGCCAAGATCCCTAGGCAACCTGAATAGTGTGAGAAGAGAGGGGACTGGACTAGGGGTGGGAGGCAGAGATGGTACGTGCCTGGCACCCCCCAAGATTTGTGCCTTAGCCACGTGATTACTCTGCCTACCCCAAGTTTTGGCCTAGGGGAAATGGCCTTCATTAAACAGTTCCAGAAAGTAGAATGCACCCACTTGTCAAGAAATAACTGTACACTAGTGGGTTATGGCTCTGTAATGTTAGTGCAGCTGCTCGTTTATAAAAACATGCCCCAATGAATTGCCTTGCATCAATGTGTAGAAACTGAGGACGTCTGTTTAGACACAAATGAAACAATGGAAGTGATTTGTTGTATTGGTATTGGACATATTTGAACAATAAGGGCAAGGCCAGATGGGGAGATTCGGGGGAGATCTGTCGCCTGGCGACTTCTCGCTGCGCCGAATCTCCCCTGAATCTCCCCGAATAGCTAGTCTGCACTGTGCACTCACTAGGCGTAAAGTTGCCTGCACTTGTTCACACGCAGCGGTGCGATTTTAAAAGTCGCTCAAAATTGCCTCGCCGCTGCGTGTGAACAAGCGCAGGCGACTTTACACCTAGCAAGTGCGCAGCGCTGACTAGCTATTTGGGGAGATTCGGGGGAAATTTGTCGCGGCAAGAAGTCGCCAGGCGACAGATCTCCCCCGAATTTCCCCGTCTGGCCTTGCCCTAAGCCTGAATAGTATGCTGAATAAACAAATTTCATCTGATAGGATGAGTTTTCATAAGACCATACCACTTTTTATTCTACAGGTTCCTGTCTTAGTCATTGTTTTATTTAAGATTTTCTTTATCGCAGACGTGACCTTCAGCCCTTTGGCGTCAGGGTTTCCATCATTGAACCTACAACTTACAGAACACCAGCTACAGACGTAGAAGCCACCCTCGAGAGCATCCATACTATTTGGAGCAAATGCCCTAAGCACATACAAAACAGCTATGGGCAACAGTATTTCTTGGACTGTGAGTAAATGTGTGTGTGTTATTGCGGTGGCAGTTAAATGCCCCATTCAGTCAGTATTTGAACCCTCACTATATAGGATCGCTGTAGGTTGAACATATAATAATGGAAATTTTAAGCATCAGAATGTATGGTAACTGCAGTTTTGCTACTTACCATAAACCTTCTGGCATGCAATGTAATGGTTCTGTATGCAGTTTGAAATGTTTATTTTTGCATATCAAGTTTTTTCTTTCATTTTTCAGACTGCAAAGTAATCAGGCAAAAATTATCAAAGTGCAACCCTCGCTTGTCCGAGGTCACGGACTGTATGGAACACGCACTGACTGCAGTAAATCCATGGACACGCTATTCTGCAGGATGGAAAACAAAGCTCTTCTACCTCCCATTGTCCTACTTCCCTACTGTTGTATCTGACTACCTGCTGAGTCACTCTTTTTCCAGGCCAACCTGTTGTGACGCTTTACAAATTAATCAGTGACTATTTTTATGGTTTATTTCAAAATGTGCTTCGGACTCATCCTAAGGCATCCTGTAGACCCATTTAGAATGTATCACATGTTGGTTCTTAGGTGGGTAGGCAGTTTTTACTTTTAGCCAGAACAGGAGATCTCAGAAGCAATTAACAAAACCCAGCAAGTGGTAGGTGATTTCAATAAATTGTAGCTGAAATATAGAGGCTCACTTAAAAAAAGTGTGATTCATGCCCTTTTTTGCACTTGATTGCACCACATTACTTTCTCACAGTGGAACACTTTTCCCACTGGGTACTTGTAACTGTGAAAATGAGACAAAAAGCAGACATTGATTTCCTA
>CM044433.1:142654214-142671683 GCA_024363595.1 Xenopus borealis | reverse complement strand
ATACAAAAACAAACCTCATGGCAAAAAATGATCAACATGACCTATAGGTAACATTTAATGTACATTCATATGTTTAAATAAATTTTTTAGTGTCAGTATCACTTTAACTCTGTTTCATTAAACTGGTGCACAATTGCCCAACTTGTCGCCAGCTCTCACTTTTCACTCCTAGAACAAATTAATTTGCCACTGCTATCTTCTAGCTAGCCCTGTCTGTACTAACCTCCCTGTAGGTCTGGCCAGTGTTCACTTCAGTCTGGCCAAAAGAGGAAGTCGGCAAAGCATTGCCTTATATATGCTCCAGAGATTCTATATATTATGAAACACATTCTTTATTTTACCTCCTTACATGCTTGCTCATGACTTGAGTTCAACAATTTTAAAACCTACGTCTTGTATTGTCTAGTCTTCATGAAAGTACATAATGCACGTTCAAAAAAAAAAGGGTTGTCTAGTTGTTAAGCTTTTCAAGTCAGTAATGGCTAACCATGCTTAGGAAATGGATTCAGTTTGTGTCTTTTTGGTGATCAGAGTTTCTTCTCTCTAATATGGTTATAACTGTCTGCAAAACGGAGTATGTTTAAGTGCAGTGCCTGTAAACTGCTTTAGACTACTTAGTGCAGACACCAAAACTCTTTCAAATTGGTCTGCACCATCATAGTGAACTGGAGCATTTGCATGTCTAATTAAATGTATCTCAAATGTTTTTGTTTTTTATGTTTTGTAGGACTCTGGGGATTAGTAAATAATGCTGGGTATGGGTTTGTATTTTCACCCACTGGATGGCAAAAGAAAGAGCATTTTGTCAAGGTGTTGGAGATAAACTTGCTTGGTATGGTCGACGTGACCCTGAATCTGCTTCCTCTTCTAAGAAAAGCCCAGGGACGCATTGTCAATGTATCAAGTAATGCAGGGAGGGTGGCTTTTATTGGTGGAGGATACTGTCTCAGTAAGTTTGGGGTCGAAGCATTTTCTGACAGCCTAAGGTAAGACATTCTTGTTTACTGTTTTGTACATTTATGCATGAATAAGGCACACGTTGCATGACTTCATCACAGCTAATTTAAATAGTCTTGGTGGATTTGCAAAATCTTCAGCATCATGTCCAAAAACCATTTCATGTGCTTTCCTAAAATATTTAAGACATTGCCTTAGTTCAATATCACTCAGTATATTGGCCAAATATAATAAAATGTACCTGTTACAGACTATAATTAATTCCTCTAAATGTTGCTGTGGAAAAGTTCTAACATTTATATTTTTGTTTTATACAGAAGGGAGATGCAGGATTTTGGAATAAAGGTTTCTATAATAGAACCAGGTGCTTTCAGAACTGGAATGGGAGTTTCAGGCCCTCATGTTCAGTTTTTGGAGCAGCTCTGGAAGAATCTTGATCCTGAGATCAAGGAAAGCTATGGAGAGGAGTATTATAAGAAATGTAAGCATTTTTCTATCTACAGAATTAAATGAGTAATTCAATTCAGCAATTGATTAATATACTGATTAATTATGTCATGAAAAAGATTTACAGTAGTAGATACTGAATCATTTATCATCCCTCCCAACATTTGGATAATCTTATAGATGGAATAAGTATATAGAACAAGCAACAAATCTCCCACACCACACTCCATGTTCCATGTCTAAGTATAACAGGAATAACCAGGGCAGATCAAGCTTTTTTCTAATTTATGTGAGAATTATGCATTCTACAGTATATGTTCATATAGCCTCCATTTAAACAAATTTGCTTAAGTTTTTACAGATTTTTTAGCATTTTGGAGCAGATTTTTTCTTCATAGTAAATTAGGTACACGTCCATCAAGTTCAACCTTTTTAACTTTTTTTTTTTTTTTTTTTTTTTTTTTTTAACCTGCCTAATTGCTAGTTGATCCAGTGGAAGACAAAAAAAAACCCATCTGAAGCCTCCAATTTGCCACAGGGGGAATAAAATTCCTTCCTGTCTCCAAAATGGTAATGACTAGTCCCTGGATCAACTTGTATAATGAGCTATCTTCCATAACCCTGTATTCCCTCACTTGCTAAAAAGCCATCCAACCCCTTCTTAAAGCTATCTAATGTATCAGCCTGTACAACTGATTCAGGGAGCGAATTCCACATCTTCACAGCTCTCACTGTCCTGAGGGACCCCAATAAGAACCTTACTCCAAGCAGATAATGTATCATTAACAACCACCCTCTGTACCCTACTTTGTAGCCAGTTTCCTATCCATTTGCTAATGATGTGCCCAACAGACCTTAGTTTAGAAAGCAGTCATTTGTGGGGCACGGTATCAAATGCTTTGGCGAAATCCAAATAGATCACATCTACTGCCCCCCACCACACTGTTCAGCATCTTGCTTACCTCATCATTAAAAGCAATCAAATCTGGACACTAGGACAACATTTTGAATGTGATCCCTTAACAAGCCTTCAAACAATTTGCCCACCACAGATGTCATACTTACTGGCCTATAATTGTCAGGCTCAGATATAATTCCTTTTTTAATTTTGGAATATCAGCTTTTCTTCAATGCATATGTACCATACCACATGAAAGTGAATCTGAGTAAATCAGAAATATGGGCTGGTCTAAAACTGAACTAAGCTCTCTTAGAACCCGGGATGTATGCCATGGCCCTGGCACCTTGTTTACATTAATTTTTATTAAAGCTTTATGAATCATTTCCTGAGTCAGCCACTGAATAGATTCAGCTGAGCCATCAGTTCAGCTATGAAGTGAGCCTGGGAACTCAAGACTACTCTGTTGTTTACACCAGGGGTGTCCAACCTGTGGCCAGAGGGCCACATGCGGCCCAGGATGGATATGAATGTGGCCCAGCTTGAAATGCTCAGTTCCCGAGGAGAAGGGACTCTGCCCATTGGCCAATTATTATTATTATTATTATTATAAATAATAATCTAATAATAACTCTATTTAATATCCAGGTGTCCCATATTCCAGTGTATAGCTCCATCTGGTTATCCAACTTGTATTTTAGTTCTGTTTATTTTCTTTATAACTCAAAAGTGTTTGTGTATTTCATGTGTGGCCCCAGCCAATTTTTCTTTTTCCAATGTGGCCCAGAGAAGCCAAAAGGTTGGACACCCCTGGTTTACACTGAAAAAAATAACTAATTTAGCATATTTGCCTTTTCTGTATCTGTTACAACCATACTGGTACCATATTTAAAGGAGCAATACTCTCAACTTGCATCATTTTACTGTTAATATACTTAAAAAAACTATTTGGGTTTAGTCTTAGCCTCAGCCACAATGGGCTTTTCATTTCCTTTCTTTGCCTTCCGGATTGCTGATTTACAACATTTAATATAGTGTTTATATTCATTAAATGCAGCTTCAGTTCCAACAGACCTGTAGTTTTTAAATGCCTTTCTCTTCTTTCCTATTAACATCCCTTTAAGCCACCTAGGGTGATTCTTAGAGCTTCTACATTTACTCCTCAAGGAAATAAATTGAGAATAGTAACAAGTTAATATCATTTTTAAATGACAACCAATTCTGTTCTGTGTTTTTAGCTGAAAACATAATGCCCCAATCAATGCTCTGGCGGGCAGCCCTCAAGTCACTAAAATTTTGTTTTTATGAAATTCCTTGGACTTAAATGCAATTAGTCCTTCCCAAAATGTTAATCTTTGAAGTTTAAGACTGGTCAATTTGTTTAATGCAAGTTTTTGGTTTTTTTTTTGCTCATTTCTTTTTGGAAAAGCATGTTTTCAAGCAATTGATTAAATCCATTTGGATTTTTTGCCAAAAAATGTTTGCTTGCTCTAATAGGGCACACACCTAGAAAAACTTGCCAACATTTTTACCAGGAGTCTCTAGCAATAAGAAAACTCCCTGGAGCTATAAGAACGTTCTGCAGTATACTAGTACTGTAGTATATTGCACAAACATCATTATTTTCTGTTAAAAGAAGTTAAGACTTTTACCCAAATATTAGTTATCTGCCCCTTTCAGAGAAATACATTGTGAACCCCTGCATAAACACAGATTATATTTTCCTCTTGATTTCTCTGCCAAAGGTTTGGCCTAACAGGCATGGATGAACGATTTGCTCATTTAAAATAAGCTTTTGGGAATATTTATTACTGACAAACAGAAAATCAATAACAGTGGATTTTTGAACCAGAAGGGGGGAAGCCATAATGTTTCATGGTCTGTTTCTTGGAAATGGAACAGTATATGGTCTTGGTGTAAGAATAGCACATGTGCATCATTGTTGCCTGTAAAGTGGAGTAACTGCCTTTTCAGACAACTGCTGTGCAATAATTGTGTCAAGTTAATTCACTCACCATGAGAGTTGAATGATTAAAGATAATACCAAGGCTTTTATATATGCAGCTTTCATGGCTGGGAAACATTAACAATTCTCCCACTGTGACATCAATACTACAGGGATTCTGGCAAGAGTAATGTTGATTTTGTTTTTCCATTATATTTTTACCTAGATTACCAAAATGTGGAGTGTTTAACAAGCAAAACCAGCCCAGAGCTGCACAAAGTCACTGACTGTATGGAACATGCTCTGACCGCTGTTCACCCCTGGACACGATATTCCGTCGGCTGGGACTGCAAGCTCTTCCATCTCCCCCTTTCCTATCTCCCCACAGTTGTCTCTGACTATGTGTTGTGCCGCTCTGCCCCCAAACCAGCTCTCTGTGCAAAGTAATCTCTTGTTTTTCCTCTGAAATATAAAGGCCAATGTACAGTAACCATTGCTACAGAAGAATTTATAATTGTGATTAATCCTTATAAATGCTTTCATCAAATGGAAACGTGCAGCCTTTATGCAGAAATATACAGCCTCCAAAGCAACCAAAAGATCAGCAAAAACCAGCAATTTGTTTTAATTTGAACAATTTGTTTTGGGACAGTCACAGTAGCACAAGAACATAATCACAAGCTTATTTTATTAGTTTCAGCAGCCATAATATATATATATATAACAAATATATGAGGTTTCCACAGCCCTCATCAGATTCAAACCCAAGGTAGCAGCACTAATAACCATGCCATCCTTTTGTACCATCTACTATATACAGAAAGTAAATGAGTGGTGAAAAGGTTTGTTCTGGTTTCTAATTTACAGTATATATACAGTATGATTGTATTTAGTATTGTGTGCCTACAAATAAGCTTTAAACTGTATGTAAGAGTGCAGGATTCCTTTGGACTTTTGCCTCAATATGAATGGGTTTTTTTTTTCAAACTTTTTATTTAGAATACAATAAGGAACAAGTTGTTGGACAATACCCATTGTGAAGGTGTCGGGATACATTGGGAAATGCCCTTTTAGCAGCATAGATGTTTCCCAGAGTTTAGCAGTTCCCATAAATTGTGCCTCCAATCATTTATATATATGTAAAATAAAAAAAAAACTAAATGTTGTATATTTAAAGCAGAATAGAGAAAAAGGGAGTACAGGGATAGTGAAGTAGAAAAGACTGGGACCTGGATCCCTTTTAGTTCACATGTTGGTTGATCTGTTTTTTTTATTCTCTAGTGCAGTGACCCCCAACCAGTAGCTCGTGAGCAACATGTGGCTCCCCAACACCTTGGATGTTGTTCCCAGTGGCCTCAAAGCAGGGGCTTATTTCTGAATTCCAGGCTTGGAGGCAAGTTTGGTTAAATAAAAACAAGTGTACTGCCAAACATTCTCTCCTGTAGTCCACACAGGGGCTACCAAATAGCCAGTTACAGCCCTTTTTTGGCATCCAGGAAGTTTTTGCATGCCTGTGTTGCCCCCCAACACTTTATTTTTGAAGATGGCTCACGTGTAAAAAAAGGTTGGGGACCCCTGCTCTTGTGGTAAAGTATCAATGTAACTTTCCCAAGTGGAGAACAGTTTGCTGGTGTTGTTTTCTTTTTGCAGGGATGCCTCTACCCATTCCATTAGAAACACATGATTTTTTTTCTGAGAGCATGTGAATGGAGGTGGGCTGGCAAGTATCCACCATTTGAGTCTTGTTGGGTTTACTGATATGACTGTCAAACATTTTTTTTGCTCCTACTAGAAAGTTTTAATTGGCATTGGGAGTATAAGTTAAATATTGCCCATTCAGGAGACAGCAGCCCATAACTTACCAGGACAGATTTGGCCCAATCTGTATGTGTGGGCAGTCCCATAGACAGTGAAACAAGTCTGCTTGTGGTGTTGCACATTTTGGAAATGCCGAGTCGACATTAGGGTTTATGAGGTGTGGGGATACTTAGCCTCTATGAATAATTTTCAGCATCATTTCAGTATATGTGTCTGCCTTTAGGGAAGAGGTTGTATCTCTTGTAGCTTTCATGATTTCAAGTATTTTGAGGGCTGGTAATATAGTAGATGCCTCTGTTACACTTAAAGCTTTTTTCCTAACTGTGGAGAGTAGTTGGCCAACCTGACTGATGCCATTTTGGTCCCACTGTCGGAAGATTAGGCCAGCTATGCCATTTTGGAAGTCAGGGTTACTGACAGCGAGCAATTGGCTTTAAGGCCAATTCTGATCTAGGATTGACTCCAGGTCTTCCAGGCTGTGTAGAGGAGGGGTCTATGTTGTGTTTCTTCTGACAGATTGTGTTGTAGTATGTGTAGTAAGGTGGCCAAGTTCATGTGTGGTATAAGTTTTGGGGCTGTGTTTGTGAAAGCCTCATTATTGTGGAGCCAATCTTAAATATACCGAAGTTGTGCTGCTAGGTTGTATAATTTGATATGGGGAAAGTTAATGTCTCCATTTGCCGTGGGTTGGCTGTTTCTGTAGACCTATAGCCAATCTTTTGCCATTCCAAATACAAGCGCTAAATTGTGCTCTAAGCCATTTTTCAACTTTTGGTTTCAAGAGTAGTGGTAAGGCTTGAAGTACATGAGGTTGAGGAATAGAGCTGTTTTAGTTTGGCTCCACCCCGGTAGTATTTTGTTTGTTGGTGGGAGCAATATTTCCTTTGGAAAAATGTAATACAGGCATAGTACCTGTATTCCAGAATGCTTGGGGCCTGGGGTTTTTTTACATAACAGATCTTTCCATAATTTGGATCTTCATACCTTAAGTCTACTAAAAAATGCAAACATTAAATAAATCCAAAAGATTGGTTTTGCTTACAATAAGGATTAATTATATCTTGGTTTGAATCAAGTACAAGGTACTGTTTTATTATTACAAGCAAATAGAAAATCAGTTTTAAAAATTTGGATGAAATGGAGTCTATGGGAGATGGCTATTCCTTAATTCTGAGCTTTCTGTAGAATGGGTTTCCAGATGACAGATCCCATACCTGTATAATTTGCAAACCCACAAACGTATTTAAACTCTCATTGGCTAGTAGCTAATAATGTACATTTAATGGTTTCCATGTTTTATGCATGTTGCCTAGAATTTGCACCCTCCATTCACAGGCACCCTCTTTACACATACACAGAAAGGAGAGCAAATAGTTATTCCCATTTAAAGGGGAATTCAACCCCCTAAGTGCAAAAATCCCTCCCCCTCCCCTGAGTAGCCCTCCTCAGGGAAGGGATTTTTGCACCTGGGGGTTGAATTCCACTTCAAGGCTGTACTAATAAGATTTACAGGGCAGGAATAGCAGAAGATGCAAGGCATAAAGGGAACTTTGTACTTGACACCAGTGAAAGTCAGATATTATTTCTTGAGTATGAGCTGTGTACCTTGTGCTAGATAGATCAACACAGGTGCGAAATTGCATCAGTGCAGTAACCTATAGCAACCAATCAGATTACGGCTTTTGGCCCTGCCAGAAACGAATGGCCTATGGGCATCTGCAGAAAATTTTCTAGTCATCTGTAAAAAGCAACCTGTTTATCTAGCCACATCTGTATACAGTAACTAGTTGTACAGCTATTACCTATAAAGTATAGTCTGTTAGAAAACATTTAACCAGAAGCAAAAGGCCATCTATATGGCTATCCATATACTAATAAAGGCTTAAAAGCCCATTACATAGGTTATATGAGATTACTTAGACATCTAGCCAGACTCGTATTTATATATATATATATTTCATGGTTTATAATGAGACATATTGGGATAGTTGAGACGCGGGATAGGCAAGCAGAAACAGAGCTGTCTGTCACGAACGGCACCCTAAATCCAGAACCAGTGCTAGGCTCCCTTGTCTCGGCTCTTGCTTCTGCCTATAACAGCTGCCTTTCACCTCCAGAGGAGCCCTTAGCTCAGGGGTCCCCAACCTTTTTTGCTCATGAGCCACATTTAAATTTAAAAAAGAGTTGGAGAGCAACACAAGCATGAAAAAGTCCATGGGGATATCAAATAAAAGCTCTGATTGGCTTTTTGGTAGCCCCTATATGAACTGGCAGCCTACAGGAGAGAATGTTTGGCAGGACATATGTTTTTTATGCAACCAAAACTTGCCTCTAAGCCAGTAATTCAAAAATAAGCTCCTGCTTTGAGGCCACTGGGAGGCCAACATCCAAGGGGTTGGAGAGCAACATGTTGCTCTCTAGCTACTGGTTGGGGATCACTGCATTAGCTAATTGGATGCCGCCAGAGAGGGAAGCAAAGCTAAAGGTTCTGGACTAGCAAAAGGGGCACAATTGTCTCACCAAGGATACAAGATGAAGGAACACCACTTGGAATACAGGCCAGACAACACCGTGTGGATCAGGAAGGCCAGGCCAGCACAAGCAGAGTAGAGAATAGTCAGACAGGCTGAAATAAGGATTGTAGAAGGAAGAATAGTCAGTGGACAGGCAAAGGTCAAATTAGAGAGTTCAGAGTAAACAGGCAGGCTAGGTTTGGAGAGATCAGAATAATCAAGCAGACAGGCAAGGGTCAATATCAATAGATCAAGTAGAATTCACAAGGAATATACACCGAGGAACAAGATAAATTGAACATAACAATGGGCCATGTGAAAACACCTTAAATACGTTAGAATTTTGCGATAAGGTCATCAACCTGGCCCGTAAAACCTGGAAGTGCTTGCCACGCGTGCCATAGGGAAACCAGCACAGAGAGGAGGAGGATGCATGCAGCAGGTGTCCCCACCGGCCACTAGACCACCAGGGAGAACCACTGGACCACCGGGGTAAACTTTATTCATTACACTGCCATCAGTAGGAAGACTAAGCCCAAACATATGGACTTTATGGGAATTGATATATACACAGAATAAACACAGGGGCTCATATTTGGATTCAGTGGCTGGTGACCCCCGAGGAATAGTACAAGTCACTGCAAGTTTCCAAACTGAATACAGCATGATTTTAATTGCTTTTACATACACGTTATGATCTACACTAGTTTTTAACCAGAAACCAATAACAATGATATTTCAGAAACTATGGAGCTGCCAGTTAACCAGGTGATCAACAAAATGGAAACCCGTTATCTAGAAAGCTTCTAATTAAAGAAAGAACATACGCCATAGGCTCCATTTTAAGCAAATCATTTTTTGAAAAAATATTTCCTGTGTATGGAACACACAAACCGCAACAAACATGGAAGGGTGAGAAGGTAGGGACGAGGGCTCTGAGCTGTCCAGTAGAGCAGCTAGTGCAGGGCCCAAAAAGGAGGCAATATTTTATGAAGGGTGCTATAGATGTGTTTAGCTTGGGGAGGGAGGTTTCTATAGGGTGTGAAAACGCAAGGCTGAACTAAGAGCAGTAATTGATATGATCACCATTTCTTTATATATTGCCAGCAAGTTACACAGCACTTTACAATAATTTATGACAAACTGGGTCCTTACAATAATTAACAAATAAGGGTGACATAATAGAAATAGGATTAGAGGGTCCTGCTTACAAGAACTCACAATCTACAATTGTTATAAAAGATTGAATATGCAATATATTTTTTTCTTTTGTCACATGTTTCATGAAGGCCGAGGCTATGCTCTTCTTTTACTTTACTTGTCCCAGCATATCTTCTGCATCTGATTTAAAACAAGAACTGACTCAACAACGCCAAAACTAAGCCTGGCGCTGTTCTCTGCTCCCTGTGCCAGAGGCATCTCAAACTTTAACAGATTGCCCCTCCTAGAAACCTTCTTTCTTTAGTCGACTCCACAGATCCAGATACCCTGCTACCCAGATTTGCAGTCTATTGTCACTGTTTGCCGCTGACACACAGGTTGTATGTTTAGAGCCATTTGAAAGGTAAGACCTTTTTTCATATTTTAAATAATGCTCTTGATAGAGAGTAAACTGAGAGTAGATCCGTCTATTAGTGCATTCTACAATAAAACAAATTGCTTTGTTTAAAATGTGGTTCACCTTTAAGTTAACTTTTAGTATGTTATAGAATGGCTAATTTGAATCAACTTTTCAATTGGCCTTCAATTTTCTTTGTTATAGTTTTTCAATTATTTGCCCTTTTCTTTAATTCTTTTCGGCTTTCAAGTGGGGGGGGGGTCCCTGACCCCATCTAAAAAAACAAATGTTCTTTAAGGCTGCACATTTATTGTTATTGCAACTTTTTATTACTCATCTTTCTAGTCAGGTCTCTCCTATTCATATTCTGATCTCTTATTATTGGGTTGCAGAATAAACAGCTAAATAACTATAAAAAAAAACACAAATAAAAATGAAAACCATTTGCAAATTGTCTCAGGATTTCATGCTTACATCCATAATGAGCTGTGGTCCAATGCATATAGGCTTTGAGCTTACATCTGAGACTTTGCATTTCGTGTGATCTTACAGCACAGAAGAAGGAATGGGTTGTGAACTAAAGCATTGGAGTTTGGTGGCTGTGGTTCTTGCACCAGATGCTTCTGATAAACCAGTTCTGCTTCTGATGCACTAAGGCAAAGTTTAGAGGGAGTTGTTTTAGATGTTTTAGATGGTTGTTTTTACACCAGATAGTTTTCAGATTTGCTTTTTACTCCATTTGCATTCCACCACGTTTTTAGAAGCAGCATGTTGCATTTTCTTGCACTTGACGCATGTTCATTAATGATTAGAATTTATGAATCAGCATGTTTTCGTAAATGCATAAAACCGCCATGTGTAGGATATTTATCAAAGCTCAAGTTATAGAGGTGTGTGATGTTTTTTAATACCTTGAATAAACTCACAACTGAAAGGTTATTGATTTATGAAAAAACTTGAATGGTGAAAAACTCGAATCAGTGAATTCAGGGTGGAAAAACTCAAAAATCACAGCGATACGAAAAAAGTTGGTGCTATAGAAATACATGTTAATAAAATGCTTAAAATTGATTGAGTTTTCCGTGAAAAAACAACTGGAATCGCCCAAATTAAGAGTTTTTCCAGTGAAAACCACCAAAAAAAACCCCCCGAACATCATGAAGGCAACAAACATCTTCAAATGGTTCAAGGGACCTCTGCCATTGATCTCAGCAGGTTTTAGCTGGAGTATTTTTGGATTCAATTATTTATTTACAGCTTCAGGGTGTATTTGACTAAACATTTTTGGGGTAAAAATCAACTCAACCTTTAATAACCCAATTAATGTCAATATTAGAAAAAAGTTGAAACAAATTCAAAACAGAAAGCAATGAAAGTGTCTTTATTTCTGGTGTACACAGGCAGAACTACAGAGGAAGCAGACCCTGAGGCTGCGGGGGGTTTTATATAATTTCAATAAAAATTGGCAAAACTGATCAAGCGCTAGATATTTAATTTGCTGTGGGGCCTGGTAATATCTAATTACTCCTCTGCTAGTGTAACTATCCAATATGAAAAAGGGTTTGGAAGGTGAACAGCCCCTTTAAATGAAACAAAAATGACATTGGCTCAGATCAATTGCTTGCTGCACCACTGTAAAGTGCAGTTTTGGACACAATCGCCATGGTTTTTTTTACCCACAATTATCTGATAGTTCCAGTGTTCTGTGTCAGTGTGGTTGCCAGGGGGTTGAGCCGGCACAATTTTGGCCAATATGTTACAATACACAAAGTTGTGCTTGCTCTTCAATGCGAAAGTGGATGCAGTTGCACTGAAAATGTTCTAAGACCATTTGGCATCATTTCTGCCATTCGGTGCGAGAGAAACGCGTTCACAATGCACCCAATAGTTTTGGAGCAACTGCCCAGTGTGGAAACCCTGGAGTGACCAACTGGTACACATAGGGACAGATTTACTAAGGGTCGAATTGTCGAGGGTTTTTTGCCCTCCAATTAGACCGGCGAATATTTGGCAAATGAATATTCGCCGGTTTTGAGCGCATTTTCGACTATTCGCGAGATTCGTATTATCCAAACGAAGTCGCAGAAAAAACGAATGAGGGCTTCCCATAGGCTTCTATTGGAATTCGGTAGGTTAAATCTGGCGAAGAAGGCAATCGAATAAAAAGGGCAAGTTCTTCGACTGGCAAATAGTCGAGCGCTCAAATATATATTTATTCGATCTATTCGATCTATTCAATCTATTTCGATGCACCAAATATTCTATATTCGATGGTCGAAAATACTTAATTTGCATATTCGAATAGTCGCACGATCGAATTGAGACTATTTTCGACTATTTGTGCGAATATTCGAATCCTTCACACAAATTTAGTAAATCTGCCCCATAGTAGTTGCAGTGGCCCTCTGCAGCAGTGATACATCTTCTATATAAAAGCACAAAGATCACATGTTGAATGACCCACAAGTTCTGTGTTACTTTAGATCATGCCTTCTCTGGACTGGTCATTTGTATATTGAAATGGAAAAAAGAATGACTGAATGGATACACAACAAGATATTGGGCTTTAAAATATATTTTATTACATTTTTTTCTTAAAGGTAGAAATCTTACAAGGAAACTGATATGTAAAGTTGCCAAAGAAAGAATAAGCATTACAGTGATACTAACTCAATGCAAGTCTATGGGGTCGGAGTCAGCCTGGCCCACAGGGTACCAGAAAAAATGCTGGTGGGCCCACTGTCTGGTTGGCTTGAGGTACCCCAGTTCAATATTTTATGCAGGGCCTGAACTAGGGGTAGGTAGAAGAGGCACCTGCCAAGGGTGCAACAATTGGGGGGCGCTGTGCATGTACATTTTTCGGCCTATCCACTCCAGCCCTCTGCTGAATCCCCTCCCCATGTTACTGCCCCCCCCCAACCATCAGGATTCGCACATGCATGGGGGGAGTGAAGTTGCCAGCTGGGTTGCCTAGGACACCCTGTCGACTTGGCCTTGCCGGCCCTAACTATATGAGGTGGCTTTTCAAATTGGCAAAATCTTTTCAACATTATTTTGATCACTGGAAACACTGAGGGGCAAATTTACTATTATTCCCGGAAATTAGCTCGACCAAATTCACAATTCGATAAGCATTCGACCATCGAATGCTTATCAAATTGTTTTAGGCTATCATTTTGCTCGCAATACAATTTCTCATGAATTCGTAAGATCAGATACCGATTGTTCAATTTCACGAATAAATCGTGAAATTTCCTTCGAGTGTCCGAAAAATTGGAACGATTGAACGCTCCGATTGTACGAATGGTATTCGAGCAGAATTTAGCCTCAGAAGCCTATGGGCAGCTTCTCATAGGCTTCTATTACAATTCGGTAGGTTCAATCTGGCGAAGTAGGCAGTCAAATGATTTTAAAATTTTAATTCCTTCGATCATCGAACGATCGAATATCCGATCATTTGATCTATTCGATATTCGATGATCAAAGAGGCCAAATTTGCATATCCGATTTCACAAACAATTTGTACGATTGGTATTCGATCGAACTTAGATCATTTCGCGTGAATTTTGTAAATCGGCCCCTTGTTGTTAACAGTGACATAACTAGATGTTACTGGGCCCACAGCAAAATCATTTTAGGGCCCCAAAATGTCCAGAGGTTGTCCTGTTTTACCAATGCATTAAAACATTAAAATTACTCATTGGGGCCTCATGGAGCCCCCTATACCTACAAGGTCCCCTGCAGCCTCTGCTTCCTCTGCTGTTACACCCCTGATTCTTAAATACATAGTAACATAGTAAGTTAGGCTGAAAAAAGACTCACGTCCATCAAGTTCAACCTTTTTAACTTTTTTTTTAATTTTAACTGCCTAACTGCTAGTTGATCCAGAGGAAGGCAAAATGTTTTAAATAAAAACAATTGTTTATCCAGTATAATTGTACCTTAGCCAGAGAAACTGTTGTGTGCAACTTCAACCTGTTTCTATAAAGAAAAACTCATCCATAAAGCTATAATGTGATTAGCTGAATGCAGTTCTCGGGCAAATAACAAATGAAGCCTTAGGCCAGGGGTATCCAAAAGGTAGATTGGGATCTACCAGTAAATTTTAGCTGGTGATCAGTAGATCTCAAGACACTTTCAACAAACAGCTTGTCTATATCTCCCTCCCATTAAATGCTTTTCAGTCAGATATTTATGTTAAGGTTACAAAAGAAATAGTTGCTGGATTATGGACAAAGATCATAATGGGACACCATCACTAAAAGTAGACCTCACATTATTATGGGCACTCCTGCCTTAGGGCTATGGAAGATTGGATGTTTTGTTACATGTTTGTGCATGTTTTACCGTTGGCAATTTACATTAGTCCCATTAGAAATTTAACTTTGGGCAAGGTCGTAGCTATAGAGGAAGCAGACCCTGCAGCTGCACGGGGCACAGGAGTGTATATGGCCCAGTGAGTCCCTAATTAATGAGCAATTTCAGTAACATCTTGTTCTGCCACTGACTTTAGCCACTTATTCTCCTCCAGCGCAGGCAACAAAATGACAAGTGGCGTAACTAGATGTTACTGGGCTCCACAGCAATTTCAATTGAGGAACCCAAATCTTTGCTTAGGTGACTAATTTTACCAGGCTAGAAATTACTAATAAAGTAGAGCTTTACTGGCCCCTCTACACTACTGGACACCCCTGCAATGAAAGGGTCTGATTCCTCTCTATTTAGTCCTCTGCGAATGTCCCATCTGCAATAAGACATGGTTGCCAGTGTGAATAAGATCTAAGAGTGAAAGAAATAAAGGAATATATATGTCAATGTACATCTGTCACTTTCAGCATGTGGCTCCCCCTGCTGGTGCTTGTGGTTCTGATCTTCCTGTATAGATGGAACAGGCAGAGACAAACACTGCCATATCTGACAGACAAGTATGTGTTTATCACTGGCTGTGACTCTGGCTTTGGAAATTTGCTGGCAAAGCAGTTGGATAGACGTGGCCTTCGGGTGCTGGCAGCTTGTTTGACAGATAAAGGAGCAGAAGAACTAAAAAAGGAGACTTCCAGTAGACTGAAGACCATTATCCTAGATATTTCTGACAGCCAGATGGTAACATCTGTTACTGAGTGGATCACCAACACAGTTGGAAATGAAGGTAATTAAAATGAAATTGAGCAAATACCTGTGCGTACAAAGCATGGATGTGGGACAGTTCCACATTGCAGAAAGCCAAATCCAAAAAGGCTGGAGTAAACAGAAAGTGGCCAGAGTTTCCAGCAGATTGGGGGAGGGGGGGTGTAAACTGAGCAAATTGGGGTGTCGCATAAATATAACCATGCACTTTAAGATGTTTCCCCATCAGAGGGCCCCATACACATGCAGATAAAGTGCTGAATCAGTCTAAATCGGCACCTTAAATCTCTCTGTGTATGGCCACCTTTATTTACCAAGGTAGCAAAAGGGAAAATAGTGCTTACCCTCAACATTTTACAATGTAAAGCAGAAGTGCAAAAAGGGTGTGACCACATACTTAAATGCAGACAGAAAAACAACCACGCTCAACCATATGAGTATCGGTTGGTAGCATTGTATATCTAGGATAGAGATGGCAATTGCTCTGCTAACCCAGCATCACAGTGGGTTCTTGAGGACAATGCAAATTATACTGCAACAGGTGGAAGGCTGTAAACTCTATATTCCTGATTAGTTTACCACCCCTCCTCCTCCCAAAAGAGGGCCCTCAGTCTTCTTGAATTACCAGGGTTCGCATTTTCTCTTACATTCAGCCTGTTGCTTGACTTATAAAATGCTACATGAATACACAGCTCTGTACAATTTCACAGATTTCACAAATTTACAATTTTCACAATTTCACAAGTACACACAGGGAGGGCAAGCATAATAATAATAAATAAGTAACAAGTATATGGAAGAGGTATTCATTAGCTTGATTCCTAGTGCAATACTTAGCGTACTGTCTCATCTCGTTTCTTGCAGGGCTCTGGGGCTTAGTAAATAATGCTGGAATTCTATTTGTATGTAGCCCCAATGGACTGCAAAGAAAGGAGGATTTTGCAAAAGTGCTGGAAGTGAACTTACTGGGTACAATTGATGTGACATTGCACTTGCTACCTCTCATTAGAAGAGCCAGGGGGCGCATTGTAAATGTATCTAGTGGCGCTGGGAGACTGGCTGTAACTGGTGGAGGATACTGTATATCTAAGTTCGGGGTTGAAGCTTTCTCTGACAGCCTAAGGTAAGTAAATTGATTTAGTTATCCAGCAAAGTCTGTCCTTGGTCCACTGCAAACATTGGAGAAGCTAAATCACGAGAGTAAAGGTGAGAGCGATCCAGTCAAAATATTCCACTCCGGGCACATGGACAGCAAGGCTTCAAATATAGGCAGGCCCGGATTTGTGGAGAGACCACCTAGGCCCAGGCCTAGGACGGCAGGATTTTAGGAGGCGGCATACTGCCCAACCATACCCACATTGGTTCAGATATTTAAATTTCCTGTGTGCCAATTCCCATTGCTCAGTCTTGATGATTAAAATTTGAGCAAATAAAAGGGAGTGGACAGGTGCAACACATGACAGCGGGCCTAGGGGCGCCCACTAGGTAAATCCGGCCCTGAATATAGAGAAGGCGCGTTCAAAGCATCGCTGGATCACACTGCAGAATGAGCTTGTGCAAACATTGCCATTTAAAAGTCCATATTTATTGGATATGCGTTAAAAACATAATACGAAAACGTGGATGGAACTCCCCTGCTTGTTTCATCCACTTTTTCGTATTATGTTTTTAACGCATATTCAATAATATGGACTTTTAAATGGCACTATTTGTGCAAGCTCATTCTGCAGTGTGATCCAGCGATGCTTTCATTGCGCCTTCCCTATATTTGATGTCCACTGCAAACATTGAATGGGATTGACTTTACAGATATTGTCTTTTGTTATCACTTCATTTCACTGAATTGATGCATATGTAAAACAATTTTGTGCAGCATCATTTGTGCAAAGGCAACACTAGAAATTCGAAGGAACTTTTCAATTGGCCAAGTTTTTGAAGTTTTTAAATAAATAAAAAACAAATCGTTGCTTCAGGCTACATTTCTACTGGATATTCCATTTGGGCACAATTTTCAGTAGGAGTACAGATAGGTACATTTCTCTTTTTCCTTGAAGGGATACTGTCATGAGAAAAAAATTTTTTTCAAAAAGTTCATGTTAACTATCAGTTAATACTGCTACTCCAGCAGACTGCTGCACTGAAATATAATCCTCAAAAGAGCAAACAGATTTTTTTATATTCAATTTTGAAATCTAACATGGGGCTA
>CM044433.1:142589630-142612560 GCA_024363595.1 Xenopus borealis | reverse complement strand
GGTTTTTCTTTATTTCCAGGTAATTGCCAAACAATATAGCGCACCTCAATACTGTAAGCCTGTCAGTATGGTTTTAGAGGGTAGAAGGGGTACCCCACAAATATACTTGGAGAACAAACCCCTTGCTGATAATGTGATGTTAATCTCCAGCAATGTGTTAGGAGGCTCAGGGTAGTTTTTCGATGCAGTACTAAGCTTGAGAGCTGCCTACACTGGGTTAACTAGATTTGAGGGTTCATCTGATTAGTAAAGTGCTAAGCAGTCCTCAATCTATGTTATTTCTTCCATTTTTAAATGTTGCAAAGCTTTCTGTGCAGCTGTGACTGTAATTTTAAGTGCAGATGTAATTGTGTCCCTGTTTGTAAATCCCTTGCCTGTGGATCAGATTCTTTGCCAGGGTTATCTTGGCACTGTTTGCATCTTATAGAAGCGAGAGAACATTTAACAAGAAAATCTTTAAACATAACCACTCCCCGTGCAAAGCAGAGACATAAGGTAACATTTCCTGATTTAGTAATATCCGGCTAACCATATATATTTCCTGTGGCTGCAGTTGAGAATTTCCAGTGCTGCTGTGCTGTAGTGCAAGGTAAGTGCAAGGTAACGGGCCACTGCCACTCCTTCATTGCTTTTGCTAACAGAATATTATGTGGCGTGTGTCTGATCTGTGAGGCTCTGTTTTGTATTTATTCTGTCTGTTTCACATCTAACATAACAGATTTACTGCAGCAGGGCCTCAGTCTGAGAATTCTGTCTCATCTTTCCCCAGCAGAAACAATAGATTCCATACAAACATCTGTCATCCACTGTGTCCGTTCAGCTGCATTTACCCTTTGTATGCATAAGGTTTTCTATATATTCTTTATTTTACATATATGCACCCAGTTTATTCCCAGACTCACTCTTCATCAAATAATCTTGCAGGTCCCGAGCATTCTGCATAATAGACACAATGCTCCCAGACAATTACCGGATGCTCGGTAACATTAAAGGAGAAATCAACCCTTACTTAAAAAAACCCTACCCCCCCTACCATACATAGACCCCCCCTCCTCCTCCACCACAGCCCAGTTGCTGCAAATGCCCCTAATGTTTTACTTACCCCTCGGTGCAAATTCAGATATCAGAGTTTACAGACGCCATCTTCTTGCTCTTCGGAAATCTTTGGTTCTTCTTTCTTCCCTTTTGCAATCTCTGTGACTTTCGCCACATGCGCAGTTGTCATGAACAGGAAGATTGCTCCAATTCTGCATGTGCAGATACACCGAAAACTTTTCAGACGACGGCGCCTGTGAACTCCTATGACTGAATCTGTACCGAGGGTTAAGTAAAACATTAGGGGCATTTGCCCAGTTAGCAGCTAGGCTGGGGTGGAGGAAGGAGGGGGTCTATATAGGGTTGGGGGGTAGGGTTTTTTTTAAGTAAGAGTTAAATTCTCCTTTAATGGGGAACTATCGTGAAAGTTATTTTGTTAGTACTGGAATCAGTTATTTGAGTGAGCTCTAACACATCTGCTAGGAAAGGAAGCCCCCCTATAAGATGTATTGGATGTAACTGTCAATGAATATCTGACACCCAACTGCTGCATTAAGACAGAAGGAAGAGAAATAGATGCTAAGAGATGAATAGTGAACATAAACCTGATTATGTCAGAAACAAAGCAGAGTATTTAACTGATTGTATTCAGAAAGTTTCTCACGTCAGTATGATGCTTATATTACATTTTCATTGTCTCGATTGTTCCCCTTTAACATGTGAAATATGACCAGCAACAATGAATTTCTTTGCAAAAAATACATTTGTACAGCCAACATAGCCCTGATCAGGAGCTTTCTCAAGACATATAAACCAAACAGTGAACTTCAAATACCCCCATAGCCAAACCCAGCACAGGAAGTGACATCATGGATAATAATGTAAAGTGAGCAGGGCAGCTACATTGCACATACTGTATATAAAAATATATTATAACACTCAAAGGTGCTGTTACCTGCACGTAAATTATCCACATGAGTTCATAATGTAAAACAAATCTATCAACATATATATATATACTTTAATAGACCTAAGACATGAAAATATTTTGAAAGCAGATCCAAGTGAAATGAAGCATTAGTTCTGGAGCAATTACTGCTTTGAATATATTTGTTCATATTCATGTTTTATGGCTATATGTAGTCGTCTTGTAAAAAGTCCTAAAAGGGATTAAAATGTTTACTCCCAATTGTTCTCTTTACCCTATCACATGTCCTAAAAGCCGCCTTCTGTACATTGATTTGTTTCCGAACCCACACATTCAGCTCTCAACTGACATATTCCCATCTACACAACTGGAAATGATTGTCTGTAACTGCATGCTGAGATTCCTGAATGCTAAAGGTGAACTATCGTGAAAATGAAAATGTAATATAAGCTTCCTCATACTGAAGGAAGAAACTTTCTAAATACTGTACATTCAATTAAAAAATCGCCATTGTTTCTGAAATAATAACGTTTATATTCGCTATCCCTCTCTCAGCATCTGTTTCTCTTTATTTGGTCTTCATGCAGCAGTTGCGTGTCATATGAATAATCCAATATATCTTATAGGGGGGCTCCCTTTCCTAGCAGATGTATTAGAGCTCACTCAAATAACTGATTCCAGTACAAAAAAAATCTAACATAATAACTGCCTTTTGTGCAAATCCTACATGTAGAGAGACATGATGTCTGTTGATTTTAATAGAGTGAGCTCTAATACATCTTCTAGGCAAAAGGACGCCCCCCCATAAGATATATTAGATCATTTATCTGACACCCAACTCCTAAATGAAGACAGAATGAATAGAAACAGATGCTGAGAGGGAGAAAGTGGAGATAAACTTAAGTATTTCATAAAGGATAAATGAAAAGCTAATTCCCTCTTTTATAACCTCCTAAAAAACAAAACAGGATAAATACAATGAAAATGCGATGTATCATACCCACAAATAGCAGGATACATTTCAGATATTGTGAGTAATACAGAACAGGTTAGATTCTGCTCAAAGTCTTCAAGCTTCACATTAACCTATGTTCACCCCTCGGCCTTCTTATCATGAGCCCAGCCTCCTTTCACTACATTACAGCAGGGGGGGCACAGCTATATAAAGAGGGGAACACAGCAGGTTTGGGTCGAGTGAAGGTGGAGAAGCAGCGGGTTAGGGTCTGGTGTGGGTTGAGTTTTGCTCAACCAGCTGATTTATTAATCACCCTTGTTGCATCAGCTAATATTACAGGCCAAACTCATTTTCTGCTTGATAATTTGCGACTACCCCATAGCATGTGAGAGTCACAGACACTTTCCAAAATGTCACCCCCTATGACAAGTTTGAAGTCCTGCATCATTAATGCTATTAAGAATCTAAAGCTTTAGATAAGTTCAGTATATAAAATACGGAATTTTTAGCTGTATCCATTTTTAGGGTTTAGTTCTCCTTTAATGGGATGACAGGGGCAGATTTATCAAGGGTCAAAGTGAAAATTTGAATTAAAAAATTTGAATTTCGAAGTAATTTTTGGTTACTTCAAAAGTCCAAAATTTGTTTCTGATTGAAAAAAAATTTGACCTTTCGAAAATCAAAGTACTAATTCGACTAATTTGACCCTTTGCCACATTAAACCTGCCGAAATGCTGTTTTAGCCTATGGGGAACCTCCTATAACCTTTAAGTAGTATTTTTGGGGGGAAATCTCTTGAATTGAACAATTTGAACATTATTAATTCATTCGAAAATTAAAATTTCAACTTTTTTTTAACTTCGAAATTCGACCCCTGATAAATCTGCCCCTAAATGTGCTATGCAAAGTAAATTAAACAGTAATGTTTTAAACATATTCTAAATACAGCATGTTTAATTTTCTAGTGTTTGGTTCAGATCAAAACTGAGACTGTGAAACTAATATGCATCCATATATGTATATGAAGTATGTATATATAACCATATAAACTCCATTTATACATAATTAATTATAATTTAAGTCTCACAATATTTCACAAGTTGTAATACTTACTGCGTGATTCATTTTCAAACAATTACTGGATGCCAGATATTCTTAATAAATAATCAACTTTATTATCTGGCCACAATCCACAGTGGGCTCTTTGTCAGTTCAATGTTCATTCAGTTAACCTGCTACTGTTACAGCATTTAATTATACATTCCAAATTCTCTGAAGTGCAGCACACCAGCTACCAATTTACTATTGTCAGTCAGCTCACATAAATGCAGATAATAAAAAGGTTACACTGAGGGGCTACCCGCCAGGCAAAGGTCCTGTTGTTATCCTTCTGAATTGCTAGTCTCCCATAAACAGTTGTAATTGAAGTTTAGGCTGCTTATTCATTCTACCGTTATATCTTATTCTCCTATGGCATATAATATATTTCCTCTAGCCCTGGCTAGGCCTCATTCACTGGAACTTTTTGTCCAGTGGAGTGAACCACAGAACCTCTCCACAACCCTGTATATTGGGGCCAGTGGGTTGAACAAAGCCCACCCCAAAATTAATATATGACAAAATTCTCCCTGTGAAATGGAATTCTTAAACCCTTGATACTACACCAGTGCCTGTAATGGACTGTTATTACTTTGATAACATAGGGTTATTCTATATCTCTGTCACACACAGTCATTCAGATGGAGACTGTGCTTTCCAGCTGTCCTGTTGTTGTGGTTGTTAAGGACAAGGCTGCTTTGAGCCCACCAATGCTATTCTTTGCACCCCTGACAGAATTCTAATCTGGAAATACTTCAAGAACTTAAAATCATACTGATGTGTACATATCAATGATAGTATTGATGTATTGTGTCAGTTCAATAACAAAGAACAGCTGCAGTATTCTTAGATTGTCCCTTCCTGACCCAACAATACCTGCTCTGACACTCTGATCCACCTAACCTTGCAGCCCTGCAAAGGAGTCACCCTGGGTTATTGAATGGAGTGTTGGTTACATTTTTAGCCTACTGGAAGATCTCACTGGCCCCTTATTCCAGCAAGACAGACAGCATATTTAAGAATGGCCAACTGGACAACTAAACTCTATAGGGCATACAAATCTTGCCTTGACCTTTATTTTATATGCTTAATTTTAACCCTGTAAAGTAACCCATTCACTATATTTAGGGCTACCATCAAGGGGGGGGGCAACCCAGTACTGTTCATCATCAAGACAAGCAAGTTAGGGATTGCTGATAGAGAAGAGTGTTAGGAGAAGTGTACATACTTCCTTACAGGAAGCTGCTGCTACAATATGATGGGTTTTCAATCCAGGCTGAAGCATAGAGCTCATTTAGAACTCTTTCTTGAATGAGCACCCCTTAGTGCTCTATAACTTGAGTCTGGGGTCATCTCATGTTATCATTACTCCAATCCAATTCTGCTGACTTTTTAACTAAAAATGTAAAAGTTACCGTCAAAGAGTCTTTGCATTGAACTTACAAAAGGTAGTTTATATGGAATGCAACCCCTATGCATTCATTCAGGTCCAAAAGGTAGCATCCTGCTTTTTATAAACCCTGCGTTATGTTAGTACCTTAAACTGCAGCTGGTCTGTTGTATCCAGATTAATAATTTTTTAGCCCTTTCCGAGCACCCTGGTTTATACATTGATGCTAAGAAAATAAGTAAATATTTTAACCATTTAAATTTTATTTTTCTATAAGAAAAGAACTTACATAACAGCAGAAGCCGACTTCAGTCATGTGGCTCTTCCTTCTGGTCTTGCTGGTTCTGATCTTCCTGTATAGATGGAACAGAGAGAGAGAGAAGCTACAAAATCTGACAGAGAAGTATGTGTTCATCACAGGCTGTGACTCTGGGTTTGGAAACCTGCTGGCAAAGCAGCTGGACAAAAATGGACTACAGGTGCTAGCAGCCTGTCTGACAGATAAAGGAGCTGAAGAACTGAAGAAGGAGACTTCCAGTAGACTGAAGACTGTAATGCTGAATGTTACTGACAGCCAAAGTGTGAATTCTGCGGCTTCATGGGTCTCAGATATTGTTGGAAACAAAGGTTAGAAGGCAGTTTATTTGTCTGTATTTGTATGGCTTAATACTGCATTCATTGCTTGAAACCATCTTCATACATCATTCATTGCTTGAAACCACTCTTCATTCTGCGGCACAGCAAAATTACTTACATACTATCAGGTGATACTAATTACATAGATATACATTAAAACATTTGTAGGTATCAAAGTTCAAATTCTAATGGAATAGAGTCCAGTGACAAATAAAGTCTAGTTCCAATCTCAGGTGATACAGTCCAGCAGGCACTGCCAATTCAAGTAACTAAATTGAATCTACAAGAGAAATAAAAAAGGAGGGTATACTCCCTGGTTCAGTATCCTTGAATCAGTTTATTCTGTAATACTGCTTGCACTTACAAAATTGATCAGTTACTATTTCACTTACAAAATTGATCAGTTCCCTCATCAAACAATATTGCAGCAATGCTTCAAGCAAGCTTGAAGTTGTTCTCCTGAGAAATCAGTCTGTGACTATATAAAAAAATATATTAAAAAAATCTGTTTGTTCTTTTGAAAAATTTATTTCAGTGCTGCTTGAGCATCAATATTAACTGATGTGTGACAGAATCCCTTTAACCCTCTAGATTTCTTCTTAGCCTCTCCTGTCTGTCCCATGCTTGAAGAATGCAAAAGATTTTATTATGCTGTGGAACCATTTTAAAGGGGAATTCTGATATCAGAAGGGTCTAGTTTTTCAAAAGTAGAAAGTAGTGGTGGCATTTATATCAAGAAGAATTTCATAGTACATACAATCCCAAGGGTAGGTGCTAATTTAGGGTTAGTGCTAAGAAGACTTTGTACCATTTTGTATTTTTTTCACATTTCTGGTAATACCAAAGCATATTTATTATATACAGTAAGTATTGCCTTAAAAATAATGTAGAACTCATACCTTGTGCCTCCTATGAACTACACTCTCAATAGTATTGACCATTCCCCTCCATATACTTCAGGGGTTTATGCCTCGCTCTATGATATTTCATGTAGCTTGTGCTCATTACTACCAGCAAGACAAGAATGAAACACTAATAACACCCACTAAGAAGCCTTTCTTTTTTTAATTTTTGGCCATGTTCTCTGTTTTTTTCTCTTCTGTAGGGCTGTGGGGGCTGGTGAACAACGCAGGCATTTCAAATCCAATAGCCCCCAATGAATGGCTTGCAAAGGAGGATTATTTAAAGGTGCTAAATGTGAATCTATTCGGGGTTATTGATGTTACACTCAAGTTGCTGCCACTGATTCGTAAATCAATATTGGAGCACCTGGTGCACTCCTGTATACATTCAATTATTCTCTCAACAACATGATGATCCTGCATTTGTCATTATTCTGCAGGCGGGAGATGGCTCAGTTTGGAATCAAGGTGTGCATAGTGGAACCTGGATATTTCAAAACACCAGTGGCTGACGAAAAGATACAAAGGAAGTGTTTGACTGAAGTCTGGGCAAAGCTGCCGCAGCACATCAAAGAAACCTATGGACAAGAATACTTTGAAAAATGTGAGTGCTCTCCATGCATTTATAGAACAAGAAAGTGTCTTGTCTTTAGCTTCAGGAAAGGCCAATGCTGTAAATAACCAGGGACACTAGTTCAACAAACTTGGGGTAGTACAATATGAAGTAAAAAGTTTGCTCATGTTTTAGCAACACATTGCAACCAATCAGCAGGCAGCATTAACTGGCCAGCTTAAAACAAACGTCTGATTTGTTGCTATATGTTATAAAATGTGGAACAAACTTTAGACTATATACATTCCATAATTCCACTACTATTCTGTACATAACCTGCAGGTAAACAACTTAATGCAGGACTCAAGCACCCATGGTACTAACTTGAGGGGCAAACACATTAGCACCTTATTTTGTGCAAGGAATACCTCATCTGTCTCTTGTGAGGGGTGCAGAATTATTCCTTTGACTTACTAGGACTCCCAGAAATTTTTATGCAAGCAGCTCTCCCTGTTCCTTTCCACAGCACTCCTACATTCCAAAAATACACTTGACATCTTTAGCACATAATATATTTATCACGAAAGCATTATAAAAAGTAGATGTAAATTATATGTACTGTACGTATCAAAATATTAATTCATTTGGATTTGCTTTTTCCCCTAACACAGACTGTAACAATGTAGAGCGCAATCTAAAAAAGGTCAGCTCAAATCTTCACCTGGTGACAGACTGCATGGAGCATGCCCTGACTGCTGTGTATCCCAGAACTCGCTATTCTGCCGGCTATGACGCCAAATTTTTTTTCATTCCCCTTTCGTACCTTCCTACTGTATTTGTAGATTTCCTGCTTAGCATTACTCGAGCTAAAGCTGCTCAAAGTGTCTAAGACAGGAATGTATGAAATCTGTTCTCAAATGATTGCATCCAATAAGAAAAAAATTATTCATTCCTTGGGGGAGTTTTTTTCACAAATATTGTGTATCTGTTTTTTGAACAGTGCATTTAAAAATCCATTACTTACAAAAACAGCTCTATATTGCATTGAATGTGTGTATTCTCACATCAATATTTAATCGAATGCAATTAATAAAAAAAGTGTTTTAATTTGGCATCTGTGTGTATTTCTTCCATTCATGTTTATTTGTATGTCTCCACACTAAATATTTTTAATATGCTCTGGGATTCACAGCATTGTGTGAAGTACTAAGTACTTTCAGGTGAAGGTCATGTGTCCTGCTGAAAGATTATGTTGCAATCATTTTATAAGTTTTATTTGGAAAAGTGATGAAACAGGTTCAGATCTGGAAAAAAAGGCAACAAAGACATTTGCAAGACATTATAGATAATTGAATCCAAACCACTGATATTCATAAAGTTCCTGCATCAAGTCCAGGTTCAATCTTGATTTAGGTGTCATTAATGGTTGCTGATACCCATACAATGTAAAGGTTACTTATCACTTGAAACGGGTACTGGATAAATTGTACTGTACCTCTAATGGGAGCTCTTCCTACTATACTGGTATAGAGCCACCAGAAGGGTAAACACTAGTAATGTTTGGGCAAAGTTTTTTTTTTTACCTGCACCCTGAGCCTACCTGCACCCACCTCCTCCCCTCTATGTATAGGCCAGCCCTACCCTACCACCTGGCCTGTGGTGTCATAAAAGATGAGGGGTGAGGCAAAAACAGAATAAAAAAAAACAGTATAAAAACAGAAGCAGGAAGCGAGCAGGCAGAAGAGCTCAACCCAAACCCGCCTGCAAATGGAGTGCTGGGCTGGCCGTACCCGCCTGACAAGCTGGTGCCGCGGGTACCGACAGGGACATGACTAGTTTACTCTAAAAAAAGTTAAAATTACATTGTTACAAACCATTTAATGATAAAAAAAAACAGTAGTTCCTATACTGTAGGAAGCCACCTGGATCTACACACAAGGCACAAGAGTTCATGCAAGAGAATAGTTGAAGACATGAAAAACACTGGTAATTAACAGATGTATGAACAAAATAAACAACTCCTAAAAGTTGCTACAGAACTTGGTGAGATAAACCAAATGTTCTTTGCAAACAATTCCAGTAAAAATGAAATAAGCATGTGGGATGTATAAGTATATGTCTCATTTATAAATGAGAGCAAACAGTATTCGCTTCACTACATCCATTCTTCCTGCGATATATTATCAGCAGTTAGGGAAAGTGATATTCTGAGACAATTTGCATTTAGTTTTAATTTTGTTCATTTTTGAATATTTGTGTTGTTGAAGTTATTTAGCTTTTTATTCAGCAGCTCTCCAGTTTCCAATTTCAGCAATCTGGTTGCTAGGGTCTAAATCATACACAAGCAACCATACATTGATTTGAATAACAGACTGGAATATTTCAGCGGAATTCCTAAAGGAATATTGCCGACCGTACCTCAAAAATAAGGGGAGACAAAAAAACAAACAAAAAAAAAAGAAATATAGTGTAGTAGTTCAAATAAAATAGATTGCACCCAGTGCACCTAGTGACCCTGCGGGATTCGGTAACGGAGCCGTGCACAGAACTACACAAAATAGGCGAGAGCCTGGCGGAGAAGGACTTAGGCGCATTAAAATTACTTTGATATACTTTTTCCGCACATGCCGCTCTCATTGCTATCCATCTAGATCAGAAGGTTTAACGGAAGAATTTGAAACATAACTAAATGCTGCATTTTATCTAAAACATTTGTGAGTACATTCAGAAACAAACCCGAGATTGTGTGGGTATATTCTTTGAACAGCACTTGTTATTTACGTAGTACACCTGCACACTGGTTGATGGTGGTGGAAACTTATTTATCTTTTTGGTGAAAAAACCCCTAATGGGATACTGAAAAGCACACTGATAAGTGTAAAAAAGAATTTATACACTGGGTGCAATCTATTTTATTTGAACTACTACACTATATTTCTTTTTTTTTTTTGTTTGTTTTTTTGTCTCCCCTTATTTTTGAGGTACGGTCGGCAATATTCCTTTGGGAATTCCGCTGAAGTATTTTTTGAGGGAAGGAGAGAACCCTGTTTGCCACTGTTTTTGGAAGACAAAAGTATTACACTGCGGTTTGAACCTAATTTTGTAATTACAGACTGGAATATGACTAAAAGAGGGTCTGAATAGAGAGGTGAGTAATGAAAAGTAGCAATAACAATAAACTTGTAGCCTTACAGAGCATTTGCTTTTAGATGGGGGATTTGAAAACGGCAAAGTTGATTAGAAAAATTGCTTAGAATTGGACATTGTATAACATACTAAAAGTTAACTTAAAGGAGAACCACACTGAGCAACATGTAAGAATGTTGATATGTTAGCTGTTCCTGTCATTAGATGGCAGCATGAGTCAGGGAATGCCAATCAGGAGAGACTGGCAGGACCCCTTTGTGTACCTCATACTAGACTGGACATCTGCTGTGCCAAGACGGGCCATAGGAAACTAAAGAACCGGTGTGAAGTTGTGATGGTGACTGTGAATAAAAGCTTTTTTATTTGTCTCTTAAGAGCCTATTTATTAAACTATGTTAGAAAATAACAAAATAAACCACACATGATCATCTGTTCACCAGGCATCACCGTATTAAAATAAAAAAACAAGAATCAAGAAAAATCAAGCAGGCTTGACTTTCGACATAGAAAGAAGCAAATACAGTTGTCACAATAATGGTGTAACATAACAGCAATACATATGGCAATCAGGCCGTTAAAAGAAAATATACACTGCTTAAATAACACGCTATTTGTTTTACACAGCTTTTACCCTGTCTTTGTACAGCTGAAGTCTCCCTGTAATGAAGATGTGAATGCAAAGAGTTACTTTGGACTTCATACATATAATTATTACACACGCTGGTGACGCCCTGTAACAAACAGCCTTTGAGTGAGCACAGCATTCCTTGCTGAGGCTGTCCCAACATGACCTCCCTCCATTTACTTTACTTATATTTACTTATATCTGTAGCTGTGTAGTGGCTTTGGCTCGCCCTCACAGTTTCTTTCATACTTCTCCTCAGCTCTGCTCCCTCCAATGTTTCTCTCTCTCTCTGTCACTTATTTATCTGTCACTGAATATTTCTTAACTCTGTATCTATCTACCATTTCTGCATTTGCACTCAATTGTGCATCTCTTTTTTTCCCCTCTGACTTTTTTCCTTTCTTCTTGTTACTCCTCTCTCCTTGCTCTCTTCTCTCTTCCTCTATTCTCCTTTGGCATCTCCCAAGTGATTGTGATTGTAATTGTCCAGGGGTGCTAGAATTAGTGGAATATAGGAACAATGGGAGGGGGGACAGAGGCACATTGAATGCCAGCATATGATTAAAAACGAGAAATATAAACCTTATGTAGGGAGTCTGTGAATTTCTGTCCCATCCTATAGGTTGTTTTTGTGCAGGGAGGGGGTCCCTACCTGTGAGTGGGTCCCCATTCCTGTGACCTGGGAGGAAGGAAAGCCTGCAGGGGGAGTTCTGGGAGAGAAACAGACAGAGAGAACAGTATCTCTGTAAGATGCCAAATACTTTGTGGCAGAAAAGCCCGCTTTGTTCAGGGTGTGAAACAAAAGGGGGCACGTAGCAGTGTGGTTTATTTAGGGCATGAAAAGCTAAAAGGGTCTCTCTACAGACTCTGAAGAAACTGTCATATAAGTGGGAATCCCCCTAGAAGGTCAAAGATCAAGCAATCTGCATTATTATGTAAAGTTGTTCCCAGCTGGAACATTGTAGAAATGCAAGTAATCCTGCAAATAAATCTTACTTCTGTGGGCATCAGATTTGTTCCCAGTGAGAACAGCACAGTCTATTCTGACCCTGGGTGGAGGCACACCTAATTATAATGTACCTGCTCCTCCATTCATCTGAGACAAAAGATTCCTGTAGTAATAAAAAGATGATATCAGTTTCAAATTTCATTCATACTGTATACTGTGTGCAGGTGTGGTTATAGAACTAAGTGTATGACACTTTTAGGTTCATAGTCCATGGGACTTTAAGACCATGATTTTATGGCCCTTCGGGCTTCTGCACTTGTGCCTAGCACTTTGTAAAAGAGGGTCTCAGTTTTTCACTATACCATCTTCACACCTCTCATTGAAGGTGCCCAGTGAAAGTGAATGTGGTCTTTCTATTCTAGGATTGTTTGTAGGGTCATGGTGAAGGGGATGATGCTATATCCAGTTCTTTTCCATGCTGATAGAAAGAAAGGGAACACATTAGCTATAAAACAAATGTAAAAGAATCAAGTTCATGAATGTGGGATCCTTATAAGCTGAGTGAGGTATGCAAAATCTTTGTCCATGGCCTTCAAATTATTTTATATCATTGTGACAGTTTGGGCACTTTTAGAGCTACTCAGCAGTTTCTAGCTTTTATACTCCTAAAGGAAAAGAGGTGGATCTTATTTGTAACGCTGCCATCAACGATTACACAGCTACCAACGATTGCAGAGCTACCAACGATTACACAGCTACCAACAATTACACAGCTACCAACAATTACACAGCTACCAACGATAACACAGCTACCAACAATTACACAGCTAAAGTTCAGTGTGAGCTTAATCTTGATTTGTCCTGCGGCACAACGATTTCCAATAATACAAATTTTAACTCTACTTTAACATGTAAGTAACATCATTGCATTTTGCTATATAGGAGCAAATAGAAGGTTGAGTGCTTTAGGTGCAGTAACAGCAGGGTTCACTTCCGTGTTTATGTTTGTGCTTTGCTGTGCTATGCTATGTATGTTACATTTAGGTCGTTAGTTTCAATATACCAAACTGAAATATTATACTTGCTTAAAATTCTGAGATTTCAGAGTAGCCTGGTAATGTGATCCTTTTTTTTTTTATAGGTACATTTTTATTTTGCTTTAAAAACATCAAACATGTAAACAATAGATTACATTGCAGATAATCTCATGTGTGTCAGAGTATCATAAAGGAGAACAGAATAACATTAAGCATGCAGTGATAGTTGTTGTAAATAGCTTCAAAAGGACACCTCAGTTGTTTTGCTCTAGATCAAGGGATTGGCTTAGTTGGGTCTACGGATGGTATCTGAGAATACCAAATGCCCTGCCTCTGTAACAAATTAAAGGGAGGGCCTCTGGCATGGACCTGTTATGGGGGGTTTGGATCCATCTCATGCCAAGAGCCCCAGATTTTATCGAATTTATCTGGTGCTCCTGTAATATCAAATGTGAGCTTATAGAGTGGTACTACCTTGTTGACTAGCTGTATCCAAGCTCTAATAGTGGGTGGGGAGTTGCCCATCCAGTGGATAGCTATATATTTTTTTGCGTACAATAGCAAGATGTGATAACATAGTCAAGGATATTTGTTAGGTATGACTTCCACTAGTACCCCCAAAAGGCACACAGTCGGATTTATTAGCCTCGGGAAGTCCAGGTTGTCTGCTAAGTAGTTTACTACTTGTGTCCAGAAACCTAGGACGTAACGGCATTCCCATACTAAGTGGAAGAAGTCAGCGGCTGGTACTTGACACCTGGGATAGAGGTCAGAGGGTATTCAAACCATTTGTCTGAGTCGCATGAGAGTAATATACACGTGATGTAAGATTTTGTATTGTATAAGCTTTTCCTTTAGTGAGAATGTGATCCTTTTAAGCTCATATTTAAACTCTTAGGTGATACGTTATGAAAACAAAATGCAGCGCTAGCTTTAGTTATGGTGCAGCCTTTTTAAGATTTATATTTTTAATGCAAGGCTGTCCAGCCTGTTCATTAGTCACCCTTTAAAAGTAAAATTATTGTTTGCCATGGGTAACTGTACCTGTTCAAATGCGGTGTCTTTTATTACATATTGGGGCAAGTGTTCCTTTAAGTTTGTCTGCCTGCAGGTTGGACAGATCTAATGAAGTCTCCATCTTGCCCTAGTACACATACAATGCCACATTCACCATCTCTTTCAGAAGGGTACTCTATGCACAGCTATAAATGCTGTCACCCTGCCTAGTTAGTTAGTAAAGGGTGAGCTGTTAACCTATGCCAACCCCCTCCTTCCAACAACTGTTAGTGTCTGCCACATAGTTTGGGACTAGGACAGAGCCTGTTCATTCCCCAGAACAATGTTCTTCCACTAAAAGCAAATTCCTCTAATTAAATGCATGGGGAAGGGGGTATTATTTTTGTTTTGAAGAGTTATTATCTATCCCAGGCATTTAGTCCTCAGCCAATGGGCCTGCACAAGACCCATATACACTTGTTTGCCATAAAGTAAACTAATAACTGAACAGAAATTCCTGGGCTTTAACTATAGTTTTTTGCTACTGCATTTACAGTCATAAAAACTGCTCCCTGGTGCCCCATGCCTGCTGCATCCTGCAAATTCACCTTGTTTGTGTTTGGGTTGGGTGCAGATTGACACCCTTGCCTCAGGTGCCAATGCTTTTTGGAGTGGCTCAGAATGCAGTGAAGCCAAAGTACATAGTGCACATTGTGCTGATCCAAAGGTCAATAAATGGTATGGGGATGCCTATCACTATTTATCACTATTTAAGCTGCACAGTCCCTGACCCTGATGACTTTTGAAGTGAATTTTTTTTTTTTATTTACCTTGGCAGTCTGTTTCTTGTGCTTTTGTAATATTTTTGGTGTTAATGATTATCTGATTTGAAATGAACATACAGTATTATTAGGATGGAACCTCTGTTATTTAAGCATAAAATGGTTAATGTTAACTTGATTTTACTGTACTGGTAGTTCCACAGTACCAGTTTGAGACCAAAGGTTTAGGCAAAGATGAGAAATGAGCAAAATTTGCAAAATGCATTGGAGTCAGTGGGTGTTTTTCCTCACTGAGTTTTTTTTCGATGCAAAATGCATTGAAGCCAATTGCTGTTTTGGAAGCCAATCTGCTGTTTGGGGGTTTTTTTTTGGGGTTTTTTGCACAAAATACATTGGAGTCAATTTTATTGCCTTTTATTTCCCATACAAAATACATTGGAGTCAAAGGGCTCCACATTCTTTTGAGGCAAACCTTTTTATGGTTATGTAAAAAAAAATGTATTTATTTATTTTTAAAACAGTATTTTGGCTAAAATGAATGCCTGGGGAGAAATTTTGCTCAAGAATAGTGCAGAGCGATAAAGATTACTTTGGTTTTTTTTACATTTGGAGTATTGATTTTCTTTGTGCATTTCTCTCCCAATATTTAGTGGTCATATATAATATATATATTTAATCACAAATTCATAGGGTTCTAACAGAAACAATACAATTTTACAGGGTTCTAAAAGAAACAATATTTAGATTTCTGAAAGATGTTGCAAAGGGTTAGTATAGTATAGTATACGCATGTTACTAGGCATCTGCAAAAAATAATTCTTGCGGTACACCAAACAGAGGTTGTCAGGCTTACCAACAGAAACCAGCCTGTACCTATGTTATGTTTTGGTAGCCGAGGATGAGCATAACAATCAGGTTCGTGCAGCCATTACACTTCAACAGTAACTTCAACTCTAACACTTTAAGCTGTGTATCAAGTACTGTGTATGCACAGTATAACTCTTGTGCACAGTGACACCTAAAGGCCATTTGTATAAACACAAAGATTTTTTTCTGGTGGGACCCAAAACTTTCTAGTTACTCTACTGTAAGCATGAACTTCAACCAAGAGGAATCAAAGTGTTTTCTGCTTTTCAGTTCTGCAAGGACACAATCAGACTTAGGAGCTAAGTGGAGCAAAATGTTGACCAACAACAGGATAGGTCCAGACAAACAAATCACAAACAAAGTGAAAATTATGAGTCAATAGTAAGTGTATTTAAATTCCAGGTTAAGAAGTTAGGGCGGGAGCATTGGCATATCCAGTAGTCAGGTCAAGGTCAGAATATGGCATACTTTAGATTTCAAAGCCAAAAAACCTGGAAAAGTAGATTTACCCCATACATTTTTTAGGTATTCTGCCTAATCCAAAATGGCTACCCCCGTCTTTCTACTCCTAATTACCAAACACCAAAGCTTTTCTGAACTTGCCAGTGTCCATAAAAATGTATGAAATTTTTCAAAAATCACCTAAAAACTTAAAATTTGCAAGGTTGTATTTCCCAAACAGACACCGGCTTGGTCATTGGAATAGACCACAAGTCTACAAATGACTTGACCTAGTAAGTAATCCCTCAGTGTTCACTTTATTGCAAAACATTCCTAAATCTCAGCGTACCTGGCTTAACTAAGGAAATGTTTATGGCTGATCAGTTAATGTTAATGTTTTGAAAGGCTTCTTCATATTTGGGACTCCATGATACTTGGTATTTGTGATTCCTTCCAATGACATTGGTTAACAAAGCAGTCATTTGGCAGAAATTTATAATAACAGAAAACCAAACTTTAGGAATGTACTTACCGCTTTCTTAGTTTTTGATGGAAGAATATCAGATATGCGTTGATTATTGGGGCACAGGTATAGGATCTATTATCTAGAATGCTTGGGAACCTAGGGTTTTCCATATAAGGGATCTTCTAAAAGTATGAGCAAAAAAATGTGTTTGTGGCAAAACCACAACTCGAAAATAAATGCATTTGTCACTCAGAGTACAGTACGTGCTGTCACTGCATATGTAGAATGAGAACACAAATAACTGTGTAAATAATGAATCTCAACAAATGTTATATGCTTGTTTGTATTTCAGAGCCACTGTATATCATGTGGCTCCTACTGCTGGGGGTGTTGGCGGCACTGAGCTTTCTGTATAGATGGAACAGACAGAGACAGACACTCCAGAATCTCACAAATAAATATGTGCTGATCACCGGCTGTGACTCTGGATTTGGGAACCTTGCAGCAAAGCAACTGGATGCTAGAGGACTGAAGGTGCTGGCAGCTTGCCTAACAGAGAAGGGAGCTGAGGAGTTGAAGAAGGAGACATCCAGCAGACTAAGGACTGTCATTGTTGATGTTAGTGACAGTGACAGTGTTAGCAAGGCTGCTGAATGGGTTTCTCAAATTGTCGGAAATGCAGGTTTGTGCATGGTGTCCTATTTGCAAATTGCCCTATGGGAAAAGGGGGTAGGAAACAATTCCTGTTACAAAATATATAATTTTATGTCAAAATATTGACACAATTCCTCTAAAAAGTTGCCATTAAACTCTTCATGTGACATTAGGAGTAAGCCATGCTAAAATGATTTGTCTAGGTATAAAGAAAGGCAGAGCTCATTCAAACAGGAAGACAAGAAATTCCTTGCAGCTTCCATCATAATTGTTTTTTAAAACATCAAACAGAAAACATAGAACTATAGAAGGGTTGTATTGTACATTCAAGGAGAACTAAACCCTAAAAATGAAAAGGACTAAGAATGCCATATTTTATATAGTAAACTTACTGCACCAGCTTCTCAATCGCAGCAATGATTCAGGACTTCAAACTTGTCACAGGGGGTCACCATCTTGGAAAGTGTCTGTGACAATCACATGCTCAGTTGGCTCTGAGCTGTTGAGAAGCTAATTATCAAGCAGAAAATGAGATTGCCCTGTTATATAAGCTGATGCTACAGGGCCAGTTATTAAATTGTGATGCTAGTTGCACTGGTTTCTGTGCTGCCATGGAGTAATTATTTGTATTAATCATTAATCAGCCTTATACTGTGACATTTCTATTCTATGTGTACTGTATATTGTGAGTGGGTCCCTAAGCTCAGTAAGTGACAGCAGCACAGAGCATGTGAATCAGTGAATCAGTAGAAAAGAAAATGGGGAGCTACTGGGGCATCTACTGGGGAGACACAGATCTTTACTGCTAAAGGGCTGTGGTTGCCTTGGGCTGCTACAGAAGCACAAAACATCATGTACAACATTTCTAGCTACTTCTTTAGTTAGGTTTTAGTTCTCCTTTCAGTTATCTGTGTATTCACATCTTGTGTTCTGGTTTGTACAAGATTTATTCCATTTTGTACCAGATGAAGCATTGGGTAGCCTAGGCACCATGTCTTATGCATACTTTTTATATAATACAGGTTTGAGATCCGTTATCCAGAAGCCCATTATCCAGAAAGCTCAGAATTATGGAAAGGTCGTATCCCATAGACTCCATTTTATCCAAACAATCCAAATGTTTAAAATTATTTCCTTTTTCTCTGTAAAAATATTGTACTTGCACCAAACTAAGATATAATTAATCCTTATTGGAAGCAAAGCCAGCCTATTGGGTTTATTTCATGTTTACATGATTTTAGTAGATTTAAGGTATGAAGATCCAAATTATAGATACATTATCCAGACTACGCCAGTTCCCAAGCATTCTGGATAACAGGTTCCAAATAATAATAATAACAAAATTATTAATAACGGGTAGCAGAACATTTTTGAAAATTCAAATATAAAACTATTTGTAAACCTTACTTCTTCATGAAGTCTGGGTTATTTCCCTAATATTTTGGCCAATGTGTTTCTGCAGGACTCTGGGGTTTGATAAATAATGCTGGAATTGGCCTCCCTGTTGGACCTAGTGGGTGGATGAAGAAGGAACACTTTGTCAAGGTGATCGATATAAATTTGTTGGGTACTGTTGATGTGACACTTAAACTGCTGCCTCTTATCAGAAAAGCAAAAGGACGAATTGTGAATGTTGCCAGCGTTATGGGAAGGATTTCTCTTTTGGGCGGAGGTTACTGCCTCTCCAAATATGGTGTGGAGGCCTTCTCAGACAGCCTACGGTGAGTTATGTGGACAATAATCAATTTTGTTTAGTGTTATCCTATTAATGCCTCTGGGCAAACAGATTTTTGGAACTCATTATCTGTACAAACAACTGTTCAACCTATAGTACTTGTACTACTGTAGTGCAATACTTTAACCCCTGACAGCTGAAAGGGCCACAGCTTGATATCCCTGATATATAGTTATGTCCCAATCTCACTCTGCTATACCTGTTACCCTACTGCTACTACAGGTATGGGACCTGCTATCCAGAATGCTCAGGAGCTGGAGTTTCCCATCTCTTATCCCGCTTCGAGATTCTGCTCTCGAACCATTATTTTTCAACTTCTTGACTCTCTCTTTTCTTTTAACCCCAGGTTTGGAAGTTGATTGTACGGAGCACTCAGTAGGTATATTCTTAAAATCTTCTTTTATTGAATATTATTAAAATCCTTCCTCTTCCTCAGAAGCTTCTGAGGAAGTGGCGAGACGCCACGAAACGCGAAATGTCACACGCTATTATGATTTTAATGTTATTCAATAAAAGAAGATTTTAAGAATATACCTAGAGTGCTCTGTACAATCAACTTCCAAGCTTCGTATGAATCAGCCTTGACTGGTGGCCAAATTACATGTCAGCACCAGTGTCGGTTTTCAGGTGTGTGCTCCCTTTGGATCTCATATACCTTCTAACCCCAGGTGACTTCTATTTCAATTTTCTACTTTCTTTCTTTCTACGCATTTCCAGGAACCCGTAAGTGTAGCTTCTCAGCAGGTGTGGACCATTGGAAAACATGGGTCAGTAATGGACTGCTAAAGCTCTGGGTTGGTACAATAAGCTCAGTTTAAACAGCATTCTTTGCCCTATTCTTTTCTAGGCTTTAGGTTGTGAGCATCAGACAAGCTTTCCATTTAAAAAAATCATGAAGGACTTTTAAATAAAAATGGAAACATTTACAGACATGAAGGGGCAGATTTACTAAGGTTCAAATTCGAGGGTTGAAATTTGTTTGGGAATTAAAATCCTTCGAATTTGAATATCGAATTCGAAGGACTTCACCGCAATTCGATTGGTCAAAAAATTGAATAGAAATTGTTCGATCGATCAATAAAATCTTTCGAATCGAATGATTTTAACCATTCTATCGAATTTATTCGATCAAAAATAAAGAAAACCAATTTGGTAGATTGAAACTGGGCAGTCGAATAAAAATTTAAAGGGGAAGTTATTCGACTGTCGAATTATTCGATTCATTCGATTCGATCGCATTTTCAAAATTCTATGGTCGAAGTGGTCTTCAAAAACATTTGAAAATTAGAATCTTTTTTGAAAATTCGATCAAATTTCGAATCATTCATGTGAATTTAGTAAAACTGCCCTGAAACGTATGGATAACCACTGATCTCTAATGAGAATACTAATAAATGCTCCCCTTGTAGAAATGATTTATAATGATGTATCCTCTAATATATGACTATATAACTTATTGTACCGACACAGAAGCTTCTTATATATTGGACTGTACCACTTTATTAGCTTCTGTGAAGAACACCTCACTATCCATACTCATGTATTACAGCAAACAAACTATCTCATATTTTATCGCCGGATTAAAGAACTGCCTGACTGTTCTCTAGAGAGCACATGTTAGGGTTGGCGTCACTGCTCCTTTGCTGCACATGTATCTCACAAGGCGCTTGCAAGCCAACATTCACCACTCGATGACAGTGTTTGCATTTTTCAGCAGAAATGCCAATATGCCAAGGAAACAACATATTTCTGCTAGGCTTTTTTTCTTAAAGTTTACTAAAATTCTTCGAGCTAAATTGTGGGGAACAAGAAAAACCAGAAACACATGTTTTGAAAAGAAAACTACAAGCTGAAACACATATCATGTGCGTGTGATTTCATTAGCACAGTTATGAGAATTTTTTAAAAAGCAAACATAAAAACGCTCCCGGTGTGACCTCGTCTCAGGTGTTTGATTGGCAGCTCAGTAATTCAGGTGCAGATTTTGAACTGTTACAATTTTGCATAGTGATGGGCGAATCTCACCCGTTTCGATTCGCCGAAAAATTAGCGAATTTCCAGCGAAATTTGCGAATTGGCGAAAAAAATTGCGACACGAGTCACGTGTCGTTTCCGTCGCGTCATTTGCGGCTCGCCGTTTTCGACGCATCGCGTCGAAAACGACGTGCGGCATCAAAAACGACGCGCGACTCGTTTTTTTTTATCAAATTTTCGCTGGCGAATTTTTGCTGGTGTTTCGTGAATTTATTCGCCAGCGGCCAATCGCGGGAATTCGCCCCTGGCGAATAAATTCGCCCATCACTTTGCAACATTTAGTTGATACATTTCTCAGCAGCATCTCTGGAATATTAGAAATTATATTAGCTGTCAATTCTAACAGCCGCCTTTAATGGGGTTGATCACCTTCCAAAACTTTTTTCAGTTCATTTAGTTTCACCAGAAATAAAGACTTTTTTCAATTACTTTCTGTTTTCTATGAGTGATCATAATATTGAAGTGTAAATCAATATTTTCACCTTCTAAAGCATCTCTAGAGGGGTCAGTGACCCTCTAAATTGTTCTAAATTGAAATATTTAGTTGATACATTTCTTATCTTTGTCCCTGCTGAGCAGAATCTATGGGTTTCATTACAGGCAGCTGTTAGAATTCATACAATAGTTGCTAATACTTCAGAGATGCTGCTGAGAAATGTTTCAATGAAATGTTGCAAAATTGTAACAGTGTAGAGTCTGCGCCTGAATTACTGAGCTGCCAGACACAAACACCAGAGACAGGAACATTCAACTTTGGAGAACAGCTTGAAAACAACTCAACTGAAAAATAGTTTGAAAGGTAAACAACTACTTTAATGAAACTCAAGGATTCTGCAGCAGGCTCAAAGATAAGAAATGTATCAACTTAATGGAATGAGTTAGAACGGTTTACAGACCACCCCCCACCAAGCTACTTTAAAAGACATAAAAAGGGGAACATGAAACTTTACACTTCAGTATTAGAAAAAGTCACAAACAGAAAATAGAAAGTAATTGGGAAAGGGCTTTATTTCTGGTGAATTATCTGAAAATAACTGAACTGAAAAAAATTTCAGGAAGTGAACAACCACTTTTAGGATGCCAGTCTCTCTCTGCTACATGACCTGGCACCTCTGTGTATAATGTTGAAGCTGCCTTTTTAAGCTTGAAGTTATTTCATTTTTTTTATTGTCTATGATTGATGCAGTGGAGCAAAATAAAAGTTTTATGTATTTTTGCGCCCCTTGTTTGCTTCACATTAAAGACAATGACCTGGTTTACATATTAATTGTTGATGAAGACTATATAAACCCATTGGATGTTTTTCTACTGTCTAAAGGTGGCCATACACCAGATTAAAGATGCTGATATCTGTCCTTTAGACCAATTTGACAGCTTATCTGCCCATGTATGGAGGCTTCACATGGATCTCCCAGATCAATATCTGGCCAAAAATCAGCCAGATATCGATTGGGCAGGTTTGAATTTTCCTGCTTTTGAGGACCACATCGGCTAGTTGTGCCCATCGCCATCTTTATAATCTATAACCTGACTGTTTTGCCCTTGGGCAGAATTTTCAGATGAACCCGATATCACCCTGCCGTTGATGGGCATATTGAGGTCCCGAAAGGAGCAGACCTTATAGTGTATGGCCACCTTAAAGGAGAATTCAGCCTGTGGGGAAAAACCCACACCCCCCACCCCCAGGTAGACCACCCCCC
>CM044433.1:142550591-142569967 GCA_024363595.1 Xenopus borealis | reverse complement strand
AACTGTATTATAAACATTTTTTATTTTGCACAGCCTATTTTACCCGTTTTTTATACTGAGCAATGCCTTTAAAACTGTATGCACCAAAGATCAATTGCAAAATGGATTCTAATTATCATTTTTCTCCGTTATAATGTGTCTGGTACCAACGTATCCAACAGTGGACAAGTTGGTACCAGATACATTATGGAGTAATGTGGAGTATGAGTATGTTTACCACTTACATGGCATTACAGTCTACTGATTTGTGTTTGAATATTTACACATTACCACTGTTATCTATCCTTTATTTCCTTTACATCACAATCAATTTTCTTTATTACAGGGCTCTGGGGCTTAGTGAACAATGCAGGAATTAGTTTTCCTTGTGCTCCAAATGAATGGTTAACCAAAGAAGATTTTATAAAGATCTTGAATGTAAACCTGTTAGGTCTTGTTGATGTCACAATCAATATGTTGCACCTTATCAGGAAAGCCAGAGGGCGTGTGGTAAATATAGCCAGCGTGGCAGGTAGAATAACTATCTCTGGAGGCGGATACTGCATGTCCAAATACGGAGTGGAATCTTTCTCTGATAGTCTCAGGTGAGTAAGCATACAACATATGCAACCCTAAACAAGAGCTTTAGATGAGATTGAAACTGAAAAAGTATTTTTTTTATCATATCTAACCGCAAAAGCATGCAGTATAAGAAATACAATTTACAGTAACTTTTTTTTAAATATCATTTTCAAGATATTAATACAAATTTATGTTAGAAATGCTGCCTACGGTTCTGTCTGGCATAGCCAGTAGCTTCATCATAATGACATAAGGCATTTTCTAAACACAATTGATAAAAAATTCTGTACAGTTTCTAAAATAGTTATCTCTTCACTCTCCCCTACTGAGCATTTTTCTCTCTTCATTTTGTCCTAAAGCAGGAGTTGACAGTCTGATTTTGATTTGACTGATTCTAGGTGCCTAGAACATGTATTAGATAATCCTTTCTCTCTACATGCAGGATTTGTGCCAAGGTATAAGTGGGATAAGTTAATACATTTGTTTGGAAAGAAAGCCACCACAAAAAGATTTACTTGATCTAACTGTCAAAGAAAATCTGACTCCTGCATGAGGAGAGAATTAAATATATTTAGAAAGTTTCTTATTTTAATGTGATGAAGTGTGTGATACATTTTCTGGAAATTTCCCCTTTAAGACACTGATGCAGGTGGTGTCTCCTGATGCCTTTCTGCTCAGTTCTGAGACTAAAGTGAGCAGTGTCAGGAGACAATGTCCATTGTCAGCAGCTTATGCTTTTGGCATTCTGGCCAGACGGACAGACAAGCACTTGTCACATGTTCATGATATTAGCTGTGTAAATCTGCTAATATCATCAAAACTAAAGGAAAATAAATGCCCAGAACAGCAATTTTACATTACGTTGTTGGGGGGTGGGTTGACAAACATAAATAAAGTTAGTCATAAATGTTGTATAAATTATGAATTTATGTTATCCTGTGACCCTTCAGCTGGTTCAAGTCAGGGAACTACAACTACCACTTAAAGGGATACTGTCATGGGAAGAAATCTTATTTTCAAAACGCATCAGTTAATAGTGCTGCTCCAGCAGCATTCTGCATTGAAATCCATCTCTCAAAAGAGCAAACCGATTTTTTAAAATTTCATTTTGAAATCTGACATGGAGCTAGACATATTGTCAATTTCCAAGCTGCCTCAAGTCATGTGACATGTGGCTCTAATTGACTTCAATCACTCTTTGCTGCTGTACTGCAAGTCGGAGTGATATCACTCCCTCTCTTCCCCCCCCCCAGCAGCCTAACAACAGAACAATGAGAAGGTAACCAGATAACAGCTCCCCAACACAAGATAACAGCTGACTGGTAGATCTAACAACAGCCTGCCAGAAAGCAGTTCCCTCCTAAAGTGCTGGCACAAGTCACATGACCAGAGGCAGCTGGGAAATTGACAAAATGTCTAGCTTTATGTCAAATTTCAAAACTGAATTAAAAAAAATATTTTTGCTCTTCTGAGCAAAAACGATTATCTGATGTTTTGAAAAAAACAAGTTTTCCCATGACAGTATCCATGCCCTCAGAGTCTAAGTTTTCTGCAGTTTCAATTGTAATACTAATGTCAAAAACGTATGTGATCTCTTATGTCCTGAAATAAGTAGTTGTACTCAAATGCAATACTCTTAGATGCATAACATTTCTGAAACAATGCAAAGAAATTCTGTAGCTTGTCTTCTCCTGAAGATGTCTAAGGAAACAAAGTAATGCACTTATCACTCAACCTATGGTGGAATCACATGTCTGGCTAGTTTCCAATGACATGCTAAAGCAAATATAAATTTGTGGATTATAGTTTTGGTAAAATTCTGGGATTGGCTATTGTTTTGCTCAATACGTGAATCCTCCATTCTTTAAAACCTTTGTTTCCTCCTTTCTACTCTCCAGGCGTGAGATGAGGCCGTTTGGTGTAAAGGTGTCTATAGTGGAACCAGGCTTTTTTAAAACACAAATAACAAACACAGATTTAGTGAATCAAAGTTTAGAAAAGGCCTGGAGCAACACCACAGAGGAAATCCGCCAAAGCTATGGACAGGAATACTTTAAAAAATGTAAGTTTTATTGTTTACTCATAAATGGCTATTTGGTTCCTCTGGAATAGGTTGATCTAATGACAGGGGTGGATTCACTATTCCTTTAGCCCTAGACTGTAACCCAGCCCCATCCTGATCATTCCTGCCCCTTTTCCCTGTCGTAATGACACAGATCACCTTTGTGTAAATCCAGCACTATCTGATTTCAGCATATGGATTATATTCTACAACTGTTTCAGCATATACACAATAATAGCTAGGCCAAAGCCAATCACATAACAATATTTATTGTGTGTGCTTTTTACATTGGCTTCTGATGCATATCATGCATCTATAACTTAATTATTAACTTACTTAACATATTCCATTTTGTTCTTACTGTAGCGTGCCAGGCATCTCAGATGATTGTGCCATTGTGCAAAGGGAATCTTTCCTTGGTGACCGACTGCTTGGAGCATGCCCTCACTGCGGTACATCCTCGGACACGTTATTCTGCTGGCTGGGATGCAAAGCTGCTCTTTTTACCTCTTTCCTATTTCCCTACATCACTGGTAGACTTTTTGTTAGGTATTGATAATCCTAAACCAGCCCAAGGTTTATGACTGCTACAATATTTCATTGTAAAGATTATGAGGCAGATTTACCAAATTCACAAGAAGGATTCGAAATTTGATTGAATATGCAAATTAGGAAACTTTGACCATCAAATTTCACAATTCAACAGATTCGAATAACTCAAATAATTCAAATTTAATTGTATTCGAAAATTCCATGGTCGAAGTACTTTCCCTTTTAAAAAAAAACAATTTGATAGGCCAGTTCGCCAACTTGGACCTTCCCAATTGCATTAAAACCCTATGGGAAGCTCCCATAGGTGTTTTAAAGCTTTTTTAGATCAAATAAAAAAAATTTGATCGAAGGGTTAAAAGCTTGGTGAGCGGAAGTAATGTCACGCACACGGCACGCTGACATCACTTCAGTGACGTAGGGAGCGTATTTAGGTCCGATACCCAACCCTAGAGGGGCTGCTGTAAGTTTCCATACTAGGACTAGGTGGGGGCGGGCCGTGCCATCGAGCCCCCCCTCGTCCATGCGTATTATCTATGGCGCTGCAGCTGGCTGCAGTGGGTGCAATCTGCCCAGGGACCCTGGCCCAATTGCACCCCCTGTAGTTACTCCCATGACAGTCACTATTTATTGGGCAGGTGGGGGCTATCTGGACCTCTGTAAGGGCTGTTTTGGGCTCTGCATGCCTAAAATGCCTGGGACTATAGTATCACATGGAAGATATATACGATAAAGCAGTACATCAACTGTGGGACAAGAAATGTAATTCATCTGATCACATGTACCAATATGTCGGTCAGACATCGAGGTGTCTACGAGAGAGGTTGAGAGAACATATTTCTGATATCAGAAATGAATAATCCACAAATGTGTCCAGACATTGTTTGTCTTGCAGTGACGGTGATCTGGATTACTTTCGAGTGCAAGGCATTGAGCGTGTCATAGTTCCTAAAAGAGGCAGTGACCTGTCAAAAAAGATTTTAAAACGTGAGGTATTCTGGATTTTTATACTCAACACCAGACTACCTGGAGGCATGAGGGCAAATTCACTAAAGCGCGAAGTGTCTAACGCTAGCACTAATTTGCCAGCGTGATGTCAATTCGCAACTTCGCCGTCCCTGGCGAAAATTCACTAGCGAAGTAGACAGACTTGCGCTACTTTGCACCCTTACGCCAGGCAAAGTTGCGCACTGACGAAGGGACATAACTGCACTAATTCACTAAGATGAACGTTTTTGTGAACGTTACCACTTACGCTAGATGTTACTTCGCCAGGTCAGACCTGGCGAAGTTCAATACAATAGAAAGGAGTTTGAAAAAAAAACTTGAAATTCCCAAAAAACGCTGGTGTCTTACCTTTTGTTGGGTGATAGTCTGAAAAACAGCGACATTTTTTTAGGGTTACCCTCCTTCCCCCCTACATTTCCTAACATATGGCAACTCAACTATACAGGGGGCACATGTAGGGCAATAGGACAACTTTATTTTATTTATTAAAGGTTTCCTGGGCTTGTGTAGTGGAATGTAGTGGAATGTATTGGCTGTAACATATACTTCTATTATACGCTTAAGTTCACACCATATGCAAATTAGGCATCGCTAGCGTAAATGCGATTTGCCTGGCGAAGTAACAGTAGCGCTACTTCGCTACCGTTTGCCGCCCTGAGCACAAATTCACATCTTAGTGAATTTGCATAGCGATGGCGAAAATTCACCTGGTGAAGTGCAGCGAACACCGGTGAAGCCCTCGCTAGTGCATTTTCGTGCTTTAGTGAATTTGCCCCATGAACTCCGAGATCGATGTCTCCTGTTACTATCATTAGAATGATTGTTTCAATTCTCTTCCTCTTTTCGTCTCATTTATCTCTTTACTATATATATATATATATATATACATATTTTTTGAGCAGAATATATTTTTTACACATTAGTTGTCTTTAATAAACATTTAAAACAATATTTCAAATCAACATTTCTACTTAATATAGATCTCTCAGGGTTTCTGCTATTCTTTGACACCTTTAGGGTTATTACTCATGATTTGTTAACCAATGATATTATATTGTTGACTTAAATGTTAGCATCCATCCTTGAAACCATTTTTTGAAATTATTCTTGGAACTACCTATTTATATAAATTTTTTACATACATTCAGACTCTAGATGGTGCAATTAAATTCGTCCAATTTTTTTCATTTATTGATTTACCATTGATTAACTTACACGGATCATTCAATATAGATTTCATATGTAGAAACGATTTTATTAACTTATATTGGAATTTATATTCATATTTATATACTGTATCAATTACAACTGATAGATATGTTATATGAGCTCTCTATTTCTTTGTTTTGAAGTGGTCTTCATAATAATATGTTTTATAATTTATGTAATCTGGCCAATTTCTATATATATGTGTATGTTATACATTTAGCAGCCCTAAGTACATGGCCCCTTGAAATGTACATCATCCCTTTACCTGTTTTTCCCTCCCCTCTTTTTTGATTGGTTGTTTGGCCTTTATATACCCAGCTCTGTTTGTATTTTTCAAGCCTATGACTAAGTGTCTTGTACACGAAACGCGTCAGGCAGGAGTAGTTCATATTAATAAAGATTTCTACTTTTATTTTAAATTGTCTGATCCTTGAGTGACTTCAGAGAGCCCTGCTTCAAATTCTATTTTCAGTTTATACGGTTTGACCGCTCCCTTGAGCTGAGGACCTGGGGCAGGAGCACCTGGGCCACCGATTATATTTAAATACTATTCTCAGACCAGACCTAGTAATATCCAAACAATATCCAGGGACAAGGACAGAAGACCGGTACCATCATGACAAGAATCTTTAGCACTCACCCATATGAATATATTAAGGACATTAATTCATTTTGCGCATGTGTGTCCATCTACTACAAATAAGTCTTCCCTGATCTGGCCTGTCTTTTACACTACACTTTCATTTGATTTATTACGGGCCTATTTATCATGTAGTGTAAAACGTAATTAATTTCAATAGTCACCTACAGTACAAGTTAGAAAACAAAAGCAAAGATCAGATTGTTTACTATGGGTCATACATTTTTCGCAAGGAAAACGTTTTATCTGCAATTTGCTACCCAAGGTGAAATCACCTGACAGAAGCTGAAATGATTGGAGCTAAACCATGGTTTTAGCTGGTCACTGCACTATATACACTAGTAGTTATAGATATAATTATATCTTACTTTGGATCAAATCCAAGGTACTGTTTTATTATTACAGAGAGAAAGGAAAACATTTTTAAAAATCTGGATTATTTGGATAAAAAGGACTCTACGGGAGAGGGCCTTTTCCGTAATTCGGAGCTTTCTGGTAACGCTTTTTTTAATGGATCCCATACCAGTATTTTAATTGTGTAGGCTCTATTAATGCCATACCTACAGAAATACAAAAACAAGGAAGAGGAAAGGATACTAAAAATGTTTCTTTTCATTAAGCAAAAATGCTGCATTAATGGTGCATTAGGTGCACACAGTTTTCTGCTGAACGGATTAATGGCTAACAAGAATACTTAGCTTGGACTTCAGCTTCCAGTCAACAAATAACATAATGAACTTTATCAACCATGAACCTTAAAGTATTTCATTTAACCGGGACAGCTGCCATGTTTACTCGCAGTGAGTTGCCAAAATAAGTTAAAATTTGATATTTACAGGTTTTTGCAGAAACACTCATGTGATCACAAATAAGAAGACCTGTTCACATAACCTGCTCGCACATTTCAACAACAAATAAAGGTAATTAATGTTGCCTCCTTGCAGTTTGATCTGACCAAGATATTTTTCGCAAAAGAATTATCAAGTAAAAAGCTGTATCTGAAACGGAAGACTCTAAGGGTAAGGAGACATGATAAATTCGGTGTCAAGTATTCCTACAGATGTATTGTTTTAGACACAATCATGCAAAAATATATTTTTTGTAAATTGCAGATTTTAAACCATCATACAGTTCTGATGCCAACACTTTATTTATGTATAGTGGCTTGATATGGCTGAGCGAAAAAAATAAGCAAAAAGTTGTACAATTCTAAAAACTGACACTCAGTGATTTGAGCAGCTGTTGAGAAGCTAAGCTTAGGGGTTATCACAAGTCATTACGCAGAAAATTAAGTTTGCCTGTCATATAAGTTGATGCTACAGGTCGATTATTAAATTCTGATGCCAATTTTGATGGTTTTAGAGCTGCTATGTACTAATAACCTAAATGATTTACTTAACCTAATATTGCAACATACTGTATTTAGGTAACTGACAGCAACCCAAGAGCATGTGCAGTGAATCAACAGTGAAGAAGATTGGGAGCTACTGGGGCATCTTTGGAGACACAGTTACCTTAGTGTGATACAGAAACCCTAAGAAAATGTACAATATTTCTGCCCTACTTCTTTAGTTAAGCTTTAGTTCTCCTTTAAGGACTCAAAGTGCTTCAGACCCCTAGGTGGAAGGATTTAGTGAAATTATTATATTATATAATATTATATATATATATATATATATATTTTATAATATTATATAATAATTATATATATATATTTATATTAATGTTAAATCATTTCTATTAAGTTATCTGAAGATGTTCAGTCAAAAGATGCTTTATTTGGGGCATACATTTATCTGCTATCATCACTTTTAATATTTAACAATGTAGACTGTTCAGATGAGATAGACATGTAACATAAAACTTCTGTGCAGTTCAATGCCATACTTAGATAAGAGTTAAACAGGATTCCCACCTTTTCTAGAAAAATTATTGGCCTCAAAATTTCATCAGGAATGGGAGGGTTATACCAAAAAATGGTGAGCTCTGTCACAAGTCAGTTAATGCCTTTATTATATTGGGCCCACGATCAGATCAGCCCGATATCACCCACCTCAAGGCAGATCTATGCGTGTATGGCCACTTTAAGTGGGATCACAGGTTCCTAGTTAATCGTGAGATGCTTACATACACATTTTTTTCCAATGCCCCAATAATTGAAAGCTTTGCTGTAGTTGGTTCTTTTTCATAACAAACAAGGGAAAGTTGTACTCACTACTAATTTTTAAAAACATTAAGCGGGGGTCCAATGAGGCTGTGACAACAAAAGAGACAAATACAAGAGGTTCCCTGCACTGAACCCATTATCAAAATATTAAGGACATTGAAACATTTTGTGCCTTAAAGAGGAATTCAAACCTACATTTAAAAAAAAAAACCCTACCTCCCTCCTCCCCCCAACCTAAGTGATACCCTGGGCAATTGCTCCCAAATCCATACTTACCACTCCGTGCAGATTCAGGCATCGGACTTCACAGGCACCATCTTCAGCCGCTTTGGTAACCTACAGAATGAGAAGGGCGTTTTGGTGCATGGGCAGTTGGGGCAATCTTCCGCTATGCAACAACTGTGCATGTGCCAAAACTGAACCACCTGTCTCATTCCGAAGATTACCAAAGCAGTTGAAGATGGCGCCCATGAAGTCCTATACCTTTATCTGCACGGAGGGTATGGACTTATGGGCATTTGCCCTGGGTATCACTTAGGCTTGGGGGAGGAGGGAAGGGGTCTTGGTGGGGATGGGGTGTGAGGGTTTTTTAAATGTAGGGTTGAATTCTCCTTTAAGCTGCTAAAAATGCCTTCCCCTTCAAAGAAAACAGGGATTGCTTGTCCATTATTGCATTTTATTTAAGATGGCCAACTACATCAAAGTCATCCTCAGTATGGCCAGTCCTAAACTCAACTTGCATCTGATTCATTAAGAATTCTATTTCTTCATTATACATTTTAGAAAGGGACTAAGCTTTATTCCCAAACATAAGCTAGCCAAAACTACACATATATTTTAAGAAACTTTGTATCACTCAATTTTCCGTGTAAAAGCTCCCAATAATCATCGTGACAATTGACAAACCATGGCGATCAGTCATTTAGTCGATTGGACAGGTTAGAAAATATCTGTCAGGCAATAATAATAGCTCTGCATGTATTGCCCATCTGATGGTATCCATATAGTATTTCCAGGACATAACCTTTGTTTGATTGCCGTCTGTCAAGTAATGGCCAGAACATTGTCTGATTTGTTATTTTTCTTACTTTAATCCTACATTAGTTTTAGATTGTGGCATTAAAACATACTATCAATAGCTGACCGTTTCCCATACATCGAAAAAAATCTGAACTTGTATGGCCGGCTATAGTAAAATAGTCTTCTCAGATAGTTTCAGATTATAGATTTGTTGTGTTTTGATAGCCGAGGATGAGGAGAGTATAACAGCCATTACATAACAGCAGTAAGTCTTACTTTCACTTTCAAGTTGTACAGAAAGTCCTGTGTATGCACAGTGCCACCTGCAGGCCATTTGTTAAACAAATATAAGCCACAAGATTATAGAATTCTTTGTGTTTATGGCCTGCCCGTGCCAATGACTTTGTTTTAGGGTAACATAAAGACTTTTTTTCCTACACTCTCCGACAATGAGCCAGATTCAATTTCATGAGAAAAAGTTTCTGGACTCATGCACAAGATTCCATTTGAGGAGAAAATATTTTTCTCCAAATTCAGTTCCAGTTTTTTTTATCCCAAAGACTTCAGTAGAGTTTCCAAGTGATAAACCGTGAGATAAGTTTTTTCAATTGAATTGCATTTCATATTGAATCTTGTCCATGAGATTTCACCTGATGAACATTTTTCTTACTGAATTGAATCTGGCTCATTGTCTAAGATCAATAGCTTCTTTCTGGAATAGAAAACTATTCCTTGGGCTGTAGTTACTTTTTATCATAGGTATGGTAAGGGTAAATGCCAGACAGATTACATATTTATTACATATGATGAGAAGAACAAAAAGAAACGTGGAAATGGAGCCAGACTTAAAGTATTGTAGCAAAACCCCCCAACCGCAGGTTTGTATATCCAAAAATAGGGCGGCATAGGTGGACGGCGGGGTGCTTAGCTCCTACCCTGTCCCCACGTAGTCAGGCAGGTTGCGACTTTAGGGGAGAGGAATGGAAGGGTGGGAGCGGGCTTGATTATGGGCACTAAGCCCGACACTTTGGACTTTCATGTCATTTGGCTCCACTTGGTCCACCATTTGCGCTTTTAATTATATGTTTTTTAGGGTGATTGGGCCCGTACTGTGCTTATACGTTCAAAGACAGTATTGTGATTAGTGAGTATTGTCTGCTTTTTACTCTGATAGATAATAAAAGTTATGTTTTAGTTACTATTTGTTACTTTGTGCACGAACCCACCGAACTGGTTTGCTGGTAATCAGGATAAGGCTACTTGTAACGGCAGTCTCCTTTCCTGGCTACATTTGTTGTTGATTGCATATGATGAGAAGAGGATTATTAAACAGAACTCATTTATGTTCACAGACTCAGTGTATAGAATTCCCATTTAGTTGCACTATTCTCCAATCAGTACTTCGTGCCTTCTGAATTGAGTGCTGCTTCACCTTTTGATGCACTTCGCTGTGCAAACCCTGGAGTAGCTGTCACCTTCTGGCCAAGCCGTAGCTCCAGGGTTCCCTCAGCACCTCTCTCTCAGCAGCACAGTTGTGCCTAAAATATCAGGCACAGACATTACTTGCAGACCAGACACTGACATTTGGTGAAACTGCTTCTGATTTAGTGCACACCACACATGCAATTGTGTATATTTCGATGAATCAGACACACGAGTCAGACACAGCACAGTTTCATCCAATTCAATGAATTAAAATGTCTACTTTTTTGTTTTATTTTACCACAGCAACAGTTCACTTGAATCATGTGGTTCCTTCTAGTGGTAGCCATGGTGGCATTAATCTTTGTCTACAGATGGAACAGACAGAAGAAAATGCTGACAAATCTCACAGATAAATATGTACTCATCACAGGCTGTGACTCTGGATTTGGAAACCTGTTGGCAAGGCAGTTGGACAGACGTGGGGTGCATGTGCTTGCAGCCTGTCTGACTCAGAAAGGAGCTGAAGAACTAAAAAAGGAGACATCAAGCAAACTACAAACAGTCATCTTGGATGTTACTGACAGCCAGAGTGTGGCTGCTACTACTAAATGGACATCTCAGATTGTCCAAGATAAAGGTCAGATATGTATGCAAATGGATATGTATGCAAAGGCATCGCCAAATGAGCAGATCTTTCCCCGATATGCCACTAACGACAGGGCTATATTGGGGGTAATCCGAATGTTCGACCCTATGGTTGAACAATCGAATTATGATGAGGGCAATGGGCTCAGATGGGTCCGTTGGGAAAAAATCAAACCATTCTGATTGATATCGTGGCCAGATATCTATTGGGAAGACCTGTTGGAAGCTACCATACACGGGCAGATAAAATGTTTAGAGGACCGATATCAGCAGCTTTATCTGCACGTCTATTGCCACCTTTAATGTCAAAGGTCAAGACAAAGACAAGAAATACTCTGCAACTCGTTTTGCAAGGTTAAAACAGATTTCTGAGGGGTCAGGAGGTGCAAATGAGTCCTTAGTTCCTGTCTGGCACCATTTTGCCCTGTGCCTCCAGCCACTCCCTAACTTGCATGTTTGAATGACACTCAGCTCTGGATTTCAAACTAACATGCCCCTAGTAGTGATGTGCAGGTCACACCCTACCCTAACCCATCATTTCCCCTTATATATCCGCGCCTGGGTGGGCAGGAGCACATCTATGAATAGACGCTGCCGGAAGCAGAGCATACTTAGATTGCGGGCGGGATGAGCGGCAGGAAGAGCTTGGCCCGAACCTGCCCCTGGCCCAAACTCACTCTGTGTGTGTTGGCTCTAGGGTTGCCACATTTTCTGGAAACAAATACCGACCTTCATATATTTTTATCTTTTTCCCCTATTATTAACATTGGGATCAACCATAATTTTTACCGTCCAGGCCAGTAAATTACTGGACAGGTGGCAACCCTAGCTTTGCCCCACACGAGTGCACACACGTCATGTGCTTGTTTCCTCCGGCTGCCTCTGTTCTGGTGTGTTAATAATCCTTCTTTAATTATTGAATACACTTTCATGGCATCCCCGTCTAATCATTTTATATTAAACAGTGGAAGAAGTCACAGATGCAGCCTCTGTATAATTAGTATTTATTACCAGCTGGAATAATTTGATCTGATTTGTCTGTTCTAAACTGTCATTTTATGAATTTTATAATGACCCTAAGCAAGTACCGAGTGAGTCAGTAACAGCTCAGACAGCAGATGGTTCTTTTTCAATAATAGTTTCATTTTAGTACTTCTTACTATAAAAATAAGAGCACATAACCCAGAATAACATATCTTTCTGGACAGTGGCATAACTTTGATTGCGTGGAGGTCTAATCCTGGTTTAGGTGGATGTGACTGAGATTTTTGTGGTCATCACAGTCCCTCGGTAAATCAACAAGGTCAGTGTAGAATAGTCATGCTGATTTTTGAATACTGGATCATAGAAGGATAGAGACTGATATTAGTTTGATATGTTTACAGATAAAACACAGATCTACAGATAAACACATAGAAATAATGGAATTATGAAGAATATTGTACATTTATCAGCAGTCTAGCATATAAAAGAAAGTTTTCCTTAAAGGGCAAGTCAATCCCTAAGTAAAAATTTGCCTAATAAAAGAAAACATAATTCTAAGCAACTTTACCATGTAAATTAATTACAAATTTGTAATGCTATTGAAAGCAGTGGTTGTCTATCCCTGTCTATTATCTGCCCTGGTGGCCAGCGCCGGGCAACACTGGCCAGGCGCGCTAGGCAACGTGGGCAGTCGTAGTGCCCTATAGGCATACGCCAGAAAGGAATTGCGTGCGTCAAAACAGACACATACGCGATTTGGGAAAGGCGCTGGTGTATCGGAAAGAAAGGACCCTAGACCTGCCTCCCCGCACCCCCCGTGTGTGCATGCACGCACCCCAGATGCACTGCATATTGCACATACGCAGGATGGGGAAAGAGGTGAGGAGGGAAGGGGACACAGAGGAGGAGAGTGACGGAGGGGAGGGGAAGGGGGGGAGTGAAAGAGATATGCGGAACTGGACAAGGGATAGGCAAAAACAGTTTAAGAGGTACCTTCCCAACACCCCTCTGTCGATGCGCCCTAAGCAGCTACCTCTTCTGCCTACCCCTAGTTCCGGCCCTGCTGGTGGCTCAGACTATTGATTCCTGGTAAGACAAGCCAGCTGATTAACATATCTGTCTTTGCTGGGGAACCAAGAGTTTTGCAAAATAAGGCCATATGCAATTCAATGAGAAAAAACTTTAGCACATGAAAAGTCATGGGCAAGATTCAATTTTGAAGACAATTAAATTCAGAATCCCTTTCTCAGAAAGATTTATCACATGAGAACTCAATTGAAGACTGTGGGGGGGAAAACTGGAAGAGAACATTTTTTTCTCCTTGAATTGAATCTTGTCCATGAGTTTTCACGTGATAAATCATAAGATAACTCATTCTCACAGCAAATGCTGCTTTTCAATGGAAATTAATTTTACAAATAACTTTAAAAGCACTATCTGATATAAGTAATTCTAAAACAACTGGACTTGCTGAGTAATTATTGAAGATGTTTCACTACTCATCCGAGCGGCTTCTTCAGTTCAGTTTAAAAGCACTACAAATTTCTAATGAGTGTATTTTGGAAAGTTTCTTAGAATTATTAATTCTTTAAATTTCTTTTAAATTTCTTTAATTGGGCAAATCATTATTTTGGTGTTGACTTGCCCTTTACGCGGAAGTAATGTTTGATTACTTGTTTCTTATGCGTGTATATATATATATATATATATATATATATATACATATATATACATATATATATGTATATATATATGTCACAGACCTCTAGTTCAAGGTTAAAATAATAGGTCTTGCAGAATTCCTATTCTATTAAAGGTTGATCAGTGTGCATATGAGATGAGGTCAGTGCCCATGCAATGCACAATGGATGTTTAATCATTCACATGTTGTGACCAAGTAGCATTTAGAAATGAATTTCCCTTTCACATTGACACAGACATACAGAAACAATAATTGTTCTGCAGACAAATGTCCATTATGATCTTGGACTACAAGAGAAAACCAGTGGGATAACATACAAACGTCACATAAATAATGCCCTTTTGGGGCTCAGACCCAAATTAATTATGCTGCCAATGATCACAAATGCCACGTCAGAATGGTACTACAGAACTTTTATGAAATTACTTTAAAGGGATCCTGTCATGGGAAAAAAAATTTTTTCCAAAATGCATCAGTTAATAGTGCTGTTCCAGAAGAATTCAGCATTGAAATCCATTTCTTAAAAGAGCAAACAGATTTTTTTATATTTCATTTTGAAATCTGAACAGAACAGCCCCTTCATTTAGGGCTGGTGCAGACAGGGAGATTCGGAGAGATTCTGTCGCCTTGCGATTAATCGCCTCTTCTGCGAGGTGAACTGCCTTCTCCCTGTCCGCTGCCTGTTTAAATCAAAAAGCGCCAGCGCCAATGTACACGCGGTGCAGCAATTTCCGTAATCGCCCGACTTTCCTCACAAAGCAACTTTGTGTGATTCTGGAAAGGCAGGGAGAAGACAGTTCGGGGAGATTGTCGCCTCGCAGAATCGCCAGGCGACAGAAACTCCCCGAATCTCCCTGTCTGCACCAGCCCTTAGAGTTAATATTATGTTATTAGTTATTATTATTATGTTAGATGGTTGCCTTATCTAATTAAGAGAATGATGACTGAGTGGCACAAAATGCAGGGATGTAAACAAACTATGCAAGTTTCATAGATATGGCTGGGTTTGTCATTTCTAGAGGACTCTCTTTTTGCCTCGTTTTTCTATTCCTCTCTCTTCTTTCATTTCCACTTGCACAAACTTAACAGGCTGTAAAATTGGACTATAAAAAAATAGTTCTTTATCATTTAGATTGTTAATTTCAAAAACGTTTTTAATAGGTTATTACAAATTTAAACAATTTTAAAAATTTTGCACATTTTGTTTTTGAAATTACACCGAACATTAATTTGCATGTATGTGCAATAATATATTAAGCTATAATATTTGAGTTAAAGGAAGAAGAGACTAGATTGTTATTTTCAAAACTGAACACATTACATCCTTTCTTTGTAGGGCTGTGGGGTTTAGTGAACAATGCAGGAATTTTAATCCCTGTGACCCCCAACGAGTGGTTAAAGAAAGATGACTTTCGCACAATAATTGACGTCAATCTGCTGGGTATGGTGGATGTGACCCTAAGTTTGCTTCCTCTCATCAGGAAAGCTAAAGGCCGGATAGTCAATGTGTCAAGCATAGCAGGGCGAGTGGCAATATGTGGAGGTGGCTACTGTATCTCCAAATTTGGAGTGGAAGCGTTTTCAGACACTATCAGGTACATCAAGTACACAATTTTGTCACACATTCATAGCATATATATGCTAAGAGAAGGAAGAAAAACTAAAAAACTAACATTTTTGATGTGTGGGTATCTGAAATCCAGTCTTTGTTTGAGTCACAACTTGAACCTTATGTAAAGGGCCCACAGGCAGTGCCCTAAAACCTTTACTTCTCATATAGAAAACCCTGGGATCCCCATGTCTGAGAGGTTCATTGTTCAAATGTAATTGATTTTGACCACATCATAGACTCCTAAACTAACCATTCCCTATCTTTCTCACTGCTGGGAATAAATGAAACACAAGCGAAAAAAAATCCAAAATGACAAATTCCAAACCAAATTTGAACCCTAATTTGCATTGGTATATTCAAATTATGGAAGGGTTATAAAGAACAATACACCGCACACAGAAAAGGCACACGAGTTTAAAGGGATCCTGTCATGGGAAAAAAACATTTTTTTCAAAATGCATCAGTTAATAGTGCTGCTCCAGCAGAATTCTGCATTGAAATCCATTTCTTAAAAGAGCAAACAGATTTTTTTTATATTTCATTTTGAAATCTGACATGGGGCTAGACATATTGTCAGTTTCCCAGCTGCCCCAAGTCATGTGACTTGTGCTCTGATAAACTTCAATCAGTCTTTACTGCTGTACTGCAAGTTGGAGTGATATCACCCCCTCCCTTTCCCCCACCCAGCAGCCTAACAAAAGAACAATGAGAAGGTAACCAGATAACACAAGATAACAGCTGCCTGGTAGATCTAAGAACAGTACTCAATAGTGATACTCATGTCCCACTGCGTACTATTCAGTTACATTGAGAAGGAAAAACAACAGCCTGCCAGAAAGCAGTTCCCTTCTAAAGTGCTGGCACAAGTCACATGACTGGGGCAGCTGGGAAATTGACAAAATGTCTAGCCCCATGTCAAATTTCAAAACCGAATATAAAAAAAATGGTTTGCTCTTTTGAGAAATGGATTTCAGTGCAGTAGTCTACTGGAGCAGCACTTTTAACTGATGCGTTTAAAAAAAATAAAATAAAAAAAACCTTTTTCCAATGACAGTATCCCTAAGGATATGGATTCAGTTCCGTCAAGCACTTGGATTCAGCCAAATCCTGTAAAAAATGCTGAATTCCAAACTGTATCCTGATTGTGGAGTTCCCTACATGTAAAACAAAATCATCTACTAATGCCGATTACTTGGCTTCATATTAATACTAAGCAAAACTGCACTTTATCAAGGTATATGATAAACACCAAGTTTATTCCAGGTCATAGCAACCCATCAATTAACCTACAGCAATACATCAAATACATTTGCTTTTCAAAAAGCAGACCAGTAAATGCAACCTGGTTATTGCTATGGGTTACCAGAACTAGAGCTCACCCTGCACTTACTATTATAAGACATTAGACACAAGAAAATTGTCAAGCATAAGGTAAATGAAAGTTCTACTTTAATTTGATACCATTCTCCTTTAGGCTGGAAAATCAACTTTCACTGAGTAGTCATTGCTGTTTTTAACTTGTTTTGTAGACGGGAACTGAAACACTTTGGTGTGAAAGTTTCTATCATTGCACCAGACTTCTTTAAAACATTAATTCTAGATTCTGGAAGACTTCTGGAAAGCATCAAAAATATTTGGAACAAAGTCCCACAAAATATCCAAAACTACTATGGGGAACAGTATTTCCATAAGTGTGAGTATGACTATTTTTTAAAAGCGATATGTTCATTATCTCAAATATCTTCAAAAATGATAGCTAATTTAAATATTAAAGGGGTTGTTCACCTTTGAGTTAACTTTTAGTATAATGTAGAGAGTGGCATTCTGAGACAATTTGCAATTGGTTTTCATTTTTAGTTATTTGTGGTTTTTGAGTTATTTAGCTTTTTATTCAGCAGCTCTCCAGTTTGCAGTGTCAGCAATTTGGGTTGCTAGGGTACAAATTACCCTAGCAACCCTGCATTGATTTGAATAAGAGACTGGAATATGAATAGGAGAGGGACTGAATAGAATGATAAGTAATAAAAAGTGGCAGTAACAATACATTTATAGCCTTACAGAGCATTTGTTTTTAGATGGTGTCAGTGACCCCCATTTGAAAGCTGCAAAGAAACAGAAGAAAATTGCAAATCATTAAAAAACTATGAAAAATAAATAATAAAGACCAATTGAAAAGTTTCTTAGAATTGGCCCTTCTACAATATATTAAAAGTTGAAGGTGAACCACCCCTTTAAATCTAAGGAGAATCATAATGTTATTATATAACTAAAGAGACACGTTTTGCTGCAGACAAAAATATAGTTTATGTATTGTGCAATTTGACAATGCTAGAAACAATCACTTCCCAGCTATAGTTTGTAGCAGTGAGATATAGTTCACGCGGCTCAACAAACAGTAGCTAGGTCTTGCAACTGCCACATTAACCATACACTCAAGAGAATACGCTGAAGAGTTATTCTTACTTTATTTTAACTGCATAGAACAACTTCATTTGGACCAACCTGGTCCCTCCAGCAGAAGAATAATGTCATCTATACAAGGCTCTCTGGTGCATTTTCTTGATTGTACAGCTTGACACATATTTTGTTAAATAGAAACTACCTCCACTTCTAATGATATTGCTGCCACTATTATTTTCATTTGTCTATCACTACCAGACCATAGATTATCTAATCTAATTGTTTGTTCTTTTCAGATTGTAAATTCATTAAAAATATTAGTTCCCTAAGCACATCCGAACTCACAATTGTCACTGACTGCATGGAGCATGGCCTGTTTGCAGTTCATCCATGGACACGCTACTCAGCAGGATGGTATGCCAAACTCTACTACATGCCACTGTCTTACCTCCCCACTTGTGTTGCTGACTTCTCGCTACGCCATTTCTAATAATTCTCAATACAATGGCTAACCAACACCAAGATCTCCAAATGTGCCAGTCTGACGAGAAGAGATCCTTCACAGGGAAATGGCCGCAGACGCCACTCATACAGAAACTCACGTCCCCAGTGTGATGGAAGACTAGACTTGCCTACTACACCACACAAAAATTCCCATAATCAACTTTCTGATTTTCTTTTTCTCAGGTGTGCAGAATAAAACATTTCTGGCTTTACTTTGTTTTTTGCACCATAGGATGCACCATGTTAAATTCAGGCAAGTGCCACACACTCATTGTGAATGTCATGCTGGCTGACATATGCTATATTAAAGGGGCAGCATACCCACTTTTCCAACATGAGTGTAATGAATGAATACATTGCATTGTGCTTAAACATACTTTTTGCTAATTGTTTTAATTGAGTATAGGTATAAAACCCATTAAGATACCTCCCAATATTTTGGAAATGGAAAGAGGGACAAAAAGATTTGCAGGTTAAAATATTTGTCCATGCCCATTTCGTGGCCTCATCCCCTAATTGCCATGTTAATTTTACAAACTTTGGCAGGTTATGAAAGTTCTGTGGTTTTTATGTATTATTATAGTTTTGCTAATAAAGGTGACTGTTAGTCTAAGTTCTCCCAAGAGACCTGCTTATCTTAGATTGTTACAGAATTATCTAAGTATCTATTCTGGGCTCTCTGCCAAAAGCCAATTACGTTAGAAACTTTGTATCTGTTTTCTGGTTGCTCAGTGCAGAAGATGAATGAGAAAGTGGGGACATTTCATCCGGGACTGTGGGATGAGCTGTCAAAATCAGTATTGTCCTGCTCAAATGGGACAGTTAGGAAGTATGCATTATCCAGAAAGCTCAGAATTAAATAATACAGCGCTCCAAAATTAGTTGGCG
>CM044433.1:142522188-142534365 GCA_024363595.1 Xenopus borealis | reverse complement strand
TATAGTGCACATATACTGGCATATAATGTTCCGTATAAATAGCCAGTACATTAATAAGAAACATATAACCAGTGGTGAGTTGTTTATAGTGTTTTGTGAAGCATATTAACATATGTGTTAAATTAGGAACTATAAATGCTCATTAAAAGTAATAATAATAGTATCTATGTATATTGGAGATGTTTGAATTACTACATATAATATCAGACTCACATTTAGGGGCAGATTTATCATTGGTCGAAATTCAAATTAAAAAAATTTGAAATTCGACCATATAAATAAAAGGGAAGTAAAATCCTTCGAATTCGACTATCAAATTTGAAGGATTTTACCGCAATTCGATCAATCAATCGTTCAAATTGATCGATTTGAATGATTTAATCGATCAATCAAATTTTTTTTTATTCGATCTAAAATAACGATTCCCAATTTGGTAGCTTGGTTCTGGAGAACTAGGTGATCGAAAAGGGGAAGTGCTTCGAACATCGAATAGTCGAATAAAATTTTATTCGACTATTCGCTGGTCGAATGTGCCTAATTTGCATATTCGAAGATTCAAATTTAATTAAAATTAGATAGAACTTCGAATTATTCATGTGAATTTAGTAAATCTGCCCCTTAGTCTACTATATGTCCAAGAATACATATCGTACGGCCAATGGGTCAGATTAGGAGAACATTTGAGGGATATTGAGAATAAGGACAATGCCAATCCAATACTTATTTAGGTTGGAGTCAAACTGGATTTTTATATAAGGGAAAATTATACCTGAGGGAATGAAGTCACTTTGAGCTAAAACCATTTCTTATGTCGCTATGGAATTAAAGAAATATTGTTTTTAAATTTTAATGTGTTATAAAGTCTGGCACATTAATGGTATGGTCATATATAAATTTGATGGTACACTCAACTTATATGGGAGTTATTAATTGAATCACCAGTTATTTAAATATTTTATGATTGTGCACTATTGATCCAAGGGAAATTAGAAATATTTAAAGATTATGTCCCTTATCTTTACCTTAAGGATTGTATATTTATATTGGTGTTTAAAATTTATAATTCACATAGAGAGTTTTGGGGTATTAGATTACAATTGGCTCAGATTGGAATGTGTTTTGAGTAGCAAGAGTTAATAGAAAAAGTTTTATGGGTAGCCCCGAAACACATAGCCCTGGAACCTGTTTATAATAAATCTACAGTTACATGACAGCTCTTCTGATGAAACGCCCAATAGCGCAAACGCATCAGGAGGGAGTGGCTAACACAAGGTATGCAGACCGGGGGGGATAACACTGCACTGTGGTGTTTTTTGGATGTATTAATGTGAAACGTTATTATGGGTGAAATGCACAAATAAATGTTTTTAGTATGAAGCTATGCATGTTTCTAATTCAGTAATGGAAGTTGTCCCAGGAGAACAAATAATTGTGGTGGGGACAAATATGCAATAAATTCATGATTTTACTTTCCTGGCCATGACTTTTGGTACATGTAAGACGTGTATATCTCCATCTAGTGGCCAAAGACAAAAATTAGGAATGGATGAAAATGATGCCTATGTGTAACAAACTGCATGGGATCTTATAATGTACTCATCTCACCTGTATTCAGTGTGACCATCCCTACTTTGGAGCTGGCCCCTTCCTCTGTAGGAATGCTACTACAAAAGCATTAATTGTGGGGACAGGGTCACTGCACTGGTATTAACTGTCATTTCTAAATCACACTGAAAATAATTCACGTCAATACAAAATTTCATTCCTGAACCAGCAAGTGTATTTATTTTGTTGGTGTATAGGCAGCCATCTCAGGTCATATTGCCCAATCATGTGCTTTCAGAAAGATCCAGCAATTTAGACTGGAGCGGTTTTTTGAAAGGCTGTTTCTCCTTCTCAATGTAACTAAATCAGTCTCAGTGGGACCTGGATTTTACTATCGAGTACTGTTCTTCGATCTACCAGCCAGCTGTTATCTGGTTACCTTCCCATTGGTCTGTTAAAGTGGCCATACACATAGCAATCCACTGGTTTGGCTCTCCCCGATTTGCCCACATTGAGGTGGGAGATAACAGGCTGAACTGATCGTGGGCCCTAGGGCCGAACAATAGGATCATAATGGAGGAAACAGGTGTTCGGATCGCAAGACCACATCAACGAACAGACGTGCCCATGATCCTATGGGATTTTTTTATTCTGCCCAATCGACATCAGGCCGATAATGATCGGAGAAGGCCCCACACATGGTCCTTTTCCCCAGCAGCCTTTAGGTTGCTGGGGGGGGGGAAGATTGCTAATTTGCAGTACAGCAGTAAAGAGTGACTAAAGTTTATCACAAGTCACATGACTGGGCAGCCAGGAAACTGACAATATGTCTAGCCCCATGTCAGATTTCAAAATGAAATATAAAAAAAAACAGTTTGCTCTTTTGAGAAACTGATTTTAGTGCAGAATTCTGCTGGAGCAGTACTATTAAAGGACAAGTAAAGTCTAAAATAGTATAAGGCTAGAAATGCTATATTTGTATACCAAACAAATATGAACTTACTGCACCACAAGCCTAATCAAACAAATGATTTAGGCTTTCAAAATTGGCCACAGGGGTCACCATGCTCAGTGTGATCTGGGCTAAACTTAGGGATCGTCATAAATAATCATAACAGCACAAAAGTCAATACAGTAAAACGGATTAATAATCAGAATATGCAGACTGCACTGGGTCCTGTGTTGTAATATGGATTTTATAGTTTTAGTATTTAACAAAACTCTGCAAAACAAGTGGCTGCAGCTAAATAATCCTCCAAATAGAATCCCAGTTTATCTGTTTAAATCTGGCTCCATGATCTTTGTCCCTGCAGCTGGAGTTGGAACATTAAAGGAGATGTAAAGGCAAAAATAAAATCCAATACAAATCTCTACAGTTTTTGACTGCTCTACAGGGAAAAAAGCTGCTGGAGTTCTGAAAGGCTGAAACATAAGACGGGGGCTCCCCCTGCTGTTCAGAAGTACGATTGTTTCCCTGCCCAGCAGTTAGGGACAATTCCTATCAACAGCAGTAAATTAAGGGAGAATTTCACTGCATGCAGTCAGGTTTCTTGTAAAAACTGCCCACTTTTGTTAGTTGAAGTATATTGGAAATCGGGTTCTTTTCATTAAAGAAAGTAAAAATGGGGTTTTATTTTTTGCCTTTACATGCCCTTGAATGGATGTATTTTGAGAAAACATTTTTTCCCGATAAAAGTATCCCTTTCAGCATGGTCAGCTATATGCCGTCACCAGCCCAAACCTGTCTGCATGGAGAGCAGCTATTCAGCTCCAGTAAGCACACCGGTAAAGCACATCTGGGCAAACAATGGAAGCTGAGGCACCTTAGCCGATGACCAACTGGAGATCAGTTGTGAATGCCGAGATCAGCTGTATTGAAAAGGGTACGTTGAATTTCTTTGGTTCAATACATTTCAGGAATTGCTAAATACTTTAAGATTGTGTGGGTAAAGTGCTATATGTTCATCAGTTGCCACCCTGGACTTTTGGTGACCAAAGTAGTCTGCATACTGTGCATGCCCTGGTTGCCACCCCTCAGCTCCCAGTTTGTATGTTTTTACATGGGCTTCCACCCTAGTCACAGGTCTGTGCCTTTATATATCAGTATTTCACCACATTTTCCAAGAAAATGCACCAACTATCACAAAACGCAAATGTCCTTGCATCTTGTTAACTTTCCATCTTTCACATGTACTGTATGGTAGGCTAACTCGCGGTTAGCCTTTGAAAGGTTCACTGCAAATTAACCGAACGTTTCCTTCTTTATTTGGAGATTTTCTTGTTAATTGCCCTAATAAAATTATTTATACAGCAGAAATAATTTCCCCTTGTATTGCTGCCCTTTTAGGTAGTGTTAGGTATTCAGCCTGGTGGGGGTGTGCTCAGCTATGAGAGAGAGAAGGGTAAAAAAGAAAAACACAAACTACTTCAGATAAGTCACCAACAATAAGCCACAACTTTATTAAATCATTAGAAATAGTATAAATCTCAATTTCTGCCGCACCGACCAATGAGCAAGACCAAAGGAGAATTTCTGGTCTCACATCGTCAACTCCTATATTGCAAACAAAGAGGGGAAAAACAATAGATTAAAATAATGTTACTTACAAAACTATCATCATGCTGGTATTGTTTGTTTGTTTTTGTGATCATCCAAAGTGCGCACATGTATAATAAACTTTAATATAAATGTTTATAATCCATTATAGATATGTTTACAAGGCAGTGCAATCAAAGCCGAGATAATTTCTTTAACAGCCTAGCAACCAGACAGCTGCTGAATAAAAAGCTAAATAATTCAAATGCCACAAATAAAAAATGAAAACCAACTGTCTCAGAATATCTCTACATCATACTAGAATATCACGCTCTATAGCATACTAAAATATAAAGGTGAACAAGCCCTTTAATGAACATGCAAGGCAATATGGCCTTTGGATACTAACACAATGTTTTTAAGTAAGAAAAGTATTGAAGGCAACAGTAAAAACATTCATAGAATACACAAATGTCCCCTTTAGGATAACGTCACACGGGCAGATTCGGGGAGATTTAGTTGCCTGGCGACTAATCACCTCTTCTTCAGGGCAACAATCTCCCCAAACTGCCTTCCCTCTGCTAAAATGAAAAACCGCCTGCGGCAATGCACTCGCTTTGCTTCGATTTCCAAAGTTGACTCAACGAGGAAACTTTGGGCAACTTTGGAAATCGAAGAACCGGGAGCGCATCATAACAGGTGGAAGGAAGATCTCCACGACAGTGCAGAAGAAGAGGCGATTAAATCTGCCTGTGTGACCTTACCCTTAAGCTTCCCTGCCTGATACATTCTTATCTGTTTTCCCTACCCACAAGCAGAACATGAAGTGGCAAGGAACAAATCCTCAAATAAAAGGCATGCTTTAAAAGAAAGCCTCCAATTTCACAATGACATATTAACCAGTGTTGTTTCCTGCATAAGCCAACATCTGAAGAGGAATTATAAAATGTAATTGTACATACAGTAACATCTCCATAGCACCGTGAACAGAGTGTGTTTAGAGAGCTTGTCTTTGGCACTGTCTGTACTTACCATGATTGCGTTTACTATGTCGTTACTGTTATTCTTAAGCGCACGTACAGCCTTCGCTCTGGACACATTAGCCTGTGACATAACAAGCTCAATGTCCTTGACTTCCACACCAGTTTCATCAACCTGCAGAAAAAAAATATATATAGTTGACAGAATTAGTCATTCAGGAAAATGATGATCATATTATTGGCAGATTTTGGAAAGATGAACATTTTCTTAATGCTTATGGCTAAAAAAGTGCAGTATGCATTAAACCCCATTACAGACACAATATATATATACAACTATAGTAGGTTTTGTGGAAGGTTTGTGCAGGATGTACAACCAAATAGCACTGCCTTTCCATAAAAAAATAAATGCTGGTTTGAATTAAAACCAGAATTTTTCCAAAGAACAAATTGCTTTGTGCACTACTTACCTCTTCTTCTTCGCTTTCCTCCTGTACTGTGGGAGTCTGTGTATTTTCTTGGATATTTGAGACTGCCTCTCCCTGTACCTTGAACTTTTCGGCAGCTGCTAATTGGGCTTGTTGGGAAAGATCTTCAATCTGCAGTGTCACACAGAATAAAAGGAATTAATGAAAAATGGAGGAAAACAGGGCTTGAGTGCAAAAGACACAATACTATATGCTTTAAAGCTTAAAGGAGAAAGAAGGGCTAAAATTAAGTAAGCTTTATTAGAAAGGTCTATATACACCAGTAATACACAAGTAATAGACCAGTAAACCCTTAAAGTAGTGCTGCTCTGAATCCTCTGTCAAAATAAACACTGCATTTCTTTCCTTCTATTGTGTATACATGAGCTTCTGTATCAGACTTCCTGCCCTGCATGCTCATTATGCTACGCTCTCCCCTTAAAGGAAAACTATACCCCCCGGACAATGTAGGTCTCTATAAAAAGATATTGCATAAAACAACTCGTATGTAAAACCCTGCTTCATATAAACAATTTTCATAATAATATACTTTTTTAGTACCATTGGGTCAGCCTAAATAGAAACTTGCCATTTTAAAAAATAAGGACAGCCTCCTGGGATCGTATGATTCAACGGTGCACACAAATATGCCAAACAAACTATAAAGTTAGGTCACATGAGCCAATTAACAGACAGAGTTGTGTCTTTTGCTTCCACACTTCTTCCTGTTACAGTTAGAGTTGAAATATTTCTGGTCAGGTGATCTCTGAGGCAGCACACAGACCATCAAGAAATGCGGGTTCAAGGCAAGAGATGTAAAAGGGCAATATTTACTTAAATCTATATTTCAGTTTGGTAAAATTCTTTAATATGCCACTTAATTTGATTTAAACTGTTGCTCAAGTTTTTATTTTGGGGGTAGTTTTCCTTTAAGGGCCACCATACACACCTTAGCTTCTCCAAAGACAATATAAGTGTCAGATGCCGGGCTCTTGTATACATCGGGTTTTGTGATGACAAAAAGAATGTTTTTAGATTTTCTGATAGTGACTCTTGTTACTCCGGTGACCTGGCGAAGCCCCAACTTAGACATAGCCTGAAATGAAGCAGAACATAATTTAATTATCTTCAAAGAAGTGAAAATATGCATGAAGGTATGTATATATGCATAAAAAAATGGATGTTGTCTGCAACAGTATTGGGATACAAACATTTTACAGCCCCCCAATAACTTGTCTACTAGAGGCAGGTTGTATGCCTACCTGAGACTTGAACAGCCTGTGTGTTTCTAAATTGGTAAAAGTGAAACTTATTACCGCCCAGATATCCCCACTTATTAGCACTACTTTGATGGTAAGCAACAGTAGAAAATATACACTACAACACGCTTGAATCGAGATTATAGATCACCCTAACTTTTTGAATAATGTGATATTGTTTGTCCTCTACCTCTCCCATATGTTTTCAGTTTCACACACGTTTCTGTAACATAATAAAAGCCTAAAGCTCAGAAATTACAGTACAGAAAAGATTTTAATGTCTGAAGCTTGTGTACTATGTAGAATTTAATGTATTGTATAATGATTTACAATTAATCTTGTTGCAGAAATAGAAAATAAAAAAAAAGTGAAACTTATTGCCTACAACTGTTCACACATAGCTATAAGCACCATTTTATAGCAATAGCGGATTGTGCAGCCTCCTTCACAGATCTTGTTTACCCTACAGTCCTGTATACCCCCCACCCATGAGTATGCAGGGTAAATTATATATTTTAACATTTCCATTTTTTTTTTTTTTACTGTCATCTTCCAGGTTTAATCTAGAAGTAAAATCTTAAAAAAAGTGAATATAAAATCGATGAAGGTGCTATTCATTATTCATTTATTTTTTAATGCCAAGATATTAAGTGATACATGTACTGTTAACATGAACTTTTGTTACAACAGTGCCACCTGCTGGTAATTATTGACCATTCAACAAGTAGTTATAGAAGATGTCAGGCGAAACAAAGAGGCTGTTCTGATGTTCTTCTGGTTAGGAAAAAAATAGAAACCTTTTTCAAATCTTCTCTAAGCAGAACCTCAACCTCTTTCTTTCTCCTGACAACTTATTGACTACTTGCTGCTCAGAAAATGACCAGCAGGTCAATTCATTCATGTTAACAGTATATGTATCCTTTCATATCTTGGAATTTAAAAATAAAATAATGAATGTACATTGCAAAAGTACTTAGAATAGCACCCTTACATTAACATGCACTTATTTATAAGGTTTACTCGTCGGCCCTGTACAAGCGGTCATTGACATGAATGGAAACTGCCCTGCCTCAGACAGGCAGTTTTTGTCCTGAAAATGCAAATTAGGGTTTGCCTGCTGACATATTGGTAGCGAAATCCATGTCCCAGTCAAGGTGGCCATATACGGGCTATATTGGCCCGTGTACGGGGCCCTCCCGACGGGCTTTACCGATCGATATCTGGCCGAAAGTCGGCCAGATGTTGATAGGGCAGGACTAAAACTCCCGTCGGATCGCGGCCGCTTCTGTTCGTTAATCCGACCACCTGTATCTCTTCTATTGTGATCCGATCGTTGGGCCCCAGGGCCCACGATCGGATCACCCCGATATCGCCACCTCAAGGTGCAGATCTCTCCGTGTATGGCCACCTTTAATCACAGGTCTCCTTAGTCCCTTACTCATTCTATCTGATCAAGAAAGGATACAAACCATTTAGTTACATTAGTCAGAAGAGGAAGAGCCCAATAACGCAATAACATTATCAACGTAATCATTTTGGAAACAAAATGAGAAGTTGCAGTTCCCATGTCAAAGTTAAAGAATCACTTTGTTTTCAATTTACTAAAGTGATATATTAAACGGAGGTCCAGAAAGGTGAAAGCAAGATTTTGCCGGTCACATGGCTCTGCAAGACTCAAATACACTTCACATACACAAAATATAGCTATTACCTTTCTTGCTTTCTTTTCACTCCTGCTCTGTTTTGCTTTGCTTACTGGCTCTTCATCTATTTCTGCAGCGGCTGCAAGCTGTTTATTTGGGCAAAAAAAATAAATAAAAAAAATACAATTAGTAACAGAACATTAGATTAGTCTTGCTAATCCTTAATTGCTTGTCTCTGTAACAGATTCAGACAGATAATATTCCTTTTTTTGGTGTTACTGTTCCTTTAAGCCACCCAAAACATTTCCACATATTACTCAATGTTTAGATAAGCCAGTTATGATCCATAACATGGGTGGCCTCCTCTGCAAGAGATACACCAAAGGCTGACTGCATACTAGATTTAGATTTGGGAAAGACTAGCATGCAACAATTGCAATTGTATTTTTCCTGATGTGCATTCTGGTTGCATTCTACATGGAACTGCATTTAATTTATCTGTTCTGGATTATTATACATGGAACTGGAACTAGCATTTTTTTTGTCTCCCCAATCACAAAAAAATCAACCTCTGCCTATGGCAATACAATTATTAAAATGCCATGCTGCTAAAAGAAAAAAAAAAAATGTACTTCTATGCACCAAATCCACTATTTTGGATTCGGCTGAACCCCCGAATCTGTCCCGAAAGGTTCGGCTGAATACTGGGAAGGGGAAAATATTTTTTACTTCCTTGTTTTGTGCCAAAAAGTCAAGCGATTTCCCTCCCTGGATCCAGGATTCAGATTGGCCAGGCAGAAGGATTCGGCCGAACCCAAATCCTGCTGAAAAAGGCAGATTCCTTAACCGAATCCTGGATTCGGTGCATCCCTATCTATAATGGAAGATATGGGATACCCAAGCATAAAACAGCTGAAGTGTATAGCTATGGACTAGAGATACCTGTGCCTGCTGTGTGGTGGTTTGTGAGGAGTCCTGTTCCAACTCAGGTGGAGAGTCATCACTATCGGAATCTGTTCCAGACCCTGTCATGCAAACAATACATTATATTCATACGATTATTCCACAAATCACCAGGTTCTGCATGACAAAGTAAAGCCAGTTTATACAGCGACAACAAACGTAAGCTGTAGTGTTCAGAAAGCATTGCAGCAGCGTGGGCCGTACAGTTTCCGGATGATGAAGGATCCGCACAGGCATGGCACAGATCCCTTTATACCAGCAATTGTTTGCCAATATCCACTTCGAATTTTGTAGAACATTTACCCAAACCAGTGCTAGGCACAGCAAGTTTACAAGCAATACAAATATGCATTTCATTTCGAGTTACAAAGTGTCTAGAAACGTTTGTAACCCAATTGATCACATTTTTGAATCCGGAGGATGTAGCACTTGTGATATTGAAACCTCTCATTGATCTGGCATAAATGAGGTCTTTGATGCCAGGCTGATTGAATATTCTTCCAGAAAGCATTACCAAAACAAAGCCAAAGCAAATGTTACCCAATTATCTATGGTTTTATTGCAATACAATAACAGATAAACAAGTACAACAAAAATATTTAAAAACAAGATTAGAACACAGAAGTGACCCCCCCCCCATATTTACCATAACAGCTGACTGGAGTAGACCAATGGAATAAGTGCCATGCATACTACTTGTGAACAGAGATAACACTGCTGTACTTATCAGGAGCAAGCATGCTGAAAGCAAGTATGTTTTTCAAACATTTATAGCGATAGAAATTAAAACCCAATTTTCAGTAGTAATTCATATGACCTATGTGTAGGAAAATAGAGCAGTTCTACCAACCGAATGAAATGCTGCAATTTTTTTTTCCCGAAATTGTAGGGGAACTGTCCCACCCAGCATGTGATTGAATGAAGAACTGCAGAGGTTAATCCACACTAAGTGAAATCTACCCACCACTCACATGTTAACAGGTTAGTCATATTCTAAAGGGCAAAGTGTTATTTCCCACTTTAAATCCATGCATCGCACACAGTTAGGTGAACACCAGGCTAAATACCCTCATCGTTCTTCAACACAGCCTCCTTGACTGGTGGGGCTGCCACCACTTTAGGGGACCCAAAATCCACCATGACAGGATGAAAGGCCGTTTCTTGATCTGGAGCTTCTGGGGGAATCAGAGGGGGCAGTTCCTCCTCTTCCACAGTAAGAGGTGCAGATGGTAATATGGTGGAGGAGGTTTTGGGGACAAGAGTTGGGGAAAGAGAATCAAGCTTGGCAGTAGAAACAGGCTCCAGTGTTGGCAAAGGCAGGGAAGGAGTTAGCACTTTTGCAGGGCTTTGGACAACTAGCTCTGCAGCAGGCTGAGGGGAGATCCCCTCGGTTTTATTTGCTAAAAGAAGGAGAAGAAAAGTGATTAGGGGCAGCATAAATAGCAGATTGATAGATGAGCTTGAGTTACCTACAGCGCCTGTGCACCACATGCAGAAAGAAGCACCAAAGTGGAACAATTATAAACTCAATATGGACTTCTTTTTCATCATAAACATTAGCAACTATCAGGCAAAACACCCAGGAATCTTACCAAACTGCAAAGCAAGGTATTAAGCATAAGGTAAGAGGAAAATATCAGGTGAGTCTTGTTGCTTTAAATTGATGGTCTCAAGAGTACAGTATGCTTAGGGGGAGGAGAAAGAGCAGCAGCTTTGGGTGGAGATTAGACAAGGTAGCAGTGCTAGTCTCAAGGCGTGTAGGCCCAGATAAAATTGTTCAAACTCATACAATAGGAATTTTCAAAATCTGACTTTTAAGCTGGCCTTCAATACAAGATCTGCTTGTTTGGCGAGGTCACCAAATGAGTGGATCTATCCCCATCTACGATGAGCGATATCGGGCTAATACGATTATTTAGCCATAGGACATATTTTTATTACTTTCATTTTTGATGTTACTGGTCCTTTAACAGTAGAATCAGAGTGTGAGACTACCATTTGCCACTCAACATACTGCCTTCTGTTAGTGGATATTCATATAGAGAATTATATAGGGACATGTTTCAGGAGTAGAATAGTGCCCGGCAGCAAACAAGGTTTAACAACTTCTTTCCAGCAACTTGTGGAGCTGACCTGTGGATTGTAGAGTCTAATTGCTTTATCTACTGCATGCACTGGAAAATGTGTATTTCTATACATGAGAAAAGAGAAGAATGCCTAATCAGGAATGTGTGCACCAGATACCTGGGCTCTGAACATCAGCAACAGGAAGACTAGGTGCCGCTACAGCAGCAGATGAAATGGAGTCTGGAGCAAAGAGAGAGAGAGAGAGAGTGACAGCCATTACTGAATATACATGAAACGAGTATGTTCCAGGCATGCAGCTAGAGGATTGTAAAACCTACATGTCAGGCAATTCACTGATTACACATTCCATGGCATTCACTGATACACGGAGGACTCCTGCAGAGTTGCACATTTCTTAAGCAAGCAGTCTGACCTACCACCATTGTATATAAAAAGCAGGTATTCATGAGGCCTACACATCACAAACTGAAAAACAATATGCCAAATTTCTTAACTTTGGGTCCCCTGACATTGCTGTGCTACAACTCTTAACATGCTTTTCCTCCTCGAATGCTGGAAGTTTTGTTCTGGCACACTCAGAACACCAGTCCTCTCTCATGGTTAGGGTACAAATCATGCCAGTAGCCTATTAACACACAGCTCCATGCATCACATTGTGCTTAAAGGGATAGTGCCATGGGAAAAACTTTTTTTTTT
>CM044433.1:142491352-142504623 GCA_024363595.1 Xenopus borealis | reverse complement strand
TGTAAGTTATTTCTTAATAAAGGCTTTGCTTTTTTAAATTTTAATTTGTGTTTTGTGTAAAAAATTTTGATGTTACTGTTCCTTTAAGAGGAGCAGAGTTTCGTTAAGTTATTTCTAAGTAAAGGATGTGCGATTTTTGTTTAAGTGGGTTTTTTTCATGGTATACTGACAAATTTTTTAAAACATTTTTGATTTTACTGGTCCTTTAGAGAGCTGTTGAATAAAAAGTCAAATAATTAAAAAACCACAAATAATAAAAAAAATTGCAGATTATTAATAAACTGAACAAACATCAGGACTCATGCAGGCGTGGAGCTTACCCCTTTTCATTAACGTTTTGGGGGCACAGCCCTCCCTTAGTCAGGTTTCCCGCATGCATAGATCTTAGTGTATATTAATCCTGTTGTCTTACTGTAGATGAGTGCCAGTAATTATCCACTTGCTCTCTGCTGTTTGCAGTCCTGTTGTGTGGTCTAATGGAAATAGCACACAGAGCATACTGATGCCCACAGATGCACTAGTGTGCTTTCATGCCAAAACATCAAGTGAGTCGACAACACAGGCACTTATTTCACAGCATATTTCCTAGAGTACCTTAAAAGCCTTAAAAACATGGCACAGTTTTCTTATTATGTAAAAGTAGATTTCCCACTAAATTCCACAGCAAAATAAAGCTGCTGTTTTTCCCACAAAAATCCACATATCAGCACACAAGTCTAATAAAGAGCACTTTATGTCTCACATGCTCTTCAGTAAAAAAAAAAAAAGAATATACACAGTATTAAAACCAGGAATATCTTGAGTACATCTAAACCACATACTCATGGCTTACCATAAATCTGATAATAATTTATTTCCACATATGCATTTGCTCATCAAACTATGAGACCTCTCATAAAAGCCTCTACCAGTAGGTAAGAGGATCTCCACCCAAATTTAGATATTAGAATCAAAACAGCTCCAGGCAGTATTTCGTGAACTGCAATGTGTAATTTATTTAGCAGTGTGCATACACTACATGTTTCGGGCTGAGCCCTTTTTCAAGTGTAACAAAAGCAAGGCATTATGGGACTTAAATACCTTCATGTGAAGTGATCCACCTTCCCCCACTTAAAGTGACAGTGTAGTATTTGTCCCAATAGTACATTTTCAACATGTTCTCAGTGAAACATTTTTCAAAACAATATCATAAACAAAAACATTATTGGAACTTTATTCATCCATCCAATTGGGTCCAGTTAAACCAATTATTCTAGTGTGTCCATCCAAGTGAAAAGTCAAAGTTCAAGGAGATTGCACAATCCGGCCTGTCCTTGTAATGGCTAAAAGATTGAATTAGTAAACTTGTAGGTACTGCTGTGCCAACAGCCTACCTGGGGTAGCTCGATGCATGTAGCCCGATCCCAAACATATGTTTGGGATCGGGCTACATGCATCGAGCTACCCCAGGTAGGCTGTTGGCACAGCAGTACCTACAAGTTTACTAATTCAATCTTTTAGCCATTACAAGGACAGGCCGGATTGTGCAATCTCCTTGAACTTTGACTTTTCACTTGGATGGACACACTAGAATAATTGGTTTAACTGGACCCAATTGGATGGATGAATAAAGTTCCAATAATGTTTTTGTTTATGATATTGTTTTGAAAAATGTTTCACTGAGAACATGTTGAAAATGTACTATTGGGACAAATACTACACTGTCACTTTAAGTGGGGGAAGGTGGATCACTTCACATGAAGGTATTTAAGTCCCATAATGCCTTGCTTTTGTTACACTTGAAAAAGGGCTCAGCCCGAAACATGTAGTGTATGCACACTGCTAAATAAATTACACATTGCAGTTCACGAAAAACTGCCTGGAGCTGTTTTGATTATAATATCTAAATGAGGATTATACATTAAGGTGCAACACAGACACCTGAATCAGCAGCCAGAAGAAAGATAAAGTTGGTGCTGGAACTAGGAACCAAGCTATTACTGATCTCCACCCAAAAACAATTACAAACAGTAATTGGCTCAAACCTGCAGTTTAATACTTTTTTATTTCCCTATAGCCTATACCCAAGGATAGAAAACCAAATTATTATACTGTACTTGTGAATGGCCAAGCAGCTTCAGAATACTTTGATACCGCACATGTTACACCTGTTTACCCAAAATATGTTGAATATACAGACCCCAACTGTATTGGACTGGGATGCCAGGGGCCCACCAGAAAAACATTAAGGGCCTGCTTTCCAAACTATTATTCCTCCTCTCTTCACTCAACCACGCAGTTCCCTCCTAAAGTGCTGGCACAAGTCACATGTCCAGGGGCAGCTGGGAAATTGACAAAATGTCTACCCCATGTCAGATTTCAAAACTAAATATAAAAAAATCTGTTTGCTCTTTTGAGAAATGGATTTAAGTGCAGAAGTCTACTGGAGTAGCACTATTAACTGATGTGTTTTGAAAAAAATGTATTCCCATGACAGTATCCGTTTAATCTTCGATTTACAGGCAACACACTTTTTGGGCCAGACCTAAAACAGATTATAATGGAGGTTAAGGACAGCAAAATCACATTCTTACCATCAGGGAAGAAACCTAGGTCAGAACAGCAAAATAGTCCATACCATCAGCAATGGAATTCACATGGTCGCTCCTTTTGCTCCTTCAGAAACACTTCTTTACGATCTGCACAAGCGAGTGGGGAGCAAAAGAAGGGGAAACCCTCCTGGTCAAATCATCTCTGTCAAACCAGAAAACCTCTGCCTGACTCACACAGGCAAAACTAAGGGGGGGTTGGAGGTTGTCTTCTAAAATGTATTCCAATATGGTAAGCTCACACTCAAGCCAGCTGGGTACTCGCCATCATCAAGGAAGGCTACAGAATTCCATTCGACAAACTTCAAGCCCTTATGTCCATAGTCACAGACATGCACAACAATGGAGTCATAACAAGAGTGCCTCCAGAAGAACATTACAAGGGGTTTTATAAACAATTAAAGACACTCAATCCATTCGCCTCCAAGCAGCGATTCCGCATGGAATCAATTCGATCAGTGCAAATAATGTCAATGACAGATAATTGTTATATGACAAAAGTAGACCTTCAAGATGCATATGTTCCCATCATAGAGGAACCCTGTATACTCATGCCTCATGTTTACTGAAGCAGTTCCATAGGAGGTTCCCAGACAAACCCTAAAAAGGGGGGTACTGTAACTTGCCCCGCTAGTCAGCCGTCTACAGGAAGGCAAAAAACCCCATCCTAAGCCTCTCCAATTTGCCTCAGAGGGGTAAAAAATTCCTTCCTGACTCCAAAAAGGCAATCAGACTAGTCCCTGGATCAACTTGTATAATGAGCTATCTTCCATAACCCTGTATTCCCTCACTTGCTAAAAAGCCACCCAACCCCTTCTTAAAGCTATGATACATTAGATATGGAAGATAGCTCATTATACATGTTGATCCAGGGACTAGTCAGGTAGGAATTTTTTCCCCCTCTCAGGCAAATTGGAGAGGCTTAGGATGGGTTTTTTTTTGCCTTCCTCTGGATCAACTAGCAGTTAGGCAGTTAAAGAGATTCTGACACCTGAAGTCAAACTCTTTTTTACCTCTATTATAATATTGGCTTTGAAAGCTACTTCTAACTTTGCCATAAGGTATTTGTATGATGCTTTTACATTACCTGTCTGATCCCCCATGTTCCTGTATGAGGGGGCTGCCATATTTGTGCACCCGGCATCTGTTATCATTACAAACTGTAACTAACAGACTGAGATGGGACTGTTAGGTTGGCAAAGTAAGAGTGTCAGGGTGTCAGAGAGTCAGGCTTAAACATTTCAGCTAACAGTTATATACAAAAACAAACCTCTCAGCGAAAAATGATCAACATGACCTATAGGTAACAATTAATGTACATTCATATGTTAAATTTCATTTTTTAGTGTCAGTATCACTTTAAAATAAAAAAAATAAAAAAGGTTGAACTTGATGGACGTGAGTCTTTTTCCAGCCTAACTTACTATGTTACTATGTATGTCTAATCTTACCTCTAGACATGCTGACTGGTGGGTTCGGGTAGAAGCGCCTACGCCACAGTCTCTTCTGGCGCTCAGGTGTCCAGTGGTGACGTGCCCCGAGCACTTGGGTTATGTGCATGTGCGACTGGTTTAGGCACAGTCGAAAACCCTTCACATACACATTTGGCGCATGAGCACTTGTTCCCAATTAAACTGGCACCTGCGTCCAATTGGATGCTGATTATTCTATTATTCTGCTATTAGCCCCCTTTATTGTCCATCCTTGATTCTCATCTCCCATTGGGTCCCTTTGCCTTAAATACTGGCTTCCCTTTCCTCTCCTTGCCCAAGCTGGCTTCTGTTTACTCAGTTCCTGATCAAGATTATACGTATTGTTATCCTGGTTTTGACTCCTACCTGCATATGGACTTTGATCCTTGGCGCCCAGTGGCGTAACTACCAGGGGTGCAGAGGGTGCAATTGCACCAGGGCCCCCACCCCCTTGGGGCCCATTGGAGCCAAAATAATGGTTATGGCAGGTGGTTATCTAGGGGGAAATTTTACAGCACACATGCTATCCACACTCCAGCATGGGATTTATAGAGGTAAGGGCCCTATAGGGGGCCCAGGTGCCCATCCTGTACCGGGGCCCACCAGGGAGTAGTTACGCCACTGTTGCCGCCTGTCCTGAACATTACCTGGCCTGACTTCACTTTATATTTTATCCCTGTACTATTGGTACTGCTGACGTGTTCAGGTTCCCTGGCTGATTTTGGAGCAAAAGTCCGGGGAACACCAGTGTCATCAAGGTGACCTTTCTCACCGAGAGGTACTAACCAGTGGTCTCCTTGGGTTCTTTGTCAACTAATCCCAAAGATACTTAAAGGAAAACTTCCCAGACAATGTAGGTCTCTATAATCTATATAATCCATATTGCATAAAACTATGTAAATGTAAAACCCTGCTTCATGTAAATAAACCATTTTTATAATAATATACTTTTTTAGTAGCATGTGCCATTGGGTAATCATAAATAGAAAATAGCCATTTTAAAAAATAAGGACAGCCTCCTGGGATCGTATGATTCAACGGTGCACACAAACATACCAAACAAACTAAAAAGTTAGGTCACACAAGCAAATTAACAGAGAGTTCTGTCTTTTGCTTCCAGACTTCTTCATGTTACAGTTAGAGTTGAAATATTTCTGGTCAGGTGATCTCTGAGGCAGCACACAGACCATCACAAATTGGTGATTCAAGGCAAGAGATGTAAAAGGGCAATATTTACATAAATATTTATTCCAGTTTGGTAAGATTATTTAATATGCCTCTTAATATGAGATAAACTACCTGTTGCTCAAGTATTCATTTTCGGGGTATAGTTTTCCTTTAAGATTCACAATTCTACACAATCATTACCAGTTCAGAGCCCTCCCCTTCTATCTTTGCACAGCACCAAGAGTAATCACGAAAGTACTCCGCACTCTTATTGCAAACCTCAGACACTGAGGAATCACACTCGCTCCTTACCTAGATGATCTTTTCATCAGATCAACATCACAGAAGCACAATCTCATGGACACCCAAGTATGCGTCAGAACACTGAATCAACTAAGATGGCTCATAAACCACAAAAAGAGCCAACTCAAACCACCAAACTAATTCAGTTCCTGGGGATGTGGTTTGACTCCTTGCTACAGGCAATAACTCTGACAGACGAGAAGATTCAGAAAATCATGGCACAACAAGTTTGCCTATGGCTGCTGGGCTACATGGTGGCAGCACTATAGCCCTACCATTTGGCAGATTCCACATGAGAGACTTTCAAAATTACTTTTTACACCATTGGAACATAAATCACTTCAATCTCACACAGCAAATTCCCATGATTGGACCTGTCAAACAGTCCTTACAATGGTGGACGCGTGCTGAGAACCTCACCCTGGGGAAAACATGGGTATCACATAGGGTTGCCACCTTTCCCTGTGGCTCCAGCCGGACAGGGGGTGGTCATGTGACGTCACGGGGGCGGTCCCGTGACGTCAGTGGGCGGTCCCGTGACGTCACTGGGCGGAGCTATGACACCACTATCGCCGATTGGCCGATCGCGGCGTCAATCAAGCTAATCCCGCCCGGTTTTCCTTATTTGGAAAACCGGGCAGGAAGCATTGAACCGGGCAGCCCTTCAAAATACCGGGCTGTCCGGTTCAAAACCGGACAGGTGGCAACCCTAGTATCACACCAGTGGACAGTAGTGACCACAGACACCAGTCTCAAAGGCTGGGGGGCAACATTCCTGGTCACAAGCAGAATCCAAATTGCCCATCAATGTCCTAGAGATCAGGGCTATAAGGAATGCCATCCTTCCTTGGTCAAAGGAACTGACGGGTCAACCTCTCAGAATTCAGTCGGACAATGCTGCAGTAACCTACCTAAACAAACAAGTGGTACACAAAGCAATAACGCAATGCGAAAGGTAGCACGGATACTGGAATGGGCAGAGCTCAATTTTCCAGCCATTTTAGCGGTGTTTATACCAGGGGTACTGAACTGGGAGACGGATTACCTCAGCCTCGGATTCGACCATGGGAATAGTGTGGGAAGTGAAATCCATCGAATTTGAAGGATTTTACCACAATTCGATTGGTCGAACGATAGAATAGAATATATTCGATTGATCGTTAAAATCGTTCGAATCGATCATTCAACCGATTTTAACCACTCAATCGAATTTTTTTATTCGATCAAAAATAATGAAACCCAATTCGGTAGCTTTGATCTGGCGAACTAGGCAGTCGAATAAAAATTTAAGGGGGAAGTAATTCGAATAGTCAAATATTCAAATAGATTTTTATTCAAATCATTCGATTCAATTGAATTTTCGAAATTCACTGGTCAAAGTGGTCTTCAAAAACATTTGAAAATTCAAATCTTTTTGAAAAATTTCTTTGAACTTCGAATCCTTCATGTGAATTTAGTAAATCTGCCACGATGTGTTCGCCAGTTATCTCATTTGCTGAAAATAACGCTATGTAGACATTAACGCCTGGTTTACTAATCAACGAAATGTGTGAAAGACAAAATTGGTGACATCTATATGGTGACATTAACTTATATTTTGGCCAGAAAATTCTCAATGGGAGTTTAATCCTTAATTAAACTGTGCATTTAAATGATACAAAGAGATAACTGGTATGATTTCTTGTTCATATGATTGTATTGGCAGAAGGGTGTATGCGTGGATGGATGAAGTATCGGTTTATATGATGCATTCATGTTTGATTGGTGTTACTCTAGTAATGTTTTTAGATGGTTTAATCATCAGTCAATAAAATTTATGAGTTTTGAAGATGCATTTCCAGCCATAAATGACACAGTAAAAATTGCCATAATTAACTCCATTAAACAAGACTATTTTATAGCATAAATATTTGCAAACGTAATTTGTCGCCGGAAAATTTGCAACTCACTAAAATTACCGCTAACGTAAGCTTGTTCGCTAACGTAGTTACCTCAAGCGATCGCAATGACTTCTGAGCACATCGCTGTTTAGTAAACTTCTGCGAATATTCTGGCGGAAAAATATTCTCAGCGATAATATGTGGAAACTTAGTCAAATTTAACGCGCTTTAGTAAACGGTCGCCAAACTAACAATTGCAAGCTTTCGGAGCACACAGGCCCCTTCGTCAGGCAAAATACAAATGAACTTTGAAAAGGCACATTATATATATATACAAATAGATCACTGATAAAGGGTTTATTGGCAATGAATTAGAAAGTTACAGATAGAAATAGATAACTTGTAGAAGGTAATAAAATAATTAGGATGGGTTGTAAATAGTCCAGGGGTATGGATTCAATCTAGTCAAATAGTTTGAACTAGACTTAGACAGAATGGGGTAAGGTTAACACAACAGTGGATAAGTAGGAATTGGAACGCTTTTTTCTACACAAGCTTTGACAGACCGCAGTAAGGCAATAGAAAGATACCCTCCCTAGTTATGGAACAGCTTTAGAACATCCCTACGGCAACTGCACTGACAGAGAGGGCCGGTCCAGAGAAATTCGGATTTTTCATTAAACGGAAAATCCTTTTCTAGACAACTTGAACTGTCAGTGCAGTAAGCCCCACCATTCAGATAGTTAGATTGATAAGTATGTTGATCAGTATGTTACACTGATAGATTGACATCAGTTATAGTGTTAATAACGTTATACGTTAGGTTACAATGTTAAATATACAGTACATATTGCTGTATGTTGAATGTATCTGCTCTTAATTTTCCTACTAACTAAGCTGTCTAAAGAAACTGAGGGAAAATGGAGGAACATGAGATTATATGGTGGAGTCAAAGTCTTTTTCTTCTTCTGTCCTGCCTCCGGAGATGGAACTCAAAACCATGGAGTCTGCAGTGACAGTTTGGGCTGTCTAGAAAAGGATTTTCTGGTAAGTAAAAAAATCTGCATTTATTGCAGCTACCTATAAACCTGCTATACAGCGCCGGGCCAACCTGGCCAGTAGCCCTAGGCAGCCTGGCCAGCAGAAGCACCCGAAAGGCAAGTGCACATGCACGTAAAAAAACAAAGTACACATGCAAAATAAAGATGCGCTGCGACAGAGTGCACACACCGGCCAGAGTGGGGACCAGACTAGGGGGTAGGAGAGGCAGAGAAGGTGCGTGCTTGGAGCCTCCCTAGCTTTCCACCCTAGGCATGTGTAGGGTTGCCACCTTTTCTAGAAAAAAATACCGGACTTCCTATATATTTAATTTTTTTCCCTATTAATAACATTGGCATCAACCATCAAAAATACCGGCCAGGCCGGTAAAATACCGGCCAGGTGGCAACCCTAGGCATGTGCCTACTCTGCCTACCCCATGTATTACAAATTTACCAGCAATGAAGCATGCCGATAATATCCTAAACAAAAGCCCTTGGCCTTCCGGCAGCAACAAATATTTTCTTCTGCCTTTTCTTTTTCCTCTCGCAATGGGGCCCTGTCTCCTTTTGTGTCATATCCGTGGCTCTGCCCCTTTTTAAATCACAGCCTGCCCATTTAGTTACCGCCCCCCATCACTGGCCAGTAATTTTTTTTAAAAAACCGTAGGGTTGCCACCCGGCCTAGCCGGTAAAACACCAGTCAAGGCCGGTATTACAAATTTACCGGCAATGTAGCTGCTGGTAAATTTGTAATACCCCTTAAAAATGGCCCTTGAATTGCCAATGAAAAAGGTACCTTTCTCGCGTCTTCAGCCAATCGCTCTCGTGGCTCCGCCCACTTTACCGTCATGTCACGCCCCTTTTGGCCCCGCCCCCGCCGGCCGGTAAGGAAATTTAAAAAAGGTGGCAACCCTACCTGGCCGGTATTTTTGATGTTTGATCAAAATGTAATTAATAGGTAAAAAAGATAAATATATAGGAAGGCTGGTATTTTTTTCAACAAAAGGTGGCAACCCTAGTTTAAAATGAAGGGTGGGCTTGTTCTAATGGCCCCTTCCAGAAGCATAGTCACAGTCCTGCAGTCACACAGCAGAAACAAGCTTCAGTTCCCTTTCTGGTCAGCCTTGCTGCTGATTTCCTATTTTACAGTGTACCACATAACCTGGGAACAGAAGCAGCAGGAAGTGGAACAGATGGGCGTGACTAGCAGGGTTTTTGCCAAAATATTCAATAAATCAGCCACTACTTTTTTTTTTAGCAATTTCCTTAAAAGAGTATAATGGAACATTCTTGTTTTTCACTCAGTATGTCTCCCATAAAGCTGTTCGTGAATGAAAATGTTATTTATAACAATATTGTAATGTGACTATTGTCTGCCCACCAGATGCCCAAACTATGACTATGGAGTTAAAACAATGTACATTATAGAGTTTTATTTTTACCAATTTTATTTGTATTACAAACTCCGAGGCAGCGCCATATACATGAAGGCAGAACATTCTAGTAATTACTAGACACTACCGCCAGCCAGTGCCTCAGACAGCCAATAGGCGGCAGCAGCATCACGAACTGTGCGCGTAGATCACTGACGTATTACCGCGAGAGTACGCGCCAATCCTTCTCGGAAGGAGCGCGGGCACTGCCTATTCCAACTCCCTGTCGGCTGGTGACGTAAGGCAGGCCTGGAGAGAGCGCGAGGAGGAGCGGTAGTAGCTGCAGCTTTGGGTGCAGCGGGAAGTGCGTGAGGAGAGCGGGGAAAGAGCGTTGAGCTAAAAGACACGCAACATGTAAGTGGCACCAGAGGACTAGATGCACCATGCTCAATGCGGGAGTCCAGTGTAGTGATGGCGCGGACGGTCAGGGAATTTACAGCCCATGCTGCTGCTGTGCAAATGCTTTTTTTGTCAGTGGGGGCGCTCGGGGAATGCCGCTTATTACAGCTACAGCTACAGCAGGGTTTGGTATATGAAGCGGGGAGCTCTTTATGCGGAGACCTCTGTCACGTGATCCATTTTATTTGTGGTGAATCGCGGGGCTGTACCTTTTCTATTACTAACACGTGTTGGCAGCAACCGGCAGGCAGGCCTTCTACTGACTCCAGAATCTTCTCTCGGGAGGAAGGCTCTTCATAGTGAGCTTTCTGTCATTCCCTCGGCTCGCTAATCCTCTTGCACCGCCACTATATATATATATATATATATATCACTGTGTTTGGCCTGTAAAACCGGCAGGTCTGCTGCGCACTCGTGGCCGTCTACATGTCTCGGGCAAAATGCTGCTTTTTCCTTTGTTTTCCCTATCATCAAGCAGTGAGAGCTGTGTGAATTGGTTATACAGAAGGATGCATCTGAACTGTAACAATCAGCAGCTAGATCGCTTCCCAATGGCAGCACACAATCGGTGGCTTAGTGCAGAATGTTCTAGCAGTTACCTTGAGGCTGGCCAACCTGTGGCCTACCCACCTGTCACTGCATGCTGGGAGGGTTCTTCTTGCATAGTATTAAGTGGCTTGTATTTCAAACAAAAATGGAAAGATTGCATTGATCTCGCCTGTGTCTGAACAGCAGGCTGATACCAGATCTTTACATTTGTCCTGTCTGCATGGCCTATTAAATTCATATTTTATTTGTCAGGTACACAGCATACATAGTACGACGTGTTGGGAAATGCTTGTTGCTGTGCGAAGCCCGACCATAAAAATAAGAATTACAGTAAAATCAGGGCTGTTTAAATCCGTCAGTCACAAGATTATTTCAGTTTTATAGCTTTAGTTATTTAGTTATTTAGTTTTTATATTTGTACATGTATGTATACTACACAAGCTAACCCCAGCACAACTGAACTGTAACCTTTCATAAAAGACACTTTTAGTTACATGGTTTGTACAAAGTGAAAATAGAAAGTGTTTATCTTTGGGGGAGAGAGGTTCCATGACCTGTATGGTCAACAGGTCATGGAACGCCTCGGTGACTAATAATAATCTTATATTTTACAATTGGGGATACTTTATTCACTGTAATCTGCTCTGAGCCACACTTCCACTTCATGTCTACCACGTCAGATCTTTGGGAGAGGTCAACACTAAAAAGCACACTATGTAGTTGCTGGCCTCTGTTACTCTTAGGGAGCCACTTTTTGGTCATGGCCCCTTATGTCATACCAAGGCTATGGATACAGGAAAACAATGATGTTTCTGACATGGTTCTTCCAAGAATATATAATATAGCATAACTGACCTTTTAAGTAGGGTTTCTGGTGTATCTAGCAGGGAACATACATTCTCCCCTAATTGTACATTAAAGGAACAGTTCAGTGTAAAAGTTAAAAACTAGGTAAATAGCCTGTGCAAAATAAAATGTTTTTAGTATAGCTTGTTAGCCAAAAGTGTAATGTATAAAGGCTGGAGTGACTGGATGTCGAAAACTACTTCCTGCTTTGCAGCTCTTTGAGTTTGGGACATAACTATTCAGTGAGCTTGCAATTGATCCTCCACATTCAGCTCAGCTTCAAAAGCAACAGTTGTTTGCCCCCCTCAATTCTCTGATTGGTTACTGCCTGGTAACCAATCAGTGGAAACCCAAGTGAGCTGCAAAGCAGGAAGTGATCTGGCTATTCTATTATACATCCAGTCACTACAGTCTTTATCCATGACATTTTTGGCCAACTAACTATATTAGAATTTTTTTTAATTTACACATCCTATCTATTTACCTAGTTTTTATTTTTATACTGAACAATTCCTTTAGGGGTTAAAACGTAAATATATGCGTCATCTCATGGAAAGAAGCAACTTTATGAATAGAAGATAAAACAATGACATGAAGATCTTGTATGGTATTATATTTTCATATTTGCAATAGTTTCCCTTTAACTAGTCTTCTGGCTGAGCCATACAGGCCACACTGGAGTACAGCCTCAACGTTTAGAAGCCAAAGCTGTAGCCATCGCGTGCAGGTTCTAAGCAGTTTGTAGCTGGACAAAACACGTGTCACTGTTTTTCTAATGCTGAAGTGTAAAGTGTCATTTTTCACCTTCTAAAGCAGCTTTGGGGGGTCGGGTCGTGCCCCCCCCCCCATACTGTTCTAAATTGATAAATTTAGTTGATACATTTCTTATCTTTGCCCCTGCTGAGCAGTATCCCTGGGTTTCATTACAGGCAGCTGTTAGAATTGATACAATAGTTGCTAATACTCCATAGATGCTGCTGAGAAAATGTATCAATTGAATGTTGCAAAATTGTAACAGTTTAGAGTCTGAACCTGAATTACTAAGCTACCAGACTCAAACACCAGAGGCATGGACTTTAAAGGGGACATATACCATAATTTTTTACTCCTCATTAATCCATTCCTCATACCATAAAATTGAAGGGAACATGTTTTATTATATACCTTTAGGGTCAACTTTAGGGTTAATTGCTGGAAAACTGAAGTCGCCCCTCCCTCTCTCCAGGCTTCCTGTGCTGTGATCCATCCACACTGTGTGCACGGCCGTCTCTTGCTTTTCCCCAGCTATCTACAGCCAGTGAGAAGGACAGAGGGTGTGCAGGCATGGGCGGGGCTATTTGCTTGATGCCTTTCCTCCCACCCTGCTTTACATACACACTGCTCCAGCGTCTTCCCTTCTCTTACCAGCTCTTCCTCCCTGGCTCTCACTCCCTTAGCAGCAGCTTTCTGCCTGCCCGGCTCTTGAATCCTCTCCCTTAGCAGTTTTCTCTCTCCCCGGCTCTCGCTCCCCCTCTCTCACAGGTTCTCTCACGGGTTATCTAAAGCTGGCCATAGACGTAAAGATATTTGAAAGATCCAATGATTATCGTGAGAC
>CM044433.1:142414631-142434753 GCA_024363595.1 Xenopus borealis | reverse complement strand
ACATATATATATACAAATTGGGCTTGAGCTGGCAGTTGTCAATTTTTTCATTTTCCATTTATAAAGTGTTGACTGGAAAGGTATAAAGATTCCCATCGCTATACCCAGCGGAAATGCATAATCTGAATTGATGAATTGCACATAACCCTTTAACATAATATCTGACCAGCCGGAGTTTGGATAGCAGGAGAATGCTACCTGCCTGAATGTGTGATGCTGACTGTAAAATCTAATGTAGGAGCATTAATAGTGTGGGTTGTTTTTAAAGTGGACCCGTCACCCCAAAAAAATATTAAAAATAATATTTTATCACATTAGTCAAGCAAAATGAACAGTAATTACACTATATAAATTATTTTAATCTTGTTTCCTTCCGTCTCAGAATTCATAATTATAGCAAGCAGGTAGGAGCCATTTTGTGGACACTGTTATTAAGACAAGCCTTGCATCATCTCAGAATCTTGTTTGTGCACCAGAATGGGGGACCCAATGTCTTTCCCCATGTCCTGGCTACACAATTAAATGGTTAAGAGAACTGGGGGAATGTGTAGGGAGCAGTGACATCTAGGAAGTGCTGAATGGAAAGTGAAAGTAATTATCTGCCCCGCCTCTATGCCTAAGGCATAGAGGAGTGGCAGACTATATTTGATTGACATTTGAGATTTTTAAATGAGCTTTAAACAGCTATGGATGCTTTAATAAAAATTTTAAATTGGATTTCATGTTTAATTTGAAAAGGACTTTTATTATACAGATTTTTGTGTCTGGGTGACAGGTCCACATTAATGGTTTGGCTTACAGCCTCTGGTTTCAGTGAAAGCAAACCCGAAAACTACAATGACATTCTTGACAATTTTGTGCTTCCTATATTGTAGGAAAACTTTGGGGAAGGCAAGTGTACAATTATATTCCCTATGCACAAAGTGAGGTATGTACAGAATTGGATTAAAAGAACATACCAGGCCTGCACAGAGCCTTGACCTTAACCCCAACCGAACATCTAGGGCTGATCATCTAATATGATTAATACTCTGTCTGAATGTCCTATCTGAAACAAATGATTAACGTGACCTATAGGTTACTTTGATAGGGTAGTTTTTTTGTGTAAAAAATACATTATTTGAAGAAAAAAAAAAAGGAGTGTTTCAAGACTAGTCCTAGGTAGTAACCATATAAAGCTGGTAAAAACCACAATGACACACAATGCTACTCGTTGCCAGTGATTCGTCATGGCTACAGAACACTAGAAAACACCCTGCCATAGACAATACTGAGAACTGACTGAGAATTGTCTATGGCAATACTAACTGGCATTTACTCAATTGAAGGGGTATATCCGGTTGCAGAATTCTATTGTTTCTACCTGTATATAATTGTTACATCTATGGCCAGCTTAAAACACGTTTGCAAAACAGTGTTTGGGCTTGATAAAAGGTTTTCATTGATGAGGAGTATGATTATGCAGAAGGAATAACAATAAAGTAAATAAGTAACATGAAAAATCTTCTGCACTGACTAATGGGAAGATGGTGCAGTAGATTGTTTGAAAGGGATGGGAATGTTGTATTTAGGACTGGGCAACTTGTAACATTCAGCCTGTTCTATGGCAGCGTCTGTTATAGAAACACAGCAAGTCCGTTGTGCATAGTGTGTTAAGCTTCATTAATTCATTCATTCATTGTGGCCTTATTCTTAATGTTATCTTGTCATATAACATGAATTTCTTGAGGTTTTAAAGAGATACTAACACCTGAAATTAAACTCTTTTTACATCTATTATAATATTGGCTTTGAAAGCTACTTCTAACTTTGCCATAAAGTATTTGTATGATGCTTTTACATTACCTGTCTGATCCCCCCATGTTCCTGTATGAGGGGGCTGCCATATTTGTGCAGCAGGAGTCTGTTAGCATTAGAAACTGTAACTAAGAGGCTGAGATGGGACAGCTAACAATTATATACAAAAACAAAACTCTCAGCAAAAAATGATCAACATGACCTATAGGTAACATTTAATGTATATTCATATGTTAAAATTCATTTTTTAGAATCAGTATCACTTTAAGACTCCGTAGTGCCTCTGCTTTGAAACAGGCACCAAAACTTAGCTCATGTCCTTTTGCATAAAGATAAGGGTACATAGCGCTGCGCAATATGTTGGCGCTATATAAATAGATGTTGATGAATAATGTGTTTCCTAACACACAAACTATCCTACTAGAGCTTCCTTTAAAGGCTCATTTGGCCTACATGCGCCTGGCTGCATTTGAGGTATTCAGTAACCCAGGGCCCAGGGTCAACAGTCTATTGTCTGTGGGAACAATGTCCATGTTGCAAAAAAAAACAAAAAACAGTCCATCTATGGCCCTCCTATTCCTGGGGATGGCAGAATAATGATTTTATGTTACACTGCAGCAACCTGCTGGGTCGATTAACAACTTCATTGTCAAGGACTTTATGAGCTTCTGGGACCCTGTGGTTTAGGATCATATGACTTTCTTACACAAAATAAAGTACTTTGAATTTAAATGCAAACCAATAAATGAATAATAAATGACCACTCATTTGAAATTAGCATCACTATTGTTTAGAAATATAGAAACACTTGCTAAATACAAGGTGCTCCTAAAAAGCAAGTATTTCAGTAACATTAAAATGTCTGTGTTGTGTTATATATATATATATATATATATATATATATATATATATATATAAACAGAAGTAAACCTTAAGGGCAATTCACCTTCATTAGCAAAACTGTAATAACACATTAAAACCACAGAAATGTGTTCAAACTTTCATAACCTACCAAATTTTGAAAAATGAACATTGTAATTGGGGAGTGAGGCCACAAAAATGGACATGTTCAAAACATTTTGTCCCTCTTTCTATGTCTAAAATGTTGGGAGGCATGATCTACGCTGTCCTCAAAATTTTATTTTGAAATCTGATATGGGGCTAGACATAGTGTCAATTTCCCAGCTGCCCCAAGTCATGTGACTAGTGCTCTTATAAACTTAAAGAACAAGTAAACCTTTTTTTTTTCTATCTGTAAATTTGCTCTAAACAGCCCCCCAGATTAATGTACCTTAGTCCCTGCTGCAAGTCTGCTCTGGTTTCTGTGTTATCAGCAGCTTGTTTCCCCTTCTTCCTGGTGCAGAGTGAAGCCCCGCCCCTTAGCTTACTGAGCTGACCTTATCTCTTGGACTAGTCCTGGAGATCATTTGCATACTATGACATAGCAGAGACCAGTGTGTTTAGCACCTTTTGCTTGGGGAAACTAGCTTACTAATGCACACACTGGCTCCCTCTTCCTCTCTATTGTGGAACAGCAGCAAACGGACTGCTCAGTAAACTAAGGGGCTGGGCTTCACTCTGCACCAGGAAGAAGGGGAAACAAGCTGCTGATAACACAGAAACCAGAGCAGACTTGCAGCAGGGACTAAGGTACATTAATCTGGGGGGCTGTTTAGAGCAAATTTACAGAAAGAAAAACATTTACTTTTCCTTTAAATCACTCTTTACTGTTGTACTGCAAGTTGGAGTGATATCACCCCCTCCCTCCCCCCAGCAGCCTAACAACAGAGCAATGGAAAGGTAACCAGATAACAGCTCCCTAACACAAGATAACAGCTGCCTGGTAGATCTAAGAACAGCACTCAATAGTAAAAGCCCATGTCCCACTGTGACTCCTTCAGTTACATTGAGAAGGAAAAACATCCTCCTGCCAGAAAACAGTTCCCAGTGCTGGCACAAATCACATCACCAGGGGCAGCTGGGTGTTAGGCTGCTGGGTGGGGGAAAGGGAGGGGGTGATATCACTCCAACTTGCAGTACAGCAGTAAAGAGTGATTGAAGTTTATCAGAGCACATGACTTGGGGCAGCTGGGAAACTGACTGTCTAGCCCCATGTTTGCTCTTTTGAGAAATGGATTTCAGTGCAGAAGGCTGCTGGAGCAGCACTATTAACTGATGCGTTTTGAAAAAAAATGTTTTCCCATGACAGTAGAACTAAACCCTAAAGATCAATGTGTCTAAAAATTGCCATATTTTATATACTGAACTCATTGCACCAGCGTAAAGGTTCAGCTTCTAAATAGCCATAATAATCCAGGACTTCAAACTTGTAACAGGGGGTCACCATCTTGGAAAGTGTCTGTGACACCCACATGCTCAGTGGGCTCTGGGCAGCTGTTGAGAAGCAAAGCTTAAAGGGGAATTCAACCACTCCCTCGCTAACCCCAAGCCTACCTCTCCCCTGGGGCAAATTCCCCTAAGTAGCTGCTTACCACCTCCATGCAGGTCCCCTCCAGCCAGGTTCCCGGGCGCCATCTTTGTCTACAACATATCCTTCCTTCTTTCTGCGGCGCATGCACAGTAGGACGCATTTGCAGGTTTGTACTACTGCACATGCGCCAAAAGATCATGAAGTTCGCCGATTGAACTTCGTGAACTTCCAGTGCATGCGCAGTAGTACAAACTGCCAAATGCATCCTTCTGTGCATGCGCCGCAGAGCGCCAACGGAAGGGGGTGGGGGACTGGGGGTAAGTACGGGAGGGGTTTAATTCCTCTTTAAGGGTTATTGTAAATAATCAAGCAGAAAATGAGGTTGGCCTGTAATATAAGCTGATGCTACAGGGCTGATTATTACATTCTGATGCTAGTTGCACTGGTTTCTGTGCTGCCATGTAGTAATTATCTGTATTAATCATTAATCAGCCTGATACTGTGACATTTCTATTCTATATGTACTGTATATTGTGAGTGGGTCCCTAAGCTCAGTAAGTGACAGCAGCACAGAGCATGTGAATCAGCAGAAAAGAAGATGAGGAGCTACTGGGGCATCTTTGGAGACACAGATATTTTCTGCTAAAGGGCTATGGTTCCCATGGGTTGGTACAGAAGCACAAAACATAATGCATAACATTTCTACCATACTTTTTTTTGTTAAGCTGTAGTTCTTCTTTAAAGTGTTAGTTTTGTTATTGACACTAGACTACAATTTGCCTTTGTTGCAGTATATTGGACATGTACACTGATACCTCCCAAGTGTCCCATATTGTGTGGGACAGTCCCGATTTTTTACTGTTCAACCTGCAGTCCTGGATTGGATTGTTACTGAAATGTCCTGACTTTCTCTTTGATCTCCAGCCCTAAAAAGATACAAAGTTTCTAAAACTTAATTGGTTTTTGGCAGAGAGACCAGAATATGTACCAGGTGCATTTAGATCATTTATTGTTTTAAGATAAGCATGTCTCTGGGAAATTGTGATGGCCCCCCTTGCACCGGCCACCATTGTTCTTATCAACCGACACACATAGTTGCAGCACTGTAGCTGTTCTGGCAGCATCCTGGGGAGTCCTGTTGAGTAGGCCTTGGAGAGCCCCCCCCCATATTTCTTCCATTGTTTCAATTGAAATTGCTTATGTGATCAATGCTGTTGGCTTTACCTGCTGCCACTATATGCAAGTGTTGTAGTGGACAGAGAGTTTGTGTTAATGATGCACAATCCATGTATGATGCTACAGAATATTTTGGTGTTCTATCATGTTTAAAGGGATTCTGTCATGATTTTTATGACAGATTTATGTCTAAATTACACTGCAAATAATTCTCGCTACCATATAAAATTTCATTCCTTAGCCAGCAAGTGTATTTTTGTTAGTTGTAATATTGATGTGTAGGCAGCCATCTCGGATCATTTTGCCTGGTTATGGGGTTTCAGAAATAGCCAGCACTTTAGGATGGAACGGCTTGTTGGCAGTAGGGTGGCCACCTGGCTGTTTTTTTTACCGGCCTGACCAGTATTTTTGATGGCTGATCCCAATGTTATTAATAGGAAAAAAAAGCTAAATATAAGGCTGGTATTTTTTTAAAGAAAAGGTGGCAACCCTAGTTGGCAGGGTAATGTTTTTCCTACTCAATGTAACTGAATGTATCTCAGTGGATTTTCTTACTGAGCGCTGTTCTTAGATCTAACAGGCAGATAGATAGGGTTGCCACCTTTTCTGGAAAAAAATACCGGCCTTCCTATATTCTTATAGTTTTTCCTTATACATAACATTGGCATCAAGCAACATTTTTACTGCCAGGCCGGCTATACTGGCCAGGTGGCAACCTATGTGGTAGGGAACTGCTAACTGGTTACTTTGCCATTGTTCTGTTGTTAGGCTGCTGGGGGGATGGGGTGATATCACTCCAACTTACAATTACAGCAGTAAAGAGTGACTGAAGTTTATCAGAGCACAAGTCACATGACTAGGGTTGCCACCCTTTCTTGAAAAAAATACCGGCCTTCCTATATATTTATCTTTTTTTCCTATTAATAACATTGGGATCAACCATCAAAAATACCGGCCAGGTCGGTAAAATACCGGCCAGGTGGCAACCCTACACATGACTGGGGTAGCTGGGAAACTGACAATATGTCTCTAGCCCCATGTCAGATTTCAAAATTAAATATAAATAAATCAGTTTGCTCTTTTGAGAAACGTATTTCAGTGCAGAATTCTGCTGGAGTAGCACTATTTGCTGATGCCTTTTCAGAAAAATATCTTTTCCTTATCCCTATAAAGATACTGATACACAATAATTCAAAGGAAAGGAAAGTAGGGGCGAAATGTTGGCCTCAAATATGATGCAAATAAAGGAGTGACGTGTTATACGGGTGTGCCAGTGCTATATTTTCGTGTGTATATAAAATGATTACTGAGCACCCCAGTCATAAACACAAAGATAAGGCTTTGGAGTGTGGTTACCCTACGGACTGATATATACAAGTATTTATATTTGTACAATATATAGAATGCAAGAAGTATAAATAATATAATCCGTGTCAGTGTACGTATGAGAAGTGTGAGAGAGTTGAGTATAGAGGGGCTACTAGCTGATTCTTCTGTGGGGCCCAGTATGCTGGAGACGGATCCTAATTCAGAAATCTGTAGCTGAATCATGCAGCAAATTATGTGTAGGAAGTAAGGAAGAGACGTAGAAAAGCACACAAGCCCTTGTTGGAGTTTCAGGCGCTTGCGCAAATCTGAGCTCCTGACTGAGTATATCCGCACGCCTGGCACAGCAGGGGTTACCAGGGATACGGTTTGCCTCTAGGACCCAGTGGCTCTCGCCTGCACTTCCTGTCTCGCTTTCAGAGTCTTTCCCCAACGCACGGAGTCGCGGCCTCGTCCTGCTGTTTCCTGCGCCCCCCGGCGATGCTACTCGGGCACAGGGACAACATGTGAGGCAGCAGCCGCTTAGCCGCCACAGCAACGCTCTTTCTACGGCAGGGCTCAGGTGAGGGGGTCAGAGGCTGGGGTCAGGGGAGGGGGGCAGGGTCCTGGTGGGTGGAGGGAAGCGCGGGGTTCACTCCATCTCCAGACATTGGGTATTCCCGACAAACTGGGGCCGCATCTATGGCTGTGTCCCGCCTGCCTTTGACTTCGCTCCTACCCATGAGCCTTGTTACCTCAATGCTGAGCCTCAACCGTACTCGTATCCATTCAGACAAACGCCCAGTCACCGGCAGTTGTACAACTAAATTCCCTAGCGGCGGCCAGTCCGTGTCGGGTGATGCTGGGAGTTGTAGTGAAATACGCGGAGGCACATGAGTGCTGTAGGCCCAAACAGTCCTCCCCCTGCCTTCCATTTTATTCCTGTTAATCTCCTGAATCATCAAGCTGCTCATTAATTCGCCTTGTGAGAGCCAAACACTTCCCCCGTCTGTGCCGCCGCCGCTGCTGCTGGAAATCGCTCTAGTCTGTCGCACCGAGCAAATGCCACTTTATTGCGCTTTGTGCGAGGTCTCCAGTGTGTAACCCAGAATCAGCAGCAACAAGGAAAGGATGAGATGGCCCTGATCTCTGCTCATCTATTGTATCAGTTAAAGTGCCCTGGCGGAGCGTATTGTTTGTGTTTGCGCCGGCAGCGTCTGGCCTTGTTCTACTCTGACTCTACATTGTCTCTTGCCATGTGTGGGCCACTTATATTGGAGTCAGATAACATTACGCCTCACTAGCCCTTTGTGCTCTTCCCAAGTAACTCTATGGGGGTATAACTGTTCCACCAAATCTCCCAAGCACTCGCTCCTGGATCCCACAGTTTTAGGGGTGTTGGACCCTCTACCTCTAAATCCTCCTACCAGGTCTGGACTGGGAGTCAAAATAGCCCCCACCAGCCCACTAAATAGTGACTGTTTATGGCAACTTACAGCAGCTCCTCTGGCATTTGCCACTACCCACGGATTGCCAGTCCTGCCTCCCACCTAGGGTTGCCAATTTTTCCTGAAAACAATACCGGCCTTCATATATTTATCTTTTTTTCCTATTAATAACATTGGTAACAACCATCAAAAATACCTGCCAGGTGGCAACCCTACTCCCTCCACTGGTAAATGTAGATTCCAGCATCTGAAAACGTTTCATTGTAGTATCCATCACCCCTAACCAATGTGAGAACCATACAGACATGGTTTATTTCTATACACTGGTTTTAGCTCTGATTTAATCTTATTTAAGAGGTTTCCCCACTGTCCTTTCTGAGCTGCTGCAGAACCTCACACTGTTTCCCAACATCCTACATGTGCCCAAGCATGCTGGAAGTGTAAGAGTGCAGCTGGGAAGCGAATGGGTTTAAACCCAGCTCTGATGTGTAGTCCAACCCAGTGCTGTGTGACACCCAGCTTATTTCTGCAAACTGATTATGTAAACCATTTTATGCCTCCGCTTTTTTTTTTCCTGCTAATATACGCTTGAAACACTAGGAGCTAAATGGAGATTGTGCTGCTATAATGAACAGTAGAGGTCTCCACCAACACTTCACACATCCACAGTGTTAAACAACTTATGACCTTACTATTATTATTATTATCATCAAATGCTAAATTCTGTTCCTTGGTTAGCTATAAACAAGGGTGCGGCACTAAAGGTTTTTTTTTTTTCCTCTTTCGTTTTTTCACATTTATCTCTGTAATACAGAAGTCACAAATGTGAAATGACTATTGGCTTTTGTGTGCTTTTTTGGAATATGAGGTAGATTCACATATTCAATTAGTCTTATTAGACTGACCCTGCACACCATCCGGATAGTCTCCTACAATAACGGAAGGTGCTCCCCTACACTCTCGTTCTTCTACTTTTTTGGAATATTCCTTGTATGTACCTCAATAGTTTGCTTGTTCATCTTATTTTGAGACAGGCTGTTCTTGGATAAGGAGAATGTAACATATCGATTAGGAATGTATTATTGTCAACATGTATTTATAAAGCTCCAACATATTCCACAGTGCTGTACAGTAAATGGATTTATGCACAAAATGTACGGATTACACACAAAACTAACAGATGAAACAAAGCCTTTAAGGGCTGGGGCAGACAGGGAGATTGTCGCCAGCGATTAATCGCCAGGCCACAGATTCTCGCCGAATCTCCCTGTCTGCCCCAGCCCTAACAGTCAGTAGAACACTGACTTTGCCCCAGCCGGAATTGTTTTGGGTTAAAGGAATGCTGTTTATGATGATTAAATGATGATTGTACTAGAGTTCAAAAGAAGTGCTACTTTGCATATTTTGAACTCAATAGCAGCCCAACAGCACCAGAGCCCTCTTTATAATCAGCATCTAGTTTTTCCCATTTTGTTTTACAAAATTTTGTGTATCTATTATAATCTATACATACATACATACATGTGTGGCTGATTAGTAGCAGCTCTGAAGGCCTGGTCATTACTGTTAATAGTTTTGGCATATCTCTGGGCTGGTACAGTAAGTTCAGTAAATGATAGCACATGATTTCAAGCATTTTTCTTCTTTAGTTCTCCTTTAACAAGAGTATATGTTTTAGAGGCATTCTTCACCTATAAATTAACTTTTAATATGATATATATATATATATATATATGATTTTACAATTGCTTTTCATTTTTATTACTTGCAGTTTTGCGTTATTTCCCTTTGCGTTATTCAGCTGCTCTCCAGTTTGCAGTTTCAGCATTCTGGTTGCTATGCTCCAAATTACCATAGCAACCATACATCGATTTGAAAAAGAGATTGGAATATGAATAGGAGAGGCCTGAATAAATATAATGAAAAAATGAGCAATAAAAAGTAGCAATACTGCTTTTCAGTGTCAACTATAATTAATATACACACATTTTCAACCCTTTCTTTTACTAGATACCTCTGCCATAATGTTGATTTACTTATTTCTTTCCCAATTAAAAAAGGCCATAATAGTTCCTGACTTGGTCGGAAGAGATCAGCTGAACATGGGGCCTTCAATAGGGATGAATGGGATAGTGATTTTATTGCCCATCTTTTCTGCTCCAGAATAACTCGTGTGCCATTACTCTTCCAGCTCTGAATTCTGCAGTGATCTAGGCAGTTGGTTTCACACTGAATTTTGGTGGGCTGTGGTTTCAGTAGTCTGTTATAAAAATATCAGTTTTTTTTTTCTTTCTGAGATTCCAGCATTGTGAAAGCAAGAAAGGGTTTGTAACTGATTACACTTCCCTGTGCAATCCCAGTAACTATTTGTATTTAAAATGTAAATAAGTATGTTACTGTACTAAATAGTGATGCACCGAATCCAAGATTTGGTTCGAGATTCGGCCGGATCATGCGACTATTCCTCTTACAAACAAGTTAATGTTTTTTTTTTTCTGTGCACGTGCTCAGGTGCCAAATAATAAGGGGCTGTAATTGGCTATTTAGTAGCCCCTATGTGGATTGGTAGGCTACAGGAGGCTCTTTGGCAGTAAACCTAGTTTATTTTTTTTGTTTTTTGCGATCAAAACTTGCCTTCAATTCAAAAATAAGCACCTGCTTTGAGGCCACTGGGAGCAACATTTGCTGTATGGAAGTATGATTAGTTTGATGTCATTTCATGTATGCTGTGTGTTTAAGGATTTGTTTATCTTTTTTTAGGCTTCAGACATGGAGACACAAAATCATCTTTCTTGCACTGGACAAACACCTCTCACAAATGCCTCAGGACTAAAACTACTGCCTCAATCGGTGGAACCAGTTTACACAAACAGTACACTTTCAAGCTTTTCCCAACATGGAAAGGGTGAGTGGTAGCCATTGTATGTTTTAAACTTCTGTATCAGATGGAAGCGGTTGCCAACATCAGCTATTTGGATGAGGCACTTTTATACCTGTTCTTACTCCCCAGACTGAAAGCATAGGGTTATTGATTGCTCCTGCAGTGCCTCCAGCTTGCGACAGGAGCTGCATTCTGCAAGTTGGAGGTCCGCACAGGCCAGCCCAGCCCTGTCAATTCATCAAGGGACGAAAGCAGAGTAAAGGAACATGATGTATTCTTGATCTTTTTACTTTGCTGTCCGGTTTTTAAATGAGCACTAGTGTGTATAGTGCTTTTAAGATTTGCTTTTTCACTTCAGGTTACCATTTGTAGTCTAGCATTTGACTTTTGTATCTAGTAATAAGGTAACACTGATACGAAATACGGCCTAACCAGTGAGCCTGCTGTACTTCTAACGGTATGTAGAAGAACAAAGTACACAATCCAAATCTCTCTACTTGCTTTCAAGAGTTCTAAGTTTTTGGTGTCATCAGAACTCCCAAGGCTTTAGTATACCAGTTTGACACCTTTAGAGAGTACTGCTTTGAACTTGCTAAAGAAACTTTCTTTTGATACTCTAAATACAGACAGTTGGGGCGTTTAATGTAAAAATCCAAAATTGGGATACCTATACCTCCAGGGAGGTAGGGATAGTCAATTGTGGTGTGGACTATCCCAAGCATTCTAAAGAAAGTGTCTCATTATGGATAGGGTGTAACTATGAACAAAACCACAAAATGTTGTTTGATGCAAATAGTTACATTTTTTTTATAAATCTGTATTCTTAATTAATGGACCTGATTTTAATTTATGCTGAAAAGGACAATTCCCTTTTAGAATTATAATCTTAAATTGAGAGCCTCATAGATCATCCCTTGTTGTGTGTGTGTGTGTTACAAATGAGTGGCAGGTGTTTCAAACATTGAATTGAAGCAACGCGTGGGTAACCAGTCACAGATCTGCTCTCACACAGTTACCTGTCTGGTTGGCAAGGAGGTTTTGCCTGGATTTCTGCAGTGCAAAGTGCTGTGAGCTGGAGGTCTTCTGATCAGACAGGGAAAGCAGCCAACAGGAGTTGCAATGGTTTGCTCATGCTGGCATGGGTTTTTGGCCAAATTTTAGTACTGCATGCAAGGCAACTATTAAAGACACATTCTTTTAATTTGTATTTGTGTTGATCTATTTTTTCTTTTTTTTTTTTTGTAATGAGTTTTTTTTCAATATTTGTCTTATTTCTAGTGCTGAACTATGACATACCAGTCAATGGTCTAATCTCTCCCTCCTTGTCTAACAATGCTCATGGGACATTATCGAACGAGCACATCACCCATAATTCTACATCTAATAACTTTGACTACCTCTGGAAAAAGCCCTCTGTTCATAAGGATTCTCATGCATCTAGTCAGTTCTTGGTGAATGGCTCAACCTGTCCAATAACTAATGGACCTTCCATTAAAAGAAGCCCAGAGAAATTGGGAAACTGTACATCAGACCAAACCACTTCCTCCAATGTAAGCAACCACAGCGTGTGCAGTCCTAAGGAGGCTAATGTCAAGGTGGTAACTGCAGCTAATGGGACACATTATGGCTTCTATGAAGCATCCCTTCCTGTTTCTGTCTCGGCTTCCAACATGCAGTCTGTTTCTGAAGACAGCCTGGTCAAGGAGAGAGCGGTAGAGGAAAATGCGACAAGCGCTACTGAGGAGCAAAATCACACCCCTGAACTGGCAGAGGCATTAGAGCCATCTGATGCACAGACAGGTATGAATTTGTCCCACTGTATATCCCTTATGTATAACATGTGTAGAACTATGTTGTCTATGGAATTACAATACCAGGGGTAGTCATTTATGGTATTTGTTGCTTAAAAGGCTGCAATTTAAAGGAGATCTCCACAAAAACATAACTTAAGCTTTTTGAAAAGTAAACCTAATTTCAAGCAACTTTGCAATATACATCAGATAAAAAATATGCAGACTTTTCATGTTTTTTCATGGTTTCTGACAGTTCCCTAAGCCTAGCCCCCCGCTCTCCTGCTGATTTTTCTGACTACTTTGCTGAGCTGGCTGACTACTGTTACTTTGTATCAGCAGCCAACTGTCCTCCGCTTGCATCCTCCAAACCCCACAATTCAATGCACACATGATTTCAATAAGGATAGGAACATCACAGTACAATGCATTGTGGGTTATGTAGTTCCTGCATGCTGTCTTTAAGCTGTGGAGAAGATGTTACAATTTGTAACATCCGTGTTTTAGTCCCTCCTTCCCTGCCAGGATTTCAAATGATGCAGAAAGAGAGGAACTGTTAAACAACCAGATTTCAGCATAGAAAATTGTATTTATACTTTTTGAAGAAACTGGTAACCTTGATGGGATATATTAGAGGTTTCTGTGTTATGTGAGCCTTTTTATAAAATTTTGGTTTGGAAGCCAGAGTTCCCCTTTAAAAAAAAAAAATCCCTTATCCGGAAAACCAAAGGGACGGAGAATTCTAGATAACTGGACCCATGCCTGTACCTCCTCTTTCCAATGTTGGTGCTAGTTCTGCTTCATATGGTATCACTGAACATTGTCTAGGTATCTGCTGATCCTTCATTTACCCTTTTGCTTCAGCATATTTAGTTCAGAGATTTAGGTTGTAGCTTTAATTGTACTTTTTGGTGTGTCTTATCCACCTTTTTCTCTCTGATTTTGATGGACAGATCTTAACATTTGTGAATACAAGGAAACTGACCTAGACCCTGCTATTCAGTCAGCACCCAACCAACTGCTCCCTCCTGATGTTAGCAATCTAGATGACCCATCCCAGCTTCCATCCCAGCTTGGGGAATCCCATCTTCTTAATGAAGATTCGCTGGAACCTTTTGGAGCAGATCTCATTCAAGGTAACTGTTCTGTGGGTGGCATTAAAGCTCATTGCCCTAAACTGGCATCTGAGTAGCTTGTTGACAGAAGGCCTATGCTTCCATTTAGTAAAATCACCTCTTAAAGGGATCCTGTTATGGGAAAAACATTTTTCCCCCCAAAATGTATCGGTTAATAGTGCTGTTCCAGAAGAATTCTGCATTGAAATCCATTTCTCAAAAGAGCAAACAGATTTTTTTATATTTAATTTTGAAATCTGACATGGGGCTAGACATATTGTCAATTTTCCAGCTGCCCCAAGTCATGTGACTTGTGCTCTGATAAACTTATCACCCCCTCCCTTTCCCCCACCCAGCAGCCTAACAAAAGAACAATGAGAAGGTAACCAGATAACAGCTCCTTAACACAAGATAACAGCTGCCTGGTAGATCTAAAAACAGCACTCGATAGTAAATCCATGTCCCACTGCGTACTATTCAGTGACATTGAGAAGGAAAAACAGCCTGCCAGAAAGCAGTTCCCTCCTAAAGTGCTGGCACAAGTCACATGACCAGGGGCAGCTGTGAAATTGACAAAATGTCTAGCCCATGTCAGATTTCAAAAATTAAATATAAAAAAATATGGTCTTTTGAGAAATAGATTTCAGTGCAGAAATCTACTGGAGCAGCACTAAGCACAAAAAACATGACTTTTTTCCCTTTAAATGTACTGCAAACTCTAGCATGTGATCTAGTGTTAACTGCATCTAAAAAGAACAGTTCAGCGTAAAAATAAAAACTGGGTAAATAGGCTGTGCAAAATAAAAATGTTTCTAATGTAGTTGGCCAAAAATGTAATCTATAAAGGCTGGAGTTACTGGATGTCTAACACAACAGAACCCAACTTTCTGCTTTTCAGCTCTCTAACTCTGAGTTAGTCAGTGACTTGAAGGGGGGGCACATGGGACATAATTGTTCAGTGAGTTTGCAGTTGAGCCATAGCGTGCAGCTTGGATTCAAAAGCAATATGACCCATGTGACCCCCCCCCTTAAGTCACTGATTGGTTGCTGCCTGGTAACCAGTCAGTGAAAACCAAGAGAACAGGAAGTAGTTCTCTGTCTATTATGTTAGATATTCAGTCACTCCAGCCTTTATACTAACTATATTAGAAATATTTCTTCTTTTGCACAGGCTATCTATTTACCCAATTTTTATTTTTACACTGAAAAAATCCCTTGCGGCAGCCAGGCAATAAAAGGAACGTGGACAAACATGGGGCATGGTAGGGCACTGCAGTTTGTGTACTGTTAAAGCTTAGTAATGCAATGCATGTTCACCACTAATTGTGGGGACGATTGCCTAAAGGAAAGCACTGTGTTTGTAGAATAGCAATCATGACAGAGGCAATGTTATATCGTTACTACATAGTTTGCAACTTGTCATGCTGTTGTCCTACAAATTCCTACTAAAGCGTAACTTATCATTTTAGGCACATTTCTAAACACACATTTAACTTTACCCTAAAACAAGAGCAAAATATGGTGCAAAAGTAAATGTATATTTCTAAAACATTCCTTTGGCGTGTACAGCTCCTGTGCACCTACAATGGTCCAGATCCAGATTACTTGCAAAACTTAGCTGCTATACAATAAAATTTTGAGCATGCATTTTATACCAATACTACTAGTTCCCACGATGACTGAGAAGTCTGCAGTGGTTCAAATAACTGTATCTCTTTAACATCTTAGTACGTTTTGTCATGTTTACTTCTGATAGATCCGATAAGCAGCACCTTGTATGATCTAGAGGAATTGGAAGTAGGTGCTACAAAACAAAAGAATTCACAGTTGGACACCTCAAGCTTGGATTGCCCAACATACTCTCTTTCTGCTGCCTTTCCTCTTGTGGCTGAAGACACTCATAACTCCTCAGTCCTATTTAATGCAGCACCTGCATCCCCAGTTCTTGGAGATTCTGTAATGCAAGGTATATTTACATATATCAAATCTTTGGTTTAGAACTAGTCTTGTACTGATTTTAATTGACAATTCTGGTATAGGGTTTTTAAATCGTTGCACTTGGAGCATGTTTTCACATTCACACTGAGTCTTCCTGCAACTGGGCAGTCAAAACAAAAAGAAACGCACTGCTAGGATTGTCTCTTTACCTCCTAGTGTAGAGTGCTTTTACAGAGCAACTCGTCCCGGCAAATTTGTGTTTGAAGTAGGGATGCACCAAATTCGCAAGATTGGGTTTTGGCTGAATGCTTCATGAAATATTCAGCTGAATCCCAAACTAAATCTGAACCCTTGGTTCCATATGCAAATTATGGCAAGGAAGGGTAAAGATTCGGTTTGGCCAGGCCTGGATTTGGTGTATCCCAAGCTTGAATACATGGGACTTTTAAGAGGTGTTGTGTAGAAAGGTCCTTTTATCTACTGGCATACTTAACTTTAAGGCTAGTGACCATATGGCCACCTGGTGAATGTGACTGAGCATCTGTGATTGAGACTTTAGAAAATTGTATGTTTCTCAGATGAGATGCTTTACAGAGCACTATGGGTTGTGTAATATTAAGTCCATCGACGGCACTCCCATATCTGATTGGGATCACTGTGGGTTGTGGCATGGCCAGGTTTGCCTACTACAGCTACTCCAGCTTTGCATGGGCGTATTTGCCCGCACCTAAAAGGATGTTTGAAATCGGCAATTGCCGTATAGTGTATGGCTGAACATGTGGGAACGTGCTAGAGCACAATGCATGCAGGCAACCATAGCTACACACATTTAATTTGCTTTTGAATGTAAAATTTACTTCCATGTCGCTCTTCAGCGGCAAGTACAAAAGAGCCGACTTGTAAAAGTGTTTCTAGGAGTTTTATATAATAAAATAATTAGGTGAAGTTGTGTTTCCATTTTCTTTATTTGCATACCTTTGACGAAGACTGAAGCCTGGCTTGTAGTTTCAGCCTTGTTCATGCAGACTGTTTTATCTGGCTGCATGTGATTTAACTGGTGTAGTATTGATGAATGCTATTCTTACTGGAAGTCCTTGCCCCCATATAAGTTTGCCCATGAGCAGTAACCCATAGCAATCAATAAGGTGTTTGCTTTTAAACTGGTGACTAATATATGCTACCTAATGCTATGAGTTTCTGCTCCTGGGCAAACTCTGTGCCTCTTATTGTTTAACCCCCATAATACATAATGGTTACTTCTTTTTGCAACATAAATGCAATCCTGGTGGTTATTTTTAACAGAGAGTGCTTCTGAGATGGGTGAGGATCCTGAGGGCAGCAAGGCTGAGGAACCATTTGCGGGAATGGAGAATGTATCTCAGGATGAAATGACCATAGAAAACACAAGCCCAGAGCCATGTGTTGCTGCTGAACCTGAGGAGGAAGATCTGGAACCCGGTGAAGTAAAAGGTAAAAGCATGAAGTATTTAATCACTATTGATTGATGTAACTGACTGCATTGTAGTCATTGTGTAGGTAGAATATGATAGTTTGAGCAAATATAGGAGACTGGTGCACCATTTAACTGTTCTACTTTTGTATTATGCGCTGATTAATGGCTTGCAGCTAATTAAAGAAGAAATTCACACTTTTTATATTTTGTCATTTGTTTAACGCTTTTTTCCCCAAAAGCATTAATAATGTTAAAGTTAAAAGGTTTCACTGTGCCAGGACAGCTGTTTGATATATGATATTTTCATTGCTTTTAAACATTTTCATTTTGGTGTTACTGTTCCTTTAAAAATATTAAGTGAAAAATACACATTTTAGTTGCTGTTCAATTTCATCTTTTAATGAGGCATCTCTACAGTCATAACAGAAGGGGAAATAATGTGGTTCTAGTTATGGAGAACATGAAATTGCTAGGAACTAAAATGCCTCTGCTTTGTGCTCTTTACCATGAGGGTACAATATACCTCTGAACTGAACTCATTTTGTTTGGCTAAACTCAAAAAAAAAATAAATAAAAAAAAACAAATCAAAGCAGATGACTGTCCAGCCAGCTAAAAAATAGTGACATTAGGACCCAGGGTGAAAAGATGATTCTTCACAAAGTTCTATAAAAAAAAAAACCACAAAAACCTTCAGAAGGGCAGTGGATCCATGTTGATGTAAATTAGGTGCTGATAAGCGATGTTGGTACATTGCAAATACAGATTGTATTACATTATGGCATACATTACTTGGGGTATTTGTCCAAGAACTTAGTATAGAATTTTCTTTCCATCTTTTGTATGCATGCATTTTGGTGATCTGTTTCCTAATTATATATTCTGCCAAGGTGTTGGAGAGCATGCCTCCCTCCATACTGTATAAATGTAGCTTTGCTTTTGTTTGAAAGCTTGAATGAAAAGAATTTGCCTTTTTTTTTTCCAGGTACAATTTCTAGAAGGAGGATCGCTACTCCAGAACAAGTGTGTTTCCCATTACAGCATGGGTAAGTTAAGCCATTTACTGCTACATTATTAGAGCGTTTCATGAGCATCAGATCTAAAAATGCATTTTCCTTTAATTACATTTGAATTGTCGCATATAAAACACACATGCGACCATGCAAGTTCTTGCCGACAAAATGCCTTCTTTCGCATTTTCACAGTTCACAATTCAGTTGTAAGTAAAGGGAAAGACATTTTTTGGGAGATTTATCACCTGTGGGTCTCTCAGAATTCCCATGGGCAACAAACCTTGTCCTACCATGCTAAAACTGAATTTCAGGGTGAACATCCCATATAAATTGCTTAAAATGCTTAGTGTCGGCATAGTACAGGGAGTCCTCCGGTTACATACAACTCATACTTATAAACGGACGATATTACAGTAACATATTGTGGTTTGCTTGGCCTTTATTAGCATTTAGCTTTAATAAACCACCTGCCCCATCCCCTCTGGCATGCGTTGTCTACTGCAGAGTACAGACAGGTAAAATAAATACTATGTTAAGACAAACATCTGTCTAAGTTGAATTTAACCTGGGTACTTCCTGTATGGTAATCAGTAGTGTTGTGCTTGCAAGTAAGATTATTTTCCGACTGTTTGGTTTTATTTAGGATGTTCCCTTCAACTCCTAAAATCAAGGTTTGTATTGGTTATTTGGCATGAATGAATTTGGCTTTATATTGGAAATCAATCTGAGAATTGTGCTTGTAATCTGCTTTTAATGTAGGTGGAGGCGGGAAGTGAGGATAAAGAAAGGCAGCCACCGCTGGCAAGGAGAGACTTGGTACTATGCTCCTTGTGGCAAAAGAATGAAGCAGTTCCCTGAGGTCATCAAGGTAAACATGGTGTAAATATAACAATGAATGGAAGGGTTGGTGATGTGGAAGAGTTCAATAGATACACCAGAAATTGACTTTTTTTTTTACATCTATCATAAAATTAGCTTTGTATGCTAATTTTGCCTTAAAGTATTGGCCTACTGCTTGTGCAGCAGGAGTCCATTAGCATTAGAAACTTTAAGGGCTAGAGCAGACGGGGAGATTCGGGGGCATTTTGTCGCCTGGCGACTTGTAGCCGCGACTCCCCCCGAATCTCCCCGTCTGCTCTAGCCCTTACAGACTTGCTGATCTGGGACAGTCAGGTTGGGAAATTCAACTAATCGTTACTTAAACAAACCTTTAAGCATGACCTATAGGTAACTTTTTTTAATGTACATTCACATTTTAAAAAGTTGTTTTTTATTGTCCGTATTGCTTTAAGGCTATGCATGACTTCCACGCTCTAATCTGTTGGCAGTCCCAATGCTTTATGTCATGTAAGGGTGTTAGAAGAAAATACATTCTTTCTGGGATCTGAGAAGGCAGTAGATTCCATCCCAACACCATACATTTTCTGAATTTTTTTTTTGATGATATATCTGCAAACTTGATTTTTTTTCTTTGTATGGTTCCTGAAACAGAGTACATTGCCTCCTATACTGGAAACCACACAAATAGAATAACTGCTTGTTATAGAAAAACCTGAGAAAAAATTGTGCAATCAAGTTCCTTTTTTAGCTTTGCGTTTGATTATGCAAAGTTTAGCTTAAGCATTCCATTTACTTTCTTTAAATATTCATAAGTACAAATAACTGGAAGAGTATAGATTTTTGTGCTTAAACGCTGTTCCCATTGCAGCCAATTTTGCAATTTGACAGGTCCATATTGCACAGCTCTACAGTCATGGTTTCTTTTATTTATTTGGGG